>CM020227.1:5336022-6536022 GCA_009819775.1 Phoenicopterus ruber ruber
GCGTCCGCCGCCCCTTCGTAGGTGCAGAGCGGTTCTCTGTCCCGGCGCGCTGCCGCCCGCCCCCCCGGGCCATCCCTCACCCACCACATCATCCATTTCCAGCCGCACCCCCGCCACACCGGGCCCTATTTACGGTCGGGTTTCAGGGCTGCTCCGGGTGGGCAGCAGCGCCGGTGCCGGGCGGGCAGAAACCCACCCACCGCCGGGGCGTCCGTGGGGGTCCCCCCGGCCCCCGCCGGTCTGGTGTGCCCTCCCCGGTGAAAGGGAGCCGCGATTTCTGCCGGAGGGGTGGTTCCAGCCACGGGGCAGAGGCACACACGCCTCCGGCACTCAGCTTAGCCCGGGCTGCACTGAGAGGTGTTTCCTATTCTTTTGGGGAGAGACCTTCCTTTTCTCCCCCCCGCCCCCTCCAGGAAATGTTTAAAAATTGTCTAAAAAAAATAACAACTTAAAAAATGCCCCAAGGCTAGGTGTCCCCAGCTTATGCTGCACGCCGGCTGCCTGTCTTGTCTTCCCGTGCCTGCCCACGGGCTCCTCACCCGCACACACCAGCAGCTCCGCCGCCTCGCACCCCCCGGTGCTTGTTGCCCTCCCGGTGGTGACATCCCCTCCCGGTACGGCGCAGCAAGGCTGCCGGCCTCCCACCCGGCGAGCGGCCGCGAACGGCCGCGGGCTCCGCTCTCCGCACCGCCCCAGCTCCGGTTTGGGGCACGGGGTTGCACCTTACACCGTTTCCTCCCCCTAACCGAGGCTTTACCCTCGGTGACTCGGCCCGTGTCCCGGTGCCGGTGCCGGCCAGCCGAAGGCGAGAAGCGCTATCGGAAATCAATGCCCGTCACCGTCCCGATAATGACGGCAGAGCTGTAAAAACCGGCCGTGGAGAAAACAGCGGATAAACCGGGCCAAAGGCCCGCCGGTGCAGGGAGCCCTGGTCATGCTCCCACTCATCTCCTAAATCACTGCCCCTGCCCCGCTCGCTTCCAAAACACACCGTGGAGCCCCCCGGGGCCGGGCCCGGGCTCCCCCGCGCCCGGGAGCTCACAAACGCGTGTTTCCTTCGCGAAGTGCTAACACCAGCTGGGGACCCGCGAAACGGAGCACGCCGGGTTCCTGTTCCCCGCCCTGAAGTGGGTTTTGCGGCTCAGCTCCGTCGTGGCCGAAAGCCGAAGGGAGCCGAGGGCGAAGCGTGGTGCCCCGGGGGGGGGGGTGGTGGTGGTGGTGGCCCCCCCCGGCCCGGGCACCGGCAGGGCTCCCCTCAAACCCGCTCCCTGCAGTTTTATCCGGCGTTATTGCAGATCCAGCCTCTTCCACCAAACAACAGATGCAGCCTCTAATGCAAATATTGCCATTTCCCTGCTGAATTAGCCTTGTCACTTAGCCCAGAAGCTGGCAGCGTTAAGCCAGCTTGCATTTTAATTTGGCCCTGAAGTTACTTATTTCATTATTGATCAAACATAATGCTGAATCAATGTTCATCTTGTTACCTGGGCCATTTCCATGTAATACAGTGATAGCACTGCCTGGAGTTACTCATTCCCATCCCAAAGTGACTTTACCATAAAATCAATGCTTGTTTGTTACTGATATAAGGCAGCATCCGTGGGATGAAGAGCAAATAAAGCAGTTACGCCATCGCGATCTAAAAGTTTGGACGGAATACGTACGTGAATAAAGACTTTGATATTTAAATGTATTTTATCGGCACCAAAATCATCCTACCCAGGCCGATGGGACAGAAATCTCAGGCTGCAAGATGACGGGCTTTGATACTGTGTGTGTTGCCCTTTGTGAACGCTACCTGGGACCTAATGGGGGAATCGTTTCTAAACCAGAGTATCGTTACACAGCAGATGTGGGCTGTAAGCTCTTCCGGGCAGGGACTGTTTTGGAAAAATAGTAATTAATACAATAGTAATTAATGATTGTGTCACGAGATTAGACTCCGCGCAGTGTTATCTTCAGTGCAGCTGCTGCTCCTCTTCTTTTCTTGTGTTTTCCCCTCCAGCTAATAAACCCAGTTACAAATTACACGAAGCTGACCGCTTCCCCGGCTCTCCCGTGCGCGGCCGCGGAGTGCTGAAATATCTCACCCGGGGAATGCCCCGCTTTGCTTCCACGCAGACACTACAAGCGTCCACAGTCGTCGTTTGAGCTGCATTTCCCGCGCACGGCGCGCCGACACGTCCCGGTCCCCCCCGGCCAGATGCCCCGTCCCCATCCCGGGGCAGGCAGGGAAGAGGGACGGGGGGACCCGGCCCGGGACGCCGGAGAGGCACCGTCCCCTCGGCACCGTCCCACGGCGGCGGCCCCGGGGGGGCGGGTCAGTGCCCGGGGCGGTGTGAGCCCCCCGCCGTGCGGGGAGCGGCTCCCGCTGCACCGCGCCGGAGGCTCCGCCGAGGGCGTGCCAGGGAACGGAGCAGCAGGGGGGGAATAATCTGGGTTTAAGGCTGCTGGTAAAGCTCGAGAAAACCGGGATATCCGCGGCTCCGGCTTGCAGAGGCTGCAGCCCTCCCGCCGGAGCCGGTGCCGGAGCCGCGCACATCCCCGCAGCCGCGGAGGAAGGCAGGGGCTCGGCGGGCGCTCGGCGGGGCGGCCCCTGCCCGGCCGATAAGCGCCGGGGGCTGCGGGCGAGGGAAGATGGGACGGAAAATGGCGAGGGGAAGTTTCCCACAGTTGTGTGCACTTTCTGGCCACTTCTCCGCTCCCGCGGAGCGCCGGGAACGTCCCCGCCGGGGGCCGAGCCGAGGAGCCACACGGACACCGGCAAGGCACAAAAGCCGCTCGTTCCGATGGGCGATGGAAAGTCTATCCGGGTGCATAAAATATATTGGCATAAAATATATTGGCATAAAATTAGTGAATTGCACTAACAGGTTATAAATCACCTAAACGGTCAAACCACAGATATGAATCACAAATTCCTATAAAGATTAATGTTTCCTAAGATTCACAGCAATTATGCATTTTTTGGACAAAAGCCTTCTCCCAACCTCTCATTCCTGAGCGCTGGGGTTTTTTTCTGAAGTCTTTCCAGGTTTCGGTGGGGTTCCTAATGAACGATTTACCAAAGGAAAGGTTTTATTAACACCTCTCAAAACTATAAAGTTTAAAGGGAGGGAGAAAGGGAGCAGATAGGAAGTTAGGTAACACAATATACTGACCTATTGGCAACGGTCCGAACGCAAATCAGCAAAGCACCACAATGGTGGGAAAAAAAAAAAAACCAAACACCACCAACTCTGAGAGATGAAAGGGAAAAAATAACACCAAGAGGCCAGCTGTGCCCGAGCCGGGCCGAGGCTGCTGCTCGGAGCTGCCCGGAGCCTCCAGCATCTCGGATGGCCCCTTACCTTTGCTTACCCCCTTGTGGTACACAGTGCAGTCTGGGCTGCTTAAAAGCAGCAGCAGCAGCAGGAGAACGCGATTGCGAGCAGAAAGGGGACGTTATTTCTCGAGGAAATAGGCTGGCAGGAGGTGTACGGGACTTCAGGTCTCTCAGGCACTATTTTTCTCTTCTCGCCTCTGTGCAGAACTGGAGATAATAGTTGGGGCTGCAGGTAACGGAGTCTGTTCTTATTCAATTTCCCTAAATGGCCTGGAGAGCACTTAAAAGCCCGGAGAGCTTCTGGCCAGCATTTTCTTATTAACTAATTTCACTTCGATCCTATTAAAGTGTATGCTTTATAACCTTCAAATGAACCTCTCCCTCTCCCTTCTAAAACAAAGCCATTACCTTTTAATGACAGAGCAAAGCTTTTAGAAATTTTGCCCCCTCCCTTCCTACCATCAGAGGACGCGTGTGACACACGCAGCCCCGGAGCACCCACGGCCGCCCCCCCGCCCCGCGGCACCCCGGGGGGCTCGGCCGAGGCTCAGCGGTGCCGGCGCCCGGGAAGGGGCGGCGGAGCCGAGGGCAGCCGTGGACAGAGGGCGCTGCAAATGGGACCAGGGAGATGGGCTTTATTTCGCTTTGGGAAAATCTCTGCAATAATGGGTTTTAAATGGATACATATATTTACCATTTCAAACGGGTTCTGCTGTTTCCTGGTAACGCTCACCACAAATGGTAATAATAACAGATGAAGTATTTTTTCTCACCTTAGGTCATTAGATTTACAGACAAGGTACTAAATCATTTTAGCTCCCCAAACCTTGAAGGAAAGACGCGCACGCACTCCCGTCCCCTTCTTTTCTCCTCCCCCTTCTGAAGAAACCTGCAACGGGAACGGAGACAAAACAGTCGCCGAGGCCCGAGGAATGTCTCCCTTTCAGAGTTTACTAATAATAACAATAATAATAAAAAAAAGTCGACGTTGGCTGCAGAGCGCGGATTGTCAGTGGCCTCGTCCCAAAGCCCTAACATGAAGGGTCATTAATTGTGTTTTCTTTCCAAATCATATGTCACTGCAATTAACAGATTCTGATCAAGAGACTCCTTTCAGATTGATTCCATATGTGATAAGGAATGTGCAGCTTGTTATCTATCTGTCGCCTTGGAATTATGGAAAAGCTTCAAACGTGTAATTTGAAGAGTCTTTTACCCAGCGCTTTGATCTTTCCCTCTATTTTTTTTAACTCTTTTTTAACTGCGGCCCTTCTCCTGATCCCACTTGTTTGTTTACCCCCCTCCCTCGGTGGCTGCGCCCCGTCCCCGCGTGTGCTGCGGCACGCCGCAGCTCCCACCCTGGCCCGCGCCCCGGGCATCCCACGGCCCGGCGGCAGCCTGCTTGAACCCGCCGACAGCTCTCCCGCGACTTCCAGCAGGCAGCCCCCGGCTCCCCAGCCGGGCCCTGCGGCAAGGGAGACACCCCCGGGCGGGGGCCACCTCCCGGGCCGTGTCCGGCGGCCCCCTCCGTCGCCCGTGACCCGGCGGAGGGGGGCGCGGCGCGGCGTGAGCGATCGGAACCGCCACTGGGATCCCAGGGGCATCGGGGCGGGCGCGATGCCCCCCACGGACGGTGCCCGGCGCGACACCTCCTCCCGGCGGGGCCGGTCCCGCAGCCCCGGAGCCGGCTGCGGGCTCGGGGAAGCCCAGCTGCAGCCGGAGGGAGGTTTGGTTTTAGCTCGGCGGGCGTGTGAGCCAGCCGGGAGAGGAGGGAGGCGAGGCCGGGGGCAGGGCGGGCGGGCGGGGGGGGGTGTGTGTGTTTGGGGTAATAAATCAGGAGCCGCTCTCCCAGCTTTGACAGGTCCCGGCCAGAAGACACGTGTCTGTCCGGCCGAGGAGCGCTCCGCCGCCGCGGCTCCCCCGGGGGCGGCGGCCGTCGGGCCCCGCGCCGCTCCCCCCGGCCGCCCCGCAGGACGAGCCGGCTCCAGCCTCCCCTTCGCGTCTCCCTTCGGCTCCAGCCGGGCAACGCGTCTCCCGCTCGGCTTCGCTCTCCCTCCTGCTCGCTCCCCGTCCGCGGGGAAGGGGCTTTGCTCCCTTCCCCGCTCCGCTCCCGCCGCCGCCCCCCGCTCGCCCTGCCCGGCTCCGCTCCTCGCCCCGCACCCGGCGACTTCCCAGCGCCGGGCTTGTCCCGTCCCCGCAGCCACCCTCCCGCACCCCGCTTCTCGCCGTGGACATCGCTCCCACACCCCCGCCCTCCCCCCGGGAAGATGCCTCCTCTCCTCCCTCTCCCCACCGTTGGCTGTCTTCTCCGCTTTTTTGCCCTCCCCCCTCAGCCAGGAGCTGCATCCCTGCAGATTTCTCCTCCCGTCCATTCGGTCCGGCTACGTTTCCTCTCCGTTTCTTTCCCATTAATAAACCATCCCTCACCCTCACCCTGACCTGGATCCATTCGCACCCATAAATTTCTCGCCTCCCGCGTCTCCCTCCCGGCTGCCCACCGCCACTTCCCCGCGGCAGCCCCCCACGGCCCCGGGGACCCCCCCGCTCCCGCATCGCCCCGGCCGCTCCCGCCCCAGCCCTGCCCGCCACTGCGGCGGCTCCCGCGGGGGACGGACTCATATCGATTGCGCTGTCGATTAAAAATCACAAAATAGTCCCGCCAGCTTTGACACTCCGTGCCAGACCCGCAGCCACAAAAAGACGGGTCCTGTTATGTGGGACACGCGTGTGCCCCCGTGCCCGGCCGTGGGAGGCACAGCCCGGCTGTAACACCAGCGTGGCGAGCACGACCGCGTCAAACGGCGACTGATGCGGCCGATTTTTCATATTCGCCCCTTTTCTCTCCGAGGCAGGTATTTTTAAAAGTTGTGGTCTGCATCCAAACTCGCCCCCGGCCCCCGGCATCGCGGCCCCCCCCCCGCCGAGCGCTTCCTACAGAAAAGTTTAAAGCAAATCAGGACGTGGGGCTCGCTGCCTGCTTTCCTTCTGAATTAACAAAGAAATAAACTTATAACTGAATTTAGTATTGTTATCTCCATTGCATTATACTATCAAAAGCTATTACAGGAGCAACGTCGAATAGAAGAAAATAAATTCCTCCAACCCAGAGTTGTTTTTGCACTAGATTAGCAGATAGGAAATGCTATAAAGATGAACTTAATACGATTAGAGATGTTTCCTACAGATTTTCATATATTGATTCAGGGAATTTTAATTCTGGAGCTTGCTTTGCTATAATCCGCATTTATTACAAGCTGATATAGTTTTATTATAGCAAGCTATCAAGGTCGATTCCTTTAACTGCATAATCTGACATGAATTTCATTTTTAAAGAAATGTAGTTATAAAAATCCATACTGTGGGCACAGTGGTTATATTGTACCTAAATCATATTTTAAAGGCAATAAATCCAGAGAGTATTTAGGAAGAGCGGGGAATACGGTTAAACGGCTCTCCTCCGGTCTCAACTCCTCAAAAGACCCTTCAAACTTTTTTTTTTTTTTTAAAAAAAACCCAACAAAACAGCAAGTTTTTTTTAAAGAAGCAGATGGCGGTGGCCGGCTCAGGCCGCCCCCCCCGTGCCCGCGGTCGCAGCCTACGGCCCGGGTGAGCCCCGCGCTGCCCCAGCCCCCGGCCGCGCAGGCACCAGCCGCGCAGGGTGCGCGGGCGCTGGCGGAGGCGCGCCGGGACCGAGCTGGATTTGAGCTGCTCTTCAAAGGCTAAATTGCAACTCGCACGCTGGTTTCAGAGAAGGGGGAGCGGGGAGGGCGGGGGGGTGTGTGCGGCAAAAGAAAAAGCAAACCGTAATTTAAAATGTGTTGATCATTAAAAAAATCTTATTCGGTAATTAAAGCGTATCTTGACTCCCTCCCAATAGCTCCTCACGAGCCCGTGCCACTGCTCCCTCTGCAAGTGTTGCACGTACCAGGTACTTCCTTCTAAGCCTTGTAGTGATTCAGAACAGAGGGAATAAGCAAAATGATCATAAATTTCCTAATTAGAGATTTCGCACCAAGACAAAAAGGTGTTAATGAGTTTAATTCCAGTGCCTGTCATTGTCCCTTTTTTCACACCACTTATTTACTAATGGCCCAGAGGGCTGCTCCCGTCTCTCCTTTGTTAAGATTTTAATTTGCCTTCTTTTCTGCCTTTGATGTAAAATTGTGACCTACAACTCTTTGAAGTCCCTTATTAGGAGGAAAATTAACTTAGCTTTTCCACTGTATCTGCCCACTGTTAGCCCAGACAAAACGTAGAGAACTCCTTAAAGATTCAGTACATTAGGAAAATTTTCAAGGTAGCTCTGGAAATGCAAATTTTTTTAAAAAAAAAATCTAATAGACTTTAAAATCTGTATTAGGAGATGTAACCTTCGCCAGGGCCGGAGAGGGGGAAGGGAAGGAGGGAATACCTTAATAAAGAAAACAAAATGAACCCGGGCAAGGAAAGGCTGTAAATTTGAAAACCTGTAAAGGGGGACTGGGGCGGGGGGGCCTTTATTTTTAAATGTCACAACTTTTTCCCGTCCCTCTCGTGTGCCGCTCACAGCTGACACCCTGGCTTCCTATGCTCCGGGGGAGGGGGGGCCACGAAAGAAATTATATCTAAATCTATCTCTATATAATTAGAATACCATGAGGCAGGGTTAAACCTTTGTAAAACACACAACTGATTGGCGATCGCTAAAACGAGATTTGAAAGCAACTCAAATAAAAGATCGCGACGTCAGTAAACAGATTTAGGGGGAAAAAAAAAAAAAAAAGGAAAAAGAAGGGGGGGGAAACAAGCAGCTAGTGACAAACCCGGCGAGAGCGAGCTCTGGGCATGAGAGAGAGAGGGAGGCAGAGGGAGAGAGAGAGACTTAAAAGAAATAGGAGGGGCTTGTGAGAGACTAGAAATGTCAATCAGAGCCCAGAGTCCCAATAATCTCAGGCAATCTGTTAGGACCTGACCTGGGTCCACTCAGATCAATAGGAAAAGTGAGAGAAGAAAGAAGCGATCGGATCGTTTACCGCGGCGGCCGAGGACAGGAGGGAGCCCGCGGCCTCCGCGCACCCCCGGCTCCCCCCCCCATGTCCGCCGGAGTTTGCGGGAGGCGCTGAAAGTGCGGGCGGCCGGCGAGGGCGAGCGACCCGGCTCCCTCCTCCGCTCCCGGCCCTGCTACTTTCTCCCCTTTCTCTCCCTTCTTCCTCTCTTCTCCCCCCCCTCCTCCTCCTCCTCCCCCCCTCCCCTGCCCCCGCTCCCCCACCATGTCTTTCCCCCAGCTGGGCTACCAGTACATCAGGCCGATTTACCCGGCGGAGCGCCCGGGCAGCGGCGGCTCCCGCGGCGGCGCCGAGCTGGCCCCGTCCGGGACCCTCTCCAACGTGCTCTCCTCCATGTACGGCGCGCCCTACGCCGCCGCCGCCGCCGCCCAGGGCTACGGAGCCTTCCTGCCCTACGCCGCCGAGCTGCCCATCTTCCCCCAGCTGGTAAGAGGCCCCCCCGGGGCTCGCCGCTCGCTCCCCGGGACGCTCGGGCCGGGGCCGGCCCGGGCGCGGTTCGCGCTGGGGATCGGCCCGGGGGGCCGCCGCGGAAGACGCCGGGAGGGCTGTCAGGGGAGACGGGGCGTTATCGCTGCCCTGCCCCGGGAGAGCCGCCGGAGAGGGGCAGGGCTGGAGCGGCGACCCCGCGGCTTCCCCCCCTCCGCCCGCAGGGTTTGACGGCTGCGGCGACCGGCCCCGGCTGCCGGCGGCCCCGCCGCGCACACGCACCTGGGGACCCGGCGGTCCCTCCCGGGCACCCCGCGGGCACCGGCCGCCCGCCTGGGCCGGGGCGCAGCCGGCGGGGCCCGGGCTGCCGGGGCCGGAGCGGGCCCGGGGCGGCGCGGCCGGGGCCGGGGAGCTCCGCGGCGCGGGGAGGCAGCTCGGCGCGGCCGCCGCGCTGGGGCCGAGCGGGCTCTGCTCCCGGTGACGGCGGCGGGGCGGCGGGATGGAGGGGCCCCGGGCCGGGCCCGGCGCGCCGTCTCAGCCGGGCCGCCCCTTCCCTCTCGCTGCAGGGCGCCCAGTACGAGCTGAAGGAGAGCCCGGGGGTGCAGCACGCCGCCTTCCCCCACCACCACCCCGCCTTCTACCCCTACGGGCAGTACCAGTTCGGGGACCCGTCGCGGCCCAAGAACGCCACCCGGGAGAGCACCAGCACCCTCAAGGCCTGGCTCAACGAGCACCGGAAAAACCCCTACCCCACCAAGGGCGAGAAGATCATGCTGGCCATCATCACCAAAATGACCCTCACGCAGGTCTCCACCTGGTTCGCCAACGCGCGGCGGCGGCTCAAAAAGGAGAACAAAATGACCTGGGCCCCCCGCAGCAGGACGGACGAGGAGGGCAACTCCTACGGGAGCGACCACGAGGGGGAAGAGGACAAGAGGGAGGACGAGGAGGAGATCGACCTGGAGAACATCGACACCGAGAACATCGAGAGCAACAAGGACGAGCTGGAGGACGAGCTGCAGGACGCCGACCTCCTGCACTCCGACTCCAAGACGGACTCGGAGGGCTCCGAGGGCTTCGAGGACCTGCCCGGCTCCGAGGAGCGCTACCTCAAGGCCGCCGAGGGGGAGCCGCACCACCTCCGCCACCACCACCTCCACCACCATCACCACCACCACCACCACCACAAGTGCGAGCTCCCCGCCGCCGCCGCCCCCGCCGGCCTGGAGCCCCTCAAGCCGCCCCTCCAGCCGCCGCCGCACCACCTCTCGCCCCCCTCCTCCGCCTCCTCCTCCGCCGCCTCCTCCCCGACGGACGGCGCTTTGGCCGGCGCTCTGCCGAAGCCCAAGATCTGGTCGCTGGCCGAGACGGCCACCAGCCCGGACAACCCCCGCAAGTCTCCCGGCGGCGGCTCCCCGCCAGCGGCCGCCCCCCAGCCGCTGCCGCTGCCCCCCCCGCCGCCCCCGCCGCCCCACAGACTCGTCTCCTCCTGCCCCCTGGGCAAGTTCCCCAACTGGACCAACCGCGCCTTCCCGGCCCACCACCACCACCACCACCCGCCCCCGCACCCGCTGGCCTTACTGAACACTCCCCACCTGCTGGGGCTGGGGGCCGCCCCCGCCGCCCCCCCCGCCGCCGCCGCCGCCGCCTTCCCGCGGCCCGCGGACCAGGCGCAGAGCGCGGAGCCCGCCGGAGCAGGTGACCGCTGAGGGACGCGGCGGGGACGGGACAGGCCGGCAGCCGCCGCGGGGGGCTCGGCGGTGCTGCGCGGTGCTGCGCGGTGCTGCGCGGAGCGGCGCGGGAGGCCCCGCGGGACCTCGCGCGAGGGGCCGAGGCGGGGGGCGCCGGCCCCGCGGTTTTCTCACGGTGCCCCCGGCCCGGCCCGGCGCGGCGCAGCCGTCGGGGCGCAGGTGGCGGCGGGCGGGCGGCCGCGGGGCCCCCGGGGGCGGCGGCGGCGGCGGGGGGGGCCTCCTCGCCAGGTTAGTCTCAAACCCCGAGACTTACCTTCCTCCGACGGAGATCATTTTTGTTGCTGTTGTTGTTGCCGCTCAAATCGTCTTTGTGGGAAGGACCCGGCCGTGAGGCTTGCTCCGGGGCTGGTTTGTTTTCCGTGAGACGGTCACTCCTGCAGCAAAGCAGTCGTTGTCGTGTTCCCAACTTGCCGAGAAGAGATCTGAAGTTTAGAGGCTTAATTCAGGGATGGGGGGGAATAAAACGGGGGCTATAAAGGAACGCTTTTTTTTTTTTTTTCTCTTCTCTTTTTAGATCGATCTAGTGCCTTGGAAGTAGAGAAAAAGTTAATAAAGACAGCTTTCCAGCCAGTGCAGAGGCGGTAAGAGATTGCTTCCTCAGTCTCCTAAGGATACATAGAGGGAGTTGTAAATGGTTAGCTTATTTTCTCCGCTTCTTTAGTTCCCTTTCCAGGGCGGTTTCTTGTTCTTCCTCTGCGTGCGCGGTGGGTTATTCTGATTTTCTCTCTCCCTCTCCGTTTTCGCTGCTCTCTGCCCTGGGCTCGGGGAGCGGCTCCGGCGGGCAGGCCGCGCCGTGGCGGCGGGGCCGGGGGCTGCCGGCGCGGGCGGCCTCGGGCCGGGCAGGGCCAGCGCCGGCCGCCCCCCGAGCACCGCAGCGCGGAGGGCAGCCCGCCCGTGCCGCCGGGCCCGAGGCAGAAATACGGCGGCAGCGGGAAAATAATAAGCAAAAATAAAAAACCCCCAGCTAGTACGAAAAGTTCCGAGGCTGAGCCTTGCTGTCCCGGGTTTGGCGTAGCAGGCACTGAAATCAATCACTCTTTTGATTGACTGGAACCGCGGGGATCGGGCCCGTGGTATTTGCGTAGCTAAATAAATTTGCTATAAGTCACTCTGAAAACTTTTTATATTTAGAAATCTATTTTTCAAAAAATAACAACAACAACAACAAAACTAGTGCTACCTACAGTCAAAAATACTGTGCCAGCCCAATCTGACTAGAAATCCTATTAAATATTTTTTTTCTGTGTCATTTTTTTCCAGGCCCCAGAACCAACTTGATGCCGCTATGGTTCTATCGGCGTTGTCATCATCATAGTTAATTTTTTATTGTTGTTGTAATGATTGTAAAAAGAAATCTCTGTATAGTTACAACTTGTAAGCATGTCCGTATATTAAAACTAAAAAGGAAAAAAACCCACCCACTTCTGTACTATCATCTGGATTAGCTGAGTTTGTGAGGTTTTTTGGAAGTCCAGTGAGAATTAGGTGTTTCGATTTTTTTTGTTGTTGTTTGTTTTTGTACATACGGTAAAAATGTACATATGTGTGAACCAAATTGTACAAGAAAGTATATATTTTTGGCTAATAAATAAACTGTTGCCACTTTGACTACACGCTCTTTTCCCACCTCTGGAGTTATTTTTCTCGCCCCGGTCCCCCCCCGCCGGTGACTGTTCGGCCGCGGCAGCCGAGGCCGCGCTGGGGCCGCGGCGGGAGCGGCGCATCCTCGGGCGGAGCGCGGGGCGGCCGCGGGCCGGCGGTGCCGGGGCCGCCCGGAGGCGGAGCGGGTCCGTGCCGAGGCCGGGCGCCGCCGGGCAGCAGCAGGAGCGGGAGCGGGAGCAGCGGCCGGGCCGGGCCGGTGGCGGGGCCGGGCGGGCGGCGGGGCCGGGCCGGGCGGCCCTTCCCGCGGCGGCGGCGGCGGGGCCGAACGCTGGAGCCGCAGCGCCCCCTGCAGGCGCCGCCGCCCCGTCCCGGTGCCCGGCGGTGGCGGGGCCGGGGGGGGTGCGAGTCCGTGTGCGGATGCGGGGGCAGCGCCCTGCCCCAGGGAAGCGGGGGACGGCGCCGGGGGGAGCCCGGGGGCAGCCGGCAGCGGCCCGGCCGTGATCCATCGCCCCCCGAGGACCTTATTACCGGGTGCCGGCTATTGATCCCCCGCCCCCGCGGAGCGCAGTGGCAGCGCGGAGCGCGGGAGGGGTTAATGGAAAGGGAACTTCGGGGGTCGTCAGTGCCCCCCCTCCCCGCTCCCGGGGGTTTGCATCCGGGCGGGAGTTACCGACCGAAACGGCGGCACCGAGCCGCGAGCGCGGCGGCTCACAGCCGGCAGGGAGCTCCGCTCCGCTCCGCGCCGCGCCGGGAGGGCTGCCCGCCCCCCGGGCGGCCCCGCCGCGCACCGGCCCCGGGAGCTGCCGGCTGATCCCCCGCCCGCCTCGCCCCGGGACCTGCGGCTTCCCCGCCGCGCCTGCAGCCGAGCCGCGGCCTCGAGAACTTGTAGCTTCGTTCCCTCGGCAAAGCGCTGAAAACTGGCCCGATCCGGGAGAGGTCCGGCCGCTCCGAGCGGCGCTGGCTGCCGGCGGGGGGAGCCGGTCCCGGCCCCGGCCCCTCCCGCCTCGCAGTCAGCTGAAAACCATCCCAAGGTAGTGGTTGTGGGGCGGCGGGGGCTGCCCCCCTCCCTCTCCCTCTTCTCCTCCCGATTTACCACCAGCAGTGGGTGCCCGCGGCTGGCCGTGCTCCCCCCGCGCCCCCCGGCTGGAAGGGGCAGCCTGGGCAGGCAGAGCTCGCAGGCTCCCTCCGGCTTTTGTTCCCAGGCTCGTCCTTAACATCTGTGTCTGGGGGGGTTCGCCCCCCACCCTTCCTCTCCTTACAGACCTGGAAATGGCATAATTACGGAGGTGGTGATTAAATAGCTGATGCTTTTCTCGTTTTGGTGACAGACCCTACGGAGGGGGAGGGTGCTCGGAGCTAGGAAGCAAGAGTTAAAATGAAGTTAAAGTACAAACAGAAGCACATAGCTGACGTGCTTCAAGTTTAGACAGTACAAGATATGCAAATGTGCAGGGCTGCGCGGTATTGACATTTTGAGGTCATAGTGATAGGAATGTATTATTTATAGGATTGGGTTGCACTAGGCCGATAAACTACATTTTAAATCCTAGGCGTTTGTAAGCGATAAGATTTATATATATGTTCACACTATATATGTGTGTGTACACACATTTTATATAGGGGCTTTAATATTTCCCGATTAATATTCTTCCTGGCAGGCAGCGCATTACGGTGGGGAGACCCCTCGGCTGGCGCACGCCTGCGGCCTCCCCGGGCTGCTGGTAGCACCGGCTGCACGGCCCCGGCCCTGGCCCTCCAGGGAGGCCGGGGAAGGGACCGCGGAGTTTGCGGCAGCGTTGCGATCTCCGCTTTCCCCCCGCCACGTCCCCTTCCTTTGCACATAGTCCTCTCCAGCCACGGCTCGCCCTGGAAACGGCGCTTGCCTCTCTGCAGCCCTCGCAGCTCTGTCTTTCTGCCAGGAACTGTTCCCCCTCTTTCGCTCCGACAGGCTCCTGAAACGAGGGGAAACTCGGTGGGTGGGTGGTTAGAAAACGGATTGTTTCTCATGTAAATTTTAGCCAGTCTCTCTGCACTCTGTATCCCCGCTTTTTCCTTAGCCAATTCTTGCTGAGGGGAAAAAAAAAAAAAAAGATTAATGGCATGTAAAATGGGAGGGGTGGGGGGAGAGAAAGCGAGAGGCAAATTTCCACATCCCCTTCCTCTGGACATCCTGGTGGGTTTTCCATAGAAACTTTCACACAGTGGCCAGACAGATGCTTAAAGGGGATGGAAGAAAATAATGAGACCACGATGGGAAAACAATTGCATCCCCAGCTTTCCACCTCCATTAAAGGCCCCTTTGCCTTCGCAGCAGAGCCCCTCGGCTCCCCGTCCCCGCAGAGCCCTCTCCCTTCGCCCTGACCGGCGGGGATGCTCCCGCAGCAGCGGCGGCTGCGTGGCAGCCATGGGAAAGCCGCCCCTTTGGCTTCTGGAAGTGAGAACTTGGTTTCTCTGCGGGGGGAAAGCAGCCTTTGTGCCTGCCCGGCTTCCCTAATGTGGAGAAAATTCCCATTAATTTTGTGAGGAAACATTTTGTTATGCATGTTTCAACAAAACATTAAAAATCCTACTCGTATTTTTTTTTTTAGAAATGACTCTCACAGCTTGACGGCCTCACTGGAGCCCCAGCCAGGCCTGCCCGAGACGGCGCAGAGAGGCCTCTCTCCCTCTCCCTCTCTCTTGGCTGCTCTTTTCCTGTCTAATCAATTATCTCCCTAGCTAGTCCTTCTCAAAGGTGAGAGCTCATTATGCATATTCATAAATCACAGCTCCCAGACTGACACTGATTGATGTAATCATCTCCCGCTCGCTCCCTGTCTGTGCGGGGCCGGCCGGAGGAAGCGCCGGCGAGGAGGAGGAGGAGGAGGAGGCGGCAGGAGAACGAGACTTCCAACTTGTCAGACCCACTTCTGCTGGGAGCGGCTCGCCGGGCGTAGCGGGCCCTGCCAGGCTTCCCGTTCACCGCAGCCAAAGTGCCCGTCGCAGCGCGGGGGAAGGCAGGCAGGAGGAAGCCCCGTGAGATGAGAAATGCCAGGGAGCTGCCTCCAGTACAGCTAGCTGTTCTGCGGACAAAATTACAAGAGTAAGGAAACGATCCAGCACGGTTTCCGCAGGCAGGCGTCAGACCGTGCATTAAAATACCCCCCCCAATCTTTCACGTTAGCTAATGTGCTTGTTTTTATTTTCCTTAGGTAGTTCAAGCTGGTTTATCCCCCTAAGAACAGATGTATTCCGGTATGGATTCTGATCATGAGTTTTTAGATATGTAAGATAGCAAATATCTTCAATATTGTACCTTCAGCTGTTCTCAGTAGCTATATTGTAAAAAAATACAAGGAAGAAGTTGTGAACGATATAAGTTACCGCTGCACAGGTTCGAGGGCAAAAGGGCTCCTCCAGCCCAGGCTCCCAGCTTTCCAGACAGGACCGCGCAGCTCAGCTATGCCTTGTTTCCCAAAGCGTGCTTCAGCGTGGCAGCGTTCAGGATGCTGTTCAGATTATGCGGTTTACCTATATGGTTAATATTTACACTTTTAAAATACCTCTTTTTATCGCTTTGATCAGAACAATCAGTGTACTAAAGTAACAATACAAAAATATATGCCCTGGAAATCATAACAAGATACAAATCAAAGGGAGTCCTAATCAAGTACTTTTGAAAGTGTTATCTTCCTTGTTAACAAATGGTAATAAGAAAATTAAGGCTTAGAGCTTGCTTGCATTTTATCTAAGAAAACCAATAAAGATATCAGATGTTCTTTGGTTTATATGTTTGAATGTAAAGCAGAATAATGAAGAACATGCACCTTCTAAGGCTTCATTTGCTTTATGGGCGTTAACCCTTTAGGATGCCAGGGAAATTCTGAATTTGCAGAACGAGGACGAGACTGTGCTGCCACCCGGGGTTTTTGAGGCCTGTCTTTGCTGCAGTCAAGACAACACCTTTTTTTATTAAATGCTGAAATTGGAACAAAGCAACAATGGCTGCTTGCTAACTATGCACGTCCAACAGGCCTCTTTGCTATTCAGCAAATGGAAGATATTAAACAACATTTTGCTTAAAGGTACACTGAGGCCATTTCCATTAGGACATGGTGTCATTCATTTATTCACATGTTAAGTGGATGTCCTTGTGGCTAATGAGTAATAATCAACAGTGACTCCGCTTTATTCCTTTGCTCCCAGCAATGTTAAATACTCTGATGGAGTCTCTTTGCTGACACACTAGAGAATATGGTTAAAAAGTGCTAAAGGACATTTTCAGCGCGGAGCAGCCGCATACACACGTGCTGGAAATAGCACTTTTATTACAGTCTATTCTATTAGGCTTTGTTCCTGTTTAAGGCATGGTGCGTGGAAACCGCTGATACTTATTTGAAGGTAGTTTATGCCTTAAAAGCCGAGAACTCTCTCGGTTTGAGAGTCAATATGGTTATTGCTGGGAGATGAGGTCTCGTCCAGCTGGTTTATAAAAAAAAAAAAAAAAAAAATCAAACTGCACCTTACGGTGCCTTCTCTAGATTCTGTGTATGACTTCAGAGAAACGTTTAGTGGAGGAGTGATTTAGGACAAAACCTTTCCTACAAAAAATCTAGTTTGACATTTATTTTATAGCATAAAGTAACTCCCCTACCAGCTAATTAATCCATTTTATTACATCAACCTCAGCAGCTAAGTAGGTTAATAAACTATTTTTTTTTTTTTTTTTTTTTTCCTTTACGTGATTGCTTACACTGGAGTCTGCAGCTTGGTTGTCTCCTGTGTCAATTCCTGAAGTTTGAAAGGTATAAATGAATCATTCTTGGTCATGATTAAGCTTAAGTTAGAAATAAAATATGTCAATCAATCTGGTTGGAAATGTTCCTGCTGTCTAAGTTGGTTATGCAAAACACTCTAAGGTGTGTAGGCATGCTCAATTAGGTCAAGGGATCTGATGGCACTCCTAGCCATACACGCGTGTCACTTGGATTCCTCATTATTTTTAGCAGTGGTGAAAATGCATGTCAGTAGGCCAGCTAGCCAGGCTAGAATAGAATTACTTACCGAGTATGCATAAACCCGAGGGTTTAATACATTAATATTATACTTATTTTCAAGCAAAACAGTGAAAGGAAAAATATGTCTCGTTCTCTCTTTCAAACATATGAGTCACTCTATTGAATTTCTCAGTGATCGTTAGTATAATTCACACTGGACTATGCAATACTCAAGATGCCTTACCAGTAAAATTTAAGTGCCTAAAATTACACAGATGTAATGTGAAATTAGATACAAGGAGTAAAACATCGATTTGCTCTGTTACCGTCTAACTTGCTTCCACGAGAGGTAAAGCGCAGGCTTCACTAGGAGATTAGACCAGCCCCATTCCAAAATAATTTACTGGGAAAGGACACTTGAGATGGCTATTGAACGGCGGCGCGAGTGCCGGGGCTCGCAGACGGAGCCTTCTGCAAGTGGTTCCTGCAGAAGACAGTGTCAGAAATTTATGCTTGATAGACAGGTTGCCCCTGGTGTACTAAATCATAGCCTGATACTAACAGAAATGTTTCCATGTAATTCCAGGAAAAAAATGCCCAGAAAAGCAAGTTTTAGCGCTCGTGGCTGCCCTCCTGGCACCTGGTGCAGCCACCGAGATTACCCGAACCAGCTCAATGACCAGGGTTAAATCCTCTCGTTTTAAACTTTCCATGCTGGTACTTTGAACCACACCGAGACCTTGGGCTTGGGCACAAGAAATTGAACGAGAAACCAGCTAAAACCAACACAACGCTCCAGCCTATTTTTGTTCTGAAAAAAAAAAACTAAACAAAGTAAATGCAGGAAACTGGCAAACTAAAAGAAAAGCATTGCTTCCAAGAACCAGAGCAGGGCTCGTACTGCAGGTAAGGCTGGGGCTTCCTAAGCACGGTTCTTAAATGTGGTGTTAAAGACGGCAGCGTCCCTTTAAGAACAGTACCACGCAGCTAATATTTTCTTTACTGCCAATAAAATGCAATTAAATCTCATGAATTAATATATTCACTTCGGGAAGAATTCCCATTCTTTTCTTCGGATATCAAAATGGAGCCATCATCAGTCAGTTAGTTAAATAGGAGAATCCGGAGAGTAAGTAAATGGAAGAGCTTTCAAATGCGGGGCTGAAAATGCCCCATGAATGTGTAGGGGGCTTCAATAAAAAGATTTTGACTTGTGTTTTCACCCCTTTCCCACTTTGCTCATTGTTTACTGACACTGCTATGGACACAGTATTCAGTCCCTGCCCGCCCCAGCCCTGGGATGTAAAAATGTCATCTCTATTGTGCTGCCGGGCTCGCTTTGATGCTGCCGCAGCCCTTTGTGTGCCCTTCTCAATCCCTTTATAAGGCTGTCCCGATTGTCCATACTGAACATCGCCACAAAAGCTCGTCTTATTGAGAAAATAAAAAAGTCAGAGAGGGGCCAAATGACGGGAGATTGGGCCTTTGCTGTAAAAGACCCACTATTCACATTCAGCAGTCATTTTTTCACCGAGGAATTACAAAGTTCGGACTGCGGCTGCCCCAGCAAAGCCGTTTTAGACACTTTCTTCTTAGATTTTATTTACAATTACTACCATTAGTTTTTTTTTTTTAAAGATGATGTACTACAGAGGACAAACATTAAATCCTAGAAGCAGTCGTGGAGGGTATTTTCCCTTTTCCGAAGGAAAACTACTGCGTAACTCTCACGTGCGCGTTGCGCTTGTGAATTTTAGACAAACAGATTGTATGGAAATTCAGCTACATATATACTACAAAAAGGGCTGCTTGCGGTAACATCGCAAGGCAGAAACAGACCCCATCTGCCCCCGCTACGGAGGAACCCACATCTTTGCAAGCCAGAACCTGAGACGGCGGGTTTAAATCGTCAGCCTGGAAAACCTCTACGAGTTGTTCTTCCCCCTAACGCTATTCTGGCTTGTACCGAGTGTCCGTGGGCAGGATGGAGACAAAGGCTGGATAAGGTCTTATTCTTTGGGAATGGGCTATCGGAATGGGAGGACGGTGATTTCATGGCTTTTGTTACCGAGGTTAGGGACCGAATTCTCTCACTGAATTAGAATGGTAACAAGTGGGACTGGGGATCTCTGGGGCTTTTGTAGTGCACTCATCTGAGAGATTGCGCTTTTCTCAGCCCTTCAGATTTATTTTGCCAAAGTTACAGGGCAATTATGGAAATGTGCCCTTTGAAGCTGGGCCGATTTCTCTTTATTTTCTCTTCCCCCCCTCGCCCCACCAAAGCAAAGCCTCCCTCGCCTCCTTTCTTCAGCGAGTCGGCAGTCATTAGGCAGCGGGGTTTCGAGTGGCCATTCAAATATTCTTTTGAATAGCGCGAGAAAGTTTTAATAAATATACGTTAAAAAAATAGACTTTGAAGCTTTTTGGGAAGGAAGTGTAAAATAACAGCAAGGTAACGACGCCCCAGAAAATAGGCTGTGTGCGTGCGAGGTGCTGGAACATGAAACGCTTCCCCTGAGGAGAGGCTCAGTGCGCGGGGAGCGGGGCCGGCCGGTGGCACGCGGGGTGTTTGGCCAAGCGGCCGCCGGGGCGCGGGCGCTCCCTTGCCACGCCGGCGGCAGCTCCGCGGCGGCGCTTCGCTCCTCGGCCCTCACATCTCCCTAACGAGAGGCCCAGCACAAACAGAATTGGGCTTTCGCACCCTTGTACATTATTTATCGTCGGAGTTTGGAATCTCGGTGCTGCGCGTGAACTAGGACAACATATTTTTTACTTTACTTGATATACTAACGCTAAGGAAATATGCCTGAAACCAGATGGTGAGACCTGGAGCTAGGCAGGCTGTGACCAGGACCGCTTTTTGCCTAGAAACTCAGTTCTGTACGTCTCTGTTCCGTCTATATTCCGTTTCTTTATTTGTATCGGACTACCTAGCTCTTGTAAGGTAAATCGGTGTTTTTCTGGGCCATTTAACAAATGCTATGGGCCAAATTCAGACTTGATGTAAGAGGGGGGCGATACTGCTAGTGTCCCTGAAAGTTACATACACTTACACAGGGCCTGAGCCTGGCCCGAAACGTGGACCTTTCATCAGCAGCAAAACAGGGTAGTAGGAACACAGATGTTTGAGTCTTACAACTGAGATGCAAATCTCTTTTTTGCTCTCTTACGGAGTTTATGAGGGATCCTAGGACCACATCTACAGCAGCATGGAGTGTAAGAGATTTGTGTTTTCTGGATGTTAGGCCTCACAAATTTTGCAGTAGAAAGTTCCTCCTAATCATGAATCTATTCAAAAGCATGAAAACCCAGCTCAGACCTCTACAGAAGTGTACTTACAATAAATGAATACTAATATTTCTTGTGATGGATGCAGAAGGCTGAATGCTGCATCTGTAGCATTCAGCACTGCATACAGAGGTCTCAGCAAACAAATTTCATGTGAGCTGGGCTCAGCGGAGTTGCAGTAGGTACCATGGGAAGACCACCACCTCTCCAACCTTCACCTCATCCTCCTCTCCCCTAGTTCCCTTTCACACATTTAAATTTCTTCCCCAGCCTCAACAAGTGCTGAGGACTCCTTCCTATTCCTCTGTACCTATCCCCAATCGTGGATCATCTTTATTTTTTTAGAACTCACCCGATTATTGGGATGAATTCCAAATATGGCCAAACTGGATCCATTGTTTAAAAGCCTTCCAGGAGCTTTGGGGTATCCGATTCATTTCAACGTGCAGCTGGGTATGGTGTGCTCTCATTTTGTTTGCAATACAGAGAGGACGACTTGCGGGATGCAGATCTAGGTTCAGGTGTGGGTACAAAACCTTAAAATGGGTTTAGCTTCTAAACCCATTTCTAACCTACTCCAAGAACAGTTCTAATCTTAAAAAGTTAAAGTCAAGTTAAGGCAAATTTACTAATAATATTAAGAAGCTGTTCCAACTGTAAACACAACAGGGTGGGGAGTTGCCTCCTCTGAAAAACATTAGCATTCGTACTGTTGGTACCTTTTGATGTAACCCTAGGAAACACGCAATGGCAAACGACCATGCCTTGCTCGGGAAACCATTTAGGGAAATGAATGCAACCCTTTCGTTGCTGCCTTTGACAATTTCTATTTTCTTTTTTTGAACCTACATAAAACAAACCAGCACACTTATGTTTTGAGCCCCAGCTTGTCACAGATGCTGCAGAGGGTCAGCTGGCAGCCTACAAGCCAGTGTCACCCTCCAAGCCACAGGCTGAGCTTGCCTAGCTCGTGGCCTTTTGTCTTGGGGGCGACGGAGAACAGCTGTCGGGGCAGCACGACCTGCCTTTCTAGCTCCCCGTCCTTGCTGCCCTGTACAGCCAGACACCCGGATCCCCAAGTCTACACAGTCCCTGTGGGAGGAGATGTGTCTTCAGACTGCCTTCAGGTGCCTCCGAGATGAGCGGGACTCTCGTCCCACAGTAGAGGACAGTTTCACACGCCTTTGTTGTAGCTTGCAGCTATAAGTAATTGCCATGTGCGTCTCCCCTGAAAAACACCGTGGTGTGACATGGCGCGTGGGTGCCTCAGACAGTCTGGCTTTCTACTGTTTTAAGCTTTAAACACCGATAATTAAAAAGACTTTGAATCATACTTGCTGACGCGGTGTGCGGAGCGGAGGGTTTGCCAGCTTCCCCAGGTGAGGGCCCTTGAGCAGTCACGCTTCTCCTCTCCGGCGGCTCCAGCCTGCAGGTGGCTTTGGGAGGTGGGTTGTAGTAATCCAGCCTTAAGGCCACAGAGACACAGATCACCGTGACGAAGTCTCCGCCTGGAGGTAAAGGTCACAGATTTTGAATACTTTAGATATTTTGTAAGCCACTTTTGAAGATTGTAAAGAAAATGGGTTTCCACGTTCAGTGCTGTCAAAAATGACCCTCAGGATGCAACGCTTCTCTGTGTGCTTGGGTCAAGCCCGCCAATAGGTAGGGCAGTCATCAACAGGGTGAGACCTCCAGATGCCTTGTCTTACAGGGGATAATTCTGGCTCATCTGGGCTGAGTTTTAACCCCTGGGCCTTGCATTTACTCTGTAGTGCAGGCAAATCAGCAGGTCAGTGTTGTGACAGTCAGTGTCTTGAAGGTTTAGACATAGAGGGATGGGCATTATAAACTATAATGATAAACTCATTTACGGTACGTGAGATGATGTCTCCCTACTACTTCTACAAATAGACTTCAGATATGGGCGTCTACTATTTGACTGCCAGTGGGAAGTGTATATCTCATAAGGCTCTGACCTGGTTATCTTCTAACCCTGAGCAATTAATCACAGCAGCACCTAACAGGGAGTAGCTGTGCACGGGAGCGTTTGGTGTCCAGCCTGTTCAAAACAATGCTTTCACCTTTTCTACAACTATCAGACCTGTAGCTTCCCTCAACGTGGGACCACTGCTTTCCTGTGGAAGAAGACCTGGCACAAAATTAACCTCCCTCTGTAAGGGGAACACACCAATTTCGGTCTCTTTAAAAAACCAAACAAGACCCACCCCCGCCCCCCGACACCCAAAACAGCTTGTGCAGTAAAGCCACCAGATACCAAGGTCTCGGTTATCAGCCGTGCTGCACGCGGGAGCAGAGGAGAACAGAAAGGGTCCCCGTTCCCCTCCACGTGGGTTCCCTGGGTTTCCAGTGCCTGTGTCTGCGGGAGGGGACTGGGAGGGGACCGAAACCTGCTATTCTTTCGTGCTGGCGGGGAGGGCTGGGGACTTTCCCCACCGTTTCAGTTGTAAGCAAGAGGAACGGCTTTGTCTGCAGCAGGCTGTGCGAAGTTGGAGTAAGGTAGTGAAGAATCAGGCCCCATCGATTCTTTGTAGTACTGGAGCTTTGTTTTGAAGTGCAATAAAAATACAGGTGGCGGAGGAGATAATGCACGGTACCGTTCCTTTGGGACACTCGGGGAGATGGTAAGGAATTCCAAAATACAGAGCGTGGGTTTTTTTCCTAGCATTGATCACAAGCATTAGTTCAAGAAAACACCCAGAAGTAGCAAATATGCAAATTTGTTATGAAAGAAGAGCCTACAAGTACCCGCTACGTTAGAGAATTTGTTTAAGGATATTTGATCCTCTTGCAGAGTTTATCAGATTACGGTTTTAATTTGCACATTCATTTTTTTTTTAAAAAAAGGAGGGGTTCCCTTTTAAAAATCTTTTCTTTCTCTTCTGCTCCAATACTTGTACTGGAGCTGTCTCACTTCTGCTAAGATACAAGAAGTGTGTTTACGGTGTAATATAAATCTGGGTTGGAGAATACCAATTTCCTATAAATTAGATGGCAGAGCACTGTTCCGCTATTTTGTTGTCTAAATTATATGGAAATTGGTCTTATGCAAGGAGTGAGTCCTCACAGAACAGGGCCCTTAGGCTTTTGTTTTAATTATCATAAGCTTCCATTTAATTAAACTTATTAAATGGTTTGGTGTAAGAGCAGACTATCGTTTTGCAGAAGCTTTCTGGAAGAGAAAAATATTTATGCCCTGGCTGCTTGGGAAGGAAATAGCACTTTCCTTCAGAGATGTTTCCCTAGGGGTAAGAGTGAGGGTCACCTGGGCCAGCCCCCCAGGCACCTTCAAACTCTTCGTACCCAGAGGCATTGCAACCTGTTCCTTACTACAGGGCCAGCAAGTTCAGTTGGTCCCGCAGCTGGTATTTCAGGTTACAGGCTAGAAATTACAGGACAACGTCGGCATAACAAGAAGTGGATGTGAACAAACCACGAATACCTAGAAACTAAAAGAAATTCCTAAACCATCAGAATAGGGAGGTTTTGTGACAGAACAAATGCCCAAACCAACCAACAAACCTCCACCAAACCCCAAAACAAGCCCTTATTTCCTTTCGGATCCGCTTGATAAATTAATTTTGGACCTTACATGATATGGTGTCTGTACTAACAGGAGATGGGACGTGACGACACAGGAGGCCTCCTCCAGTCTTGTTCGTAGGCAACCCCTTCATGAGGCTTTACCTTCATGAAAATATGTAGCTAATGGGGTTCACCTCAAACGTGCTGGCCGCCTTCATACGCAACCATTTTCCATGACATACATCAGTTTAACCAGGAAAGACCTTATCCGAGACTTAGATATTATAAAAATCCTTGTTCTGATGAATTTGAGTCTCGGTGACTTCCTACAGAATCTTGTCTTTATTTATTAAGTCAAGTCTATAACACAATCACTGGCCGTGCTGGCTTCTGGGAAACGTCACACCTCTTATTTTATTCTACAAAACATACAACTTTGGGCTGAAAAAAAATATACTTATTGATACTATTTCTCCAAATGCAATGTTGTGGAATAGCACTATGTATTAAAACTTGTGGTACTGTGTACTGACTCCTTTAAAAAAGGAATAATTAGAAGAATAATTAGCTGAACATGCGAAATTGAGATGCTTCTGCAGGGACACGTGAGAAGCTGATTAATGAGAGGAAGGAGGGCCACTGGGTGTCAGGGACCTAATAAATACACTTAAGGACAAATAGGTAGGAAAAAAAAAAGTACACATTACTAATGTTGATAAAAAGCCTTAACTGCCTAATGAATTTCAGGAATTGGTTGAGAATAGTTAATCTGTGTGATAACATGACCCTCAGGGTTAGTTAGATCTGTGAATTCTTATCCCCCTGGGGACTTAGCAAGTTTCCAGAGATTCACACCAAATTCTTACAAGGAAAAGGCATTAACAGTTGGAAGATTTCATGCCGATTTTGCTTCTGAGTGCTTATGTTACACAAAACCCAATATACCGAGATAATGGCAGAGTGAAACTCAGTACTAGCCACAGTGTTAATTAAAATTCTCACTTTCTAACAAACAATCATGCACGTTTGGATTTATTATGGGATCACATATAACTCCAGATGAAAGGAAGTGTTTTACCATAACAATACTTGATTCTTAGTTGCTTCGCTATGCTAAATTAAACTGTGTATATATGCTGAAAAAAAAAATGTATCAGTTGGTATTTTCTTCATTGGATCAGGCATTTCTTACACACCCTTTACAAAAATTTCATGGGAAACTCACAGAAAAACCCACCTAACTTACACAGACTAGAGCTATAAAGTGCTTAGTAATTGCAGTCTCATCAGTGTTTTAGGAACACTGCCAACGGTAAGGCAAAACCAAATATTTCAGAGAGCGCTCAAAAGCAAACGTAGGCAGTGTAACGTGCTACTGACCCGAGCAGCGGCGCGATCGTCAGATTTCTTATTCCAGAGCCAGTGGGCACCAGCGCTGCTGGGGGGGCCGAAACGCGTCCCCGTGTGCGCAGGGAGGCTGGAAATGCCATTTCTTGTTTGCTCGAGATGCTGTCTCCTGGCTGGCCTAGGAGAGAGGTGCACAATGAAAAGGAAAATTCCTTCACAGAAAGCAGTTTTTACACCCTCCCAGAAGACTATTAGACTGGGATTTCCAAAAGAATTTAGGGCAGTTAGGGACACAAATCCCACTGAAATCTCCTCTGAAAAATCTCAGTGTAGCTGTTAGTGACATGTTATAGCAGCAGCTTTTTATTTTGAAGAATGGGATGGATTTCATTCTTCTTAATGTGGATGTAAAGGTGCAGAAGGGGGCAAAAAAGGCAAGACCCCGAGTCGCAGAGTTGGCAGTACGAGGGGCTGCAGGGACGAGCGCGTCCCCGTTTGTGCGGGCAATCTGCGTTCACGTCCAACCTGTGCTTTTGTCCAAACTGGCATCCAGGGTTTGCGTTCCTGCACGGCCATCGTCAACGGCCTTAACAGAGGTAAGCGAGGCCAGAGAGTGATGATCCTGAAAATAAAAAGCAGATACGCATTTTGTGCGCGTATCTCTGACTGTATGCCTCCAGCTCACCCTCTAAAAAAAGCAAGATTTGTTTGTAACAGTGACATTAATATAAATGGTGTTGAAGGTATAGTTTTCAGCTGATATTGCAAAAGTGAATGCTCACCGCATAGTTGTGCATAGGAGGTCCTGCTGAAAATACTTATATATAATTTAACAAAAAAGAAGCTTTTGTACTAAGAAATTATGGCTTAAAGCTTTCTTATTTGGGAAAATTCCAGCCTTTGTGCTCATATCCCAGTTATTACAGTAAAAGACTTCCAAATGGGAGATATTTTAGAAGAAAACAGTACCAGAGTGATAAGGGTACTGTGCTTATTTTTCTTCAAGCAGTGGTATGCTTTTAGTTTGAGAAGGAATTTTAAAAGGTTCTAGATGAGATGGTACAAATCAAACGTATTCTTATAATATTTATATAAAGTATGTCAAGAAAAAGGAATAACAGGGACTATTATAAAACATTGCCTGAGAAACAAGAACAATGGCAGAACGCATCTTATTGACCATAGCTGTACAGAGCTAAAGTATATGAATCAGTCTGTAGCACAGGACAGTAAAAATTATTTTAGAAACACAAACCTTTTACTAAATAAGAACAACATCTCATTTGTCATTCCATTTAACTGCCCATTAAACATGGCTTTTGTGGGAAAACATATACCTAGAAGACTTGCGTGGACTGCCGTTGCTAAAAAAACGCACAGCGGCCAAACCAAGGTGACGTCTCTTGACTCTGGAATTAGTATTTGCTACTACGGTATCTTTTCCTGTAGGCATATTAACATATGGATAACATTAACAGAAAGAAAATTTATTAGCAATGACAGAAAGGCAAGGAAGATTGGTGAGTAAGATCCAAGAGCATGAGGAGAAAGATCAAAAAAACATCACAGAGTCTATCGTCAGTCTGTTCCTGGGTACCTACAAGAGAACGTGAAGCTTCAAAAAGATGAGAAGAAAGCTGATGATGGGGTGACAGAAGCAGCTCCTCTCCAGGACAATGACAGAACAGTAATTATAGACAACGATGACATGTGATGGAGAGTTTTACCCTCCAACTTTACAGGAAAGGATCTAGGCAAAACACATGTATCAACACACTCTGTGATAGGAGGGATAGGGAACGAAAGGAAAGGTGAAACGCATCCTCTGCCACAGCCGTATCACCATGCCTGCGGTATCAGGAGTGAGGAGAACCTAATGCAAGAGAAGCAAATAGATGTGTCCCTCTGCAGAAGACGAGCGGGGCGCTTCAGAGCTGAACCCGTGGCGGCTGGGTCGTCCCTGTGCTCTGCATGATGCTCGGGGCCGCGCCTGGAAGGCTGGACCTTGCTCTCGCCATGGCATACCAACAGCCCGCAAGAATCGCGGATCAGCGCTGGACGCTGCTGGCAATGATCCCGAGAAGCAGTACTTATGTATTTATTTCAATTTGCAATACATATATTTACAGTGCTTCCCGTAGGCAAAGAGTGCCACAGGAAATGTTTGACCCGCAGCCGCTCCTACGGAAGCGCTCAACAGCTGCCAATGTCGAAAGCCGACCAGCAGCCCCTTCCCGCAACGACCAGCTCTGCGAGCCCGCGAGTCAGAGCGGCAGAAAAGCAGCACACAGAAGTACTGCTTCAAGCAGGGTTTCTGGAGTCCCACCTGAAACACGCGGGGGGTGCAGGGCAAGCGCCTCGCTGTCCGCTCCCCTCCCACGCCGAAAGGACTTGCGCCCGCAGCCATCACCCTCCCGACGCCGCAGGGACAGCAGACTGTGCCATCCCGAGCTTTCCAGCGCTACGGTTTATAATCTGGCATGTTTTTGTTCTGAAGAGCGGCTGGGTGCGAGAGCGGCGAGGTCGGGAGGCTGTTTCAGACGGCGCGGCTGCGGGGCCGTCGCGCTGGCTCCGGCCGCAGGGCCAGGCTGGCTGGGACCAAGGCGCCCCGGCTTCGCCCGCCTTTACTGCCGCCGCACGGGCACAGGGCGCTGGGTTTCGTGTTGCTCAAAGCAGGGCTAAAGCAAAATAAAGAGATTCCACATTTCTCTTTCAATAAGGCTCCAGAAAATTACCAGTTTAAAAAAAAAAAGTTGCTTCAGTGAACACCAGTATGTTTCCGAGACCTGCACTCTTTTTGTCCAGGGAATGAGCAATTCGTTCATTAGATATTATTCAAAGTCATAATTTTATCTCCAATCAAGTCCCACTGACCGTAACCAACTCGCTGCTAAACTAGTTGATATTATTTTCCATTAAAACATTTCTAGTTCATTTGTCTATAGTTACTAAAATTTCTTTTACCTGCCTTATCTTGTCAAGAGCAATTGCTTACATGAAGCTCCTGTCAAAACCGCACGACTTTTTGTTTACAGTACGTTAGGACCTAGGGAACCAGCCAGGGCTGTAGGACAGTACTTCCTTCTAAATAATGCCTTAGGAAAATAATAAACCCTGGGGACACACTTACGCTGTCCTGTAAACTGGCAGCTGAAGGTTGTGCTCCAGGGATCGCTGTCCCGTCCCACCGCTCGCGTACTGGCCTGCCCCTTGCCTCGAGCCTGCACCAAGGCAGGCGGGTGACCAGCCGGGGAGCGGCGGGGGCACCCTCCCAACCTGGGGCCCACCTGCACGCGTTAGATGTAACCCAAGATCCCCCTGTCAGCTCTGCGAAGCCTATCTAGAGAGCGCTGTCAGAGCCTGAAAAGAAAGAAATGCAGCATTTTCCCCCGGTTTGCACGCACACACGCGTGCTCGCTCGCTCTCCCACACACAGATACTATAAGGACCAACAAAAGATCAAAAGCAAATAAACGAAGCAAATTAATGAAAATGAAGTGGAAGACTGTAATCACACCCAACCATGCCAAAAAAAAAAAAAGCTCCGAACAAATTAGTATGTAATACACCACTTCAGACAGATGTTCAAATAGGAACAAAAGGAAATAAGGGGGAAAACCATACAATGCTGGCTTGAGAACTTTCAGGAATATGAAGGGAAAAAAAAAAAAAAAAAAAGATAATTTCCCATTTAGCCTGGAGCAGAAATAAGGCCAGATTCTGATCCATTGAAGATACTCTTCCCATTGCCTTCAACAAAATCACCATTCAGCCTCTGCAATAACAGCTGAGAAACATGTTTCCCGAACAGAAAAGGGCAGGGACGTGCCTTGCAGGGCCTGGGGCTCCCGGGCACGGCTTCCCAGTTCACCCCAGTCACAGGCTTCTGCTGACTTTCACAGTATCTTTCTTTCTGTTCCTCTGTAACTGTTATTGCCCACACTTTTTAACCATGAACATCACAAGTGTTTTCTTTAACGTGCTAGGATTTTGGAACATTTGGGTTCAGTTGTGATGATAAACAGATGAACAAACTTCTCCCCGTACGAGAGCTGCAGCATGTGTGCATCTGTACCTTCTCAGGCACAACTTCAGCTCCCCAAAACCTCAAAAGTTTCCCAGTCTGTTCTATCCACTCACTCAAAGAGAATTAAATATATTTGGAGGGAGAGGGTACACACAGTCATCAGTCATTCACAGCAGTGAATCCTCTGCGTTTTCTGGCATCAAAATATCCAGTGTTATTGCAGCCATATAACTGGTTTTCAGTCTACTCCTTTAAGACAAGCTGTATCGGATGTGGATTGATGCCGGTAACTTTTTGTAAATGTATCACTGTAATTTTGCCATTTCAGAACCGCATTCTCAGATATCAGAAATGTGTGGTGTAAGAAGTGATACATACAACAGATTAATAAATCGGTGGTCTTGATGGTGCCTGATCTTGTTAACAAACAGGAGGATTTTGGAGTGAAATCAGTTGTTAAAAAGCAAAGCAAAACACCTTCCCAGAAAAGACTCACGTTTCAGAGAACCCATTGCCTTTGTCTCACAGTACACATGGCCACAGGAGCCAGCTGCGCGTTGGCTCCCATGTCCTCCCGAGGTCTGGCTTGTCCCTCGACCTGCAGCATCGCCGGGGCTCTGCTGCGCATTTGGTGTACGTCTGCCCGCTTCCTGCACAAGCGGCCTCTGCTCCGCTGCCCTCTGCGAGTTTGGTCTCGAGCAGGTGGTTATCCTTCATCAGGCAGATGCTTAAACAGCTGGAACTTCCCCCTCAAAAACGCATTAAACAATTATCTTTTTTGTACCTGTTTTCTGATTGTCTCATTTCTGATGTGGTTTCACTGGCTGACTTTACTCAGCCACCTGCAATACCTCATTCAAAGGTCAGCAACCTTTACATGCTGATCTTCCTGAAGGTCCACGTTTGTTACACAAACCATCCTTAAAACCAGATAAATCTTGAGCAGCTTGAATTTTCTACAGAGGACTAGCCTTTATCTTTCCTTACTGACTTGAACGCCTCTGTTTTCCCATGCGGAAAGGCTTTCTCATTAGCATAAGAATCTGCATTACCCACCTTGTGCCTAGTTCGAGTCCTGCTCAGTCCTGTCCTCTGCAGAGAAATGTTGCCCCAGCCGCACTGACACGCAGTCTGAATTATTTGTGGGTACCGCGGAGGGCATCCCTGGCTCAGCAAGCCTTTCGTTTCCCGGAGGGGCAGGTCATCAGTGAACCTCAGATTACCGTTAGATTGCCAGATTGTCTTTAACCTGGGGTCTCGGCCATCACAGTTCTCTCTGCTGCCTTCTCAAGATAGATCCAGAAGGTGCGAGGAGACACCAAAACCTGCCCATTGTTGCCTGTAATCTTGAAGCTGACACACACCTTGCTGTTGGGCAGGACTGATGATTGAGTCTCTTCAAACAGGGTTTTAAGAGCTGGATGAATGATTTCTTGTCCAAACAATAAAAGCAGTTCTTGACTCATCACGCCAGATTGAGCAAAATGCCTTTTGGAAGCAAACAAAGCAATTAAAGACTTGCCCATCCACCTATTTGAATTTGTCCGCAATCAGTTCAGGCACGGGACTTAGTGTGCTGGCCTATCTGCACTTTGAATCTCGGAAGAATTTCTGAAGAAATCGGCTCCCCGAGCGGTAAGATCATGAGTTTGCACACTGTGAAAGGCCGGAGTCCAGGAACGGAGCCGTGAAGCTGACACCTCATCCCTCTGTATCTCAGTTACATCCCAGAGCTGGGGAAAGGGAGAGTTGCTTATCAGTGATTTTATACTCTAGAAGTACAGGCCTGACTTCTCCACTGCTGTGCACGAAAATTACTCATTACACTCCCAAATCAACTAGGAGTATTATTCTGCTGTTGCTCTGTTATAAATGAGGGTGAGAGGCACCAGAGATCTGGAGCACTTACGAGGGTCGCAGTGACACCACTGCAAGTTGTCTTCTATTTTAGTTATCAAGGAAGGAAAAGAAACTGGCCCTTGCCGAGAAGCGTGCTGCTGCAGCAAGCTTGCTTCTTGTTTCTGACCTACCTTGTTTATAAAGTTATACATTTACTTTTGAAGTCACTGGAGCTATCACGGATTTGAACTTCATGTAATTAGGAGAAAGCATCAGGTCATGAAAATGCAGAGTATGTCCTCCTAAGTGAGGCAAGCGGGATTTGGTGGTCTTGACTGGGAGGAACACCACAGAACCAGGGAAAGTACATTCAACAATAAACTGCAAAAACTGCGGTTGGCTGTGACACTCATCGTCATGGGCTTTACAACATTATCGCAATTAATTTCATCTGCCTTGTTCCCTTTTACCCTCTGTCCAGCTTATTTCCCATCCATGCAAATACTCTCCTGTGAGCTGGTACGCCTTACTTTGTCCCGAGGGAGGTGCCTCTGTAGTGTTTGGGTTTTTTTTTTTAAAAAAATCTATTCCCTTATGCCAAAAGATAAACAGGACAACTCATCCAAAAATTAAAGGCTTATTATTAAAACAGAAAATACTGAATAAGCTAATTAAAATATTTAATATTTAATGCATTGTGTCTTTCCACTATTTTACATAGTGCACCAGGATAATACTGACATGCTCTTAAAGTGAATATACTGAGAGACTCGGCTTCTGTTCTAACTGCCATAGTACAGAATGGAAACCAGGAGCTGTTTAACAGAATCGCAGATAGAGAAAGTTTTAACAGAATTAACAGATAGAGAAAGATGCCCATGAACATCCATTTACCCTCAAATTGTATATATCTTTTCAAGTAGCATCAACTCTTTGGGGAAGAAAAAAAATCTACTTGAGTATATACATATTTGTGTGAGGCAACAACAAAGTCTGGAATTATATTATACCAAAATATTTTTGTAATTGCCCCTAAAGGTCAATGATTTTCTGATGCTGTATTAGATCATAATATAATACCTCTTACCAGCTGACTATATGGTTGGGGCCAAGCGGCCCTGGCACGGTATTTATGTTAATTAAAAAGAATTTCTTTGCAAAAGTTTTAGGCTTAGCAAACAATTTAAACTTAATGTGCACCTCTGAATTTACCTTTCTTCTTATGTCAAGAAAGTATGTGCAGCAACATTGTCATTAGGCAGTTAGGTTTGTGATATTAGGTACATATGATGGCAATTAGAGGCAGAACCCCCGAAAGTCCTGGTAGTACACCCAGGCATGGCTATAGCTATTTTAAGCAGATTTATACTTACAGCATCAAAGAATGTCACAGAGAGAAGAAAATATGGTAACTGTTGCTTTAAATTATAGCTATCATTACTTCAAAAGGATATTCAATCAGAAACCACTGCAGACTAAAACTATTTATGTCTTCTGACACTGAAAGGAAAGTAGGCAGTTTCAGCCTGTCATCTCTTAATTTTTTTTTTCTTCTTTTTTTTTTTTTAAAATAAAAGTACTGTTTGGTCTGTAAGAAACAAGTTATAAGTCCAGGAGGAATGAGTCAGAACAGGTCTCCTGCTTGTTTTTGACCTTTCCCTGCCTGTCAGCCTCGTTAAGCATTGCAGGTTCTTTGCTAGTTGTTTTACAAAAGCTATTGGAAAAATGGAACAAAACTGTGCAATGGTGCTTTGGCTACTTGGACGTAACACTCCGCAGCGTTTGCCCAGCAAAACAGTTTGTGTGCCAAGTAGTAACAGGTAGAGCGTTTTTTTACTCACATGAAAACTCTTCCCCACAAATCAAAAACACCGAAGAAGTGAATCCATGGTTGCTTGCAGAGTAAATTTTGAACGAAATCATAAGATCGTGATTCAATTATCCAGGGGGTTTCGTGACCTCTTCTAGCAAGAAGAACAGACCTCCCATTAGTAAAACGTTTAAAAGCAAGGAACTTTCTATTCAACAAAACGTTTAGAGGTTGGCCACGGGATGGCCTGCAGAAATTAGCAGTCAGAAGTTTCAGAAGTTGATCTTAAATAAAGTGATTATAAAAAGTCATTTTCTTTTGATGTGCCTTCTACCCCTTCCCCTCCTGATGCACTTAATGTGCTGAGCAAACAGTGACAAAGAAGCGTCATTACATAAAAAAAGAGAAATGCCTAAAAATGACAAGGGAGAGGAGAAAAGGCTGTCCCCTCCGTGCAAAAAACATTCCTTAAGCAAAATGAGCCCCCCGGGTTCCCAGCTGCAGGGACGACGTCAGACGCGCAGGTCTGCAGGTAGGAGGGAGGCGGGTGCAGAGGCGAACTGCAGACAGCTTCGCGGGCCAGGCTTTGGGAGACCTGCGTAATCCAGCAAGGCCGACGTAAAGAGCTCACAGCTAAGCTCGTGGGGTTCCTGCATTATGACAATGGGATATATAGTTTGGATTACAACATGTTCGTTACACAGATGTATGTGCAAGAGCAAAAGAGCCCAAATCAAGAGTCAAGCCTGTTTTGCAGTTCCCAGAAAGCGGGACCATTTCTGAAGAACATCTCGATTTTGAACCGAGCATTTCCAAACCCATTGGCCACAACCATGACGGTGACTGAGGATTCCTGCGAGGGTCTCTTCAGCATGGGGAGCAATATACCGGGTAAGCAGCCAAGCCCCTCCGCTATCAGATGTTTCTTGTTGATTTTTTTTCTCCCAGTATAGCTGGTTTAAGACCCAGCTACCTGGCAGACTAGCACTAGGCGGGACCATGGCTTGGGGGAAGGCAGAGAGGTGCTTCAAACCAAAAAAAGGCGGTTTCCAACCCAGCCAGCTTCAGGAGGGTGCTGCAGCGTCCCACGGCAGCGGGTCCCCGGGGTGCCTCCGGAGCAGCCAGCCTCGTGGGCTGGGATTGCTAACGCCCTTCTCCTTATCCACGCGCTGAAGCCACGCTGGTTCTGCTTGAAGCTGATCCTCTGCGCCCGCCGTGAGAGGGAAGTCAAAATCAAACAGGTTCAGCACGGAACACGGGGCCTGAAATTTAGAAAAATGTCCAGTGAGAAACAAGCAAAGAAAACAACTGAGCGTAACACGTGTGGCCACTCGTGTCATTGTTGGCATTTTAGCGGTATTTCGAAACATGCATATAACATTTTTCACAATTTGGTGTTGTGATTTTTTGGGGTTTTTTTTAATCTTTCCTTGGTAGAATCAATTTGTGAAAAAACTTTCACATCTCTCTGCTCCCCTTTCCAATTCTGCAATATCAACTATTTAGCACGCGGTTCGTACTGTTTATAGATTTGTACCAACCAGCACAGTGAAAAATCAAGTTACCTGACCCACATCTAAATAAATAAGCAGTCTCCTGTTGATATCTATTCTCAGCACAATTACTGATAGTAGTTTGCTCAGGCACAGAGTCCAGAACAGCTTTTCCCCACTGAGATTCACGTGCCTTTTGGTCAAAAGAGTCATCCCAGCTCGCTATTTTTTTTGCTGCATGAGCAGGAGAGAGCACAACGACTAGGGAGCAAGAGCAAGTATCTTCCCTTAGGTGAATTTAAAAAAAAACTTAAAAAAATCACTGAACACCTAAAGGAAATTAAAGACAACGAAGAGACAAAAGATACAACATGGAGAAGCAGCTGAAGAATAAGCAGGTAAATGATGCCAAAAACAGGAAGAGAAGATCAAAACCTTCTAAACGCTTCATTCCACGGGGCCGCTGGCCCCTCCCAAGGGGATCACCATACTTTCGAGATGCCGTAAACTACCGCCCTGACGATAGCTGGTCTCACTGGAGGCACGGCCGCAGCGAGGCCGTTAGCGCTTGAGCGCAGATAGTCCCTATGATAAGTCACGGAGAAGGAAAAGGGCTGCTGACAGTCAGCTATGTGTCTTTTCATTACAGGTAACTACCACTTTAAGCAAATTGTTTCAGGGTTTGGAATGTAGCAATAACTGATCTAATTAGTGTAGGCTGTAATTTAGGAGGGTTCATTATGTCACAGACATTATGACTCCTGGGTATTACTAAAGGACTCATTTGTAGTACTTGAAATGAATTTCTCTGAACACATATAATGTCACCCATATAACTAGTATGTAGCTTTAAGATGATCTGACGTATTTAAAATCTCTGACTTTGGGCAGGATTAAGTTTCCAGACAGTAATAAACAAATCAGCAAATAGTACAGATTTACTTCTTGCCAAGAGAAGGGGGGGGAAAAACCCAAGAGAGATTTAATGGCTATTTCAGATTGAAATGGCAAGTAAACTCTGTGACAAAACTACAAAGAAAACTAATAAATCATGCCAGAGGAAATATATATTGTGATTAAAAGACACACACACACACAAACTTGATAAAGACTGCATTTCTGGGTACAATACCTGTTTACTTCATCTAGCAAGGAAAAAGTTTAGCGGCTTCTTAAGAGCAGTCAGTTATTTATTACTTCTCTCCAAAAGCTCCCGCGAGCCTTCCTTCAGCGGCAAAGCAAGCCAACGCTTCAGGTGACAACCCCAGCTATAGGAAATGCATAACGAGACAAATGCATAAAAGCGTATAAGCTGGTTTCAGTAGTACAATGCTGAAGCAAGAAACGAGTTATAATTAAGGTTAAATTGGTAATCTGAAAAGGTTACAAATATAACCTCTACTATTTGCTTTCCTTCAGGGGTCTCTCACCAACCAGGTATTTCCTAGTTCTTTGCTTTTATGACCTGACAAGTTCATTCTCACACGGATACAAACATACTTTTCCTTTTTACTTATATACTGTCTGATATAAAAAAAAAAAAAGAAAATACTTCTGGAGAGCACTTATGCATGTGCTTAACATTAAGCAGTCCTTAGAGCCCCTGCCTGCACCTTCTTAAATCAATATTAAAGCCTCCGTTAATTTCACTTGTTCACGATCCCCACTCAAGGGGAAAATGCTATCATGACATTGACATTAGCGACTTCTACGGTGTCCTATTCTGAACACACGGATCTCCAGACCTGATCTAAAACTAACTGAAACGAATTAATTCTTTATTTACTTTCATATAATTTGCATTGGACCTGCCTTCTTTGTGGGAGTCAGAACTCACGTGTTACTTGTTTCTTACCTTCCTTTTGAAAACTTGAATTTTACAAAATTAATGTTAAAAGTCCTAGCTTATAAAGTAGAATATTAGAATTAAACCCTGTCCACAGAACACAGCATTGCTCAATCAGAAACGGGCATATGTCAAGTTGTGTGTGAAGCCAACAGGAAAGTGCTGCAGCGTGAGCTGCTGTTGTTTCCTTGCAGCATGTCCCAGGGGCTGGGAGCACCCCGGCACTAAAGCCAGGAACTTTAAAAAGTGTTTTGAAAAAATTCTTTCCCCTAGAAAGCTAAAGACCTAACTGGATGACTTATTCCCATTACTTCCTAATACAGATGGGGGTTCAATATCTCTTAAACGGTTTTTAAGATTCTCAGATATAAATTTAATTTCCAGATACAAATTAGATTTCCATTCTCTTACAAAACCATCTTTAATGTTGTTACCACTGGTATCCTTTTTGGCTGTCTAGGTATCAAATATATTTCTAAGTGGGTACTGAACCAGCTAGAAAGACTGACTGTATTTAGTCTTTAATTAAATGCTGATGGATTTCCTTCAATAGCATTAAGCTCAGAAGTGAAAAAACGTAATTAAATGATGCTCCTACGCAGGCAACGATCAGCATTCTTGCATGCAAGGTGTGGTAGCAGAGTAAGCTAAGGATTACTTCTCAGTTTTAGTTTTCATATTAAAGTTCTCATAGCTCATGAGAAACACTATTCTGTATGCGTGAAACATAAACCAGGCAATTGTCCTAAGGATGCAGTGGATTTATAAAAGTCCATTAATCTGATTAATAATTAGATTGCTGACAAGTTAAGTGTCTCAGTGCTGTTAAAACTAAGTATATTTGAAACGTATCTGACTTCCTCCCATTATCTGTCATCTCACTGAAGATGTGGGCAAATAAAAGGTTGCCATCATAAGAGGTTGCTATCCCGTGGAAGCCCTGGTATCGTTAGCAAGCAGAGGAAAGCCCCCACGTGAAGAGCTGGTAGATTGTACAAGGTCTTGGAATATACTGAGGAACTGAATGACAGCAGAAAAGGATGGCTATTAAGGTTAATCTTTAACACTCCTGTTCTAAATGGAAATATTTCCAATACTAGTGAACTCCTGCAATTTCCACGTGTATATCTAAAACATTCCTTTTTTGTGGACATGTTCTACGTGATGTCTTAGCAGAAACCAAGCGATACAGACTCTGATCTTAGCTTCGCCCCTGACCTGCCCCGTGACCCTGGATAAATCATTCCACCGTTCCGTTTCTCTTCTCACTTTTGCCTGTCTCGCTTCTTTAGAGCACAAGTTCTTCATGTGACGAGCCAACATCTAGTTACATTTCTGTCCAACATGTCGAGGGCCTGATCTCGGATGAAGCCTCTAGGTACTCTTGAAAATAATAAAAGCGATGGTGAGGAACAGATGCTACTGACATTCACAACCCTCATTCCAGCCCAAGAAATACATCAGCATCAGCACAATTACACCTACGATACTTCATCATGGATTTTGGCCATGACTTAGTGGGGTACAGGTGAGAAAATACACCTCTGTAGTCATTACTGCTCACTGCTGAAAGTCTCATTTATGTTAAATAATGGAATTATTTTTCCATATTGCAAACACCAGACTAAGACCACAAACTCAATTAAACTGAAGAGCCAAAGGAAATTGTATCACCAATCCAGGCTGAATTGAGATGAGCCGTTCTTTGTCCTTGACTCCCTCCCCTAGCACTGTGCTGAACACAAGGATTTTTTTCAAGATAAAGAAAAAAGTGCTACTTACGCTAGATGAAGGCATAGCTGCTAGGTAGGACAGTTCTGAGATACGAATTTGAACTCCTCCAGCCAAGTAGATGCCACATCTTACCCATCTCAGAAAAGCAGTTGAATGATCAGCCTATTTTATACAAGACTGGACATGCTTCTGCCTCCTCTTGAGGCTGTGTTTCACGGAATATTGACCCTACTCTGGTACTTTGGGCCTCAAGCCCGGGAGATTTAAATCCTGATCTGGCTTAGGTTCTCCATTAGGTACATAGACTCCCAAGGAGGGCACAACTCCAGAAGGGCTCTCTTTAGCACCTCCTAGATTTTCCTTACTCAGTGTGCTGGCTGCTGTGACTCCTGCTCCAAGTGGCCTCCAACCAGCTGACTTGGCTGAATCCCTCTACACCCTCACCTTCCCGGGAAGACATGCTCAGGCATAGCCTTAGCAGTGGTGACGCATAAGGAACAATGTAAGAAAGCCAGTCCCACCCTCCAGCGTGGGGACGGCCAACCTGTGACACGCGAGCTTCATGATGTTGATAAGCAGATTAAGTATAGCTCCCACGCTAAAACTACATCACATGTCTGGCAGCAGGACCGTGTTGGTGGAAAACCTTCTAGGTAATTCAGATCTTCAGCTGTGGGATGCCGTAAGTCAGCAAGAACTGCCAAAAATGCTTTTCCGGGACTACGCTGGGATGCAGTTGTGTGCTTACTCCGACCCTGTTAGGTACTGCAGGACTCAGATCCCCTGGGCAGCTTCCATCACCTTACACCTGCAGACTTCTGCCTGGGTCTCTGAGGTACGTACCTGCCCAGTGCCTCTCAGCCATAGGAAAATTTTGGTGTGTAGCCCATAAATTGGAGGAGGATTGACCACTTCCTCACTATCGCCGCCGTCCTCGCCAGCAACACCATATGCCTTCTTCAATGCAAGAGTTTCTATTCCCTGTGGACATCAGCAGAGCTGTGAAAGCTGTCCTAAGGAATCTGGAGAAACGAATGTATACACTAAACTGCTAGGACAGACTAATTATAAAAATTCTGTGCCACTTTTTTGTTGAGCCACGTAAAAAGCAAAGGAAACTAGTGGCAGTTTTGGTAAACAGGCTTTACAAAAGAAACTACTGCAGGCCCAAAAAACCACTAAGAAATACGGACTAAAGCTAAGATCGTAAGAAAAGATATAAGAAACTAAGAGTTTTCTTCCTTTCCTCCCTTTACCCTTCCTCCCTTTTGTGAAGTAAGCTTGACCTAGTGCGACTCCTAGAAGTTACCTGCTGGGCACATCAGAAATATATCAGTAACTAGAGAATGAAGAATATACCTTAGACCATGGAAAAGAAACCAAAATGAAAGCTTTACCGTTAGGAATATTAATGTCAGTACTGTCTGAGTGAAGACAGTTACAGACTGGAAGACTCGGTTTCTGCTCTTAGTTTGTGTAAGTAGGAATATCAGGAATTCATCCTGTGAAAAATAGTACTTCAGCTGTAGAGTTGGGAGAGAAGAGTGAGAGAAATTGAGGCCTTGTGTCTCAGATTACATGTCTAAGGGCTAGAAAAACCCTACTACCTCTTTTTTTGTCCCCCCCCCCCCGTAAAAAACAAATAAAATGAAACAGAAGGAAAAAACCCCACCACCAACACAGCAACATGACAGCGATGTGTGTAATGATCTCTGGCAGCCTAAGATAAGATCACAGCCCTTGGGACTGGGGGAGCCTGGAGCTAACGGACCCCTGCTTTGGGGAAAAACTAGAAGCGTACAGGAAAAAAAAGTTCAGTTTTCCTATTAAAAAGAAAGGAAAGGTATGTTGCTAAATCTATTCCTTCTGAAGAAGCCTTTGAAAATACAAATGTATGAAAACATCTGAGTCACTTCTGCATCCAGGAGCGAGTGATCCCCTCTGCCCTCACCAGTAATGCCAGGAAGGGCTGCCTTACTCCCAGTTTGCCCCGGGAACTACGCCATGGTCGGTTAGTTCCATCCGTTTTTTCAGTACAAGCCACTGTGCAGCTATCGTTCTCCTGTTGAAGTCACTTTTCTTTTTTAAAATGCAAACTTGTGCACAAATTTTAAATTGAGCATATAATGAATGGGGTTCATCTAAATTACTGCTGTCACTGTCCTACTCCCAAATCTCCCTCAGATCTTGGGAACAAGCCTGTTCTTTCAGGGAGGTTGTTTGGAACATCTGTAAGATAATTCAATTAAAAAAAAAAAAAAAATCAGTTCTGTTCCAAGAAAAGATTCAGATACTTCTCAAGGTCCACAAGCAGCTTTGTTGTTTCTATTGATTTTAGATGGAAGGTGTGAAATACAACAACTAAATGGCAGTACCACTGAAAAATCAAGTTATTTATGGTTCTCTTCAGCTGGATCAGTTTCCCTAAATAATCCCTTGTTTATCTGCATTAGTGTTTGGACCGGTGCGGTGCAAGGCAAGAGCAGGATGGAAAAGCTTGCTTTTCTGGGATGCTATTTAAGCACATGTCAAACCGTGCCCTGGCTGCTGCTGAATCCTGAGCTCTTACAAAAATCCAGCCCTTTCACTGGGTGCTGAACAAAGACAAGCCGTGCTCCTGGTTAGCTTAAAAGCCCGGTACCAAAACCATCACAGGGCTGGCAGCCCCGTGCGTGCTCGAACAGAGGAAAAAACATTCTAATCGAATGCTGAGCGGGTGGAGAGAGCAGGGAGCCGCGGCGCTGTGAATCCCTTCCTCCCCCAAGGCCTCGCTGGCATTAGGAGTACAGGTGTGTGGCTCGAAAAACACAGGTTGTCCATACTGATATTTTAGCAGGCGTTAGTCAAAGCAGCAGCAGTTTTAACAGGCATTTGCTGGTCAAGATAAACCCTAAGCTCCCCGCTCTGGGTTATCGCAGTCAGTTAACATGTTAAAACTGTAGCTGCCTAGTCCAAGAAAGGATTTTACCGTGAGTTAAAAATAAAGTCCTTTTTGTACATGCATGGCTTAAGAGAGAAGAGTCCAAATCCCTTCTTCCAGCAAGAGCAGACAGAAGCAGAAGAAAAACAGGATTAGAAGCAGCATATGTGCTCTGTCCTCCCTGTTTTCTCCCCAAGCTTTTCTTTTGCTTTGCTCCGCTTACTGAGCGTGCCACTGGAGGCCGATCCAATTAATTTCTATATTACCTTTCAAATTAGGCCCACGTGCAGAACAGAGCTGGAGTCCAGGCCCTGCCAGGGTCGACGCATGGGTTTCTGCCGCCAGGTGCCCACCGGTACAGTAACAGGTAACCGTTCTGCAACGCAAACGCTTCCGAGTACGGCGGTTGTCATCAACTCAAGATCTGTCATCTCTTTAAAAGCATTAGAAACAGAGGATGAGGGAGATGCTGTCACATCCATCCAGCTCTGCACTGGGAATACATCAGAAAAGCTCACTGGCATTTTCTGAGGTGTAAGATGAGGCAGAATTTGCCCCAAAAGCATGAAAGCAAAGTTTACGTCCATTGCCGTGCGACTGTATTTACACTAATACTGAATTTGGAGCTCAATGCCTGGTACTAATCATTCATTCTGAGTCAATTTGAACGTACCTCTCTCTAGAGGCAACAGAAGTCTAAACTGAAACACTGTAGGAAATAAAATGTCATTTAGCTGGAGAGAGGAAAGAGCCTTGTGAAAGTAAGAGAATTCAAGGGGCACTCCTTTCTGCTGTCATTTGTCATGTATGACACAGGAATGTTGACATCATCCTCTGATAAATGACACTGGCACCTGCATCAGAGAGATATTCTTCAGCAAAATAGAAGTTTGAAAATCCAGCAGCAGGGCACTACTAGTGGGTTCCAGGAGCTTGCAAGAAAGGAAAGATAGATGATGGTAATTTTCTTCCAAAGAGAAACATAAGACTTTTAAAGAACCATTCTCTTTTGCTTCCCCTTCTGCTCCCTCTGGGCTTTGGGAAATGATTCTGTTTTCTAAATCTAATAGTGGCTTAGACACAAGCTATATGTTATCCAAGAGCTAACCTGTGGCATTCGTGCCACCACCTAGTCCAGGGGGATAAGTGTCAAGCAGAGAGCTCCAGAAGGCACACCGAGGAAAGGGAGCTTCAAAGAGGCCAGTCTGGCCTTCTCCTGTCCCGGGCCAGTCAGACATGTCAACCATCAGTGTATTCCAGCACTAATCCTTCCAAATCTCACCTTTGCATCCACAACTTGCAATGTAGAGACTCTTTCCTCTTAGGAAGAGCAGGAATACGCGTCTCCATGCTACTCCCGGGAGGTATTCTGTACAGCTGCAGGGTGGGTTTGCGGCAGAGGAAGATGCTCAAACGACTTCTGCACAGCCGCGCAAAGCCTGCCATGGTGCGGTTCGACATCAGCAGGCAAAGGTAACTAAAGAAATCTTTTTACCACATCGTCTTAAGACAGATACATCACAAGTTTTCTGTTTTGAAAAGCTGAAGACCGGTGGATTAACTGTATTTGTGAGGTAAAGTCCTGCTACTCTTAAAAATGAAAAGCAAATAGATATGTTTTCTCCGTCAGATTTTCCACTTGGTTGGCTCATGGAATTTATATGCAGCTCGATTTTTCTTCTAATTGTACGATTTATTTATCCCAGAAAAGAAGGAAAAAAAATTATTGGATCTGGAACAGCAGGTTGGGAAGGCGAGCATGCAAGCTCTGTGACCAAGGTAGCCTGGTTCACCCTCAGGAAAGCTGCGTTCCGTGCCAGTGACCTCCCCAGCTACCAGCTAGTCCCAGTTTGCTCCGACTTGCTAACTACTGTCCAGTCTATTTATCATTTGCCATCTCTAGGGATCACTGTGCAGTGATATGGACTAATAGCCCAGCAATATGCCAAGACATATCCTTTTCATCCCGCACAGCCAGCACTGTCTTCCAGACCTCTTAGTGCATGAGGGAGACTGGAATCTGGATGAAGAACAGCTGGCTGAAAACACACCCTGACAAGCCAATGCTGGCTGAAAGGAGAAAACACTGGAAGAATGAAGCAGTACACAGGCTCACCTTCATTTGCAGGGCTCTTTGTCCAGGACAGTTAAGATATTATGCTGCTTTGGGGTCTTACTGAATCCATCTTTGGTACTCAGCACTGGAGCAGAAGCAATCCCCGCGCTCCCGACTCTCCTGCTGGGATAAAAACCCCACATTCGTGTCTTCAGTATTTTCAGGTTGGATTATCGTAACCTGGGCTATGTAACAAGTTCACCAGGAAAACACACTTTCATCTGCTAACCCAGAGCAGGAAAAAAGAGCGTATCATACTGACGTGCTCTTCAGGCTGCTTTGGACTAGAGACTCTCTAATTAAGCTGCAGCCTCGTGGCCGGTGAGTCCCACCCAGCGGGGCTGAGTGCCTGCCCCTCAGCAAGCCCACGACTTTCTGCATCGCAGTGAGAGGGGAACGATAACCCCAGCTGCTGATCCCTTGACTTGATGGGGTTAGATCAGCTCCATTTGAAAAGGCTGCTTAGCTAAAGGCAATTCGCTTTGTCTCATCATGTCACGCATGTGTGGCTATGGCCATCGCAGAAGACAGTGACACAATTTTCATACTCAAGCATATACCAAATTTGAAGTGTTTGGGTGAGCAGCTTTCAACAGCCTATTCTTCACAAGAAAACAGTGACTTTGGGGACTGAGGGAGAACGTGAATTCCTACGAAGGAGGGTGAGACAGGGGACTGGTTTTTACTGTATGCATTTTCTTTAACAAAATATGGATGTTTATTATCCTTACAGTCTTGATACTCCTAACAGCTCTTCTGTAGCAACCTATTACTTGATTAGCTTATACTGTTTAGAGCACAGCAATGATGACATAATTTTGTTGTAATGAAGATAAATATTGTCTCAGAATGTCAGAAGGCACCACATCACCCGTTAAGTGTAATGATTTCAAAATACCCCAAAGAAAAGTCTTCTGGGCTTGTTGCAGGAAGATACACACACACACGCATCTGATTTTGATTAAAATACAAGCTATTGAAATGCTCAGCTCAGTCCAAGACGAGAATCAACTGTTCAGCCCTATAGATTGAAACAGAGTAAGGGAAAAAAAATCCTCCTAGGACTCTCCATATTCTCTATGCATTGGCCAGACAATGATCTAGTAACAGCAGTGACTCTGGGGATATTTGTTTATCTGCTCGGAGCCCAGTTAAGCGACTCAGAGGTAACGTGGTGTTTCACCGATGTCCTGTTGGACCAAGCCTTGTTGTACTAGTAACTTTATTCTAAAGGAGACATTTATTCATGGTAGGCATTCAGTAATGCTGCGAAAGTGGTAATTCGAAGACGGTTGCAAACACGTTTGTGGATACAAATGAGGCAATCACGAGTCTCCATGTTTTATCTGTGTAAATGCAAGTATAAAACGGCAGGGCGGGAGTCCTGAGGGTTTCTCCCAGAGCGGTGACGCTAGGCTGATTCTTCATCCAGGCAACGGAGGGTCTCTAACAGTTTTGATTATTAAGACTCCTGACTATTAGTCAGGAGTGCAGAATCAGGCCCTTAGCACTGACAAAATTCTGTGCTCGATCTCTTCTGACCTCTCACTTGAAAGTATGTTTAGACACAAATGCAAAATGCATTGTCAAAATCAAAAGATTGAGGGGATGGAGGCTAGAAGGAGGAAAGCTGAAGGAAAATATGCTATAAATATGAACTGGGTCATATAAAAAGATTAAGTATAAAAGACAGCTTTCTTGTAATGTCCAGCTGTTTCTCCTAAATATTCTAGCAAACCTACATATGTACAGCTTCAGAAATGTACCAAGAGGGAATATTAGTACTTCACTTAAAAAAAAACTCCGTAGGATTGGTAGTGGTTTTGAAGCTCCAGCACTGAGATCTGTCAGGACAGGACAGGAGTTATTTCAACAGCACTAAATAGCTCTCCCACTGCTTTACTGTGGATTGATCCATTTTCACCCTTTCTTGCCTTTCTGCAGTCACACACAGATGTAAAACAGATTAAGTCTCTGTGGAAATAAAATAAAATAAAATAGACACCTAGGACTTTTTTTGACTTCCCCTACAATAAAGTGCAGGGAGAGGCGAATAAAGCCACACAAGAGACAGTAACAAAATGACAAAGGTCCTGACTGATAGTTTATCGAGATGACAACTCAGTGAGTTTTTAGACATCTCTGGTATGAAGACTATTTTTGTCTTTCCACAAGTTAAAACATATGTACGATCAAGACGACTGCCTGCCTATCTGTTGAAGCTTGTTTCTCCCCATTACCTCTCTCTAGCAGAGCCGTACCTGACTGCAAGATATTCCTTCTGCATTTTAATGTACTTTAGAACAACAGTTGACAATGCTTGAAAAGAAACCAAAGCAAAATAACAAACCATTATCAATATATTATTTATGCAGGATCCAAAATCTGAGAAACATCACTAACAAGTCACTTAAAATTTCAGCCACAGATCTCGAGCGTGGAAAAGCATCATTATCCAGACCTGGCTGCTGGGGAAACAGCGCAGGGGAACCACTGCATGGTCGCAACGAGAAGGGTTTGATCGCTGCCTCTCGCAGCAATCCTTACCAGTGCAAAGCGAAAGCAAGAGGCTTTCACTCTGCCTCGGCAGCATTTCATACTCTATTTCTGCTGGTGCAGAGCTCTGCACAAGCTCCAGAACCGCAGAGGACCGATCCCTGGGCTCCTACTCCCCATCAGACCCTGACCTCTGGCGCCAGGTCTTTTGCCTCCCAGCCCCGAGCACTGTCGACCGGACCTCGCTGCGCGCAGCGTCTAGGCTCTGCAATGCCTCAGATTTAGCTTCAGACACAACGAGGGTTACAAATTATAGAGCACAGTGAGAATAAAAGAGATGGGTTGCCCCCTCTGACTATCCATCACTGTGTCCCATGTCTCTGGGCAAAAGCAAAGCAAAGCTTTCTCAACAGCCCAAAGACAAAAATAGCTTGTATGTATTTTTAAATGTTATACTTTCCCACTCTTAGGCTAATAAAAGTCAGAAAATGGAGAAGGCATTGATTTTATACTTTCCAAAGTCACTAGTATAAGAGTGCCCCTACAATTTATATTTTCAAATGATAAAATATTGAAGCAGGGTGAAGTAGTTAAAATAACATTTTTCATCTCAAAGTGCTTCAAAATGAAGCACTTCCATTATATGCAAATGTTGCTATCTCTTTTTTTATCTACAGTAAGTTTAGGCACAAAGCAATTAAACAAGCTGCTGCAGTCACATGGCAAGTGAGAATCAGTGAGGTTATATATTTGTTTTGAGGTTTCAATGTGAAACGGACTGAAAACTGGATGGTTTTGAAATTAAGAGAATGCTCATACTGAACCCGATCCTGTCATACGTTCATAAGCTCTCAGAGATGCCAAACAGAATTTAAACCGAACAATTTTTGTGACGATAATGCCAAAAGTTGCAACAATATTGGATATTTGTAGGAGCTCTGGTTTGTGTCTTCTTGGCCGACTCCAGGAATTTGTCAGGGACTGTTGACTGCTGAAGGCACGACTGTCATTAGCTTGAGATAAAAGATCTCAAGGTGATGGCTGCAGATGGGGCAGAGAGGGAGCGCCGAGTTACAGATACATAGGTCTAGTAGTTTGTTATTATTAAATTTTAGAAAAGCCCTGAATACATACACAGATACACACAAACACTCATGCACAAAAGCACGCATTTTAGAACAAGGCTTCCCTGACAGCATTTGTTGTATTTTGATGTCAGTCTAAGGAAATATGTTGGCAGCTCCTCCACACAAAATCTATTTTCCACAAACAGCATATTCTGCCAGTATAAAATTCATCATCCAGCCATACAAAGGACACAGGGCCAAGGGGCTTGAGTGACACACCAAAAACCTCAAAACACATGTCTGAGCTGCCACATGACTTGTATAACACTATTCACGTACAGCGTGGAACCGGAGCTCCGTAAGCTGCACCTTCATAATATTTTGCAACATCCTGTAAAGTCATCGCAGGGAAACAATAACGGATACTAAAGTGGTTTGGCCACTGCAATGACAAAGACCCTCTAATTAATTTCTTTTTTTTTTTTTTGAAAAAGGGCAGATGGTGAATGGAGGCGAAGTCAGTCATGCTGTTCATTCAACACTGAATACCTGAGCCACGCGTGTTGGTATAGAAAAAAGGTACGTCATCTCAGCTGCTCTTCAGTGGAAATAAGGTTCTGCTGAAGTCATAACTGGTGACTCGAGGCCACAGGTCACCTCTGAAATAGAGATAATTCCAAAGGGAATATTTAAGTGATACAAGGAAAAACCCCCACTGTGGGGAAACATCTTAATAAAGTAGGAAAAAAAAGGCCTCCATGGAACACTGGTTTAGTTGGGTGTCCAGGATTCAAACGGAAAGATAAAGCTCATACCTGAGCCAAATGGATTTGTGAAAGAGATAAGAATTATCAACATTTCTATCCTCAATTTCTTCTATTTTTGTCCCACTTTTTAACACTGGGAGAACAATTTAGAAATTGTTCACCAAATTAACACTAATGAGCACTGAGATGTTTTATCATTACCTGACAGGTAATTCCCGAGAAGGTGGCAATTTCCACAGGCTCTAGCGTCCTGCAAATAAACCAGCAACAACCCAAACCTCAGAATCTAAAAACTGCAGGAAAGGGGAATTCAGCTCTGTTTTCAAATCTCAGTTTAATAAATCTTTTTGGTGGTTTTCTGACTAATGTAAGACTTTGTCTTATCTCATGCTGAAAGTAGGCAAATTCCATCTGTGGTCCATGAGCAGGAGCAAACGCGCAGCAACGATATCATTGCATGAAAAAAGCGCTGGGCAATTTAACATGAGATCTACAATATTTTAAAGGCAGGAAGTATCTTTGTGAAAATGCCCCTTTTACTTAATTGGAAAAATCAACATAAGTTGAACAGGGAGAATATTTATCTTTTAAACCACAGTGCGAGAGATTCTCACAGAGCACTTCTGGCTTACTAATTCATAGCTGCTTCACCTCCCGGCACAAAGAAATATATTTATGCACCGGATAAGCAGCCTCCTTGCGCAACCGCTGCGCGTCCCTGTCCGAGGCCAGGTTCCTCGGCACGTTTGCGTGCAGGAGGGTTATGGAGCCTGAAACCACCCGCGCCCAGCCCCGGTCTTACCCCTCACCTTGCTCCCGTTGGTCAGCCTCATACCTGGGCTATACATCCACATGACGAGGAGCCTGCAGCATCCAGCTTACCTTAATTTGCCTCCTTAGAAATTATTATTAGGCTGCTGGGGACGGTGTGGTAGTACCTTGTCCAAGGGGGATTTGTTGTCCTCGCAGCAGCCATCTCCATTGCTGCTTCTGGGGAGACTACGTGATTGAGAGCTGCAGCAATTCCTGTGACAACATTTCAGGGGCAAATTCTCTTTTGATACTGCTGGAAAATCCTTGCCAAGCTGACACTACATATTAAAGAGTTCACAATAACAGAAGGCAGAAATTAAATTGAACAGGATATTAATACCTTGTAGTTGAGGAAATGATGTTTCCTTTTGATTTTACTTCTTGCTTTGTGAATTAGCCAAAACCTGCAGCCCTGTATAAACTGAACCAGCTCACCAGGTTCTCCTCAAAGAAGTGGCCCTCCTCCCCCGAGCACGCAGCAACGGCAACCACCTCCAATGCCTCCCCTGCTAAAAACTCTCTTCAGAAACCTGGAAAGTTTAAAATAATCAGGTCTATTTCATTCCACATCCCCTCCAGATCTTTTATCCATCCCATTAGTGTCCACAGCAGCAAACATTAGTTGGCTCATGATTAACTCATCTGAACAGCCCACAGATGTGAAGAGGTTTAAAACGTGAAAGAGGTTTTTCACAGTCCGATTTCATTCTGTTCCTTTCTGCTGTGCACTAAGAGCTTTTATTTTCCCACTCTTATTTCTGCAGAGAGTATTTGAGTGTATGGATCAAAAAAAAGAAAATGTGAATAAGTGTTACCTGGGCTAAGACAGTTGGAAAGACAGAGCCCTCCTCTGATCTTTCCTCTGTGTTTTGAGGGGAGCCAGACTGAAACACCTGGATGTGTTAAACACCACCACAAACTTGGTGACAAAATTATTTCCAAAAAGATTAAAAGTGCTTTCTGTTGCATGACGTATTTTGGTGGGTTGAGGACACTTTGCTTACACAAGAAACCCTTACTGACCCACTGTGACTTATTAATGCTTCACACTCCGGAGCGCGAAGTGCCTATCACACGTGGCTGATGAGACACGTATATTAAGGTTCACACAGAGTGAAACATGTTACTGTCTTTCAAAAAAGGATCTATCACACCTTACTAGGCTAGATATGAGAAACCACCTGTGTCAAGGTAAGAAATACCGTTTTCAGCAGCTGCTGAAATTGCCTCTTTACCTTCAGTGACAAACAAACTGACTACCGGGGCCAAAAGGTGCAGGTTTGCAAACCTGCCTTTGTAGAGCAGCTCCAGTCCTGTGCACGGCCCCTGGCTCCTCCAGCCTTCCCTGGGCCCTGCAAAGCATCTTCCCGTGGCTCCATGTCCAGGACACGGATCCACTGCGTAGACCAGGCTGTTCTTCCTTTCCCATCTATGCGGCAGCCTACAGGCGAGGTTACTCTCTGCGCTGGCTGTGATCCCTCCGTCCAACAAGGTTCAGGAGGGCTGTTTTGGTTATGTCTAGGCAGCTCCATTACATAATGGAAGAACCACTTCAGGAATAATGTGCCAACATATCTGTTAAATGGATCCTTGCTAAAATCTATATATTGGCATGAGAGGTGCATGCATAGATACACGTATTTAACAGAAACTCATCTGTATGTATGCTCTTTAGGGACCGACTTTTTAAAAACATTAGGTTGCAGTATTTGTACATTATCCAGGCTCAATTTAATTCAGCTTTCGGAGTGCTGGCATGGCACAAATTAGTTGGTCTGCATGCCAGCAGCCATCGCTAGTGTAACAGCAGAGCCAAATTGGGGAAACATTAAGAAGCACGTTTTGTGTACATAATTGTGTGTTTACAAATGAGGCATTTGAATATTATATAGTTAGTCCTGTGCAACACGGAGATGGGAGTCATAAGAGTAAGAAAATTTGGCATCCTAGTACGAAACTCTGGCCAAAAACATCCTTTAATCCAGACAAGGAAAAAGATCGATCAATTATGCCAGTAAGTTTGAACCAGCACTATAAAAAGAAAGAGTGACACGGCATAGGTTTGTGGTTCCCAGCTAATGGGGCTAAAACCTAGCATCAGATGGTTTGTATTTTACATTATTGTCAAACAAAAATAAATCATCAAAAACATGGCAGAATCAAGCCTAACTGGCAGGACATACCATAAAAAAAAGCAGCTAGTGGTTGAAGTGAAAATTAAGAAGTGCTGTTCGTTCTCCCAGAAATGCCAGGGCTAACCAGAAGAAGCAGCTCACGCTTACAGGCTTTGCAATTCATTCTCTTTTTTTCTGCAAGCAAAAGGCTGTTAGGCCATAGCTGAGTTCTGCTCCAGTGAGATTTTGCTTCCTGATATTCAGAGATTAGCATATTAAGTACATTATGTACTGTATTTACATAACTATCGTATTATGGCACAGTTAAAATTTTGTTGGCATTTCTATTGTAAACCCCAGTTTCAGAGCCTAGAGTTGTGATTAAAGATTATCTCCAGATGACCATCTTTACAGGGGTCGGGGAAAGGGGAGATTAGGTATTTATTTTTAAAACATATTTCAGATTTCCAAAAGAAACAATAAGCTGCCAAAGACACAGCAGTCTAATCAATACATCAATACTGGCAGGGAACAACTATTCTTCCAGGAAGAAATGATCTTTCAAATGTGAGAATTGACAGGCAGGTGCTCAAATGGCTTTATCATTCTTTACGTTACCACCAACCCCAAACATTCACATATCATGATTTGGGCCTCAAAATTAGAAGCTCGCCTTAAAAGTCACGGGACATAAAGACTACAAATTTAGAGATCATTTTATGTTCCTTCCATTTTTTTGAAGCTATCAACTTCAACATTATCAAGCTTTTCTTGGCCATTGTATGGGCTATACATTTACTAACTAAAGAATACACCATCCTTTGTATCTGGGAGATAGACCTACATAAATGAGAGTCATGACAAAGTCAAGAATGTTGCCAGCCCTGTATTACACTATATTCAAGGTTATTCTGTGTTTTTAGACCTGTCAGAAGAACAAAACTAACCATTTCATCAAACAATTTCCAGTCTGTATTTCCCAACACTATGATTTTCTTTCCACAAGCACTCCTGGCTGGCCGCACTGTGCTTTCTTCTTGGCCGGTACAACTTGAGGCAGCACTTCCAGGGCAGACCTGGAGCTCTGCATAGCTTGTGCTCCCCCTGGCCCTGCCACGGCTGCTGCACTTCATCGGATTAAAACAATCATTGGGCCATGGACTATAGGTTATCATCAGTGGGCTGCGTTTGGCTTCAACCACGAACTGATGCAGAGGGGCCAGGAAACCCAGCAAATCTTCCAGGCAGGGTTTGCCCAGCGGAGTTCTGTGCTAGTCTCTCCTACGGTCCTGGAATCGCAGCCCCCCCAGCCCTGAGCATCCCTCATCCCCTCTCTCCCGGCCAGTGCAGGATGATAAAATGATTCCGTGATTCCGTCTATTGCAGTGGGTTTCCCTGCCTGCGTTGAAGGCCCGTGATTATAGCAGCACTACTGCTGCCTCTCCACCAGCAATTTTCTTGCAGCAACTGAAGCAGAGCGTTGGCTTGAAGCATTTGCGCTTGATTTCCTCCCATCTTTGCTACGGTTAGGATGGGGAATTAATTTAGATTTAAATAGCCACATCAAATACTCGAACAAGTTTTACTTTAAATTGCTAGCATAGACAAATGCATTGCTCCAGCTGACTTGGCATGGTATCGGCTGACGTTGTGAGCACAGGACATTGAGATGTGTCTCGGGGGCAGATTCCCAAACGCAGTCAGGTGTCTGACAGAGCAGGAAAACGTCTATGTGCATTCGAAAACCAATTCAAGTGACTATTCGAATCTTTAGACACTTTAATTCTGGTGTACAGGACTCTAAATCCCAGCGACTCTCAATGAGACTCAGGCTCTTAAGTGCCTTCATTGCTTTATTGAGAATGAGTCTAAAGGCCAGATTTTTAAAAGCCATTTAGAGTCTTAACTCTCTTCTGGCCCTAAGCCGCTGAGAAGCTTTGAAACTTTCACCCACTCCCTCGTCTAACTCGAATGGAGAAACGGAGAGGACGGTGACATATTTTATAATGAAAAATTAGATCCTGCTCAAATGGAACGGGACTCTAGGGGAGCACTGGGGTTGTCCAGCGCTACAGCCCTGCTTCACATACATCTCAGATGCCTATGCATTGTCACTCAGAAAAATGAATAAATGAAGTCCTTATTCATAACTTTTCTATGAAAAGTTACTTCTTCAGAACATAAGTCATACTTTTCAACTTGTAAACTTTGTGTCGAAACAGGTTTTGTTTAAAAAAAAGAAGTATTTTTTGGATTGCGTCACATCCCAGATCTGTGTCATGAGGAAATGTTTATGCATAAATTATAACGTTCTGAAAATAGGTGGTTATAGTAGGAATAAAAACACATCCAGACCATTAACCGTAATGGCAGACTGGGGCAGTGTTAACACATACACACACATATCATATTTATTGACAAGTTACAGCATTTACCAATTCCTAAAGTTCTGAAGTTGGAAAGTTGGTACCATATGTGGAGCCAAAGGCTAAGGGCAATATTTCACCACTGAGGTAACTTTCTTAACCCACGAACTTACCTGGCAGTAGATCATCTGAAAATATATCATGTGGCAAGTCTACATCAATGAGCAGCTCTTTCAATCCCCAAGATTATCGTAAGTTATATACATTGCACTATGCAGACGGAGGTAGAAGTCTTTAATACACTGGAGCATCTCACCTTGCTAAAGTAAACACCTCCCTTGTTTTGATTAGCAGGAAAGCGATCCAACCAATTTAGAGCAAGCTTGGCCATTCTCCACTCAACCAAACACTTACGAAACTTCAGTTAGTTTATCCTTCCAACATATTATGGAAATATTAGTATTTGCTGCTCTGAAAAATACTTTTTTTGGCATCCTCATTTCCCATCCCTATTCTAAGATAAACACTGACAGCTGATGGTATTCAGGAACGTTGCCATATGTTCCCTTAGAAACGGAATTCTGAAATATGGCTGTTATCCACCAATTGGCATATTTACTAATTAGCACAAGATTGCTCAAATACATTCATTTCTCCCCCAAGGGAGAACCCCTCTGAAGAATTCTCATCCGATGCATCAGGATCTCCTCTCACCGCTTACCCACTCTCACAGTTTCTGATTTAATGGTTAACACAAAGAATCAAACAACTCTCCTAGGGAGCAAAGTCAAACTGTTCAAACTGTATATCTTCGATTGCTATTTTTTCCAGACAAGCAATGCAAACAGCACGCATAGAGTTAATATTTGAATGCCTTTTCTAATAAAACCGGCTTCCAGTTTTTCAGTCTTTTGTGCAAGTTTAATAAAATAAATTTTGAATATCAATGGAGTACATTCTATTTTTCTTGGCATGTCTCTGCCTTGCTATGTCCTTCTATTGCAGGAGTCATGCCATGGGGAGAGCACTTTTCCACAGTCCATTGAAGTTGTGCCATAAGGGCTGGAGATGATTTGCTAAAATGCTCCAAAGGTATTCAAATTTCTTTAAAGAAGAAATTCAATTTATGTGCATTTATATTGCAGTGTCTGTCAGGAAGAAAGGTTATAATCACCAGCATATTTTAGATTTACATTTTCTTCTATACATGAGGTAATGGTATTAGAGGTAAACTATGAGGTTTAAAGTTGAATTCGATGTATGGTACTATTTTCATTGCCGTTAAAAGCATGTTTTTGAAGTTCTCGAGGAAAGCATATGTTAGCATATGTTACTGAAATATCAAGAACAGGATGCTGGGTGGCTTAGAGGATAAACCATTTGTCTTTCTTCTCTGCATTCTTATATAAAGTACGGCTGGATTTCACGAGCAAAACGAATAGAGGATTCTCAGCTCACAGATGAGTTCACAGCAGAAAGTTGCAGCAGAGTTTTGTTGAGTAGAGCGGTCGGTTCGGCGCATTTCTGAATTAACGTGCAAGCTAAACGTGCCTTTGGTCGTACCACGGAGGAAGGGAAAGAGAGGGCTTGAATTTTGCGCTATCGCTTATGTAACCCTCAGAAGAACAAATACTCATCAAAAATTAAAAGGAAACCCTGCCTCAACCACATTGCTGTGGGAAGTGCTTCGCCTCATTTTTCTCTGAAAATTTGCTTCATTTAAGTTTCCTGTGACTGTATTAAATATTTAGATGTTGATATTTTCACTGAGTAGAAAACATTATCACAATTCTTATCAGGTTGGATTCCTTTTAAGCATATGTTAAAGTTATCTGATAATTAAATTGCCATGCTTATCTCATTTAGGACCTCTCTAATTAGAGCCCAAGTACCTCAGTGGCATACACTGCAACGGATTTTGGAACTGTAGCCGAATGTCCTCTTTTAAATAAACACTCATAGTTGGTTTGTAGATGTATTTTATAATTTCACTGCTACCCCTGCAATCTCTGTCAGTAAGGGAGCATCAAAGCTATTGTGATGGTTTTTGCACCGCAAGCTAATTGTATTTTAAGCCTACTTCCAAATGAATTCCCGGTAGCTATCCAACTTTGCAAACAGTCACTTAAGCAGTGCTCTTTGGGGAAGCGCGCACGCACGCACACACGCGCTATTTACTTCATACACTTCAACAGCTAAAAATCCTGTTTCATTTCTCACAGAGTGTTTATTTTTAATACATTATAACTAGATACTGGGCCAGACATGACACCAACAGATATTCGCCGAGTACCCGACTGGCCCTACACAAGACTGGGCTTCAGTCCTGCAGTCAGGTTTGTGAGCTCGGACGCCCCTCACAACTTCTCTGCAAAGAGTATCAAGATGCAGAAATACTTGGGGACAAGAAAGAAATCTCGAGAGGGGCTCTTTGTATAATTGTCCATGGTCTATCTATGTCTAAGCCTAATTCACTGGATACTCTTGTCCTTGCCTTTCTCTCACAGGCTTCTCCTGACTGTCAAATCTGATGCGAGACGTTGCCATAACATGGGATACTTTGGGATGCCCTTTGAGATCTCCTGGTGTAAAGTTTTGCATGGTATTTAATACCGTTGTGAGTGCAAACACACATGCACGCACAAAGCATTTCCCTTTGCGAAGTATGGAAAAGTCACTCGGATGCACAAAGGTCCAGGTCCAACGCAGGACATGAGCATCCCCAGAGGAGAGGCAATCCCTTTTCTTCCCACTGGGAAATGGCTGATCAATTGGTTGGGAGTTCTCCACTGACATGGATGGACCATGAAGTGAACTCTTACTTTCAGGCTGAAGTCCTAGCCCAAGCATTCTGCATTACCATCTTCCCACCAACTAAAACAACCCAACAAAACATCATCTACAACACATGGCTAACGGTGACACAAGCAGTATGTCACAAGGCTACTACTGAAGAAATAATACAGAGGAAAAAGGCACTTAGGGTATGCTATGCACATTGGACCACGTGACAAGGAGTTACTATAAACCAGACAACTAAAGCAACTGAACGCAGCAGAACTACCTATAAACCAGAGTCGGAAACACGGGTATGCTTCCCCCATTACTTTCCACAGTCTGAGCTTTGAATATACCTCAGCGTGCTCAGCTTTGGAGGGCTTGTTCTGAATGTTTTGCATTCTGTCCCTTTCTAGATGGAAGTAATAGTTCAGTAATGCATGCATTATCATTTATTTAGGATCTGAGGACTTTTTATTTCTCTTGTCCATTCCTACCTTCCAGTTATTTTCCATAGCAGCTCAAATCTGTTTTTCTTTTGTTTCTTCTCTGCGGTGAAACTGGCCACCATTAAGAAGGCCAATAAACTGCATCTAACATAAAAGACTTTCATAAAAATAAAGTATAAATTTCCAAAAGTATATGCTTAGAGTCAAAGTTAATAAAAAAATCAATCACCAAATTGTTACCAGATTGCTATTTACATTTCTGTTCACTCATCTGAAGGTCATTTGTTTAGCATTGGAAAATTAAAATCTTGCACATGATTTACCTGCTCTAGACTCGCCTGGGAACTCTTCCAACTTGCATTATATTTTGGTGCAACCAACAGTGGCAGGAGTGTTAATGCACAACAGATAACAGCATTCTTACTACGCTGTAACACCTGCATGTTTTTTGTGCTCTTCCCATTGTTGTTACCAGTTGCCAGAAGATATTCCCCAAACTCCAAAACTATTCAAAATTAATCCATCCACTGGGTAAACCGAGGCCTTCCACGCATGTTCCAGTTTCCAGTCTATCCAGCACAATACCAGCAGTGGTTAAAAATAAGAAAAGAAAAGAAACAAAGCTTCCTACAGCTCAGTTGTCCACAGCAGCCCTTAATTCTATGTACAGTTTTCTGAGAGAGTGTAACTGCAAGACGGATTTCCAGCAGCAGCAAAGCCAACTTGAGTTCCCATCACGCCCGAGCCGATCACTCCCACCCTGGACAACAGCTCATTTGCAACACTCATCCATACACGGTGCTGAGGCCAAAGCTGCATCGCTGAAACGATTCAAGTTAAAAACAATGAGGTATTTTGCCACCAGAGGAAACATACTGGGACCTAAACACGAAACATACTGACACCCTACGTGCCTTGATAACATCAGCAGCGGCGATGTCACCAGCTGGTGATCAGGGATGATCACGTTTTCTGGAGGCATCCCCGTGAAAGGGGCTCAGCTGGCACACGCAGCCACAGTAAGGGGCAGATCTATGAACGCGCTCCCGCGTAAAGGGGATTCGCGGCAGGAAGGGGAGGGAGCTTCAAACAACAATACAAAAGAAAAGTGAACAAACAGAAAGGGAAGATTAGCAGGGAGGAAAGGACAGGACAGCATACACAGCATTAGATAACAGATGTCTTTTACAAGAACTCTGCTGACCCTTGAATTTGATGCAGTTTTGAGTAAAATCAGATTGCTTTGATTCTCACACTCACCACGCTTACCTGTAATAACAATCTACACTTCTGCATTGTAACCAGAACCGCTGTTTTACTTAGTGCTAAATAATGATACAAACAGCAGTAATCCCCTAACAGGCTCCTCTGCATTCCTGCCTACATGTTGGCTGTAATGAGCATCTTTACTACTGCTAGAAATTAGGGCTGATTTTCAGCTGATAAGTGCAGAGATGCTCCTGAAACACAGGAAAGGAAAGAGCGGATGATGGGCCCCGTGCCACCGCTGGCTGAGACTTCTCCATGGAGATGTCTTTCATGAGAAAACACCAACCGGTAGAAAAAGAAATGTTCTCCGGAAGCATATAGATTTTAAACTAGGAGGAGCCCAAACTTTCCAGGTCCACCACAGGGCAAGTGGTTGTGCTCTGGAGGCCGGCACCAAGGACATCCCTGCTCCAGGACAGCTCTACCACCCGTATGGCACAGGAGGGGAGGAGGCCTTGGATAGAGCACTGGGGGCTCATGCCAGAGCAGGGAACATGAAATTTTGGGCTCTTGCTCAATGCCATGTGCAATACACAGGTCTCAAGGATATCTGTCAGCGTGTTCAGCCCTCAGCTGCTTCAAGTTCAGGAGAAACATGCCCCACAGGCAGGCATGAGCTAGGGGCTTCCTGTAGCCACAGGAAGGCCAAGAAGAAACTTGAAGCTGGGGTAGCTGAGCAGTCCCATTCACCTTGGGAATGTTGTGTTGCTCTTATTTCTCTAAACTTACTTCTACCAGGAAATATCAATATCTCTACATTTAATTCCAGCGAGAAACAAAACCCTTAGCATGTTCTTGTTTCCTCCAGCTGTAGCTACTGAAAAAGAAAACCACCAGGAGATGAGCTGTACCACTGGGAAAGGAAGTTTTCAGAGGCTCAGCAGGCTCATAAAGGTCTGGCTTGCACTCCCAGCTTTGGGGCCGGGGTTCTGTTGCATTTTTACAGGTTTTTCCTATTTCAGTGTTGTTGAGCTTTCCCCCCCCGTGCATGTGCTGAGCTAAACAGGCATAAAGATGCTATATGGTGTTATGGCTGACCCCGGGACAGCTCCTTTCTGTTTTATGCTCACTGGTAGGCACACGTTTGGACTGGTGTATCAGGAGCTCTGTACCCTTCCTGCCTTCCCTTGATGAATGCAGGCACTGCTCACAGCCCAGGTACCGCGGTCCGAGGCCTGGCTCCACAACAAGACCTCATGAGCTAAAGAAGAAACGGAGAGTTGTACCAGGAGCATGAAGCGGGCCAGGGCAAAGGAGGTGCACAGGAGGGGACCGGAGGGGCGAAAGCCTGGCTTACAGGCTTCCCCAGGCCACCTGGTGCAAGGGCAGAGTGGAGTTTTTCCTCCTCCTCCTGTCAGAGCCTGTCCTTATACTTTCATACAAGAACATACGTTATCAACATAATGCAGCAACACACACACTTTCTTTTGCCTTTCTAGAGGAAAAACCTATATTCTCCCAGACACTGGCACTGATGTCTGCAAGAAATATGAAGGCTGAGAAGTGTAGTTTATGTTTAAATTGGATCACGTTCCATCTTATTGCAACATCTAATATTCAAATTCCTTGAGGGGTCCTCAGATGTACTTTCTGATGCACCGTCCCACCACTTTGAGCAGCAGTTTCTCACATCCAGCGATAACCTCCTGCCCTTGCACTCAGACCTGTGCTCTGCCAGGTCTCCAGGCACAGCGCAGCCCGCTCGGACCAGCGGCGGAGAAATGCTCCTGCTTCTGAAAAGGCAATTTTGAGTAGGGATGGATTGTATTTCCTCACATCTACGTTGTCAGTTGTGTTACCCAGGACAGAATGCAGTTCCTTTACATTGGCAAAGTAAATGAGGATTTGAATTTATGATGATGCTGTACCTATAAGGATGCAGCCTTATACTTCCACAAGGCCTTATAACACTTGAAGGGTCTGCCCAACCTAAACCTCTTGCAGGACACAGTCCGTAAGCCCCTCCCAGATCGAGTATGCTCGTCTGCTGTCCCAATCTAAAAGACATACATTCCAGTTCCTGACAAGCCTACCTGAAATCAAAAACATAGGAAAAAAAATTGGAGCCTCAAAGAATTTTCCAAAGGCAAATCAATTAAAAGAAAGGCACATTTGAAATTCAAAACAGTCCTACACATTTGGATCTGCTGAAAGATATTACACGAGAAATCACAACCACAGTCAGTTCAGCGAGCAGCGCAGACACTTGTCTGCACTGTGTTTCATTGCATCCCTGCACATGGTACTTCAAAAAGCACAGTAATTTGCAAAAGTAATTTTGTAAAAGCTTCCATACATCTCCTGTTAAGAGCAATTTGGCTAGTATCTGTTGCTAGCTGTGAGCACGCTTTTAGATATTAGATGGATGAGTGCAGACTAGCAGGAGGAAAAAAAAACCAGAGAGGATAAATACTTGGCAGTTCTCTAACAACTTTCACTAGAGGATCACGAAGTGATTTACAAACATCAATTAATTAAGCCTCAAAAAGCCCCAGCGAGATAGGTAAGTATCATTACTCTCATTTCACTAATGCGTAAACTGAGACACTGAGAGAATAAGTCTTTCACCCAAGGTCACGCAGCAAGCAGCTGGCAGAGCCAGGGATAGAAAACAAGAACGCTGACTTACCTTGCTCCTTACCTACTAGACCATTATATCTCTCTTAAAACAGCTTAAGCTTCTCTTGCACTTGATATTAGCAAATGCAGTGTCCTGCAAACCCAGTGAAGTTTCCTTCCATGTCTGGGATCACAAGTCAGAAGACCTCACTGGTGCCAGGCCACACATCACTTCTGCTGCGTAACACATGAAGGTTCCTAACCCGTTGGTTCCCAGTTTCTATTGCCCGCTCTGGCTTCTATTGCCCAGCTCCAGACTGGTCATAGGGTCAAAGATCGGAGGCAGAACAGAAAAAATGCTCCAAAACAACCAAACCCCACAAAAGCCCCAGCCTTCAAGGCTGGAAGCACAACCAGCACGGACGGTTTCTGTGCTCTGGCCCTGGGGCGTGCTGCACCGACCACAGCGTAGAATCACTCAGACATGACCAAAAATATCACTTGCTTTTTGTTGCGGCTCAGCTGAGGAAGTGGTCAGATTCGCAAACAGCACTTTCCAGGCCAGGCAGAATAGACACACGGATACGCAGACTCGCACCACGCAGAAAAAAGCCAGAACGGTCGCGTTGATAGCACTAGGTAACACCACACGCTTGGAAAGCGGCACATGTTTCTGTTTTAAACCAGCTTTTTTTTTTTTTTTTTAAAAAAAGAAACTTTTGATGCCTAGGGTTACTACTGAATACATTACCAGAGATCAGCTTACAAGGATTTAGGGCATTACTTAAAAAATTGGAATAGTGTCTAGAAACAGATAGTTGCAATATATAATATATGCTCAAAATGGCTGCATCAGGACACAGACACTATGTATAAAATATTTCCGAGAACACCTGACCCCTGATTTCAGCAGAAATAAACTCCCAGCAAACAAACAGCTCTGAATAGATTTGTTTCAGCTCTGCATACATTTGTTTATATACATACATATATTTATATATGTTGACAACCAACAATGACCCCTCATAGGCAAACAGATAAAGGATAGAAAGCCTTTGCCTTATTGCTCAATAATCCTCAAATTTGGATGGACCAACGGGAGAAAAGTGCCAAAGCCTCCGAATTATCCATATTCATACAAGAGTGCTCTGTTTGGTAATAAAGTTAACTAGTTGGCTGCTGAGATTTGGCAGCTGACTACAGAAAAAACAACAAAACCAAAAAACCACCCCCCAACAGTCGTGTAGCTACCTGCTGGACGGGCATATGGTCAGGAAACCATCTGTTGTCCACTGACCATAGATATCACAAAAAGAGTCACTTTGTCCATTTAGCTATTTAAAATGGAAACCAAAAATCACTGAAGAAAGGAAAATACTTGCTGCTTGCCTATCCTGCTTTCCCGTGGAAAGACCTGCAAGGACTGGCCGAGGAAAGGGCATCTTCTGTCAGGTGGATCCACCGTCACAGCCCGATTCCCTTGCTCAAAAGGGTGGTTCTCTTTCCAGCGTGGAGAATTAGCTAACGCACCCTGTGATTTTGCTGTGAGGAAGGCCCCTCACGCGGCTGCTTTAGCACCGCTTGGGTAACGGCTCTGGGAGCTGAGCCGAAAAGGTTGCGGGGGTTACGTTCTCCTGGACCTTCTGTGAAGCGAGACCCTACCGGAGAATGGGACACGGCATCTTCCCGCGCTGCCCCAGGGACCGCACGCCCCCCCATCCTTCACCTCTCGTGTCAGCCTAATGATTTGGTCTCACTGTATTTGGTGCTTACAATTACAGTGAAGAACTAACTAACCAAAACCCATTCTCGGTTACTCATGGGTGAACTATCAGCTCGTGGGTTAACCACCATCCTCACTAATCCAGTGTTCTGCCTGGGGAGCGTACACCACTCGCTCCACTCCCTACAGAAATCCACGTATAGGCAGATGTACAAAATTTGTCCTTAGACGCTAATTTGCATAGGTTTTATTGTAGAGGAGGTTTTGCTTTGCCTTTGCGTTGCCCCATCCCTGCCCTGGCTGACAGATGACTGACAGAAGACAGACGGACAGAAGGAAGGCAACATTCCCACTCTTCCCCACCATGCGGCCTCATTTCTGTTCCTTACAGCCAACACCACAATCTAGCTGCAAACCCAATCTGCTAGGCTAGCACATCTATAAGAAGAGAAACATAAGAAAAAACTAAAATCTAGGCAGACTACACATATGATCATTTTTTACATTTATCCATTTACGTGTAAAGTAATATTAGTAAAACTGTTGCTTTCTTAAAGCAATTGGCTAATGTATTTATGTGCAAAAAAGGATATATGCGGTATGCTCAGCTATTGCACATAATTCTGGTGTGCTCCCAAAGAAAGAATTTCAATTTAAATTATTTATTCAAGATTCCATATTAAATCATATAATAAAATACCATTCCTACACAGAAAATAGATTTATTGCATACAGATGTGCTAAAAGCAAAACATCTGCACATGAAAAATCATCAATACCGTGACATTTTATCTACTTTGTGCAGATAAAGCAACCAACTAATTGCTTTCTGAAAAATTCAGGGCAGAAATTTAATGCACCAAATATTTATGGGTTAAAAAGAAATGTAGTAATTACAGAATCCCGTATCGCTTCCATTTGTACATAGCATATTGGGTGTACGCACATGCCATCAGACCTCAAGTAATGCTTTGTAGATTGATGAAGTCTGACTCAAACAATATGTCGCAACAGGAGCCTGACAACTGAAAGCATACTTAATGTAAACTTGTAAAGTCTTCGAAAAGAATGCTAGATTTTTAGCCAGTTAATGATTTGAGCAGTGGGCTCTTTTTACTGCTACTGAAATGAAATACTTGAGCAAACCTCTCGTCATTTACAGATGTCCTTCTGTATCAAAATCACGCACCACTTATGCTTCTTTCACAAAATCAGATGAAACAGAGCTGGATCTTTTACTTCTTCCTAACTGGCTGCAATTAGTAGATAGATATTATTGAACAGGACTATTGAATAATTTTCTCCCAGTCCAATCTGTTTTGCAGTTTTTCCGAGTAAAAATGGAAGCCAACCACCTTAGCAAACAACTCCATTTATTTCTTTTGATAGAAATGTTCACAACCTCTCGTAACGTGCATGCATTTTGTTTCTGCCTGGCTACTAGACACTGAAGTCATTGGGGACGTTTATTAAAATGCATTCAGCCACTCTTTAGGATGATGTTAATTTTGAATTTATGCTGCCATAGAGGACTATGTATAACACTATAATGACACTTGTTTAGTACTTTATCCACATACAAAATTGTTAGCTGTAAAAAAATTCAAGGAATATAGAGAGCGGTTGAGTTGTGTTGGAAAAAAATATCTTATAAAGGTAAGAAATCTACTGAAGTTTGGGGAAAAGTATTCTTGCTTATTTTTAAATATACATTTAAAGAGCAAGGACATCGGTGGAGAAATTTGATTATCAAATGTAATTTTAAGTCTTCTTTCCTTTAGAAACTAAGTATCTATGAGGATGGTTTGTGTACCATAGGAAGGGATTTTAAAATTAAAAAATTGTGCTACGTTTTATCCTAAGATGTTGTCTTAAATATTTGATGGAAGCTGTAGAGTCGGGCACCTACATACATGACACATCTGATCTTCTCCGATAACAATACTACCGTCTTCATTTTTATTTAATAAATCCTCTGTCAAAAAAAAGGAAAAGAACGGTCTGAGTAGAGCGCGTATAATTTGAAGGAATAGGCAACTTGTGACCCTGGGCAGCTGTTACCGTACCTGAACACGACGCCAGACCAAAGCTGCAGCTGTCTGTAGGCAGGACGGGTACAGAGGCACTAACGTTTGGTTTATGAGCAACGTAGCAAAGACAATGAAAAGATGTCAATATACCAGATGTATCCGGCCTATAGCACCAACCTGGAAACCAGCCTCACTGGATAAATTTCCCTAAGGAATATTCCACCTAGTCATCGAAGGCAGGGATGAGGACAGTTGCTTCTTTCCCACTGTATTTATGAAAGGTATCACTTTTCAAGTCATTTAAGGGGGAGGTGACCTTTCAAATTGGGTCTTGGAACTGTTATTGCAACAACCTGAATTATCAACCCTTTAACTCACCTTTTTCCACATGTCCAAAATCCATGTGGCCAGGCTTATGATAAAAGAAAAAAAAGAAAAAAAAGAAAGGAAAGCCTTCTAGAAGAGCCTCATACCAGAAACTGTTAATCTGTCAGCTGTATTATCAGAGGCAGTTCCCACATGCCTCTCCAGCCCTTTGAAACTTCACGGTACTTCTACCTCCGTGTAACAACATTTACAGATGCTCTTTTTCTGGCGTGTGTAAGGTGCCTGGACTTATGCTATCAGCATAGCGAGCTCTGTTTGAAACCTTGCCTGATCTCTACGTAACAGCACATTTGAAAAGAAAAATTAATACTTTCTATCCTCCTTATTTGCAAACCATTAAATACATTAAGAATCAAATAAACATATAAGTACATTTAGTATTACAAAATGTTGAATGCTCCTACATTAAGAAACTGGGTAACAAGCAACATCAATATTATATTGTACATAATTCAATAAAACCAATAGCTAAAGAAATTCAGGGTTTTCTTTCGCTGCATGGCATCGTGAATGCCTCGATGTTTTCAAATGAGACACTTTGTCAATGTTGCTGCTATCTAATAGTAGTTGTTTGGTTTGGGAACCAGCTTTTATTGTAGCTGAAACGAGCTGCGAATTTGAAAGAGGAATAAAGACAGACAAAGCTCTCGTTTCCTCATCTGTCTGGGGATGTGATGTTCGTTTGAGGACAGCTGAACAAGTGCAGAGTGGAAAAGGGCTACAAACCAACTATCCATGGCTTGTTCAGCACTTGATTCAGGCTTTAAACGCACAGACACAGACAAAGGCCTTGATTTGAGCATATAGACTGCCAATGTTAGGGCTAAGGATGGCAAGATAAGGGTGGGCAAACCTTTTCTCTGTTATCTCCTGGAGCCTTGCCATGTTCCAGCTTTTCCTTCGTGAAAACTCAATGCCTCTCCTCCACGGCACTCTTCCAGTTTGAGAGGTTTCTGCTCTGCAGTGCTGCCCATATGTACAACGCATACACGTGTTTGTAGGGATTTGTGGCTAAGCCACAGCCTATATTGCTGAAAACAGTCAAGCAACCTTTTCTTTTCCTCTTGCCCATAATTACAATTGCTCATTGTATCTTAAGCTAGAATGTAAGCACCTCTGAATACGTGCATGCAACAGAGGGCGACAGGACTGTTATCGCAGCCGGGATATTCGGGTGTTATCACAGGTTGAGTACTCTCCTTAGTTTAGTAGAATGTGAATGCTCATGATATAGTCACACAAGGACCACAGATGGAGTCACATATTTGTCTTTGTATATCTTCTCGTTCGTGTATGTTTAAAAGTAAAAAATAAATAGATGAAGCAGCAGAACAGCGACAGGAACCTTGACAATTATCTAGAGTGTACCATAACAACTCTGTTGATTCAGTTCTTAAGCTTGGAAATGAGAAGGTTGCTTTAAATCACTCACCAGCTGCTCAAAAACCAGACAAACACGTAGAGAAAGCTCAATTCACATCTTCTGGAAATTGCCGTGTTTACCATAGCAATCTACCCCGTTAAAATTCACTCTTGTGAAGGATCTGATCGCTCAGGTCGCCTGCTATAGCAGAATTTCAGGGACACGGCAGCTAGGCATTAGAAGCAAGAGAACTGTGACTATATCGACCGTGGATACATGTGAACCACCAAGGTCATTGTTAAAGCAGCCAGAAGTTACCAGGCCAGGGAAAATAACATTCTTTCTTTTTACTGAGGAAGAGCTCACTGAGGATCTCAGCCTGCAAGTCTCATGTCTCCCCAAGAAAAACGCCGGCAAAGTTTTTGTTGAGCATCCATTTAGTTGGCGCTTCTATTAAGCATGAATTGCTGCAATTAATACGAGGAGGTAGAAACAAATCTTTCAGTAATGCACAGCCATGTTGTGCATTTAAGTGTTTCCATCTAATCACTCCATGAAGTCCTTCTTCTGTGTCCCCATGCATATTGAGGTAAATCAATTCTAAACAGAACTAAGGATACAGAGGTTAAAAGGAAACGCTTGGATATCAATTATATAAGTTATCTCATTTCCTCCTCTCTCATTGTTGCCCACTATTTAAAATTATGACTCTCTATGCTCTTTTCTTCCTTTTTATCCACCTCAAATATACCGGGCCAGTTTCTACACAATCCAACTTAGAGAGTTTTTTGGACAAGACAGGTTATGTCACATCACTTGCGTAAGAATGGGAGCTTCCATCGCCAGGAAAGAAGCGCAACGTGTGCTCATTCCTGGAGACAAGCTGTGCCACGTCCTCCATCCCTACAGTGCTGAGCAGACAGAGAAGGGGAGTTACAAGGACATTTGCAAATCCAGGTCCCATATTTGTGCCATGTTGTGCTACCTGAAGGCCAGTGGTACAATAAATCTTTCCAAGAGAGGATTCTGTCCTTCATTTACTGTACAGACCTTCAGAAGCAAGAAAATGACAGAAATGGGCATATCCTACGAATAACGCTTTTTGTCACAATTTTGCCAATGTGTGCTTTGACATCAGAGGAATAGATATCTTCTTACAGAACATTTATGTTTCATTAGAAAATATATACTGCCAAGTGTGGACTGTGGCACGTGTGACTAAGAAGATCATTCCTAGCCCCGAAGCAGTGTGCTGCAATTCCATTTGGCGAGAAGGGTTTGAGGAGGGGACACAAGCACTCGGATAGTTGGGCAGTGGGTTCAAGCAAACCTTGAGAAAGCTCTGGGAGACCTTCTTCATCATACTTCTGTGGAAAACCATTCCACATGCTGACACTCATGCTCAACTGTTATAATCCAAACTTAAATCCTGTAACAGGATCTAAGATTTGGGAACCATAAAAGCCTTATTCTTTAATACGTGTTTTAAAGGAACACTAGCAAAACTTTGGCTACAATCAGATTCTAAGAACCCCGGCCAAATCTCCCTGCTGTAAAACTGTTTTGTTGTAAACTGTGAAAGAATATACTAATTTATCATTATTATTTCAGGAACTGAAAAAACCATCATCTGTCAGTCACAGATTGAGATGGTGTTAGCCATTTTATGTACGTGTACCACTACACACATGTATACACGTGAAGAACAACAGATTAAACAGAGCAGGTGTGTAAGCATGTAAGTAAGTACGCAATAAAGACAGATCAATGTCAGCAAGCCCCACCTTAACTGAAATAAATGGCCAAAATAAAACATTTAACATAGGGCTGAAGACCAAGTCCTCTTTTTTTTTGCCATGTTCCAGAAATCTTTCCCTAGCAGCCCATTACATTTCGTCCTGGTTTTTTCTGTCCATGTTCTCAAATTTGGCTAAGTTTTGCCAAGGGAAACGTAATGACACTAATTTTATTTAATGTTGCTGATCAGCATTTAAAAAAAAAATTCTTTTAAACTCGTCTAGCTCCTATTTCAAGCCTTTTTAATGGCTATTACATTTCAATCATTTTAGGAAAATGCATGGAGGTAAAATAGGAAAAACATAAGAAATTGCTCAGTTCAGCGGCACAATTAACGCAGTCATCGTTGGCAGGCTGGAAGGAGACAATCGCCAATCAATGGCTGGAAGGTGACCTGGCATCACAGTTTTCTGCCATAGCAATCAATATCATCCTCACTGCAGACAGGCTACTCTGGGTATGTGATGCTTCATCTCAATGGCTTTTATTCTTGTACAAATAGTTTAAATAAATAGCACAAGAAGAACACCTAGGGCTGCTGTAAATTACATCCATATCATGCAAAGGTGAAAGTAGTTCCACTTGGCAGAATTTGCCCTTCTGTCCAAGACAAGATACTTTAAAAAGGAAAAAAGGAACTGTAAGTGTTATTTACACACTGTGCAAGTTTGCATTATGCTGTTTTCACATTATGAGAAACCATTTCCAGTTTGACAGAATCTAGCCTTAGTAAAAAGGCAAATTCTTATAATTACTTTTGTTTCCAATTGAAACTTCATGGAGCACTGATTCTATTTACTTGTCACTTTAATAACAACAAAACCAGTCCCAAAGCAAGTACCATTTGTCTAGTACATGTAGTCTTTTTTTTTCCTGCAGAAAATGATGTATAATTCCCTTAAAGATTATATCTGATAAATACAAAAAAATTAAAAAAGCTTTATCCTCCATCCCTTTTTAATGATATGTGAACAGATTGGAAAATTATTGTGTAGTTGTTCTGAGATAGAAAATAACACAAAAATATTGACAAACAACTGGTTTTGGATGTTGTTGACTAGCAATATTACTTACGTTTGGACCAATTTAGTCAGGAGTGCATTGGGCAGATCCTTTACAAAGACAGTTCTTCAATTTTTTCCATATATGCAAGGTTTCCCACAGCATTAACAACATCTTTTTCATCTCTACACCCAGACTAGCTTCTACAGAAGCCTGTGGGAGTCTTTCCATCAGCAGACAAAGACAGAACCGCGAGTTTCTTTCAAGCGCACTCCGTTAATTTGAGACAGGCTACGAAAATCCCCTTACAACTCTGAAAAAAAAGTTCCAGTAAGCTAGTAACTAACTTCCATGCCAGGCACAATATTCTCCAGATACGTCCCAAATAAAAGCAGTAAGATAAAATTCTTAAGACAGAATGTATTTGTAAGGAACAGCAACACACTGTTTAGTTATATGAAATCACATATTTGAATGGCAGCGCATGATCTCACAATTACTGCTGAAAACATACTTTTAATTATCTGAACAAATGCATCTTAGTAGCTCCTTATGGTACACAGATTGCGAGACAGTCAGGCACCTTCTTCAAAGCCCTGAACATGGGGTGACCCTGGTCACGGAGGGGTTTGCCCCCGAGGCTGAGCACTACCGTGCTCGAAGGTCCGCGAGGAGCAGCTCTCTGCTTCCCCATGCGCACATTACGCGTGGAATCGCAGACATGTGGCATGAGTTGCGGAATTATTTTCAGATTTGTTTTGTGGTGGCTATGTTTGTAGCAAATACTGAAAATATTATACTAAATACTGAAAGCATGCCTATGGCCCCCAGGGATAGACAAGTACATTTTATAATCAAATTACTATATGCTTCTGGCCCTTAGTTCAACAAGCTACACCAGTACACACTTACGTACTTCCATAAGGGTATACGGAAACACATGCTTAAGGATAAGCACATCACTAGATTTTATGTATAACCAGAATCTGGGATAAGAAGAGCAAAATAAATAATTTGGATGCCTGATATCTTTAGGAGGAAGACAGCAAATCTCATCCAAACTAAAAAAACCCCCATGACATTAAACTACCAATACTAACCAAATGCCTGTTTCAAATTATGCCCCAGTCCTACACCAATTCTTTCAATCTCAAAAACTTTAGTGAAAAAAAGAAAAAAAGTTAAAAGCCAAACAGAATGGAAGTATATATTCATTAACATTATTTGTCTTATAGTAGTTAATGTTACATTCCTTTGGCTCAAGAAAAAAAAAAAATCACATTCAAATTGCTTTCTTAGGGAAAGATTATAAAATATCTAATGAAAGTACAGAACATTTTTGCCTCTGATTAATAGGAGTTCCTTTAATTGCAAAGGAGGTTCATCACCAAGCTTTCTTGTTGCTAGAGTCTATTAAAGAACCTCGAAGTTGCTGAGCAATGCACTTTTAACAGCCGATAAGCATGTGCAAGAGTAAGGCCTGGTTTTAAATGCACAGATGTAAGTTATCAAAAGTAACCATTCATTTGATGTCAGTTTTAATATTCTCAACTGGATATACTTTTGATGACTAACTACTTGACTTGTATTCTTAAAAGCGATAGCCTTTGACTCATGATACTCAAAATGAAGAATGGTAACGAGAGCTTCAGCTCATCTAAGCCCGTCAGTAGTCTTCCTAACGTTGATTAAACTACTTACACGTTTAAAGTTGGGCAGATGCTTCAGTAATTAGCTGGATCGGGCACAAACCCCAGTAAGTATAGTTAAATTTCCTCACGTTCCATTATATAGAAATCAAGGCATAAAAATTTTTAATGAACATCAGAGAACTGTGTCAGCATTGTTCTAGGAGAACTACAGATTTGTACAGTTTAGATATGTTCTAATTTAAAGATTTCCACAATAGGGAATTAAAAAGACCTGAATTATAATTCCTTTAATGGCAGATCTCTTGATAACACTGCCATCTCAAGCAGTTCTAGTTTAAAATGCATGGTAGTGCAGACAAATACTTTTTGAAGGAAAAGTGTTTAACATTATCTTTTAACTTTGTCTAATTAGCTGAATACTGTGTTTTTTCACCCTGCAGCTCTTAAAAAGCCGATCTAATTTCACAATGAACACTTAATGCCATTATATTTGGAAATAGTTGCATTTGCCAACTCTTGTGCAATCACCATTCATCCCGCTGCGCTCACCCCTTGCTTCTGTTTCCTTGGGAAGGATTCTCTACTTTCTGCCTAGATAAGCTCCTTCCATTAAGACAACTGTTTTGCTGATTCAAAAAAAAAAGTCAGAAAAGTTTCTCTGTGGATGTACGCAGATATGCTCATACCACTACATACTAGCTCCTTTGTAAAGGGAGGATGTTTGACCTCCACCTGTACCTTCCATCTCTTCCATCCTTGGAAGCTCTTCAACAGCACTGAAATTCAGATTCTCCTTTTACTGTACAATGTATTTATCCCCCTAACTGGTGAAATGCTCCAAACCCTTCATCATCTTTGTGGCCTTTTGCTGGACTCACTTCAATATGCCCACGTTTTTTGTACAGGGGAGCCCAGAACCGGACACAGCGCTCCAGATGTGGTCTCACCTCTGCTGAGCAGAGCGGGAACACAAGTCCTTACCGCCATTCGCAAAGGAAGTTTCTCCTTCACAAAAGCCAGCACACCACCCAAGCGCTGGGCTGCGAGCACGCGCTCCGGGGCCAGCTCTGTGAGCAGGCTGAGGACTAACCCTACGTGCCTGCGACCGCTCCCCCAGCAGAGGGTACAGACGCTGGGTAGAGCCCAAGCGAAAGGAAGAGGACTAGCTTGCACAGTTTACGTGACTAGTCTATGCCAATCCAGCCGCGCTCACCTGGTGTGCACCAAGCCCCCTGGCAGGCCAGCAAAGGCAGTAAGGTCTGGGAACGGAGGGGGAACGGGAATCCACACCCAGGAGCAGCAGCTTCTTTCAGCGAAGCAGCTAGATTTTGAAGAGGAGGTCTCTCTACAGCTTAACTCATTAGCAGTTTTCTAAATAGTGACAAACTTCACCTGATGGTACGTTCTCATTGCTCCAAAACCAGGGAAGCCGATTTTGGCAGCGCTGGCAATACTGCTGCACATCTCTGAAAATATGTCTGTAGTGACATGCGTGGCTGGGACTGCCTGAGATGAAATACTAATGTAATTGATTAATCATGACAGCTATTGAGCATTTCACCAGTTAGGAGGATAAATACATTATACAGTAAAAGGAGACGTCGCCTCAACCTTTCTTTGACTCTATTACTGCAGAGGGAGAGCAGTCCCCAGCCGCAGAAAGGGGCCCTCGGCACCTATAAACTGCCCGAGACATGTCAGCATACATTTTAGACAAACATTTCTTCGAAGCCAGGCAATTGTTTTTTCTTCCATTTTCATTTTCCATTTGCTTGCTCAACCTCGGCAGCCTCTTTGTTGCCTGGTAGTAGGTGAGATAGGCAAACACGGGCTCTGGGCACTGGAACGAAAGGGCCTTTCATGTTGTCGGCACCGCAGAATGAGCCAGGGGTGTAAGCTCTCTCCGCAGTTTACATACTGTAGTGGCCTGCTATAGAAACTATGTAATTTGGTTTGCTTTGTTATTTGATAAACGGCAAGGCAAGCTTTGTTGCATGTTGACTGACCCTACTTGTAAGGTCATAGGCCAGCGCTGGAGAGAGAGGACACAGCCGTCTGCGTGGTCCCAGCATGCCTCGAGATTGCCTGGGAGAAAGCAGGCTTTATTAGAGCTACAAAGAGCTTGCGATGAAGAGCAGCAGCTCTTAATCAGGAAAAAATATTGGGCGAGTTTTCAAAAAAAAGATACTGAGAAGTCTTAACATGTAACATAGCACATAATGCACAATATAGAACAGTAAGTCATATAAATAACCTACCTGCTTACAAGTCTACAGTCTAGCCCACCATGGATTGCTCCTTTTTCGACCCAAACCTACACACTTTTTCACCCTGGACTGGCCTGCTCAAAACACGAGTTGTAAAACCGAGTCTTTGATTTATATTCGAGAAAAATATATTTGAGGGAAAGATGTGTTCACTTCACTAGACTTACTTGTAGCAACACCCAAGGAGGAATGAAGAAACAGTGCATGGAGAAGATGCAAGTCAGCCTGTTCCTATCAGCTTTTACCTCCAAAAGCCACTGGTGACATAAATTTGTTAAGAGGAGACTATGCCCAACATTGGCTCTGAACAAGGGGGACTTCTGGACCCCAGCTGGTTGAAACGTGGAGATGGAAGAGAAAAGGAATTTTAGTCAACAATTTGCATCCTTGCTATGTTGTCCCCCTGCTCCCACTCCCCTCGCACACCTGTGGGATCACAGACTGGGATCTTCCTTTAACAGGTCCGAATTGGCTGGTGTATATTACAAAACGTTGTAAAACATAGCAGGGGAGAGGCTGCACAGCGTCAGTGTGCTGCAGCACGGTGAGCACACCGGGTAGAAGCAATCTGAAATAGGACTGCCCACGTAGGACTAAAGAAAGACTTTGAATCTGAGCACAATTACAATCACAGTACAAGCTGCTGTATTTTTATGTATAATTTTTCCCTGTTGGAGTATCTGGCTTACTCTAGTACCACTGAGAAAGCACAGACACCATCGAGGACCTGACACCAAAGACATTCCATGGAGATATCAAGTTAATGGGAGCAGCGAAAAGTCAGTTGTCATTTTATTCCATGCCTTCTGATATACAGTTAACTTCATATTCCGAGACGAGTACAGATTATTGACTTGTACCATCATTGAAAGCACTGCAAATCCAAACGCCCGCTGTAACCAAGGGTGGGAAGTTTGCAGAGAGCAAGGGAACTGGTGGGACCCTGAGCCGCAACAGCTCCGACCGGCTGGGGAGACGCCGGTCCCACACAGCTCCAGCTCAAGGAGCGGGCTCAGCGCTCGAGACAAACCGGTTGCCACATGACAGACGCGTGACAGAGAGGCAAAAATCAGTGCGTGGGAAGCCTGCGCATTGAAGCTGGGATTCACACCCACCATTTTCATAGCAGATACAAAGCAGATAACACTTAAGACAAACTGAGATCCCTCTTCTGAATTATTTGGCACACTTCTTATTTATTTTACGTTATTCTGTACCAGCTCAATTTCGTGAGTCACAGAGAAGTGCTAAGTGGAAATTCCTGTTAATCACTTGGTCAGAGCTGGACTACGGAGAGAGTCTCACCAAGAATCTCTTAAAACACAGAACAAGGGCTGAGTTAGCCCAGGAAAACGCACCTGGAAGCAAGCTCTTACAAAGGGGGCACCAAAGTTTGACAGACAAGGGATGAGACTTAATTCTATTTGGGAACACACAAACCATAAATAACTCCAAATATTAAATATTTATTATTTGTAGCTGTGAGGGGTTATTTGGGAATATTTTATTGCTCTTCCTCTATCCCCAGTGCTTTTTATGGGAAGGGAGAAAAGTGGAATACTTCAAAGGATGTGAATCAGGAACAGGAGAAAAACTGGGGGCTGGGGTGTGTTAATTCATGTACTTCTGGTCTTTCATTCTCTGACTCACTCCATCTGAGCCTTGGATCTTACTCGGGTTGAAAAGCCAACGCACACAGATTTGGAAGTGGTGGGACTATTCTCACTCCAAGTGATGGTTAACTCTCATTATTAGGACTCTGGATTTGGGGTAACTCAGGGCTCTCTTCTCTGGCTTTGAAAGCCCCCCTGTTTTGGGCAGCAGGAGGGGACGCGTTTCCAGTAGGAGGTGTGGATCTATCCTTATCCCCTCTTCAGGGGTCGGGCTGCTCACAGCACAGCTGAGCTGTAATGTGCTTTGAAAAGATGCACTATATATGCATATAAGCCCTCCTTTAGTTACTACAGAAGAGGGATTCAGCCTACTCCTAGCCTCTTTGAGGTGTCAGGCTTACTGAATTATTGAGTTTTTCTGCTCCTTTGAGCATGCTTTCAAAATAGGTACTAGCTAGTCTTTAAGGCTATGGATTCTCTATGTTAAGCAATACTCGTTGCAGTATCTGGGTTCCGTTGATCGCAACACTACTATCCTCCCTTTAATCATTGCCATAAAAATCACAAACTTTCTGAAAAAAATAAATGCGTTCTGGTTCTTGTTCCTTTTTCTCTGATGCTAATTTTGTTACACTGTCATGGTTTAACTCTAGGCAGCAACTAAGCACCACGCAGCTGCCCGCTTGCTCACTCCCCCTGCAGCGGGATGGGGGAGAGAAACCGAAGAGTAAGAGTGAGAAAACTCGTGGGTTGAGATAAAGACAGTTTAACAGGTAAAGCAGGAGTTGTGCACACAAGCAAAGCAAAGCAAGGAATTCATGCACTACTTCCCACCGTCAGGCAGGTGTGCAGCCATCTCCAGGAAAGCAGGGCTCCATCACGCGTAACGGTTACTCGGGAAGACAAATGCCATCACTCCAAGTGTCCTCCCCTTCCTCCCTCAGGTTTATATGCTGAGCATGACGTCATACGGTGTGGAATATCCCTTTGGGCAGTTGGGGTCAACTGTCCCAGCCGTGTCCCCTCCCAACTCCTTGTGCCCCCCAGCCTCCTCGCTGGTGGGGTGGGGTGAGAAGCAGAAAAGCCCTTGACTCTGTGCCAGCCCTGCTCAGCAGTAACAAAAACACCCCTGTGTCATCAACACTGTTTCCAGCACAAATCCAAAACAGCCCCATACCAGCTACTGTGAAGAAAATTAACTCTAGCCCAGCCAAAACCAGCACATACACTTAAAGTTATTTTACATTTTTCTCCACTACCAGGTAGGCTACAAATTTCTGTGTGTTTATTTTAAATGAAATCTTAAATCTGGGGTCCAAGAAAAGCGTCAGTTATTGTAAGACATAGAGAAACTCACAGAAGTTGACAAAGCTGGAATCTTCATTCTAAAAGTGCATTGCAAATGTTAAGTAATCACTGCGATATCCACCTGCGTAAATAATATTATCTGCATGTAGTGGGAACGGGCTAAATCGAGAAAGGGACGCGTGTACTACCGAGCTGAGCAGTGCGGTCTCCGACTCCTGCTGGCTGCAGCGAGCCCAGAATTTCACTCCCTTGCGATGCTCTGCAGAGCTGAGCCTAACGCAAATTCAAAACTGAACAAGTCATCAAACTGCTGTATAACCTCACACACTGACACATTTACCAAGATATTTAAAAGTTTCTCTTCTATTAAATACCATAGTTACTCATGCCAATCTGTTTATTCACCTAACCCTACCCTCCTTTAAGCTTTCTTTCCCTTGAGAACACAACACTCTTATGTGACCATATCTTTGAGTTAAATAAAGAATTGCAAATGCCTGTCCTCCAAAGGAAATGCCGTACAGATCTAGTGCAGCGGGGGAACTACATTAACAGGATCCCAACAAAAGAGAACAGCTTAAAGCAGTACAGATAGGACAAAATGAGAGGTATTCAAGAGTCCCCTGTCCCTCCTCAAACATCCTAAAGAATTCTAAAGTTCATTTAAAAAAGAAAATTCTCTTTATTACCCTCAATATGAACTAATCCTTTCAGCATTTTGGTATGGAGGTGCTGTATAAGCAAGGTCTCCAGCCAAAGATTTGAGGAATAAGGTAGCGCTGTAGGACCTTTCAAAACTGCTCACAGCTTCAGGCAGTAGAAAAGATAAAGCTAAAGTCACCCAAAGACAATGAAGTTATGAATGTAGGCTACAACGTTTTTGTGATGGAGACTGCTACCACCACACTAGAGACAGCTGGATGCCTTTATATCCACCAGTATACTTGTATTAGCTGCTCCATCAGAAGGGTAAAAGCAAAGTCAAGTGTGTAGAGCTAAAAACACATGTCTGGGTGCAGATAGGTGGCTGGGCTCGTGCCAGACCCCCAGTCAGATATTCATCCAGGCCACCCTCTGCACCCCAAACCAAATCAACACAGAGACACTCCACCCCAAAACAAAGAAAATTACTGCTTATTCCCCCAAGGCTACTTACAGATCATCTCAAAGAGGAAGCTCCTTCACCAACAGTCTCCTCACGCGGTACAGCTGCCTGTTGTCCAGGCCAAAAGAAGGGGCCATCTCAACATGCCTATCGCGGAGGGCGCGGGCCAGCTGCTCTCCGAGGGACGGGGATCGCACAGCCGGCAGGGCCCATCCCGCGGCACAAGGTGACAAGGTGGAGCTGAGATCAGTCCAGCAAATCAGTTGAGGTCTGGATCAGCGGTCCACGGCCAGGCAGGGGCACGGCTGAGCTGGAGCCCCGCACTCCTGCAGCAAAGCTCCAGCAGGACTGACTGCCCAGGGCTTAGAGCCCAGGGCTGAGCTGAACCAGAGCACCTGGGCTGGGGGTGTGGGGAGGACCCAGGTGGGGCTGGTCAGGGCCGTGGGGAGCTCTGAGTGCCCTCAGGCCCTGACAGCTCCAGCCCTTTTATCCCAGCTGTAACACACCCAAAGTTTTCCTTCTGCAGTCCAGGGGAAAGGAAAGGAGCTACACACTTCCACTGGTCTGTGCCCGTCTGGCAGCCAGGGACGGGCAGTTTGAACGCATAGTGAGCATCTTTTGGCCAGGCAACGCAATCCACGGTCTGGTGTTCAAACCTGAAAATAACTTGAGAAGATAACTAAGGAATTAATTCTGGACTGAGCTAGGATGTGAATTTAATTTGCTGCAGCACTGCAAAGCAACTGAACGAAGCTCAGCTTGAAAAAAAGCACTTTTAGTGTCTGGTCCCTGGCTGCAGCTGAGACAGGTGAGGAGGTGATGGGTGTCTGCCCCGTGCTGCTCACCTCCACCGAGCCCTCTGGCTGCTCCCTCATCTGCTCTGCCAAAGCCACCGACTCACGAAAATAAAAAGTGTTTAAATTAAACCAAAATACAAAATACAACGGAGAAACGTTCACTGTTGTGCCAGGAGATGTGACAGACAGTGACCTTTAGTGAGGCGAGCGTATGCGTGCGTGGGGGAAGCTCCCGAACCTCCTAACCCTGCTCAGCTCGGGCAGGACGGCGCAGCTGGCTCTGCCCAGCTGTGTCCCCTGAATTCCACAACTTGGCTGTTTTCGTCTTCCTAAGCCAGATGTCCCTGGGCAGTTCTATGCTCACTGGGATATCCCGCTGACTGGATCTGGTTATGTACCTACTCATAAATAAACCCTTGAAATACAGATAAACAGTCTCTGCAGGAAAAAAAAAAAAAAGTAATATAAAACAACCTCAATGCTGCTTGTGTTATTTCCCATGTAAAACACTAGGCCAGTATTGAACAATTATCCAAACTTTTTGAGAGAAGTGGCCATAAACCAGTTCTTTTAACAGATGCCAATACCACAGCTAAACAAAATCTTTACACATTATATTGATCTGCATCTATCACATCTTGATCAAAGTTTCCTGCCTTCTGCTAAGGTGCTAATGATTTCCTAAGCAAAATCAAACACGGTTACTTCAACTGTCTGAACAAGTTAGATGGAGTCACCTTAATTGCTGACTTTGAGGCATCTTTTCTTGCATACCAATTTCAGCTAAGTAAGACGGGGAGCAAACATTAAATGATGAAAAAAGGCAGTAGCAGAGCCAGCCGCAGGTAATCTTGCAAAAAGCGTCTCACTCATTCCCAAGACTCAGTTTTAGGAAATTCCTTTTTCTTCTGTGTTCAGACAGACCCATAACAAGAGGTCTTGCTCCACAACTAATTCTTCAAGGCCCAAATAAATAAGAATATCCCAACGATAGTTGCAATACTGCTACAAATACAAAGATTCACACTATTTTTTTCCCATGATCACACTATTATTATCTGCTGCTTCTATCTAGTCACCTTGGCTGAGAACTAAAGGGGAAATCCGAGGAACAAAATCAAAACTTAAAATTTATTTAAACAATAAATAAATAATAATAAATAAATAATAAAGGCACTTTAGTGCCTTCTTGAAACAGCTGTGGCACATGCTGGCCCCGAGATTTCCTGGTGCCTCAGTGCTCAGCAGCGTCTCTTCTGACGTGGCTCCACCTTTGCCTCTTTAAAATTCCATATGGAGAGGCTCCTGTTTTCTGTCTGGGTTTGCAATGTGATGAAAGGGACAAGTTAAAGGGAATGGGATTCTTATAGTAACATATTTGTATTGCTATTGTTAAACTTGTGTCAAGAGCTTAGAACTTGGCCATAGAAAAATTTGTACTTGGAGGAAATCTGGAAAGAAAGTGCTTGGCCCCGGAGGGAACTTCATAAAATACCAAATTAAGAAATGTCAATCGGGTGCTTAAATTACGCAAAGGCAAAGCAAATAAGATACATCGGTGGCTTCAAGTGCTCTTTTGTAATCAAATGATTCGTGTTTCAAACCTGAAATTTGGCAAGCAATTAATTCCTTCTGCAGATTTATTTTTTATGTATTTTTTTCATTTTTAGAAAAAGATAGATTGCATCATAATGTAGTAGAATATAAATTATATTGTTATGGCATGGAGTATTAGTTTGTGTCTGAATTCCTTTTTTTTTTTTTACTTTGTAGAACATACGAGTGCTCTTGGAAATTCTTTCTCCAATTTTACAATTTGCATCTTGCAAATTTTATCTCTGACATGTTTGCTTAATTTTTGGATGACTGCCATCGTGTGCACAAATTAGGCCTCCGGTTTTGAAGTGCCAAGCCCCTTATCCATTACATTTCCCATTGCTTTCAACAACCATTCAAGCTGGGATGTAGAAGTCCTCTGCGCCGTGCAGGACAGGGCCATTGGGTCACATGTGCACATCAAGGAGCTGAACATCTCACCTCCCGCTTGGTTCTCACACGTACTGCTCGGGAACTTACAGTATTTGCACACATGAAGACTTCCCACAAAACAATGAATTAGAGAATGATTTTCAACTCCAGTGGGAGAGCTTAGTGCTCAGGACTTCTACAAATCTGTCTCAGAAATGCTTAGCACAGGTTTTAAGCAGAGTTGATCAACTACTGGTGGTTTCTGAAACCACGGGGAAGTTTTTTCGAATGGGCACTTTTCTAACACATTTGTGTACTTTTAGGTTGTGTAATGCAGGTACAAAACACTCTGACTCAGGCATGGACTTGAAAAGGAGGAAAGTGAATCAAGAGTATCTGCAGTTACCATCATTACACAACCTAAAAGTACACACACCACTCTTTTCACGGCGCAGGTGACTAAGAGATTGGTCATCTGCAAACTACAGGTTTCCATTAGCCAAATTGCCCTGAAAAGGATGCGTGTGGGCTATTGTTTCAATACACACAAGTACATTTGGAAAAGTTCAAATGCACACAATATGACAACACTAATTTTTGCTGTGCTGTCATATGATACTTCCAATGGACCTGTGCTGAAGTCTCCCTCTGTTCTGCAAGTCACCGCGCACGTCTGCCAGGCTGCGATATGGCCCCGGTTGTTCCTGCAGTCTAAAGTAAGCAGGGACCGCTTCCAGGGCAAGCCACATTTTGCCTAGCTACACTTCAGTGACAGTGATGGAGAGGCATCACTCACTGTCAGCCAGCCAGCCCAGTTCTGACCAGGATGAAGGACTTCACCACCCACAGAAAATACACAGAAACACCTCAGCAGTGAGGTGGACATTTACTCGAACTGTGCTTGCACGAAGCCGGCTGCAGAGCTGCCTTTCTCTGCTCCGGCACAAGTAATCTATGCTGGAGACAGAAACACAGGCCATTGCCAAGACAGATGTTTTTATACAAGCACAACTTCAACCCCTCAGGAGATTCCATCCCCTAGCACCGATGACCTGCAGCAGCCTCTTTGTGGGACATCGGAGGAAGGAGGATATGCCGACCATGCCTACTGCCTTGGGTGAGTTCCCCGAGAGGAGAGATCTGGTGGAGCAAACAGTTGCCCATTTGATGGGAGATGGCTCTAATACGAGAAGATCTTGTATTTTGATCTCCACAGGCAAAACTCTGTGATCACGGAGAACGCCACAAAGTTCTCATGCACACAAGGATGCGCTGGGTGCAGGATAGGGGCAAACCAAAATCATTTCCTGAGGTCTAGGACTCTAAAATCCCATTTTCTTCAGCCGTATTGTTGTTCTCAATATGATCAGTACGTAAAACTGTTAGCACCAGTCTAACTTCATAATATTTATTATCAATGCATAATATTTATTATCAATGGAAGGAACACATCCCTGCCTCAGGTAATGAACACAACTGCTCTTTCAAAGAGAGCAGAACAAGGTATCTTTTTATATACTACAGGCCAAATTACTTCCCTCACTGAAGGGTACATAAGTCTCCTTGGGAGGAATGAATATGTAGGTTTTTATTTTAAAATGATTTGCTATCCTGTCATATAAGCTGAAAGTCCTGAACCTTCATCATCAGCCTGAAACCAGCTACATCTTTTCCCCTCTTTTTGTATATACTGTAGCCAATGTTGCTACCATGCAAAAGCTAAACTATATTGGATTTGTATTTCCCTTTATGCCGTAACACTGTTCATTTAGCTTTAACAACAAAAGTATTTACAACCTCCAGGTTTGCATGAATGCATTAATTGTTCTTTGTGTTCATAAGAGGCTTCGCTTGTGAGGTTGGGAAATATTTCTACTGTAAACATCAGACCAAGGAGCACAAATTCAGCTTTCATTTTTCTCCATAGTGATCTTTGCATACAACTTAGGACACAAAAGTGAGTCAATATGTAATACAGCAGCCACAAAACATTTCAATAAAAAGAAATTCCATTTTGTTAATATTTCAGTTGCCTCTACAAACAAAAGATTTGCTGCTATGCCTGTGAATGGCCGGTTCAGTTGCAAGGTGTAAGGCATGCGTAAGGCTCACAACGTAAGTGTTGCCCTTGTACTGAACTGCCCTGAAGCAGGAGGGTCATGAAATATCTTCCTGATAAACTTATTTATATAAGACTGAAAACCAGCAAGACTTCAGTTTCAAAGCTGTGAACTCTTACATGTATGTGGATATAGGTATTACGGAGTAGAACTAACGAGCACTAGCACAACTCTGAGACAAAACCTAGCACGCCTCGCCTACTTCGTGTGTTTGGGTTTCTTTCCTTGTAAAGAGGAGTTTGGTTATTCATGAGGCCATTTACTTCAATTGTATGTTACTCTGCGCGATCGTATGTATAGGTCACTCCTAAAAATTACACAGGTGCACAACAGTTTCTTTTTGTATAGATATTGTGTGTATTAAAGCCTCCTCAACAGTGAGACAGCAAATAGAACACTTGTTCTCGGAGTCTGGTTTCCACTCTGGTACAGGTACACGCAATTCCCAGTTCTGCCCACTCTTACCGACACACCCACCCCAGTGCTGCGTGTAACCGAAACCCACCGACGTTCCAGCCTGAACGTACCTTTTCACGGGCCTGACAGATACTAGGATGCTCTCGTAAAACAAGGGATCATCGGCTTAAAATAATATTCATGTTGGAAACTCAACAATCCGTTTTTCTACTTTTTTGTTAAATTACTGCATTATGTAGTTATAACAATAAAAAAAGCCCGATTTCCCTTGATCAGCCATAGGTCTAAGTCACAGCAAGATTCTTGCTATTAAAGAGTCTCCCTAGGTACACTGCTCTGTCACAGATCTTAACTCAAAATCATTTATTTAACATCTGTTCCACAGTCATTTCTTAAAGATTTACTTCCTTTTAACACAACTGGGACACTTGATCCTCCCTTGTTTCAATCTGCAATATCCTTAAAAATAACAGTAAAAGATGTTATGAATACAAAACCAAAGCTGACACCAATAAATTTCAGTGACTCATTCCTCTTGCATTATTCCTGCTTGGCTGCTTTCTAGGAGGAGATGAACTATAGAGACACTCAGAGGCAATTTGGTGGTATTACAGAAAGATCCATTCATTCTGGATTGAAAAGATCCTCTCAAAATTACAGGAAAACTTTTTTTGGGGGAAAAAGAAAAAAAGAAAGAACAATTTCTCAAGTAAGAAGCCCGAAATCACTGCTAGAGCTATGCTGAGAGCAGAGCGTGCACCAGAGCCAGGCACACTGTCCCTCGAGAGTAGGTAATGCACAAATACCATCACTCTGCATGGCCACTTCGGATTAAAAAGTTGGTTTTCTTTTGCATAGGAGGATATCTTTGCAAAATTCACAGTAGGGTTTTTTTGCCTCCATAAAACTAATAATATATTAAAAGTACGAACAGATTTACCAGGTGTTAGAAGATTTTATGTCAGGCTACGATGGTGTTGCCATGGACTTGTCCTCTTTTTTCCACCTGGAAATTTTGCCTGAGCTGAATTTAAAGATTCTGGACATTGTTCCAGGATTTCTGGCAACCCAGTCAGAGCAGTAACTACTGCCAAGCTGATGGACATCCAGAAATGCCAAACAAATGGCTCCCAAGCAAGTACAGATCAACTGTACAGCACGAGCACCCATCAACTCTACAGGACACGTGCTGTAGGTCTCGTGTACCATAGACTTGCTGCAAATGCATAGACCATCTGTGCTACACATGAGCCTATATTTCAGTCCAGAAAACCCTGGACAGAAATAGGACGACCTGAGCCTGCTGCTGCCCTCCCCCTTGTCAGGTCTGGCTGAGCCGCGGTGGGCTGCTTTGCCATCGTCTTCAGCAAAGCGCGGGCTCCAGAGCACGTACGCCGCTCCGAGCAACCGAGCCAGGTTACGTTCTCAAACAAACAGATCAAGCTGATGTTGCAGATCTTACCATTTGATCAAGGGTCTTGCAATGTTCGTGGTTCTTGTAGATGAACTTCTGGAGTCACAGGATTGTGTAAGAATTGTAACTTTTCATTTAAGAAAAAGGCTTTTCAGGTTAGAACTGCGCAGCTGAGAAAATGTAAATTATCTGATGAGCTGACTCCAGACTATAGCTTGTCCAAACATGTACAATAAAGATCTTGCAAATGTGGCCTTAGAGACTTGAAAAGCATACGTATATAAAAAGAATCCATAATATTTTGTTCCTTGGTAATTATTTTTAAGCCACTCATAACTCAAAACTATCAATAGCTTTGAAAGTTCCCGTCCTGCTGATCAACTGGGCAATTTCATGTGGATGAAAGCTTGATTTAAAAATCGGATTTAAAATGCCTTTTTTTTTGGTGGGGCTGAAGCGTTAATAATAATTGCTGTGCCAAATATTTTCCTAGATGGAGGCTGTAGCAAATGATCACAAGCGCTTGTGCTGGGGATGTCTGTCACCGTGAGCGGCTGAGCTCCGCTCCCAAAGGGCTGGAGGGTCCGTTCCAGCCGGCTGTCGGGTCGTCTCTGCGCCAGCCTACTGCAGCGTTTCAAAGGGGGGCTGCTTGGCATCGAATCAGCCTCGTCAGAGATCATGGGCCCCGATAACTTGTGTCAAGTATCAAGGGGGGGGCGGGGGGGTAAATCTGACATACAAAAATTGTAACTGATTCCAAAAAAAATAATGGTACTTTTCTCAGTCCTATAGTTTCATGCAAACATTTGTAAGAAGTGACAACTATATTTTCAGTTTGGTTCTTAATAGCAATGTTTGTGAAAAGAGGGGTTTTTTTTAAAGTGAAATTACTAGAAGTCTAAAAATTTTACACATTCTAATTTAGGTTAATCTGAAAACCTAGGAACAGTGATTTTCTGAATATTTACGGATAATCTCTATAGAAGAGGTGTTTGTTAAACTTATTCGAGATGTATCAGTTTATAGATTTGTTTCTCTTTTTCCAACGGTACAAATCAGAAGAAACTCACTGAAATCGGTGGTGACATGTCAGTATGAGAACAGTACGAGTAGGTGGAAAATCCATCAGGACTGGAGTAAGGAATTAAGCCGGGTCCTCCCTCAACCACAGCACAGTTACACAGCTCCAGCCAAGTTGAAGTACTTAAGAAGGGAAATGAGACTCGCTGTATAATGAAAGACGTCTCACGGGATGCTGTATATCTTACCGAAACGCTATTTCACTAATGACAGCTGGTGCGGATGCTGCAAGAGGGCTCTGCCTCACCCAGCAGCTCTGCCCTTTGCAACGCCCACCCCAAGCTGCATTGCTGGGTCCTACCAAGGTGCCTTATTAAGAAAAAGCAGTTCCACATCACTGACATATTATGCTCAGTGTCCGTACACAAGAACTGGCAACTGAAAGCTCTTCAGCCATCTCAAATGCCACCACGACTTCATGAATCCTGTTTTGAGAGTGACTCACAGCTTTCCCAGATGTCTAGCCTCGAAGACGCTGGGCCAGCCCAGTGACCCCCTGCTGTCCCCCTCTCTCTGCATTACAAATCCCCGAAGTTACTGTGCCGTGCTCCTGCACACACAAAACTTGACAAAACCCACCAAGCGTTCAACCAACTAGCGAGCGGCCAGCCTGCGGTCCTGTTCACACCTGTAAACCCTCGGACGGAGCCCTGATCAGCTGTGCGAGGAGAGACTGCAGGATTGGATCCTGTGGCTGTACTTGGAATAAACTATAAATAACCAGGAGTTATTGTAGTTGCTTCAGTACCCAAAGGGCCACCCCTTTTCTATAGGATTAGCTCCTTAAACCTCTAGAGACAAACTGAACCTGGCAGGAAAGCTGGAGGTTGTCCATAGGCGGCTTCCTCCCTGCCCTAGGTTTGCCAGCTGTCCTGCTGCAGCGTGTCCTCCCTTTCCTGTCACTGCAGATGCTGTGCCTTTGTCATCAGACCCCGATGTGCAACCCCCCGGCCCCCAAATCAATCACACAGCGCTAGGCACTCACGAAAAATTCCTCACCCACACAGCACCCAGCTCGCCTTCAGAAGAACAAGGTAGCAGAGCTCTCCATCAAATTCCTTCCCAAAGCTGTTCTTTGCTGTCGCACGCGTACAGAATGTGACAGCTCCTTGGTGGCTTAGCGGTGCTAAAACCTCTGCTTGTCATTCTGCCCCTCAGCACTGTCTGCATCTTCCTCTTTTCTTGGCTCCCAGGACTAACCTGCCTTACCACCGTGTGTTTGTACAGCGCCAAGCACAATGACGTTCTTGAGTCCAGTGAAGCATCTTAGTCCGTAACTACAGCTCCTTGACACTAGAATACTGTCAATAAGACACAACAACTTGCCTTAATCCCTTTTCCCAGAGAGTCACTAAATATCATTCCTTTATTTTAAGGGAAGAAAAGTGATCTTCATTTGAGGATATTCTTTTCCTACCTATGAGTATCCAAATTTGGAATATTTCTGAAAATAGTAAGTGTGCCAGCAGATTCCCCCACAAATGCAAATGTACGTACATTTTGACTTTACGCAGTCATCCTTTCTTGCTGGCAATGAATCGTTTTAAATATTGGTCGGCACTGGCAGCAACACCTCCTGCATACAGCAACACCTCCTGCATACAGCAACGGGAACTACCCCCAGCTGTAGTTTCCACTGACTGTCCCTAGCGAGTGGGTCTCCAACTTCCAACCCCAAAGGCGATCTGTAGCACGAGACCCCTAACGTGCTGGCCGCTCTCTTTTCTTGCTCATATGCTACTAGGACTATTACACCCAGTTTGTGAACTTTCTGGTAGGCGCGATGCTGGGCATTCCCACAGCTTTTCATGGCAGCCTGGTCCTACGCGGCCGAAAGCCACGTTAGGAGCTGGATGGATGGGTGAGAGCCAGACGAATTTCAGAACATTTCACCTGAATGCATCAGGGTTGCTGCTTGTATTTCAGACCTGAAAAATGGGCTTGTGTGCCCAAACACTTATCTATTTTTCCATAATTATGTCTAATATAACGTCTATAGCGCCTATAACTAATAAGAGATACTGAATCTTCTTAAATATCTTGTCTCACTTCTATTCTGAGGCTATCACGACTACACCACCACTACTAATATGAACACTTTACAAGCATTAATGGATTAATCTTCACAGCACTATTGTAGAGATAGAAGACAAAAGCACAGAGATAAAGCAAATCGCTATTTAAGTCAGAGACACAGCAAAAAGGGAAAAAAACACCCCAGAATTTCCGGTTCCTCTATGTTCTTATGTCTGCATTGCAGCTCGGGCTTTTTGTTTTGATTTGCCTTTTAAATTTTTCCATAGCTTTTTTTAATATATCAGAACTGAAAATTTTCAGTGTTATAGAAAACTTTTTATTTTCAATCACACAGAATACTAAACTTCCACAGAAAATTGTATTACAATCCAAAAGAGACTGGTTTGGTCAGCATTTTCCGTATAACCATTTTGACCGGTTCTGGTTTTGACAACACAGCTACCGAAGCAAAAGATCATTTTTCTGAAGACTTTATTGTAAAAACCAATGGCTTCTTCAGTAAAGCCAACTTTACAACCAGTCTAATTACTTATAGGCAAGAAATTATTTGGTATTTTACTGGCATAAAGAGACTAAATAACTTGCGAGGTTAGGATCAGGTAGGAAACGAGGGCATGGTCAGTGAGTTACCCCCAACGCCCAGCTTTCCTCGGAGTGAGCTCAGCGTGGTTGTGTTCGTTTGGGACAGGGCAAGGGAGTCTGGATTTTCAGAGAAACTCATCTTCACTGGTTAGCGGGCTAAGCTGACCGGCACAGATATGCTTGGATACCAGGCAGAAATATGTCCGAACATACATACTTGTGGGAACACAACAAAGTTAATGCTATCCGTGCGTTGGTTTTTTGTTCCCAGTCAAGCATATGAAAAAATGGAATTTATTTATCTTAAAGCTATTGAAAAAACCCTCCTCTGCTGGATTTGCTCTAGATTTCCAATTCCTTTACTTTTCTGTATCAGCTGTCCTGTACAGATGCTTCATTCTTCAATGAGAAAGCCAGAAAATTAAAATCAATAACTTCATTATGTTTACAGTGTTTTTCTTTTCACCTGAGTTTTCCCAGTCTTAATGTCTTACTATAACTTAAAAATCACTGCTTGGTTTTACTGAAGTATTCCATCTTTATTCCTTTCATACAAAGGTTAGGAATATGGTAATGTATACCTTAATTTTTTATAATGTATATTCGGAAAGGACGAAAGTATAAATTTCAGTCTGCCTTCACAAAATGTGCAACTGAGTGTAGTCTAAACAAATATTTGTATAGTATCTCCTACTGAATTGTAAAAATACTACTACTAATAATAATACTTTTCAAATGTAACAATTACCAGGGATCTTTTAAATTCATATTCTCATTTTCTGACAACAAGAATTCTTCCTGCACAGTTCTCCTTGGTTTTTTGCATATACAAAAAATAAATAATTGACATTTTGTACTATATGAACTTCATGTATTATTAATTTGATGGAAATGAACACATGATGGAGCACCTTCTTTATCTTTGTGATTGTTTTCACAGATATGTCAGTAACACTGATATTGAATTGTATGATGTGTCCTAGGGACTGTAACATTTCAACAAAATATCTCCAGAAATATATGTGCACCCACAATGTCATCTAACAAACTCACCTTTCATTGAAGTCATCTACAGTAAATCTGAGCTTGCATTTGCAAGGCAAATCTAAAAAGCTATGAAACGATCGCTGAAGGTAAAAAAATTATTAATATAGCAATAGAGCCTTAGAGATTACTTTTCCTATAATTCTAATGAGACAATAAAAATAAAAATCCAGAGATTCAGACTTGACGGTAACACAGAACTTCCTTCACAAGAATATTTGGGGTCTTCATTAAATGATATACTATGTGCTATTTCTATCTCATCTAAAATTCTGGCATCTCCTGCCAGTGTATTCTCCCACTGATACGCACATGTGTAATCACTCATTTACATTAATGGGATTATGGGTGTTTTGTATCTAGGAGAGAATACCTTTTTTTCTTTCTCTCTTTTTTTTTTTTTTTTCCTAAGAGTGGTTCCTCACTATGCACTTGGCAACTGAGATGTATTACGGTTTTTCCCTAAGCAGGAATTAAGTCTCTACTGTACAGCATGTCATACTTGCCTGAAAGCAAAAATGCTGCCTACTAAGCAACAGACACCCTAATTAAAGTTGCCCAGCATAATATCAGCCCATTAGTATAAACTAAAGACCAAAGAGAATAATGGAGGTGGTGTTGGGATACCACAAAACGTAACCTAAGGTCAAAAAAAGATTATTTTGCTTTGGGTAATTTTTTTTTAATTTATACATTTTCAACCAATTTTCAGAAGCTTTCCGAAGCCAAATATAGATAGGAAAATGCATGTCAGTTTTTAAGCCCCTGCCAAAGCAAAAATGATAACAAATAAACAGCAATAAAATAATTGTCAATCAGATGCTTTCGCGTGAGCATTTTGCAATAATGAGATATAATAAATATTCATCAACACGTAATCCATAAAGGCGCATAGGAGCATATTTTATGCCTGTGTGTAACATATTTTGCTGGACAGTTACAGCGGCTGGTGGAATAGTAGCAGTATTATAAGGCTTTCTCACACATTTACAATTTCTTTATCCCTTATACATAGTCTAGAAAATCTGAACCCTTACAAATTGTGGGGAAAGGAAGGGGTAAAAATTGTGCACTTTTCAGCCCGGTCCGTTTCGCAAGGCTTTCTTTAAAGAGGACGGGCAAAGCTCCAGAAAACAAGCAACCTCGGAATTCCCGTTTTCAAACTTCATGATTCATCCATAATCATACCTTTAATGGTGCCATTTCAACTATTCTTGGATTAACTGTTTCAGATCGAATCACTTTAAAATACCTCAGAAACAGAAAAAGAATTCATTCAGTAATACTGCTGAATAATAATTCAGTAATACTGCTGAATGATCACTTGTTAAAATACGTCTTTTTTTTTTTTTTTAAATATGATCCCGATCCTGACGATTAACCAAATAAAACAGTAAATTATCCAGGTTTGTTGAAAACGCTTGTATGGCACTTTAACAAACAGGAATGTGTTTCAAAACACAGGCAAATCCTCCCAGAACAGCTGATAAAGGAAACAGCTTGCAGAGAATCTGGTTTTGTTTCATGATATTATAAGCAGCGCTTGAATTGTTTCTGCTGCATGTCTGTCATACAGTTCTTTGAGATATTTATCACTGGATTCAGGAAAATAAGCATTAGGTGGAGGCACAGGTGCTCCTCAAATTAAGACAAAGGGCTAAATCCTGCCCACACAGACCACAGCCCTTTTGGGCATCCCGCCCTGGAGCTGAGGTTTCTCAATAGACACCTCTCTGAGGTCATTCCCAGCCCTATTTTCTACGATTCCACAAACCTAGCTCAAAATGAAGGTCCAAGCCTTCCTTTTCTCTCCATCCTTGCCCAGGAGGGCAGGGATTGCATCCAGTGTAGCAAAGCCTGATGGTGAGCAAGGGATACCTGCAGCTTCAGGCTTCTCCCTCCTCCCTCTGCAGCCCTTCGGGGCACTGGAGAACCCACCTCGCGACGGGGTCTATCCCAGCCTACACCTCCAGTGAAGCGGAGGAAGGAAAAGGGGGTTCAGGGAGTCAGGCTCCCCCTTCAAGGGCGACACAAGGTTGTCAGATCGTGGCACAGTCCAGCCCTTGATCAGTCCCACTCACTTCTAGGGATAGCTTTGGTTTGTAATTTAGATTTGATTGTGGGAGTCCATTAAAATAGCATATATTGTTCCAAGGATTCCATCTCTGGTGCACCAAATTAATTAACACGTATATTAATATTTAGCTGTTCTCTCTGTAAACAACCACCAGAAACGCCTCTACGTCTGGCATTTTCAACGGCTTTTATTTTTCAAAAGGGAGCGCCTGTGATTGGGTATGTTCACATTATAGGCCTATGGTCTAGATTAATTCTGAATTTCTTCTATGAGAATCGCGCCAAGACCAAATGTAAAAGGAACACAGCAGTAAGGACACATTCCAAACCTGGCTGCCTGTGCCTGGAAAGCAGGGCTCTGATACGGTACTAGCTTTGTAAGAGCACCTGGAATTGAGACATGAAATGTCTGTCTATTAGCCAGTGGTCTGCAAGTACTTGATAGTTACAAAATTGTCACTGGTAGGTTATTTGGCTAGAAAATAACAATAGCTGCAAGGAACATTTGAAATCTTTTGCCCGAGTGCCTGCTTCAGTGAAGGTCTGAGCTGTTCTCATTAAAAGTCAGCAGAGAGGATCCTACTGCTTTCAGTGCTACAAGCTCAAATCCTGCAAGCATCATTGTGCAACCGAAAGTAGGTCTGTACAAGAACAATTACACCGCACAGATCCCAGATACTTGAGCTCTCTTCAGCTGTGCAAGACTCCTGTTATCACATTTGGCAGTGGTACTCAAAATAAGGCTTTCACCGGTTTAAAATGGAGATGACAGAATATCTGGTAATGGGACCCTTTGGGCGATTGAATTCCGTTGCTCCTTGAGCAGTGTGATTAGACAGGCCTTGTCGGAAGGCACGGAAAGAATGACCTATCTGTACCACAGATGGGAACAGGTTTTTGGAAAAGATGGGTTAGACCTCTTATTATGGATGATGATCCTCCTAATCTTATACAATCACACAGCAAGACGGGCAGGAGCTGCTAAATAACTACGCATCAGGCAATAACTGTAATGCTCATGTTTTTCTCTAAGGAGAAATGAGAAAACTCAGGTATGACTAAAACCCCCAAAGCTGGCAAGTAAGTAATAAGAGAGGCTTTCTGGACGTATCCTTGTTATCATTTCTACCCAGGACTTTTCCATGGCACTGCAGGGTTGCAAACCCGGACCGTTGCCCGATGCTCTGGTGAGTATCTGTGGGCTGCTTCTCACGTCCGCGCCTCAGCCACCCTCGAGCCCCCTAGTCCCGCAGGGTTCCAGCAGGCTGGGTTTTTCAGCTGGGCCAGATCCATAGTCTGTTGGGTTTGATCATCTCCACGTTTCATCAAGGTAGCCTTGGGCCACAGTCCAGTAATTGCCAGGGTTTTCCAAATGCCAGGATGAAAACAAACTCCCATCAAAATTGAGTGGCTCTGCCAAGTTCAAAAGGTGAAATAAATGAATCTTTACACATTATAAGAACAAAATCAACATTCTTCTGTGGCATAAAGTGCCTGAAAAACTAGCAAGTAAAAGCAGGTGTGATGTGCTCCCTGTCAGCTAACGACACTGATAAGCTTGCCATGCCTGGTTCTGCTTCATTTCAAACAGACTGCTGGAAAAAAGGGGGGAAAGCCAGAGCAGAAATAATTGTTGGAGCTTCGAGTTAGCTGAGAGAGCCTGCAGGCTAAGATCAACGCGACTGATTTCATCCTCTTCCTTTTATTTCTATAACCTTAAACGTTCTGCTATTATAAAAGTCATCATGTCAGCTTTCCCCCAAGCCTTAGCAGCGGCCTATTTTAAAATTGTATCAATTGGTAAAGCTCTTGGCTGGAGTATTTTCATCTTGATTTATGGTTTTTGAGCTTTAAAGATGAAGCAAAACTCCACTGACCTGATCCAAGCATGTATGCACATTGTCCCACGCATATGTTTATAATCAGACCCTACAGAAACAACGCGCGCTTAGGGAAGCTTTAAAATTACAGGGAAAGCAGCAAATTGCAAGTGAACGCTGTTTATCCTGTATTTGTCTCCAACAAAAAACCCCACCTATTTTGATTCTAAATGTTTTCTTTCTCTGCTCAATATCAGGGATTTAGGGCTTCCTGAGGCCATTGATAAGGTAAGGGGTTTAGAATTAAGAAACTCGTAAATCAGTGTAAGAAATGCGGACATATAATACTGTGGCCTTGTCCTTGCTTCTAGATCAATGTAACTGATAAAAGAATTCTAGGCTGGTGAGGAAGGGGGCAAAGGGACTTTTGCTTTTTTTTAAGCAGGGACTGATCAAAAGCAACCCCATAACTTAGACGATTTCAGCAAAGCAGCAGCCATCCAGCACTAACGCCTATTGCTCCCTTTTAAACACTTGCAGCACGGACCCCAGAGAATGCATTATTAAAATGTTCAAGAGGATCATATTAGGGCTTCAGAATAAATACTAACTTCCCACAATAATCTTCACACATTTGTCCATAGGGAACGATGGAATAATGACCCTTTGAATTTGTAATACAAAGGAGAGGCTTTTCTTCTCCCCCTCTCCTTGCCAGCAGTGCGGTGGCATCGCACACTAAAGAGCCTGCCGTTAGCGGAGAGGTTAAACTCCTGGAGGAGGGAGTTGGAGAAAAGAAACTTAATCTAAAAAGACGGCGACCAAAGCAGGCGCATGGAGGTCAGGCTTACTCACTAACGGGGAAAGGCACAGTACGAACAAAACGTGCGCCTAACGCCCCGGGGTTACGGAGCGGGGCTGAGCAGCCCGTGGTCTCGGGCTGCGGTGAGATGCCCAGGAATTACCTGTAGCGTTGTCCTCGTCACCCCACGCATGCCACAGCGCGTGGAAAACACCTTCCCCTACTCAAAAAAGGTTTGAGCATAAGAAGTAGTTGTGAGGTCCTCCATCCAGGTGATTTCACTTTTTGGTACGAGAACTAACACACATAATACCTTAAATAATCTCAGATAAGATATCCATCAAAAGCGCTGTTTCTGCTTATGTGGGCAGAACGAAAGCTCAATCCAAATCTGAGAAGATTCTCTTTGGATTAAGCAGAATTTTGACAGTCCCCTAAAAATGATCTGTATCTACTCTTGAGACGGACAGTAGCTCAGAAAATGCTGCTGTTCTTTTGAGGTGAGCTGGTAGCCATGTTTCTGAAACAATTCTTTTTCCCTGTCTTTTCTCTCCTCTTTTGAGAAACGGCTCGACAGAGCTCACCTTACCGAGGGAGATGCTTGATAGATTGCACGTGAAAAAATCCGATCTATCCCTTTTCCCAGGACAGAATTGTTCCCTACAATATCCTTCGTGTCCGCTATCAAATGAATTGAAACATGCAAATGGGAGAAAGGTCTGCTAAGTTATCCTGTTGCTTTGAAAGAACCTAAAGCCACAATTTATGGCAAGTAGGAGTCTTTTAAAAAACAGCAACTGCTTCAGCGGAGCTGGGGGGAAGAGAGGTTGTGCATGCAGTCAAAGCCATAAACGCAAGCCTTAGTCTGAAAAAAGGTAATTGTGCTGCGAACGCTGACAGCTTTGACAGAAAGTGTCTTCATTGAGAAATTGCATTTTGAAGTTCTTCCCGTTCCTTCAGAAATAAATGGACTAAAGCAACAGGGCTGGCTCTGACAGGAAGCGGGGATTCGGGACTTCAAATACAAACATTATGAAAAACAAGCAACATCTGCAAACAGTAAGTACTTATTTATATTTTATGGAGTGTGTGCTTGGGATTTTGACAGGTTTTTAAACAGAGCCTATATTAGGCCCATACAAAGGCGAGAATGTCCCTTTTTAAAAATACATTATGCTGCTGAAAAGCAGTCTAAATCTGCAGTCCAAGCCTCAGGTGAGCTCTGACCCCTCCTAACCTGGTCTAACAAAACACACATGTGGTGTTTGCAATAGAACAGTTTACTGGTACTTTCTCAAGGTCAGGACAAGACAGACACTTGAGGGTTAGTATTCAGCAAGCTTTTCCCTCAGCTGCCAGAGTGGCTTTGAACTTTTCCCTTTTGAACAAATAGGAAGCGAAACTGTGAGGAAACAAGTGCTTGGAATCATAGAGAGGAACACATACCAAAAAGAGAGGGGGGGGAAAAAAAACCCTCAAACTATAAACAGACCTTTTTCAAGCAAATAAAAAAAGAATCCAAAAACCAAAACCAGCCTGACATCTAATTTAAGGGTTTAAAATTATTCTGTGTGTAGTTTTGAAATTTTAACACACACTCCTTTTCACATGCTACCCCTTTATTTTTTTATATAACAAATAATAACCAGTTGGCAGGTATGGTGCGCTGTGCGCTATAAAATATTTAGTAAGGCAATAACGACTCCCTGGGCAGCATAAGAAAACCGCGATTATATTCAGAGAGAAAGCCATGAACAAACAGAGGGGAAAAAAAATACAAAGAAAGATAAAGGAAGGCCTTTCATCAGGTCTTCCTGTCCAATAACACACTCAGGCTTGATCCATATGTTTTGAGAAAAATCAAAGTGTCACGACTACCAAAAACGTCAATAGCTCCAGTAAGGAATATTGTCTAACATTTTCTATTACACTGTTGAAGAATTTGCCTCCCAGCGCAATTTGGAAGAAAAGTCTTTTATTTCTAAAACACTAAAAAAAATGAACAAGGCACGCTTCTGTGCAATGTGTAATACAATAATGCTGTGGGCTTCCAAACTATCCTGGAAACTGATACTTTGATGAAAGTGAGTCCTTCTCCACACCTCTCATATTTTCTGTCCTCTGCGCATAGACAGGGCTGCGAGGCACATCCTGGTCAGTCGGATCTAATAGCGTAATACACCATTCGGTTGGAAATTGGAGAAGGCAAACTTTCATCAGCCTTAATATTTTTATAATCCTGCATAATGACCCCCAGGATTGGCTAAGCCTCCTCTCCCCCCCCAAAAAGAGGGGAGGGCTGTCCAGGAAGGGGGCATTAATTGTACTTTGCTCCAAGACGTGCATCTGCCTGCGTGTTGTTTGCATCCCCGTGCATAGCTCGCTTTTAAAGACATCCCATTTCTTCCTGTCATCTGTAAACAAGCAATTTATTGCTGTCTTGGCAAAATGTAAACAAAACTTAGCACCTTGCCCTGGGGAGAGCTGCAGCTAACATACGGTTTGTCTGTACCTTGGTGCGCAATTTCTTTTGTATTTGTCTTTTCCAGCACCCTTCAAGTTCCAGAGGGAAAAACACATCAGTGCTGCTGTGTCTTTATCCTGTGGAATCTAAACTAGAATTGAGCGTGTTGCAGGCAATCAATATTACTGTGCAAATTAGCCTTTATGACTGAACCACTGTTTGCTCACCAGAAAAAAAAAAAATAGCTGGCGTGAGTACAGCGCGCCCAGCAAATCGCTGCTGCGAGCACACTGCGACTGAACTCGCGTCCTGGGGTTCCTTTCCGGAGGGTTCAGCACCTACCCGAGGGAGGAATGCCACCAGAGCCAGAGCGCTGCTCAGCACTATGAAGGACCCAGAATTAATTTTTTACGTTCGTTTTTGCACGGGAGCCTGCTCCTATCCTCTCGCCTAGAGGAGCTTGCTCACAGCCAAGAAAGCAGGGGCGGGGGCACCGCCGCCGCCGTCGGGAGAGCTCCGTGGGTGCTTTCGGTGCTTGATACACCCCCAAAGACACAGGCGCAGCAGGTTCCCGCTCCTGCCCCGTCAGACTGCCCGAAGCCTGACAGACTACAGAGGAGTTCCAGCAAGATGGTTGGGGATGGAGCGCTTGCCCTGCAAGGACAGGCTCAGGGAGCAGCACTTCTCCAGCCTGGAGGAGAGAAGGCTTTGGGGGACCTGACAGCAGCCCCCAGAACCTGCAAGGGGGTCAGCGAGGAGATGGAGCCAGAGCCGGGCTCTTCACAGGGGTACATGGCAGGAGGATGAGGTGCCATGGGCAAAAGGTGACGCAAGGGAGGTACGGGCTGGAGATGAAGAGGAACTTCTCCCTGAGGCCAGCCAGGCAGGGGCACAGGTTGCCCAGAGAGGTTGTGCAGTCTTCATCCTTGGAGGTTTTCAAGACCCGACAAGAAAAAGCCCCGAACAACCACTTCAAAGCCCACAGCTGACTCTGCTTTCAGCAGGAGGCTGGACAAGAGACCTCCTGAGACTCCTTCCAACCCAAATTACAAACCCTTGCCGAGTTACTCACCGGAAAGCCTTTTACTTCAGTAAGACAGATTTTTGGAATAAGATGCATGGTAAAGTGTTTCAGAATCTGGCCTTTGGCATACTATTTGTCATTAACTTTTGTACTCACGTAACATATTCCAGCACATTATTTACACACTCTTACATGAACACACCTACTTACATATTGCTGCATGCAGAAAATCCAACAAGGCTGCCCTGTCAATATTTGGTTTTATCACTCAGTACAAAGTAGTTTGTTTTCCACCTGTATGTTATTAAAGGGGAGAGCTGACACAGTAATGGACATCAGTAGTCAATAAACTAAGCATCGATACTCATCATGTTAATAAGAAGGTGTTCAAGAATTGAAAACAAATATTGCCTGCCTAAACAAATCATGCGGTAAGCAGAAGAAATGTTTTAAGAATTTATTTTGTAGATGATAAACAACAGAAAATAACTATTACTGAGATACGTGCAATGAACAAGTTATTCAACAAATGTAACTCATTTTTCTTGTTTGCAAATTATTTGCAAACAGAGAGCGAGCTTGTGTATCTATTTGCTATTTAGAATTATTCAGCAAATGGGTCATGTCAGCAAACTGCTGCCTGTGCTTTACTGACAGGTTTGTTACCACAACTATTACTTTGAATATATGTTCTTTGAGCAATCAACGATTTGTGCTCAGCACTTCCCCACCTAAGTCGTGGCGTTTTCCCTCTCTCCCTGCCGTATGGGGTTAGCCGATTCCCGTGCCAGCAAGCACACGCAAGACGACCATCTACTTTTGGCACCAGTAATTTATAATCACGAGTTCTTTCCGCAACTGTGTTCATGCACAGAAAAGAGCTCATAATGTTCCCAGGAAGTGAACAAAGATGGAGCAAATACTGCCGAAGTCACTTGCGGCTTTCATTTGAAATAAAGCTCACAAATAATTTTTTCAAGTATTCACACCCCACTAAAAGTAACCCCTCTTAAGCTCCTGCTGTAATAGTGGGCTATATTCTAAATAATACATTTTAAAAGGCTCACAGAATCCATGAAGGCTTCCTTCCTTTATGCACTGGATTTAGGGGTTTTTTAGCTATCGTACAACCCAGACATCGCTCATGAGACTAGCATACATAGGAAAAACAGCCAGAAAGGATAAGATTGGATCGACAGTCCTAGCTTCACATGCATCCATGCCCCTTCCAAGTGCATGCCAGGACGCCGTCCTGTTCCTCCTAAGGCCAGCCGCATCTCCGAGGGCACGCTAAGGCATCGCTGCTTTGTCAGCACCGTTTGTATTTGCAGTTACGCACCGCGCCCACGGACTTTCCTGCAGGCCCATTAGCTGTGTTCTCAACGTATATCCCTCTAGCTGGAACACACAAACACAGCGCGGCATGATAAGCGTTTCAACCATTTCCACTGCCTAAGTTGTTTTTTGAAAAGAAGTCCAGCAAGAGATACTACGGCTAAGATCTCAAGCATAATATTACCAGAGATATGACACCGTCTTATTCCTTCAGAGGAAAAATGGTCCCCAGATGACTGAAATTTCCCTCTAGTCAGTGTCAGTAAACAGCAGCAGAAATCAAAAGTCACAAGGGTACAATTGTCATTAGTATGTAAATTTTAAAAGCTCAGTCAAAAATATCAATACTTTCCACTTAATTTATTACTATATAAAGATGGATGATAGTAAAGTGAAACATTGATTTTCAATGCCCTTTAAAAAATGGTGATGAAGAAAATACTCAAGGACGACTACTTCAAAATACACAGACCCAAAATTAATTATTGTATTTTTTTACAACTGCTTGTTCAGTTCAATCCTATTTGATTGCTTTTTTTTAATGAAGAAAAGGAATAGACCATTTATGTAAAGAGCCATTTCAAAATTGATTAGATGTAAAGACAGGTTAGCATTTTTACAGTATTGACAGAAAACCATTAACCAAGCAGCCTATAGACACGGTCACTGAAAGTTAATCGAAGTGAATAGTAATTTGGTAGGGCTTTGCGTGACAGTCATACAAGCTCACTGCTTGCACTCACAGATTTTGGTTGTAACTGATCTCTGAGACGCATCGAACTGTCTCCTTTGAATGCAGTGTATAATTACTTTTTGATTATAATCATTGAATTTAAACATTTTTGATAGCGTGTAACTATTGTCACATGCTTGTTTCTAAAATTAACTACAGCATCTTTAACGTTGCATGGAGACTTGGATTTAAAAGCACTGCAAGCAGTCTTGGGTAATAACTTTTCTTTGATTATTTACCTTTCAGATTACTTGAGTCTACATTGTAAGATAAGGCTAAAGCTAAGAAATTGTTTTAAAGGAAACAATACTTGTGGGCATTTTAGGTCGATGACACTGCAACAAATTCTGTACCACCTGAGAAATATCACACGCTTGCAGCAAACATGTTCTTAATAGTGATAAGCTGCAACTAACCGCTTTTTCAAGTGGTTCTGGCATATGAAACAACCAGCAGAAGTGAAACACACAGGGCAAACTACACAGAGGGCCTGATTAAGGGGGTACCCAATTTAATCATGTACACAGCAAATAAGCACGTTTCCTTCCACATGTATAATGATGCTGCAGATTATTAAAGTCAGGGCAATTTAAAAAAAACACTTTTTTTTACTCTACTTCACACAATTAACTCGGCGTTACTTTTGTTTCCCTTTCACATTCTTACTGCATTGTTTGAAGAAAATGCACTGCAGGTACTTTATTATTTTCATTTTATCAAAAATACAGGCAGCAGCTTCTGTCTGAGTATAGCGTAGCTCAGTCCCGTGTTGCAGGGATAAAAAATTTGGAGCTTTAAGCTTCTTTCCAGATTTGAAATATTTAATCAACTAGCATCCTTGGCGACATCTTCCTGGAAAAGGTTCATTCTAGATAATTAAGCTTTTGATAAAGTTTTATTTGCTAGTATCTGTAATGTCATGAGCTTCATACAGAAAAGATGAAACCAGGGCTGAATTGTACTTGCATTTTGCACACCCTGGCTCGCACGCCCACTCGCAGGGCTTCAGCCGTGACACCGCTGAGCTGCGGAACGACGTCCTTGTAAAACTAATTTGTTTCATCATCTTATTCCAGCATAAGAACAACAAAACCCCAAAGGATGGAGCATTTTGAGACAACTTCCAAGCGATTATGAGGGGAAGCCCTGCTTTCCTCCCAGCCCTTCAGCAGCAAATCCCTGTGCCTGTGCTGGACTGGGAAGGGAACCGGCCACAGCGAGGCCACTCAGAAGGACTTGCGTGAAAAAGTTTTCATCTCAACGCACCTTTCTCTGGAGGTAGTTTTTAATACAGCAGGAGGAGGCCAGTTAGCCCGTTCCCGGCTAATCTCATGTTACTCACTGATGGGGACGGACAAAGCCACTCCACAAAGAGCCCCTGCAGCAGGCTATGAGCAGCAGGAGTAACTGAGGAGCTACCACATTAATCCCCCAAAGAAAAAGGCAGAGGCCATTTTCCATCACCACTGCAAAGTGCTCCAAAAACATACACAAGATTTTTTGCTGAAGTTCAAAATTTGGCCTTCGGGCAGCACAATATTACACTCTTACCATTTGGCCCTAGGGCAGAACAACGTTAACAGGGAATTTGTAACAACGTCCAGCAAGAGGGACAAACCAGTAATGAGGAAAATCTTTAAACAAACAATTATCCAGCAGCTTTGGGAGACAGAGCTGGCTCCGCACACCAAAGCAACAGCAAGAAGCGTGTCTCCCGGTTAGCTCCGTCACACAGCCGTGATGGAGGGCGACTGCCGAAGAGCTGCAGTGCAGCAGGCGGCCCGGCGTGGTGGATGGAAGCCTGCCAGCGTTCCGGGGACAGCAAGTGCTCTACGCTTCTCAGCGCGCTTCAGCTGAGGGGGCATTTTAAAGAGAACAAAATGAGAAGCTGGAGTATGTTCCTTGTCAAACCGAGAAGCGGTTCAACCTGCAGTTCGAATACGTGGACCTTGCTAAAAGGATGGTGTGAAAAGACTGAAATTGTTTCCTTGTTTGTCTTGAAAGGAAAAGTAGAGAAAAAATGCAAAGATGCCAAAAGCTGGAGGCATGCAAACTCAGAAACACAAACTAAAGGCTGTCTCAACCTGCAGCTGTCGCACAAAACACACTCAAAGCCTTCCCCAAGTAAATATCTTCCTTGTCTGCCTCTTTATTAGCAAATGCTATGAACCCTGACCCAGCTTAGAAAAATTTAATATTTTCCCCCTAAATACTTTAAAAAACATATTCAAGGGGCCTGGTGGAGTCAGGAAGTCTGGTGAGAGGTAATTTGACATCTGAATTATTTCAAGGCCAATATGGAAAGCTATTCAAAGGCGTATTTGGAGATACGTCAGTCAAGAGACCACTTCTACCACAGAGATGGCGTTGGAAACCTAGATAGCTGTCAGAAAGCTATGAGACAGAGCAAGGGAACTATCCTGAATGTCACATCTCAATCCAAGATGTCTATGATTAAGAAAATTATCTTGGTAATAGGCCTATTTCCACACCTGTAAAAGCATTTAAAATTTATTAAAAATGATAAGCGTAAACAATGAACATGGTGTAAAAGCTTCCCTCCGCTAATTTGGTTGCACTGATTAAGATTTTACGTGATGCTTCTAAATCAGAATGTCAGCCCCACGCTTCACGGTGAGGCTGTGCAGCTCGGGGTCCGCAGTGCTTTGGTTAAACAAGTGGCCTTCCAGGACGCTGCTGCACTGAGGGGCAGGCAATAGTAAACATCCTTTCTTTCATTTTAGATCAGGTGTGGATGATTTAATTATTCTTTATTGTCCACGCAATGTGGCTGAAAATAAAACGGCCAAGCTTCTGCTTTGCCTTCTCTTAAGGTATTTCCCTCCATCAAAAATAATCTAATTATCCACTATTAAAATTTAAAAATGTATCACAGTTGTAATTATGCAAATCTGGAGCCATTTTGCTAAGAAATGCCCAAGTTGTGTCTGAAATGTAATCAACAGTGGAAAAGGAAAAATAAATTAATTAATGTTCATTTCTGCAAATTATTAGTAGCAGCACGTGGCTAACAGCTACTCAACAGGGAGAACGGAGGTGCACAGATCCTGGGATTGCCTGTCTAAGATTTCTTTTTGCAAGTAACACAGAACAGTTACTCAGCCTTTCAATTCGCGGCTTGATTGTTTTTATACGAATCCTGTCGCAGGCACTGCTACCGCTCACCAGTAGCAGCGGTGACGGGGTTTGTTATTCCACGACCGGGTGCTGGGGAGGAAGTATGGTCAGTTGTGACTGTTCAGGGATCAGCTCTGGCATGAGGCAGTTGGAAGCAGTTTGTCGTCATGGCTTGTTGCCATACATTACAGACAATTAAAACTATTTTTGCATTGTGCAGAGACACGTGTGACACAGGGCTGCGCAAGCGGAGCAGCACCTCTGACCCAACAAGGCAGGCTACAAGTTCCTGAATGCAGACAGAGCACCGGGAAGCACCCATGCACACATACATTTTATCTTTAAATGCCTAAGCAGCATGTATGTATTTAAAATGACATTTCTCATCTATTGATGAGAATATGCAGATAGCTGCATGTGTGGCACTCATCACCTAATATTAGACATCATTTAGTCTGAGGGCCCGGGCAGGCAGGCCCTCCCACAGGCGAGGAGCATTCCCCGGATCAGGTCTCCAGGTCTTAAACTCAGCTCTGTGGCTGCAATTCTTAACTTCACAAAGTGAGTTTCACAGAAAGTTCTTTTTTCTGGATTTACACACACAAACCTGCTACTTACTGATTTGTTCCTTAGGGGGGGGAAAAAAAAAACCAAACCCGAAAACTTTCTTCTGCCATTGGCATTTTCTTAGGACAAGCAGCTCTGCTTACCTTATGCAGAATTTTCTATTTTATGGCTCCCAGGCTCAGATTCCAACATGCAGAAACTTTGAGTGATATCAGAAGTATCACCTTGTCCCAGTACAGAGGTGCACTTCAAGGACAAGAGCCAGGCACGCGCTGGCCCAGGGTGCATCGATGCACCTCTGTACCTAGCCGTTCCCCTGCACCTCTGGCGAGGAATCCGCTGAGACAAAACCCAGTCATGGCAATACTGCCTGCCTGCTCCCAGGGAAACAGAGACCCGTATTAAAAAGAAATCTGCACTGTCAGTTGTAGAAACAGATGGGCTCCCTGCTGCAGTACCATTTATCAGAAGGGTGAAAGAGCTCCCGCAGGTTGTGCCCTCTGTTCTCCAGTGCAGCCATCTCTCAGGAGCTGCTTTTCTTTCCCATCACTCGCCACCACTTACATCTCGGCACAGCAAGAAGAACAGGCATCCCAGCCCTTCCCTGGAGGCCAGCTTCGCTCTAACCCACCCGGTGCTTTAGCTCAGCCCCACTGTTATGCTTCACAAAGATTTTATCCACCGGCAAATCTCTTGCTAAAGGCTTGCTAATGCAGCGCTGATTGGAGAGATAGCTAATGCCTTGTTGCCAAGTGATTTCTCCTTTAATTGCATTTTAAGTCTCTTTTAATTGGACCTCTAAAAGTCTCGCATGCTGTAAGTGGAATAAAGTTATACTGTGTGTCTTATTAGCTCTCGCAAAGTATGTTCTGTGGAGGATTTTGCTATGGCATTCTGGCCTTTCCATTCATTACTTTGAGGGAAAAGATTAGCCAATGATTTGGATATTACTGTTTAAATGGTGGCTCTGGAATTACAAATCTTTTCCTCCCATTAGAATTTTTTAAAATTCCACGTATGAAATACAGTGGATGACACCAACCTAATCCTCACAAATAGTTTCCGACCTTTAGCTGCCGGCGTATCTTTTCCTGGGTTTCCAGGAATGAACCCCAACATTACGCTTCATAGCAAGCTGTTTCATCTCTCTGCACACTCCTCAGTTCAAACTTTCTGCTCCGTCTCGTTGGTATTCACAAAGCCCACATATATTAAGGCCATACTTCCATTGACTTTGCTTTTAATATTAAACAGGCAGTACATGATACCCTCAGTATTGACTCTGCTAAGTCCATTAATGACCCTTTTGTGGCTTCACTTTAATTTACGCTTTGAAGGAAAACTGCTGTATTATGAGTCAGGTGTGAGAGAGAATATTGCTTATATTAAAGATCTGTATAAAAAGAATATAATCTCTGACCTACTAAGGCAAAGTTGAACACTCAAAATAATTCCTACTGTAAGGCACATGAAAAATATTATTATGGAATGCCCAGGCTTTCATCTGACAAGGAAGATTTAAGGATGTCGTTGTTTATGTACATAAGAGGAAAAGGTCTTTAGTTTTTCGTTGCAGCCAAGCTGCAATAGAGCCAGAGTTGTCCGAAGTCAGAATACATATATCTATCTCAAAATCCATGTGATTATACAGATCTGAAGTGCTGCACAAAATGTATTAAAAACATCAACTGTTGAGAGACATTTCGAGTACTTAAACCTTACAGGTCACATTAAAGACAGAGTTTCAGAACTTCCCAAGTCTTGCTGGTTTAAGTGAAACCCTTAATAATTGAGTATAGCTCCGTATGTGTGTATCAGACCCTGTGGTAGAGCTAAGCACGTTGTAATGAGAGAGGAGCAGATCTGTGTTACAGTGAAGGATGACATGGGCTAATGGCTTTGGCTACAGCATAAAGTGTGAGATTTAAATTGACTAAAGTGAAACGCAAGGGTGAGATTTGCTTGAATGCGGTCATTCGAGGCATATTCCTTCAGATTGCCCTAGGGAAGAAACAATTCAGAAAGGACATTCTGGAGTCTGTCAAGGAGACTGTGAGCTCTCCAGCCTGCTCTGAACGGGCAGCTGCTGGGGAAGAGCAGGAAGGTCCTGCCTGCCAGGGCTTGGGGCTCACAAGGCTGTACTACGGCCGGCTTACAGACAAGCATCTAAAGGAAGAACCTTGAAGGTCCCTACTACACACCAAAAAGGTGCTTGAGACACTGAGCAGCTCCAGTAAAAAAGGTAAAAGACTCACAGGTCAATGATGCATCGAGAAATGCTAAAAGAATTTAAGGGCAGGGGACAGATTCAGAATGTGGTTCAAATCAATAAACTTCTAAGTGTGCAGGCACAGACGATGCCCTGCACAAAGCTGATGAACTGTACAGCTACTACATAAGCATTTCTAATGTAGGTTTTGCAATAATAAAGGCTTGTTACTTGGGAAATTGCACTGTACTATAAGAACATTGCAAAAGGCTAAGGAACACTTAGAAAATCTTGTTTTAAAAAACTTCCTCAAATAGCAGTTGGGAAGAAACTAAATACTAACAGTCGCTGGTCCAGTGAAACTGAATTGCATTGGATGATAGCTATAAAAAGTGCAATTATCGCACTTTTCCTGTGAGTCTGAACAATTTTCTGTACCATCTCTGCCAGCCTAACTTCAGTTATTGACTACGTCTTTGAATTGGAAGAAGACAAGCAAACTCATCTAAAATGAATCTACTGGAAGGACAATATTTTTCTATAAAGATCAAAGGCAGAGAAATACACATATGTATGTGTGTGTGTGTCTGTACATGGATATAAATTGCATCTGGTGCACTGTTTCTTTTCATCCGGCCAACACTCAGTAATGCAATTATATTTAGATAAAAATGTGAAACATACCTTAGCATTTTACAACAGAGTCCGAGCTGTAAATTCTCAAGCAGCAATCCTCTCCCCTACTCAGTCACTCACCCTCAACCTCAAACCAACTGTTAATTTCCATTAATTGAGTCCTACCTCCATCAGGAAACCAAAGCAAGGCTTTTTTTTTAAGGTGAGTGAAGTCTGGAGTCTCTCAGGCAAACAACAAGAAGCAAGAAGTCTGTTATAGCTATACTGACCCTTTTCCAGCCAGCAGCTTCCATAAGCCAAAATAAAGCCTGGCAAGATGCAGCTGGGCAAATGTTCACATAATATGCTAATTTTTTTTTCACATTTGTGAATGCCTTGTAAAAATCTTCAGTAAAAAAACAGATGTGGAAGAAATGTCTCTGCAGCCTGGAAGGAACAAGACTTCTTGTCGTTAAGGGGGCAACGCAAGTTGTTTCGGTCTTCTCTGTAAGTGCACTACCGACTTGGACTGGTTTAGAGGAGAAACAGATTGGGAACAACCTGAATAGCAAACAACTTGCCTTCCTAAGCCTGAGGTCAGTGCTTCTTACAGTGAATAGTGCCAATGAATTACAGCGGACCAGTGCTTTGCCCTATAAATACTTTAACAGAGGGTTGCATCCTTCTACCACTTCACAAAGGAAACTGTTAACTGAATCCCTCCCTATTTATCTGTATTCTGTAGTCATGTCTCTGTGTGAGAACTTGAACACTGAGACAGAACAAAGCTGCTGAACAGAGCTCATGCCTAAGCCAAACACAGGGATTTGTGTCTTCCAGGTAAACGTCATTCCTGTCCTCACTCCAACTAGTTCCGCTCATCTCTCCTGTGTGCAGGGTAACAGAGCAATTTTGTAGCAATGTCCCTTCCAAAGGGCTCTACTGGTCTCATTTCCATGCAGGATACGGACATCACATCTCAACAGATTCCCATGGAAAGGTAAAGTAGCAGAGCCTGGGATTCTGTTCTTTCCTTCCCTCCTAAGCAGGTGACACTGCACCCCCAGCAGCGTTACTGCAGAAGAGCCACCCTACCTGCTGCCAGCGGGAGTCACAGCTACCACGGGTATCCTTAGTTTATCAGGGCGCGTCTATGTTAGCGTGTTAATACAGATGAGGAGCATGCTTTTGAGGTGAATCTCCCGATCACCACCACTTCCCATGCTTTGGTTTACACTGCGGAGCAGAAGGAACTGGGATCCTCTCAGGTGACACTAAACCTCATGTTCTCCAGCTGCTTGCAAGCACTCAGCGTACGGGAGCAGACCCCAGCTAATCTGCAATAAGCTTCCCTGAAACACCCCCAGTGTGGACTTTGGGTCTTTAGCACCACGTTTTGCTTTACAGAGCTGCTCCGACTGGGCTGCATGACCTGCTCGTGTGGGCTTGGCCTTGTGGACCCAGAGATGTCAGGAGACCAAATCTACTCAGCGGGAGAGGTGCAAGGCAGTGTCTCTGCAGGGGACTGGGGTGAGGTCCTGCCATCATGGACAGGTAACATCAAGGGATGCTTGAAGCTAAATGGTCCAACTTCCCCCTCTTCTCACTGTGTCACCAGAAATCACGCCCCCCCTCCCCCCCCCGCCCTGTAACTGGAGTATTTTCTTGATAGATACCACTGTTCAGAAGCAAGGGACCAACTTCTGCAGGTCTTCCATAATAAATACACAATTGCAGTAGGAATTTTTGCTGAATGAAAGACTGCAGACTTTAGCCCATTAATTTTACAAATGTCTTGTCTTCAAATGCTACAGTAATTAGCTTAACTCCTTCACACTTTAAGATGCTTTAAAGTGTGCTGCAGGAATGTCTTAGATTTTAGGGCAAAGCTAATTTAAACTTCACTAGCAGTATGTTCTCTTGGGATACTGCAGGCAATATTGATTTTTATCTGCAAACTCTCTTCTCTTAACTGTTGCCAAGGTTTTAGATTTTATCATAATGTATTCACAAATATTTATGGAAACTATAACTCAAATATGCATTGGTTAAAATCAAACATATTTTACACAAGGTAACATCAGAGCCAGTTTATATGAATAAGGGTTCTTAGCTGGTTCAGCAGGCTTGTTTGTCACATTTAGGAAAAACACCTTTAAATCCTGACAAAGCTGTCTCATAAAAGAAAGCTCAGCCTGTGGTTACGGCTTACTTGCCAACACACCTTTTCAGCACGCGGTAGCTATTGCAGAAGTCACCACAACGCTCAGAGCGCGGCACTTGCCTGGCCTGGGGTGTGCAGTTAGTGCTAAGGGGCACGGGCTGTGCCATAGGAAAGCCAAGGGTTCCTCTGCGGCACAGAGCACAGCAGAGCAGCACGGAGCAGGGCTGAAGTCTCACAGGCTTAGGGAACCCCGTCTCTCTGGATCCTGTGTGTTTCTGGGGAATGGAAATTTTCCCATGATTGATCTGGCTATGGGAATACTTTGGACACCAAAATAACGCAGGTAAAATAATACTCATTGAAACTTTTCAGAGAAAATAAGGAAATGCAATCTGAGAACTCGTCAACTTCTGGATGTTACAGATACAGAACTTGTTCAGTGTAATAAAAGAATCATGGGAAAAGCAGAGGCAGCGAAAACAAAGCAAAGAAGGTACTCAACATTTCCATGGCATATAAACCTAAATTCAATATTTTAAGTGTGAATATTTACTGTTAGCCCTGCAACCTCAAAAATGCCTACAGCATATGCATGTCATTCATGATTTTCTACAGTTCTAATTCAGCATGCTGCTCAAGTTGTTGGGAGAAAATTTGTGAGGAGAAAGGGCGACACTGAACAATGGCAAAATTAACCTTGCAGTAACCAAGGCTGGAATCCAGCTTGGCTTCAGACAAACGCAGATAAATGGATTTATACGTCCTTTGCACCCGAGTTTGTGTTTGACCCAAATTACACCAGTTAAGGGGTTACCCCTGCAAGGACAGTCACAATGCAGGAAATCTTTAATCTCATCCTGCTTCTGTTTTAGTTTGGCCTAATTAATTGTAACTGGCAAACCTTCTCGTTAACGCCACAACACCATCACTCCTATGTCATTGACTGGTTTTCTGCCCACCTTACATTTCTCGACAGGGTAAATTAGTCGACACAGAAGTCTGTGCTGTTACAGCTCGGATTTAAGATAATGGTATCACTGAATGGTTGAGGCTGGCAGGGACCTCTGGAGGTCACCCGGTCCAACCCCCCTTCTCAAGCAGGGCCACCTCAAGCCGGTGGCCCAGGACCATGTCCAGATGCATGTACTAGACCCTTAAAAGTTATTCAGCCAAGAGGAGGATGAACTTATCTGAGCCTGTTAGAAACAGGCAGAACAGATATGCAGAATACCCGGGTTATAAAAAGAGCACATCTGGTATACACTTACAGCGAACCTTTCCTCATCCACACGTGACAGTGACTATGGTATGTCTACCTTACACTGCAGTCACCTGTATGCATGGACCCAATACAGGCCCTCAGTGACCAACAGAGCCCAATCAAGTGCTACCACAAATACTAGATAGGTATGTCTATCACCTTTAAAGCCCTCAATTACATTTTTAAACCACTTGTTCTCTGGTTATTTTCTTGACTGGATATTTTTAAGTTCCTCTGACTCCAAGAGAAATGAACAACTGTATGAGAGAAGTCATTAGCTTAGAGGTTTTTTTTCCATATACAGCGTATGACTAAACTGGGAGTCCCACCTTGATCTGTTATGCAGGTCAAATGAAAAACAGGGAAGGAAAAAACTCTATCGGCATTTGAAACACTTATTTCTTTCATATGTTGTTTTCAATTACACACTGTGTTGCACGACCCTCTATTTTCTAGGCCTTCTTGGTTTTTTTCTCTATTTCCACTCGGTATGTGATATGACTGCTGTTGGAATTATGCTGCAGCCCACCAGGATTGAGAGCTAGGTACTTCTCATAATGGGAGGTCAAACTAAATGAAAGTCGGAGCCCCACCAGTTCTCACAGCTGAATTCCAACACTGGATATGACATGGCCAAGGGGAAAATATTGGATTTATTTTTATGAGTTAGTCATAACCCTAATGCCCTTAAGAGGTACTGTGAGAAGTGAATCCATTCATAAGGCCAACAAGGTCACTTTTAACTTGTAAAAATAAATCCAATATTTTTCACTATGTCTTATTAGGTTTGTACAATGCAGCAACCACAGTGGTTTGTTTTAAAAACGTCACTTCCCACAACTGCTTATATTGCTTTTTAGCATGATTCTCCTCTCCCCTGTTCCTCTGCTCCTCAGCTCCTGAGGTCTGTATTGTCTCTTCCAACTACCTTTGTCTGTGCTTTGAGACACACGTCCCGTTACTGAAAGTACTCTCGAGGTTTATGTTCACCCCTTGCTCCAATACAACTTTGTTGTCACAACTCTTTCTTTTCTGCCTTACGTGTTTAACGCCTCCTTGGCATCTCTCTTGACGGTTTCCACGCCGCGTTAGCCTTCGCTGGCCTGTCCTAGTGCCCACTGCTAATTGAACTGCCATCAACAGAAATTCTAAATTGCATATTGTTTAGCCTGGTCTGATAAACAGCCTAATAATTAGCCTATATCTGATAACTTCTTGAGCTTTTTCTTCCTTCTTCAAGGCTTCAGTAGCTTTCCACTTAGAGGAGAAGGAAGAGCTGGGAAGCGATCAGGAATACTTGTCCCAGACCATGAAATCTGCCATTTCAGGCCATGGGAAGTCCTGCAGCCGTCAGGACTGGTTGAATTTGAACAGCATTTCCCCCCACAGACAGCAAGAGACCATTACACACGTCCTTCTTTTCCCTTGTAGCCCATGCCATAATTTACAAATAAGCAGGCAGACGCAGAGGACGCAGAAAGGCACTGCCTGTGAGAACAAGCCTGCCGCAGCCTTATAACCGAAGACGGGAGGTTTCAAGTGACTGTCAACACACACGGGAGTGGGAAGATGTGGGATGGCACAGTCACACCTTCTTGTTTGCAAGAGAAGGCAGGGCAGCACTTTGTGCCCCGTGGAGTTTGAACAGCTGAGCCTCAGAAAGGTCAGAAGAGATCACAGGGGTAAGACAGGAAGGCGTTTCAGGGGTGGTGAAAGGCAGAACGAGACACTCATCCCTTCAAAACACAGGTGGAAGAATGCTATTTCAGGGATGACACTAATACTTGCCACCAAGAAACCGAAGGAAAGCGGTGGATCAAAGAATGCGGGTGGAGCAGAGCAGTTTGCTCTCAATATCATTCAAATTGGTTGGCCAGCCTCTGCTTCTGGGCAGAAGCTTTAGGGGCATTCACAAAAATCTAATTAGAAAATAACATCTCTGTCATGAATTATTAGCTCTCCTCGTATCTGGTTGTAATACTTTAATTTAAAGTCACAAAACCAGCAAAATATACCAAATCAATTAAAAAGGAGATTTTTATGTCAATCACATTCTATTGCTTCCTTTTAAAACACTTAAAAAGAAATACTGGTTTATGCCAAGAAGCCTCTCTAGAAAATATTTGCTTTTTCCCTACAGGAGTGTTCAAAAGTTTCTGAAAGCAATGAAAAGAAACTTGTATTTTCTCTCCCCTTTAAGACTAAGCAAAACACAAACCAAGCTGTGAGCAGTTATAGGAATTAAAAAACCTTTCTCTCTTCTTGTTTTTCCCCAGGTATCCATCTGTATGTTCCCATTCACTTAAATGTGATGATCCTGCATTTTCCTTGCAAAGACAGAGTAGAATTTGGCCTTGACTCATCCATAAATCGGATCTCTATACAACTATAATTTGTTCACCCTTTACCCAAATTCGGAACTATGCTCCTTTCCAGTAATGATTTTCACTCACTTTGTGCTAATGTAAATGATTGCATAAGGTGCAAGGGAAAAGGAGGTCTTCAGCCGCGCATCTCGGCGAGAAAAGGCTCTGCATGAGCAGAGCAGCTCTAACCGTTCACACACATTTCTCCTAAAAATGGCATGGCCATGTCTTTATAATTTCAAAGCTCTAGCTCCCTGTTTGAGTAGCAGCTCCAGATCATATAGTGCAATTTGAAATCTTGGCACTTGGCTTTCAATAATTCCCTGTTAGATTACTGTCTGTGGAAGAGTATATAACACAACTGCTACAAATGCTGGGAGCAAAATCTTCAATAACAACTTAGCGCATATGATAACTTTCCCAATTTCCTGCATCTACACCACCTATCTCTTTACTCTGGTCTGTAGCAGCTTGTTTCTTTATTGAACATCTGCCTTGGGATCCCCTGTCATAAAAAGTAATAAACACATCAATCCAAAAGAAAGAGTATTGCATGGCCCAAAACTACTTAACCAATCAAATTGGCAGCTGGCAGCACGAAACCAAAGGGATAAAACTCAGAGGTGCTTTTTATACAGAGTATTTCTAATGATATTACACACCTGCTGCCATTTTGCACACCTAGCTGCCTGAGTGCTTCTAATAAGTTAATTATAGTTTCTAGCACCAATTATAGACTTCAACCTTTGTGGAAATACCAAGCAATGGGATTAATTTGTAAATCTGCTATCTCACCGATATTTGACAGCTATTGCTTTCATTCTCCTTCCTACAAAATACAGATGGATTGTCTTGGGAAAAAAGCATTCTTTAACTAAATAATAATAAAAAAGCACAATAAAAATGCCTTGTAGCTTATTATCTACAGACCCCACAACTTGTAACTGTGACTGTAATTATAGTTGTTCTAGTTTCCCCTGCAGGTTTTGCTAAACAAACAAATGAAAAAAATACCCAAAAGGAAAAACAAAAGCAATTTATGCTCTCCAGTTATCATAATATAAATATCCATAGATTACTTGCATAGAGAGTAGATCAGATCTAATCTTTCACTGGAGTTTCTTGTAAATTAGAAATTACATTTACTCCAGGTGTATGTTGTTTGCCCAGTTCATATCTAGCTATAAATTAGAGCAGTTTTGCCTTTTGGGAGAAAAAACTCACTTTTGAAATGTGTCTTATTGACTGTGTATAAATTACCAGCAGCTGATCCATGAAGTAGATTTGAAGGCAGAACTGCCCATAGGCAACTTTCTTTATTGATTGTAGATTGATATTCCGTTGATTTTAAAGAAAAGCAAACCAAAATAAAGCCGCAATATAATTGCCAACTCTTTGTAGGAATAACAGAAACATTATCTCACATAATACTGTGATTTGACAAGCTATTTGTTCTTCATCCTAGGACTCAGGTTAGTATGTCCGGGCCACCTTTCTTTCCATTGTTCCCCTTCTGTGAGTTTAGGAAGGTGAAGAGGGGAGGGAGGCTGTGCCAGCCGGCAGCCCAACTGCCTAACATCTGCACAGCCATGGGGATCGCTTGCGTTGCTTCTGGATAATGCTAAGGTCTCCATTAACGTGCAGCCTGCCACACGAGTCCCTTAGCAAGAAAAAGATCCCCACTTTGGGGTAACAATTCTGAAAAATTGGTCTGAATATGGTGTTTGCTTTTGAAGCTTTATCACAGTAAAAACCACAGGTAGCTCCCTGAGCCAGCTGACCCATGAATTCTTACTTGCTGTGGAGCTCCGGCTCATAATTTAAGACCTGTGTAGGTTAGCGGATTTCTAGTAGGACTGAGTTCGCAAAGCAGTCTTTTCCTTACTGGTATTAATAATGCCTCTTTTCTAGTTTCAAGGAACCTGCAGAAACTTTCTCTTTCAATTAAATCTGGTTTAAATAGGTCCTTGGCTGATTAGGGTACAGAACTAACAGACATACATATATATACATGAGCATATAGCACAACTGCAAACATACTCCTTTAGGAAACCAGGTTAAATGATTTGTTCTTCTGAAATAACCTCTGCTCAAAAAGTTACAAAATTGAGGTGCAAAGCACCAGCTCTGATCCAGCAAAGAAAGCACTTACACATTTTTGCAACTGGGAAACTCATGCAACTTAAATCTAAATATACGCCCAAATGCTTTGCTGGTTTGAGGCCGAAAAGCTCAATACCTAGCCCAATTCTACTCAAAGTGTCACTGACTGCTACAAGCAAACATGAGCTAAGAATGTGTGTCCGTTGTGGATAATTCTTGGAAGCTTGAAAAATGTTAGCTTTTATATAGCCAAGCACTTTAAATAACATCACCCTTGATTTATAAGTGTAAAACAGAGAGTTGTTGTTTTCCCAGGGTTACCAGAAAGAAGTTGTTTTGTGAGCAGCAGAACTAATGAAGCCTAATTTCCCATGGATTCAAATTCTTTGTCACCAAAATCCTGCCCCGATCCCCTCACCACAATAGCCCCACTCTCTCCATGTTGTTTAGTGTTTCCTCTACCCAGGCCACAGACCTCGCTGTGATTGACTGACCAGCTGGCTGCTGCAAAGGGACAGCGATGCTCACGTTCTGCTGGTTCCTCCTCGGAAGAGGCGCTGCTATACAGCTCTCTTCTTTTGCCGTGTTCCAAACCGCAAAAATTTCTGACCTTTCAGTTTTGAAGACTTGAATTTCTATTTCATATTGGATTAAAGCTGGCCATAAATTCAAAAGTCTTTAGGACAACTCAGAGATGGACACGTGGTGAAAATGCATTCTTAGAGGCTTCTCCCCATTGAGGCGAAAGAGTTAAAAAGCGTCAGAGCAAGCAACAGAGCCTGTCTTCCCAAGCCAAGCTTGGTCCACAGGGGTACCAAAGCCTTGTTCCTACAGATGGAACAGTCATGCTGAAAAATTTCCATGCCTGAATTTGATTCCTCTCTTAATCGCAGAATGCGTTAACTTATTTACTAAAAACACTACTTTCTGCAAAACACCATAATAAACTCAGAACTGTGGCGGAACACTCCCACCTACCTTTCTGCCTTCAAGCATGTCCACAAGCTTCTTCCAGCCTCTTTGAGTTCCTTCCCATCCCATTTCTAGCTCACTCCATTGCCACAGACTCAAGTCTTCCTCCTAGGCAGCTGGGAAAGTAAATGGAGCTTGTGTGTATTTGCTTCCCTTTCCTGTCATCTCAGACTTACTATAGCTGCGGATAACCATGTCCTTCATGTTTCAGGCCCAGAGGGGGGTGGCATCTTGTACATCAATGAATTGCAATTTTCCCCTGCCAAAGGAAGCCATTCCGGTGTATTTGCAGACATTATTTTGATTCCTATATAAGCCCTCACTTACATGATAACCACCTTCATGGCTTACACAAGGCAAATTGAGGACACAAGGAGCCCACTAAAGCAAAAAACTACTATTTCCACTAAAAACACCTGAAATACTTTTACTGCAGATAGCATTAAATGATATCTGTGGACTATCTATAGAAGGAACTATTAAAGCATGCTCACCAGCGCATTACATTTGTAGAGTGCATAATATGATGAACTACTCCTTCCTAGCTGGCACATCTTAGTTTCCCTGTAATAGAAATATTCAAATTACAGTATTTTAGAGGAGAAACTACTATAACAGCCAAAGCTTACACACTGGCCACTGGTGCACAGTTTGTGAGATGGGCCTGTATCTTCTTTCACTGCTGATCAGTTCACTTCTATCCCAGATTTTCAATTTTCACCTTTAAAAAGAGTCTTTCCTGTTCCTTAATCCCAATACTTTTTATACAACTGCACAACATAGGCCCCAGTGAATACACAACATTTGAAAGAGATATTAAGTATTTTGTATCTAATTCCTAATGAAAATCAGCAGGTAGAAAACTGATAATGACACACAGCTGCTTCTATTATTTGGGGCGGTTAATTTTGATGTATGTGGTTTCCTCATTAATGTTTGAGGGGGTTTCTTCTAAAAAAGTGCTGGCAAGGCCACTTGCTTGAGGAGGGTGGAACTGCAGTACAGCACCTCATTTCAGAGTACGTTATTTGGTGATGGACAGGCAAAATTACTTCACTGGGTGTTTATCTGCCCACCTAATAGACGTAAGGTCTGCAAACCTTTCCCTGTGCTTAAGTGCATGAGTTCCCTGAGCTACTGAGTTTGTCTGCTTTTTAGCATTGGGCATGGCACAAAGATTTATGTTGCTCTGTGTGACCACACCAATCATCCATCGCTATTAGTTACAACAAAATCTTTCTTTTTGTTTTTTAAAAGCCCTTTGAATTAGATTCCATTTTGAGTTCACGTACCACAGATGGTCAAGTGCTTGTGAACACAGAGAAGACAAACATTCTTCAAAAACACCTTTGTCATCTATCTAGGCTTCTGTGTCTGGGAGAAAGTCAGTGGACTTGGATGACTAAAGATGACTTTCCTTGGCCAAATGTAGCTACCTGAAAGTTAGACAAGCACGTTACCTTAGCTCTCCAATGTGAAGTCAATGGGAAGAAACGGGCTTCTTCAGAGACAGTTCATCCTAACCTGAAATAAATACCAAAACCAGGTGGAATGATTAACCCTCTGGAGCTGCTTCTTGCTTTTCATTTGTTATGGAAACCATCTTAGAATATGGACCTAATTGTCAAAAGATCTTTGCTTAGATAAGATGAATGCACAGTTTTCCAGTGGTTCTAAAATTATGGCAACCTTGTATGTAAGAAAGAAACAGACAAAAATATCTGAGAGGAATTCATAAATATCTGAACACAGTTATGTTATTTTAAAAAAATGTATCATATTATTCTGCTGAAGATGGGGAAATTATACCAGAAGTGAACATGACAAATAGTTTTGTCTCTCACAAAGGAAATAGCACAGGCTGCCTCTCTTCTTCATCTGCAGAATTTCCTTTAAAGTAGTTACACCTAGGTGAGAAGACAGTACTTAGTTTCTATTCATAATAAGACACACAAAAGTATATTTAAACTATGCCACATCCTTCCAGTGAGGGGTCCAATTGCACATATGCTGCATCTTTTTAACCACTGATCCCATCCTATCACCCATCAGCTTGTATTACATTTATTTTTGTTCAAGCTGCCACGCTAAAACTACGTGCACACCCAGTACCACCACCGCTAAATGCTATTAATGGGGCAGGCTGCAGCAATGGAGATTGTAGTTTTGTAACTAATACATGTTTTTAATTGGGATCTCTGTATTTGCCACCTAGTGTTTGAGTCTGCAGAGTTCACTTCTGTTCCATTCAGCTGTAAACAGAAAGTCTAGATATTTGCTTCTTATATGAAAACAATGTTCTTACAGGATCACTAATTTCCAGGACTTGAGACTTTAAGTAAAACACCAAATATTGCGTGGCTTCCAACTGACAACAGGACACTAATATGATGTGATCACAGTGTTACTGCAAATCAAAACCTCATCTTTGGACACTTTCCTTGTTCTTGGATTTAGAAAATCTACACAGAACCGCCGTAATGCAGACTTCCCATGTCACAGGTCTACTACAGCCTTAGTCCCTGCCTGGGCCACTAAGGGCAACTGAAATGCACATCATAGATTAAATACGTTCTTTCATCTGTAAGAGCAGACCTGTATCTTCTCCCCCCGCCGTTAAAGCAGTTTCACTGGTCTGAGATAAAGAGGGACAGCGAGGGGTACTGGCAGCAGTACAGGTTTTAAAGGGGTGGGCTCAGGACGGGCTTGGTTCACGTGCGCAAAGGCTCCAAGCAGGGCGGCAGCTCCGCTGCACAGGCGCGGCATAGTCCTTGCTGACATGCCGTGCGGGAGCAGAAGGCATTCAGTCCACAATACTTTGGTCACTCCTTAGGTAACAGAAACACACCAAAACCAGAGTCTAAAGGGATTTTTTTTTCTTTTAAAAAGAATTGGTTGACCCCTCCCACTTCCTCCAGAATATGGCCACCACTCGCTGTCAGCAGGGCAAGACATTAGCATTGCTCAAGAGCAGACAGAGCGGGATACGCTTGCATACAGTGCCCTCATAGTATCAGATTTTTCTGGATTTACTCAGTTTTACACTCATGTTCTGAAGAAGACTGCTTACCGCTCCCATGAAAACATGCCTCTTGCGGTGTGGAAAAACCCTCCCTTGACTCTGGCAGCGGCACACCCACAGTATGTCTCCAGTTTAATTTTGCTAGTTTGATCTGGTTTATACTGTAAGAAGATTATCCCCTATGACCCTCTATTTATTTATTTTTAAACCAAACACATTAGGTGTATTACTGTTTCATCATCTGCTCTTACTGCCCTATTCCAGGAAGCCCCACTGCAGTAAACAGCGGATATTTCAGGGGGACCTTATTCATCCCATATGCAAGCAACAGCCCCGTGAATGGCTCTTGCTGCCTGTCTGATTGTGAAGGAGTTAAAATCCGAATTTTTCTATTGCACGGCACTTTAAAGATAAAACCCTTTTATTACAGCTTGGTTCAAACGCAGCGTTGCACAGCAGAGCATTTGGTTTTCTCTTTACATCATATTTTAGCGAATGTTGTGTTTTATAAGATAAAATGATAAATGGCCTGACTTAAATGACCGGAGGGTATCTACTTTCCTGCTACTCTATTTAAAAGGTTTCTGTGAACATTTTACACACCTTATTGTGTGACTGTGGCTGTCTAATAGCAAAGGAAACAATAGCCTCTGATGTCCACAAAGGCAGGGCATACCACACAGGTGCCATGTTTTACAACACCACTATATCTTGTCATTCAGAAGTGCTCCCTGAACAAATTGCCTGTCATATTTAAAGATAAAATCTGACAGTGCCAGAGCTGACAAGTAGTCCTCAACCCTGACATACAACACGGAGCTGAATTTTGCTAGATTCGCTGTAGATGGATTTGTCTTTAGAGATTCACAGCAAAGCCAACTGCTGGCAGAGCAGCAAAAATTATTTCAAAACATTGCTAAGTGTCAGACTTTATTAAATGGTTGCTTTAAAAAAAGGGGAAAAAAGCGTCCGTGTTAGCTTTAGAAAAGAACTGTACAGAAATGTTTTTACATATTTTACTCCTCCATAAAATAATGATGTACAGTGTTTCTAAATAATAGAAAATACTGCAGTACATTTCAGGAAATGTATTTTCATTACTCCTTAACGCTGGGATATATTTACACTACAGGAGCCTGTATTCTTTTATCTTTTACCCCGTGAGGCTCTGAAAGGTGTGTGCAGTAAATAAGAATTAAGAAGGAATGACACGGCCGTTTCAGTAATTACCGTACACTGCTCAGGTGGTTACTGGGGAAAGTCGGAGGGTTGCCTACGCAAACACTCTTGCTTCCCTACTATTTACCCCCAGCAATACTAAAGGGACTACAGGCTTTATGTTATAGAGCTACTGAACACAAACGGCAGGGGCAATGGCAGACCGGCAGAGGCAGGGCAGGGACTCTAGAGGTATGTTAAAATCCCAGCCTGTAACTGTTTTCAGATCAGCCCCTTTTTGTTTTGATTTGGGGTTCGGAGGGGGTAAAAAGCCACATCCACATTCAGCTGCTTATGCAGCTCTTTGTAACCATTTTACGCCCACTTTAGATCCCTGTACATCGAACTCCTTCCTCGGCTACAGAATGCAAACTGTTGCACGTGTAATTGGAGAGATTTTTCCCTTTCTGTTTGTTAGCCATTAATAAGCAGCTGTGTGTTTGCTCTCAAAGAGGAAAAAGGACCCTAAAACATTAGCTGCAGTTCAACATGCCACGTTGTGCCAAACCATTTCACCAAGACAGCCCTGACGCTGAGATGTCTTTTCATATCTATTCCCGAGGTAACGGGAACGTGCCAGCAACAGTGCCCCGCACGCGGCCGCCTGCCCGGCAGCCTCCACCGCCGCACCTGCCGCTCGGCGGCTGCCGTAACCGCGCGCTGTGCTTCGGTTAAGTAAGCACTCTACCGGGGGAAAGCAGGGCAGGACACCGCCGTACCTGAAGTCAGGAGGTATTACACGGAGTACGTTTAGAGGCAAGCCAGACCGCAGGACATGAGTCTAATCAGCAATCTCAAAAGACAGCTGTCACGGTAAGCACAAACAGCACGCAGCTGAGTTCTGTTTCTTCAAGGACAGTGACCCTCACCATATAGCAGAGGCCAGCAGTGAGTGCAAGTACATATGAAAATACAGTGAGACCAAAAGGGTAAAATGGAGGACTGTGCCATCTCCCACATGGAGTGACAGCAGGAAGGTGAGGGTGACAGGGCTGCAGCCAGCGGGTAAAAATTCCAGGATGCCTTGGACTTTCTGGGAATCGGTAACCTCAGAGGGGCAAGCAACCTGATCCTGCTTTTGTTCAGATATACGCGGGCTCGGTGGTGGCTCTGATGCTCTCTAGCTGGTGGGACCTCCCTTCCCTGCCACTGAGGGCTACTGCCCAGGAATGGTGTTTTCCCTGCGCTGGTGAGTTGTGGGGCAGGTCTGCTGCTACCGCGTGCATGGTCCGTGCAGCAGCACAGGGGGAAGAAATACCTATGAGAATGACAGTGATAAAGTTCAGGTGGAGATGGAGCCCACTGTCTCCACTACAACCACCTGTGCCCAGCCCTACCCTGGCCCCCCGGCTGAGACTTATGCCACGGGACATGCCAAGCCCCAGCAAAGGACTGCTCAGCTGTGAATTCTACCTGCAGTCCTAACTTGATTTTGGCAGACCCTTCTGAGCACCTCTTTTACTGCACATCATCTCGGCTGCCTCCCTGACTTTAACCCCTGGCGTGGCTCTTGTGTTTTCCACCTGCTGGATAAAAATATCTGTTGCCATCACCAGCTGCACTTAGCACAATAAGAAAATAACTCACACTTTACCAAGGTGACACACACAGGGACACTTCTCACTGTCTCCAACAGAAGAGCCGCTTATGCAAGTTTCATTTTCTCTCTCACAGAACTTTTCCATAGCATGGACCTATCTACTAGTCGCTACACTAGAAAAGCTCCCTGAGTACTCCATCATCCTATTTCCTACAAAGCATGACTTTGCCTTAGGAATACTGTTAGTAAAAGCTGTAATTGTCATTCTCATGGGCTGCATCAAATCTTATTTAAGGATGGATCTCCTTGCAATTTCTCTTAGAGGCACTTTACCCGAGAGAGAACCAATCCATTATTGGAAGATGATGTTCTGACCCCATTAGCTGGGCAGATGTGTGTTTGAACTACAGACCTCTGAGCATCCTCAATCCAAGATGAGCTAGCTCAGGCTACCGTGTCTAGAAGGGATGCATCCTCAGAGATCCCTTTGCATCCTCAGAGATCCCTTTGCATCCTCAGAGATCCCTTTGCATGCTGCTCTGTACCATACGGGCAAGTGCCAAATGCACATTGCAACAGGCAGCTGAGATGAGTAAGCCCAAAAGGGGATTGAAATGAGTGAACATAAGGGTATGCAGATAAATAAAAAATCCTGAGAAATGTTACTTTGGACATACGCTTTGTTTAAAAATCAGCATTAGAAAGGAATTCTGCATGATTTAAAATTCTCATATTGGCATGTACTAAAAATTAGAGTGTAATATGGAATTTTTTTAAAAGACTGCTCTGTTCCCAGCTTGCTTCATGCCTGTTTGATTCTGGCCCTCTGAGAATACCACAAGCTGCATAATACAAGCGTTTGTAACCTTTAAAAGTAGAAATGTCATAACTTCGTCTTAGTTAGTTAATTGTGGCCCTGACTCTAATGAAAGTGCTGTTGCCCAACAAGCTTTGCACTGCATTGATTTTTCTTCTATCAGCTGGGAGTTCTGGGAAAAGAACAATAGATCTAATAATATCAGCAAAGCAAAGAAAGTAAGGAACAGTGAGCTCTTCAAAGTAAGTAGGTCAAGCCACAATCAATTTCCAGATTTGAAATTATGTTTTTAAAATGTATGTTTAATACAAGACCTTGTTCTATGTCTATCAAGTCAAAGCTTGTACGGTTTAAAGTTCCTGAACGACTGCTTTATCGGGTAGCCCAGAGTTAGGCCCCAGAGGTTAAGCAATAAAAGAGAAACAAAAATAACTTAACAGTTTCTGCAGCTAGTTGAACCCAGCAACAGCTCCTTAAACAGCTTTTACATTCCTACAGTTTGAAATGCCATAAAGCCACAAGATACATTGAAAAGCTATGAATTTGCTAAGTAGGATTTCACGTCCTCTTGTTATTAGAGGTCATTAAATTTATTAGATGTGAGTAAAATCCTTGTAAACAGAAAATATGAAGGCTTATAAAAGAGTGCTCTTTATTTTCACCCTAATAATGAAGATGCAACTAGGAACAGGATAATAACAGAAGCCTAATTTATGAAGTGCCATTAGTTCAAAGTCTTAGGGATAGTTATGCAACAGGTTTCACACATACCTGTTGAAATGAAATATAATTGTGCAAAGAGGATATCGTATAGATTAGATGAAAACTTGCATGTACGTTATCTTTAGTAGAAAATAAGATGATTCAGTAACAAACTCTAAAATTGTACTCTTCTCTCACTCTGTCCTGGTTTCGGCCAGGACAGAGCCAATTTTCTTCACAGTAGCTGGTACGGGGCTGTTTTGGATTTGTGCTGGAAACAGTGTTGATGACACAGGGGTGTTTTCGTTACTGCTGAGCAGGGCTGGCACAGAGTCAAGGCCTTTTCTGCTTCTCACCCCACCCCACCAGCGAGGAGGCTGGGGGGCACAAGGAGTTGGGAGGGGACACGGCTGGGACAGCTGACCCCAACTGCCCAAAGGGATATTCCATGCCACATGACGTCATGCTCAGCATATAAAGCTGGGGGAAGAAGGAGGAAAGACATGAGTCATGATGAAAGGACAACTGTAAGTCCCTCTCCTTAAAGAGAATTTAGGATCTTACGACAGATTTTCGATAGAAATTATGGAATTAGGGTAAAATTCAAAATTCAACAAGCAATGTATCCTGATTAGTCTTGGCCTCATTTAAGACAAGCTCCTCTTGAGTGCGGAGACTTTAAGAGTGCCTTTCCCCTCCCCAGAAGATGCCTGCTCTCGAGGGAAGAGGAGTGAAGTCTCCTTGTGCTTGTATCCCTCCAGAAAAGGCCCCCTGATGGCTGCATCTTTTTTTGAAAAGGCACTACTGCCATGTGTTTTACCCATCTTTACGAAAAGATAAGGAACAGGAAAATCTAGGGAATCTTTGACTCTGAGGGAACTAGAAAAAAACAACAGCTTAAGGTACTCTAGATCCCAGGGATGCTCATCTTGGTCTTTCTAGATACATATAATATACGTTACAGTGAATCGTAAGAAATGTTTCAGAATAATACTGGTTTTGCAAACGGGTCTCCATCCAGTTGCCTGTACACTGACTTTTGGTTAAATCAATTAATTTTTTCTAAAGCCAGGGAAAGAATGTTCTAGGCTAAGAAATCAAATTCCTTACCTCTTGGATGCCTTGCTGACTCTAAGCTGGAGTATCTGTGAATAATTCTCTCTGTCAACTCTTTTTGGCTTGGAGACTCCATTCCATCCTGGCAGGGAACAGCCTGGCCTCTGTTATTCACGCTTTTGTCACCTCTTGGCTGGAATCTAGTAATGCAGAATAACTTGGGCACACAGCCTTTGGCATTAAGGGAACTCCAAGTAATACAGAACACTGCAGTGCATCTCAGCAACATGGGCATGTGCACATCAAATCGTTCTGCTGTGCCCTACAACGGCACTCTTCCGAGTATCAAATGAAATTTGCAGTAATGGTCCTTGCCTTGCTCTGTGACCCAAATCTGGGGTAGCTTGGGCTTTAGGCTATCCACAGCCCTGAGATGGAGACAAATGACGGTAACTTTTTCTTTGACACCGTAGAGCCCTTCACAAAATCTGCTGTGAGTGGGAGATAAAAATGTGAAATGAAGTTCCCTACAGACAACAGACATCACAAACCTCACCACCTCTTACTCTATGTGCAAGACGTTTCTTTGATATTGCCTTGTTTAACATCACTACATATGTTTTACATTGCAAACCCTACTGCAACAAACAGAACAAACAGTTTATACCCTCAAACAGGTTCAGGCAGTGCTGGTAGGCACTGAGTTCCTACTACTCACACAATATAAGAGTTTGTGTCAAACACGGGAAGTGTGGGGTTGCACAGCCAAAAGAATATCTTCTAAACCTAGAAGTAGAGCCATAAATTTTTGCTGAAGGAAACACTATTACAGGGAAGTAGAAGTCAGTCATGTCCGTTTACGGTACGAGTCTTACCAAAGTAACAGAAATTAATCTGCCTTCCTTACTAGATGATTTGCAATATAATCAGAATTTAATTCCATTAATTTCAAGAATAACAACAAATTCCCCATTATTTCTTTTATCTATTTACCATTTTATATTTACCATTTATTTACTATTTATTATTAAATTGTCAGCATAAGCAGATGAGGATAACTATGCAACCTAACTTGGACTTGCAGTACAGTTCAGGTAGAGAGAGATGCCCCACTGAAGAGTAGATTCAGAACACCTTTGAGTTTGCTCCTTTGAAGCAGCTTACCTCTCACTATTCAGCATATAGGAAGCTTACACAAATTAATTTTCTCATGTAGGCACCTGAAGTTAGATGGTATGAAAGACACACTCCTCTTCTTCCATGCACTGCAAAAACGAGGTATTGAAGACAAGACCTAACACCTTCCGGAGGACAAATGGTAGACAAATAGATTCTTTAAGTAGTTTATTTTATAAATGTCAGTAAATTAGCAAATACATAACACAAATTTAAATATCACCATATATCTTGCAATGTTATGTAAATAGTCCTTCATAAAAATTACATGTAGCAGTATCAAATAAGCAAGGAACAAAAATATCCTAATAAATTGGTTTGAACATAAATGTACTTGAGAGAGTGCTATCTGATACATAGCTTTTAGGTTTTCTCACTTTAGAGTCATGTCAGCCTAACAAAGAACACAACTTGTTAATAACGTTACTGTTAATAATGAGACAAACGGGAAAGAAATGGCATCGGTGGATAGAAGAGAAAGAACAGCAATGAAAGAATTGTGGAATGCTTTGATAATGTTTGGGTAATAAATTACTAGGATGTTCATCAAAATAACTAGCAAAGTAGTGCTCTCAGTAAAGTACTACCAGACTACCAAATAGGTACCAGACAAAAGTGCTAACAGGTGCATCAGCATTCCAGTTTGTTCCAGAAACGCATCTTCACCTCGATAAATAGCACCCAAATACCCACAGGGTATTTTCTGAAGAGTTTCCTAGTATAGTAGTTGTATCACCTTGTGGGGTGTGCAGTGGACATCCTTAAAATAGAGCTAAAAGAGTGTGGATTGTATTATATTGTATTATATACTGCATATCTGCATATTCTCTATGGAATAATTTAATAGTTCCAATAAAATTTACCTTTCCCATGGAGAGCTCAGGGACTTAGAATGTAACTAAAAGGTTCACTGGAAAGTTTAATCAAACACTAGGAGGCTTGAAAGCTCTCTATTACATGAGAAGTATTATTGTATGTTATGCAATTAAATAACATGTTAAATATGACATGAAGAGGACAGATTCCAGCTCCACTTTCAGATACATCTTTGGAGAAAAAAAGTTCTATGAGAGCATCTTTAATCTGTAAACTGAGCTGATTAACTGGAAGTAATCGAGAAACGCCAGCGATGGAGGGTTACGTGTGCTCGGTTCCAGGGTCAGCAGTCAGAACATGGCTGCACTTTTGACCTCTGCCTCAGGTTCTCTGTGTAAAGCATCCTGAGATCTTAAGATAAAAAGCCACTTTAAAATATTACTACAATTAGATGTTAAATTTTTCAGCGAAGCTTTTGAGCAAAAGACCTTGGAAAATTTCTCCCCATTCCACATAAGTTACACCTTGATGGATACAATGAAATAGGAAAAAATGGAAGAAAAGCTTCTGAGAACATACAGGTGATTTCACTGCATTCATTTTTCCCTTTTTTATGTAGACATTCATCTTCCACAAGAAACCAAGCTTCTCGGGACATGCTGGATAGCAAAAACCCCTAGTCATACATGCTTAGTTTCAAAGTTATGTTACTAGTCAGAGAGAGATAAATGTATACTATATTAAAAACAATCATCACAGCCCTTTAAATGATTGGATAGTTTAGCTTTGAATGCAATTCAACCTAATAGAGGCTTTAATGGCTTTTGACAGATTGTTCCACTGATCAAGGGACATGTATGAAAATAACTGCCTACCAAGCCCTGATTTGATTTTAAGAAAAGAAAACTGAAGGTTAATGGTAAACAGAAGTTGATTGTTCACATTTTCACTGAAATAACTCTATCTGACCTGTTCTTAGAAGCAGTGAAATAAAGGATAATGGGAATCCTATACACCTGACTTTTTACTTTAGCCTCTAATCAAGGGGACTAATCAGAGCAAGATGTGTTGGCATGAAAGCAAGTATTTGACGATACGGAGGGGGAGGAGAACAACTTGTGACCAAATTCTGATTCATCATAGACAAGCACTGTAAAACCAGTGGGGTATCAGTGGATGTAAACCATAGCATGGTGTGTTCTTTTCCATCATGTGAATTATGAATGCTATCTCCAAAGCAACAAGAAGATAAACCATAGTTTTCACGTTCTGTGCGAAGTGCTCACATCCAAACATTGGCATTTTAATGTGATAATTTTATCAGTTATTTGTTGGCTTTTATTTGACACGTTATTCAGCCAGTTCTGCAGCCTTACTAAGTACAGCCTTTTTGCAATCGTATAAATTATCTTCTCTTGTTCAATGAATGCCCCCAGGCTAAGGCGAAGAGGACAGACGAATGTAAATTAAGATGCAAGCCTAGCCACATTGAAGGTGACGACTCTCAGTTTGGACTGGAAAGAGGAGAGAACAGTGGTTCTATTCAGGACTGCCTCTGCCCTTACAGGTGGGGTGAGGTGACAGCCAGAATCAGGCAGGTTGGGAGTCCTCAGAAACATTGAATGTTGGTGTTTTTGCCAGAGTCTTTCATCACTACCTAACAGCTCCCACCCTCTGACGCTAGATCAGTGCAGGGCTGAGCTTTTCACTCGGCGGTGGGGAGTGCAGTGGTGGTCTTTTTTTGGACAAGGCACCTCATTGCGAACAGTGTTCTGTTTGTTTGTCTGACCCCTCCCCATAGCAGCTCGTCGTCCTGGTGGGATAGTTCAGAAGATGAGCTGCAGCATCTTGAATCTCAAATGGGAAACAGATGTTGAGTGGAGGTACTCAGTCCACAGAGGTGTAGTAGGACAGAGGTGGAGGTTGAAGCTGGGGATCAGGGTTTCTCATGCCTGTTGCTACAGTGGAACAACAACTCTTCCCATCTCTGTAAGCTTGGTGCAAGACGGCAGTGGTCAGCTCCTAGCAAAAAGCTGAGGACCAGGGGTTACGGAGCCAACATTAACTTTGCACCAGGTGGTAACAATTAAGGGAGAGATCCTGACCTGCACTGTACAAGTTACTGCTCAATGACTCCCATATGAGTTCAGTTAATAAAGCTGTGGCCTTGAGAAAGCACATCCCTTGCATCTCATGTGCATCTCGTCTCATCTCTCTTACCCTCCTCTCATCCCAGCTTAGAGAGCAGCTCCTGGGCTCCTTTAATCTCTGTTAAATTAGCCCAAATTCCACTGCATGACACAGGACTAATGCAACTGCACTACAATAAGGGAGAAAGGAGCAACGCCCACTCTTAACACCCTACAATATTGTAGCCATCTTTTGTGATGGATTTTGGTATTCTTTTCATTTCTTTTTTTCCTGTTGTTATGGCACTGGAATCCCTGGATCTGTGCCACAGCATTGAGAAGTCCAGCATGCCTTCAAAGTGCATCTTGCATCATTACCAGTGAAACTAAAACTACATCTGGATGATAATAAGGCAACTGATTTGGGTATTTATTATGTTGCATGTCACCCATCCTGGACAGTGTCCAGTCAGCGATTACTCATGGCATTCTTATTTACACTTTAGATAATCAGAATCTGCTGTAACGCTCAGAGCATATGCAGGATGCCTTTAAAATCTACTGTATTGAGATTAATATTTTTTATTTACATAACCTTTTAACAAGAAGAAAGGACCTACAGGATAAAATATTTTCATATACGGAGATATGAATAAAGCATTATAAAAACATTTCTAATTGCACGGCACAACACAGCAGTTTTCTATCAAATACTTAAAAATGGCCTTTACCTTTCATCCCCCAAATTACAGAAACAATAACAGTTTTTCATTTTCTGCCAACATTTTCTTTCTATCAGTGTAAAACCAACTCTGTATCAGATTTTTTAAAGAAAGCCCTTGCCTCGAGCATTTCATTTGTATTGGTTCCATGTTTAGTCAGTAGCTTTTGTAAAATTGATGAATATTGTCTAAAGGCAAGTGCAGACAGGCAAACAGATCTGTATCTTCTGTAATCCATTTAGCCTGACACACATGTGCAAGTGAACTATTTTACCTTAATTCTTTCATGGCTGATGAAAAGTAAATGTAAGCAAAGTCGTGAACTTCACCATTTAAAAAGAATCACCGAATCTAATGTTAGAAGGTAATTTATGCTCTCACCCCTTCCCTGAAAAAAACTGACCTTGGTCCTCCTGCCTCTAGAGCATCCAGACTTGGCAAACAGTTGCTATACACAGAACATCCATTAGAGGCTGTGTTTTTCAGCTCATCCAAAATGGAAATGGGTTATCTAATGCTGGAATATAAATGGATTGCTGAAGTATCGTTGCAACATGAGCTAAATTATAACTATTTGAATAAAACAACAAAAACTTTGAAGTATTTGTCTGCTTCTGGTATGTAATCCAATACAGTAATAATTTACACTTGATCTCGCAGTTTTTTATAGATATTAACCTTTAACCATGTTCTCCTCTTGAGGTACCCTTTGGCATTATTACATGCTTCAAACAGTTCCATCAACCTTACTCACGGTCTTTGCTATCAACTCCTGTGGGCTTTGGATATGAAACCTTCTTACACTTCTGTATTTCAGCTGAACTCAGTCAAGTTACACTGATTTAGATGATGTGAGACTGGAATGCAACACAGAGCATTAATCCTCTTTAAACACTTGATTATTGGTATGATTATTGGTATTTCGCCAGTGAATCTGAGGTCTTCTCCATTCCAAAGGTGTTCATTTGTCTATGTCATTGCCATCCGTGGCTTAAGCAAGCGCTACCTGACTGCACTGAGGCTAGTACTAGTTCAGCTAATTCACTAGCTTAAATCTTCAGCATGGACAAAACCTAGAATCATGTATTTTTAAAAATTCTATTATTGCTGCCAGCAGCCTCCGAATACAAGAAAAAACCCAGTGGGTCTTTTTCACTACTGCTGGAAATAATTATTTGCCAATCATTTTTTAATAGCTATGACTCCACTTCAGCTACAAACTACCACATTGATGTGCCTTCTCTACCCTTTATGGCTGTCAGATTCATTTCAATACTGTGATCCCCATGGTTTCTAGCAGCGCTTAATTAAACACAAAATAATCATAAAGTAACAGCATAAACAAACAAACAATCCCCTCAAAGCTGTGTTAACAGTGTTACATCGTTAGCTTGTTTGAATTCATCTTGCTCATTTCCAAAGTAATATCTGTTTCTGCGAGAACTGCCTTTTCAAAAGCAGAATTCCCACATCTTCAGCTAGCTTTTCTCTAAGCGATCTCCAAAGTAAACAGTATTTAGTGTGGCATTAATCCAAATATATGCTATTTGCCCACTGGTAAAGCCAGCTTTAGCTAGTGCAGGAAAGAAAAAGCTATGCCCATAACATAGGATTTCAAAATCTTAAGAAATCTGTGGCACAAGAGACAACAGATAAATGTGTGGATCGAGGTTACAATATAATCAAACCTACTTTAAATAATAATTTATTCTTCAGAGGGTCTTTATGTTCTACAGGGTGGCTAACAGTTTTAGCAGAAGTCCAGGACTGCAATGAAAACGCTTGATGCAGGTCTTTATACTTTTGCTGGCATAGCTACGTCAAAGGTGTTACGAGGTACAATCTCTACTTGACATAATTGTCCTGGCAAAAGCTGGTAGGTGTGGACACAGTTTTATACCACTAAAACTGCATTTTTGCTGGCACAGCTTCTCTAGCTCCAGGGAGGTCTGGCATATGTTATACTGTCAAAAGTACAATTTTCGGCAGTACAAGCCTCATCCGCACGCGGAGCGCTTTGCCAATGCAGTATACTGGTGTGCTCTGGGTAGGCCTGGCCTCAGCAGTGATTTTAAACAGAGGATTAACACAGGAGGCGTATTCATTTCTTGGTGGCAACGTCAAGCTCTGAGCCTTACTGGTTTCTTTTGTAGTGGTAATACAGACTGAGTGCTGTTTCACCATAATGAGATTTTCTTCTGCTTTTTATGACAAAGGAAAAGGCGTACACCAGCTCAAGTTAAAATAGCAACCTAACCAAATGAAAAATCTCTCTCTCATTCAGGAGTGCCCTGTATCGTCCAACACAGAATCGTTCTTTTTATAGCATGTTATTACAAAACAGATGATGAACAGCTTCATTTCTCATAGTCTTCTGGTTTTGTTCTCATAGAGCTCACTAGATCAACACAGATGCTGCAATGCCCAGTATCACACAACCTAAATCTAATCTGTCAGGGGACCTGACACCCCAAATGGAAACCCTTACTTAGGGGTCCATCAGCTCTTTAGACAATGCACTGGGAAACCTGGCCTCAGAATAGGATTCACAACATGCAGAAACAAAGCAATGGTTCGGAACTAAATTCTGGGTTCCAGGGAGCCCAGGAGCTGTAGATTCACGCTGGAAACCTCTCCCAGTACTACTCAATTGCCATGATGAAAACCAGCAAGGAAGTCTTGGGATCTATGTCGGGATGCTCCTCCAGAGTTCCTCATCTGAAAAAAATGCTCTAACAAGGAGCCATCGCATAAAGGACTTTCTTCACCACCTCCTGAACCTCTATTTTAGTGGATGAAGAAGTCACTGTATCGTGCGCACAGCTCTATCCTGGAGATATCCAGCAGGCTCACCCCAAGCTGGCCCCTCATTAGGGTGCTCAGATCATGGATTCTGCTTTGTCGCCATGGTGAGCTATGCCTCCTATTGCTCAAACCTGCCAAGCCAGAGGCAGTTCTAGGTACTCATAGAAGCTGAAATTTAGACATCAAGGGAACTCTGGGAAACACGGACACCCATGGGCTGTAGGGTCAATAGGAATTAGAGTGGAAGAGGAAAGAACTGAGGCTGGTGTTCTGGACTTCAGGTCTTAAAAGCCACCTGTTTCTGTAGATTTGGGGCCTGGTCTTTTTTATGATGAGACAGTAACTAAAGTACTCTGTGAAGACTGATAAAATCTGCATTGACACATAAAATAACACATGATCAAGGAATCATAAAGCTGAAAAAATTTACGTTAAACTAAAAGGCTTCTCTCCAAATGATGAGCATCAATAATTCTAGGCTGGAAGGTCACCTGTTATTCTACCCACTGAACAAGATTTTGTAGATTAGCAATTATTTCTTCAAGATCATATGGCAGAGGCATATTACATTCATCATCTGTCCAGAAGGGATGGCATTCTGGTTTCTGGTCTTCTGGCAAGCTCTCTGCTGCTTCTGACTGGCATCTGAAAAGAAAGGTAAGCAGATGAACTACTTAAGTAGAACTGTATCAAGAAACTGAATACTCAGCGAGGATACATTTGTGCATTAATTTAAAGAGAAAGACGATAATAAAAAAAGAAATATCACATCTTCTGACCAAATGGATTGTTCATTTACAGTGAAGTTGATTTCTGTTGTAGGCTTTGTATTTTCTATAGGGATTTCTCAAAAAGCCAATCACAGAGAAAACTCAGTTAGTGTACCTTTATATGGTGAATTATTTTTTCATTATCTCAGCTGTTATTTAAAGTATGCGATTAAACCATTATCAGATTTAAATGTTTGCTGGTTTCCAATGTATTACTAGATTATTGAGAAAGATTAAACTGAATTTACTGCATTAAGGTCAGGGGGGATAGATTAAACAATATTAAAGAAGCCGGACTAGCTTTGTAGATTCTGGAGATTTACAAGTGTATCAACCTGCTTAGCTCTGAAAAAGGCAATATAAAAAGAGAAAATTCTATAAAGATAAATGGAAATGGAGGTTAATAACAACTTCCAATGATGAATAGGTGGGCAAAACTTCAATAAAATTAAATTAAGAGGTTAGTGTATGTCAGTCCCCAGAGAAAATGTTTAAATTACAGTGTTTTTTATTAAATGGATTATTCATCAATACTAGTGAAGTCTAATTATAATATTCAACTGAACTGCAGCCTGCAGAGGAAAGTTTTATAAGTGGCAACCATCACATCTCTTAAGATTAGGCTGCAATACAACATGCTGCATCAAACAAATTGTCACAGTTCAAGGAGGATTTCTCCCCTTGCCTCAAACAATTTGCATGTTGCTGATTAATTAGTTAATGTTTGCAATGGGGCAAGACAAAGAAAAACGCTAAGCATGACTGTAAGTTTAGTATATACTGCAGGTCTATGTAGTTCTTCAAAGAGGGAAAAAGCAAATTGTAGAAATACACTTTTTTCTCTTGTAAGACATTTTTTTAAATTCATGTTCTAAAGCACATAATTGTAACAATTTTAAAGTTGTTTTGAACATATATGTGCCTTCCACCTCTGTAAAATGAACTCTAAAAATACTGACACGCGCAAGTTCCTTGTCTACACCGTCGGCCTTCTGGAAGAGACTGTTTCCAAATGAAAGATGTCGTCTTCTCTTGGGAATTATTAATAGCGGTGTAATCCCCATGAGAAAACATACTTCAGCTTTACACCCATGTTGGTGCGTGGTTAATTGCCGCACCAGCATCCTGGGCACTCAATCCATCGTACATTACACTACAAGGACAGTATTAACACATAACATTCCAATATATCTTCAGCTCTCCACATCAGCCCCTGATAATAGCATCTGTTAACATGCACTAAGTACTATTATGTAGCACATCACTTCATAAATAATAAGATTAGCCGACCTCAGGGCCCTGGGAAGAGTAATGTGTTTAAATGTTCTCATTATTTATTTAAAACAAGAATTAAAGGAACAGAAGCTACTTGTGACAATCCTCTTAGCATAAATATTAAACTGTTTGCATTGATAAGCTGCACTGTACAGAATAACAGAGGATTTGTTTTGCCGGCTGCTTTATAATAGTTGTTAGAGCAAATGCAGTTTAGTGTATGAGTTCTGAGAGGTAATTAACTGATTGTGCCATCATGTTCTGAAGACATTTTCCAAATTATATAAAGGAACAGGAGAAAATTAATATGCAGGGGAAGCTGAAACTAATTACAGCATAACTCTGTAAGGCTTTTAAAATCTTGCTTTATTTTCTGTCTTGGCACAAAATAATACGCTCAATTTGCTGGGTAGTAGAAGATATTCCAGTTTAAGCATTTCAATCTAAAAGTGGATAAATTAACCATGTAGAGATTATTGCAGATGACAAATCAAGAAGCTCAGCCAGTAAATACTGCAGGCATGTTATGTGGCCTGCAAAACTCAACTTATAATAATAAACATTCTCTCTCTCACATCTGCTATTAACAACACAGTTTTCACTGAGAGGAAAAACATACCGACTTTTAGCTTCTGCACCATTTCAGAGCCCTTTTTTCACCTTTCAAGTCTCTTTTTTCCCTTGCACGCTCACACAAACGGATTGACTGGCTTTCCCCTCACATTCGGGGTGTGGGCATTTGTGTCGCTGTAAGTGTGCCAGCAGCAGTCACGGTGACGCGGGGACTCGCAGCCCACGAGCAGCTATTCTAGTTGCTACTGTCCCTTCTCTATTTTCCTTACCAGCAGAGCCGTCTCTGAAAGGTCACCCCACAACTAAGCTTGTGCCTGAACTTCCAGGCAATCGCGCGCTTGGGAAGTTTTAGCCATATCATATTCCACATGAGGGATTAGAGGAATGGAAGTGTGTCGGGTCCTTGGACTTCATGTGCAAGTCTGATGACAGAAATGCACCGGTATGTTGTAAAAGTTTAAAAAAGGGAGAAGCAGTGCCTTAATATTCCAAGTTCTGCAATCCTTTGCCTTTCTGTCCAGGATTTCGATTGCTTTGCTTTATATCACTAGCAAGAACTGCAGTGAACGTTACATTTTTACACTTTGTGAGTCACCTATTCTGCCCAAAACTACAATCCGTGTGCCGGACCCGCTGACACCAAAGTCAACTCAAGTTGCTCCTACGTGAAGGTACGGGGCCGGGTTCTGAGCAGCCACCGCTGCGCCTGGCAGTTCATGAAGCAATCCACCTGAACGGCATCCACAAGCTCGAACGCAGCCATCCAAATATGTGCTTTCTGACTCAGAGCTAGCGTGCAAGAACACTCCTTTCCAGATGAGCATATTACTATTGATTTTAATAAATTTCTGTGGGAGAAACTGTTCTTACAATGGCCTTTAATTTGTAGCAGAGAAACAGACCTGAAACATCCTGCAAAAGGATAGCAGCATTTTTAACTGAAGCAGAACGATCAAAGGCACCTAAATAATTGCACAGAATTATTTCAAATTCCTTTGTATCTGGGAAAAGATAGCTAACATAAGTTAGCAACGATAACTCAGAAGAAACCGAAATTCTCTCTTTTCCCAGATGCAAAAGAATTTTTGAGGCTCCATGTGGGAAACACTGCAAGCATTGAAGTACAGTGGTAGTGGGAAAGTACCAAGATTTATAATATTATAAGTTAATTAAAATATTATATATTAATTAAAACCTGTTATTTGAGTTAATAAAGTCAAATCTCCAAAAGAGAGTAGATCTAATCTGTGTATACTGTATGCACAAAATGTGTTAAGAGTGGAAAGAACACATGCTCTGAGATACAGAACAGATGCCAAATCAAGAGGCATCTTTCACACCTTATTTGCAGCAGGAGAAGAGAAAAACTGCCGTGATATTTTTCAGAGCAATTTAGCTCCAACGCCTTGACAATACGTGTTCCCCAACATATTAAACAAAGGATGATTTGTCTAAAGATGTACGGAATGCACAAAACTCCATGGTCCCTACCTTCTTGCTAAAACAATCAAGACCTGTGCCAGTTTCAATTAAAAAAGCCCATTTTTAAGGAACAATTAGTTACCGTTGCGGTGCACATTCTCACTACCTCTTCCCAGGAAACTTCACAGATTTTTGATCCCCTTTACGTCCATTTTTGTCAAATGGACTTTGCTCATTAATATTTACCAACAGCTGAATATTAATATAAGTTCATCTAAATCACGACAAACATTTGTACAACTGTGTGACTATCTGTATGACAATACAGGCCTCTCTCCCTTGGAAGGTGGCTAATTTCACCACGGGCAGGTGTACATTCACCAAGACAGACAGTTGCCTGGTTATGGTCCCCTGGGCTGCGCTGACATTTTGATGATCGGGGTGTCAGCTACATTAGAGGACACTGATCACGATGCTAAAATTAACCAAGCTAACTAAAGTGTGTGTTAATTATGAGTATGCAAGCAGTCAATAAAAGGTTAATGCAAAAGTCAAAGGATAAATTTATTTCAGTATTGCATCACTCTACTGACTAAATGACCAACATTATGCTTTGTTTTTAATCGATATATTTTACAGTAATGCGTGAGCCACTGATTTGAAAAACAGTCGTCTTTCTAACAGTTAAGTTTTGCAACTATTAAGTACCAACTATCAATATACTTAAACCACTCTTTTTTCAGAGCAGATACTTTTTTGTTCCGTTGTCAGGAACAGGAATGCACATAAGCCAGGAGGCGGCCTCGGGTGCTGCTGCTGAATGTGATTAATGCAAATAAGAATTATTACCTAGGAACCTAAATAAGGTACTGTGAATTAGAGTCCCTGGATTCTATTGCACTGTTTGGCTACTCCACAGAAGTGTAGTCAAATCAGATCAATAGGGGTCAATTTGTGGCTCAGACTGCACAGGCGTGTTACGAGCGAGGAGATGATATGAATAGTCCAGTCTCCTAGACGGTACTAATTTAGCTGCCGATGCCTGGCAGTTCAAAGACCAGTGGAGATCACGTGGAACTTCATAAGGTAAGTCAAGGAACAAGGCTCTGACCGTCTTCCCCATGTACTGGTATGGTCAGAAAGGGAGGACGGGATACACGCTCTGCACGTACAAAAGTGCGCTCTTGCCCACACATGCTTGCTCCAGCATTCCTGAAATTGTTGTTTTATGTGGGAGTTCTAAAGAGCTACAATAAAGGTGTCACTGAGCTGTTATTCAGAACTTCAGAGTGTCTTTTAAAACAATGGCCCAGGTGAAAACAGGGCTTGGATCATCCTACTAAGACAAATGCATTCATTAATCCCATACTGACATTGGTTAAAACGATACAACACTGCTAACACGGATGCTGAGTAAGAGTAATAGTAATAGTTTCTTCAGACAGAATCTTCCATTCTTAAGATTCACAATGACTTTGCAAATTTGGGTCTGATCAAGGATGGGTTATTACTGTTCCAACACAGAGCTCTGCTGCGTGAACACAAATCCTAACAGTACAGGTACCTCGTACATAGAGTTTTGCTTGCAGGTTTGGATTTTTTCCTCCTCGTCCTTCAAACCTTTCTTCTGTCTGGAAATTATTATGCAAACTGTGTGTAGTTAATCTAATCTCAGTGTTAGGCTTATCCCACGTCATTTCAAGCTCACATTCTTAGTTGCCAGAGCATATACAAGAAAATACAGTGCGTTCTCAGCTATCTGAATTGTTATGCAAAGCACAGAGAAACTATAAGATTACATACATGAGAACCATTACTCAAATAAGTTAACCTTGATTTTTCTTTTTTCTAAATAGTGTATCTCATTGACAGGTATGACAAATTTACTTCTGCTGCTGAATGCATCACAATTAAAACCTGATACCACTTAAGTCAAAGTTGAAACTTCCAGTGACTTCAACAAGGCCAAGATTTCAATCCAAATGCTTTTTCAGACACCATTCACAATAGACACGAGCTAGTAAGCATAATAATAAAAAACATCCCAAAGAAACTATGAAAGGAATGAAATAGGCTGAAAATAGTTTCTCAAAGTGAAATTTAGCAGGGGATACTAAATTTAATTTTTTTTATCCATTTACAACAGTGGTTAATTTATTGGCATTGTCAGTCAGCTAATACAATGTGGAACAACAAGATGTGACGTTCTGTAACTTCAAAGTTGCCACAGAAAGGAAAAAAGATGCTGCTTCCCAGTTGGGTGCCCATTCCAGCATTAGCAATTTCCGAAATTACAATATGCCTAATTTTAGGTCGTCTTCTACTCCAGGCACCTGTTCGGTCAAAGTAGCCGGCAACAAGTGAAAACTTCCATCCGCTGATTAAGGTTTAGGGCCATCAGGTAGACTGCTGAGAACAATTTTATAGCTGGATCTATTTGTCCGCATGTCCATTACAAACCAGTGGCGACGAAAGGGGCATTTTGCCAGCTGGCCAGTTAGGAGCGGCTGACCTCTGACACCAGTCAGGGCCGAGGGGCACCCGAAGCCTGCACTGCTCCTACCTGGCCACATGGAACAATACGGGGGTCAAATGGCAAGGGCCATTATATACGTCATATCTGAGGCAACCCCGCTACAGCTTTAGCGTACCCAGAGTCGAATTCCAGAGAACAACTGCAGAAACGTACGCAACAACAGGCGCGCGGTTTCACAGAGGTGTAAGGTCGCTTTCCTCGCCACTCGGGAGAACGGACACGTTGTTCTCAAAGAACAATGAAAACAAACACAGGTGAAGAAGTGGCAACTCTTCCATCCGGAGCAAAACGCGCAACAGCCATTATGTCCCTGGTGCCCTCATCCTGCACAGAGCGAGCTCCAGCCTGGACCCGCTGTATCAGAGGGAAACCATCGCTGTGCTCTCCTGGCAGTACTTTTTCTGGAGACCCAATCCAAGGCACGAGATTTACATAGGGGAGCTGGAGCTAAACTTCTTTACAGTTTAAAAATGTTTGGCCTATTTTAGAGGAAATAACATGTACAAAATCAATATTTCAGCTGGAACTTCATCAAAATTGAAGGGTGTTTGGCAAACGGAAGTTAGTTAATGCTCCATCGTGACACAGGGTTAGGGTGGAATGTTTTCTGATCTCTTTGTTTCTACTCTGTAAAACATAATCAAGCCAATAATTTACAAATCCGTCACTTGGTATTATGATTAACTTCCATAATTTGTACCCTAAAAACTGTTTACTGAAAAAGCAAAGGATGGAGAAAATATTTATATACTGTAATATAACAATATGAAAGATGTTTCTTCACATGGCTGTAAATGCTTTGTCCTTATCACCAACAAAATTCTATTTTTTCATGCAAAAACTGGAATTTTGAAAGTTATTGAGTTCAATCTAAACCTTAAACCAAAGATTTTATTAGCTTTTTTATAATTAACCAATCGGAAAGTTGTCAACCTTGGCAGAGGGAATTTCTTTCAGTTGTTCCATGCTTCTGCCTACTGTGACTCTGCACAACTAAAACCTTCCCAGGTTTCCTCTGCCTTTTAAGAACAAAACAAATTACATCACTATTTGACTTTACAAGCCAGATTTCAGAAGTACCGGTCTCAAACAGGCAGTGAAATGAAGTGGCCAGATGGAAAGAGAGCCGCGCTTCGTTCCTTTGAACATCTAATCCCCAGTGCGTTCCCAAGTAGTCTGTCCCATTTCCATTAAGTCACTGCTGATGTCTTTCACGTGCTGTAACTAGCGTGTGCCCAGCCATAAGTAATGGCGGAGACCAGGACTGCATCTATAGAAGGGATCAAATGAGTTTGTTTCCGGGTAAGAAACTTGAAAAGAGAATGCCAGATTTAGGAAGGGGTGGAGGCAGTATCAGTTCAATTTTAGTCCAAGAAAAAACTGCACAAACACGCAAGTACAAATACACACGACGGCCTGCTAGACGACCTTTCCTGTCTGCTTCTTTCCAAAGTTAGTAACGGCTTGTGTCACTGATGTGTCTGGCCCTTACTACAGAACCAAAGTTTACAGTCCCTGACCCAAGAGCTTTACGCCTCCAAAGTCAGCCATTCCATTGGAAACGAGGACCCTGCTAAAATATCCCGAGACATCACTGGTGACATAGCAGGACAGCCTGAAAACAGCCAGCATTATCCTTGTGTGTACTTCTACAAAGTCAATCTATAGCACCAGCCATCCTTTGACACTGGCTGCAGAGTGCGTTCTGCTGTTCCACAGAGAGGTAGGAGAGAGAGCAACGAACCGGACACTAACGAGGTTTAAGTGACAGCAGGATGAACTTGCAAATGCCAGAGTTTCTATTATTACTCAAATTGTAAATCAGGTAAATATGAGAAAAACATAAATTGTTAATACCCTCCAAATGTTGAAGTAACAGCAACCAAAGCACTGGTGGAGTCCAACTGCAGAGAGTCTTCAAGTGGTGCACCAATGTGTTTCACATGTATTTGTAGAAACATATGAAAAACTCACAAAACTATTTTTAAACAATGTTTTGCTTTGCCTTAACTGTAGAGAAATTAAAATAAATTTTTTTGACTACAATATTAACTAAAATCTGTACAAATATATTTCAGTCTTTCTGAACTATTTAGTGAACAAACTATGGGAAAGGATAAAGATTTGCTGCACAGTATCTTCAGCTACAGAGTGGGGACTGTAAAACAAAGCCCCAAAACCTCAGAAACATTCCAGCTGTAGGTGGAAAGAATGGAAGAAAAGAGGACACAAGAAGCTCCTTTCGCTAATATATTCATCTCTACTGTAGGTGAATTAATAAACAGGAATCTACTCAAAAGATACTTCTGATGAGACTGTCAATGACCTTCCTCACCGTGTCCACCAACTCCACCCTGCCGAAGGGGAATTCCTCGTAGCTGGCACTGCAGCAGCTGTAAAGCCTCCGAGAAGCGCGCTGGCCTTGGATGCGTGATGTAAACTTGACTTCCCCAGACAGAGCCTTCCCTCTCCTTTGTGGCCTCTGTCTAACAGACCCAGAAACTGTCCACGAGAAAATCAGTGTGCCTCCTATTCCCACAAGAGAACGGCTGTGTGGGGCAGCCTCCGTTCCATGTTTGTTTGATTTTTTAATTAAGAAACATCACTACTCTCTATAAAGTGTAGGGGGTAGGGAAATCCCCCAGAGAAACACTGAATAAATAACACAGCATTTGCTGAAAGATGAAGTTTAATCCAATTTAACCTATAGGTCTACAAATTGTTCCCTTTCAGCCCTGCTTCTCAGATGCTTTTGTTTCCTGTTTTTAGAATAATACGTATACAAGCAATGTATCCTGACTGCATGAGAAGCACGTTTATACATATTTATATACACAGCCCTTCATATCAATACTTGCAAAAAATCCCATCAGTCCAAAAGAGACAACATTTAGGAGGAAATTTTCAGCACCACAGACATGGATTTAGTTATATACTTTTCATGATCAGCAATGGGATGTGAGTTATTCCCTCTGTGCTGAGAATATTTGGCTTTGACTTCAAATAATGTAGATATATATCAACCTCAATATAATTTATATTCTCTCAAAAGGAACCTAAAATGCTCTAAGCCTTTGCTGAGGCATCTGATGTTCCAGTCCCCCCTGTTACACTGTATTATCGGCTGTTTTACTTCACTTGCGATCCTTGCTTTCCTATGATTTTTTCAGACAAAGAAACAAAATGTCTGCTGTACGCTGAGTATAAACACAGCTGACTTGTTTTCCCCAAAGTATTGATTTTATGCACTTTTAAAATAACTATTTTCATTCTGTTTGCATAATCAGCTGGGGCATTGTTCCTCTACATTTGCAGAAACACAGATGGAATTGCTGATTTGGAGCCTTTGGAGAGATTTTACAGTATTCTCCAGAATCTAAGCTTCTATTAAAATAAGGTTTCAAGCACTTCTGGTTGCGAAGATAGCCTGGACAATGTAAATTGATGCATGGTTATCTTGTTGTGTCCATGACCAGACAGACAGACGCAACAGCACCAAGGGAGCTGTGAACTTCCCCCACTTATTTTATTGGGTGTTTACTTGGGGCCAGATGCTCCCCTCTGTTGTGCAGAACGGTGTTAAATGACTGAGAAAAAGAGAGGAAAAGGAAATGGAAATAAAAACCAAAGAGGAGAAAAGGAAATCTCCACAGCCTGCTTCCCAGGGGGCTACAGATGCCCTCCCTTGCCAGTATTAGCCTGCTGGAAGATTTGGGGCTGAGCCATGCATATGGCACATTTTTCGAAAGACACTTTATTTTCCAAAAGAATGCCACCCAAAAAGTTAATGATGCTTCCAGCATCATTTACCCTTCCACTTTAGCTTTTGTACTCCTTTTACGTGGATGTCATGTAGCCAAGGAAAAATGTAAACCCAGGGTGGATTTAGATGACGCTGCAGGAGGATGGCCCTTCCATTGAGCGCTCCCTCATTTGAAGGAAGTAATTCCATTTCCCAAAGAACGTCAGGGTTTGCAGGCTCTGCCTTTCTGCAAGAAAGCTTAACTTGTTGAGTGTGCATCTTTCCAGAAGACAACTTTTCACATTAATAAAAATCAACTGCTGTATGACAAATCCCTATTTGTTATATGTGGAAAGTAAAATCAAAAGAAACGTGACTGAATGCAGCTAACAGTAACCATATTACTTGATCCTGAAATCAGACCGGACAGAAATGGGCTCTATCTTTTCAGCATCAAAGCGATGCAATCCTTTCAGCCCGAAGTGCTTCCTGCGTCACTCCTGCAAGCTACTAATACAACCCACCCTCAAAATCCCACAACTTCCGTCAGGACCAAAGCAAGGGTGACACAGAAGGGGCAGCACTTGGGAGCAGAATGGAGCTGCAGACCTTGGGTATTTGTAGTAACTACTGTGCAAGAAGGACTCCACGTATGATTTTACACGGAACAGTCCTTTGCTGATGTAGGCTTATTAGGGAGAGGGACACCAAATGGAGATCCTGCCCCAGGAACCATGTTGTCTAGCTGCTCTCCGACTCTTCCTAAAATGCAGCCCTCGCTAGCTTTGGTCCATTACAGTGAATTTGCATGTTTCATTAGCCAAAAGGAAACTACGCTAGCCTGATCGCAAGCACTGCATGGGAAAGCCAAACAACCACAAGACTAACTCTCTATTTGCAGATGGAAATTAAGATCTTGCTTATCACTATAACTTGTGATATAAATACGTACGTGTACATATATACATCTCTCTGTATACATAGATACATATATATTCACAGACATATATGAGAGGAGCTTACACCACAATTTCTATCAAGAGATACAGCCTTGAAGTCCTATGTGGCTTAGGGAACAACAACAAAAAAGGTTTATTGTGCTGCAGAACTACATCGTCTTCCCTGTGTTGTGCACCTCGGCTGTAGCCTGCAACCAGAATGTTTATAACATATATTGGAACTAATACTATAAGAGCAATGCAATCCTATGGACTCAACCACAGTTTCCTTTAGGTCAACATGAGGTCAAACAGAAGCAGGAGGGAACAAATAATAGGGAAATGAGAAAACAGATACAAAAAAGGCAGAGAGGCTCAAAAAGAGGAAAAAAGTTTACGAATAAAAAAAGCAAGCCTCATGTAACTAATCACATTTCAATCACTGCAGAATTTCTCCATGGCTGCTGCTTTATTCAATGGTATTTTATGGATAAATCACTATAAAAATATACCACCAAAAAAATTCCAGTGCTGGCAGAGAAATAGACTTGATGTCCCAGGAAATGCGACAGTACATCCAGGCACAAACAAAAATCGTATGGCAACAATATGCTCAATATGCTGCTTCTCTACTTCTGTAAGTGGAGTAAATCTTTCTGAGTACCAAACAAGACCTCAGAATTTTTTCTACTTACCCTTCGCATTTCAAATAACTGAAACCATTAGATAGAGATGTTAAATAACCTTTTCTACTTTAACTCGGAAGTAATTACCATGACCCAAATACAAGGCAAATAAACACATTTCATTACTTATTTTCAACTACATTAAGGGAAGAAATTCTGTGTGAAAGTTCAGCATCACTATACTGCAAAATTTTGCAATTAATGTAATTCTGCGATATATTTGATATCAACTAAAATTCCAGTACAGTCTGCATGATGATTTAAAGTTATGGGACACGAATACGCTTTCCTTTATGGAATATGATTGCATTCAATCAATTTAAACACACAATAAACTACATGCATCTGATCCTGCCCTACTTTCACAGACATTATTTCCATGAGTGCTTAAAAAAGCGCAAGATCCCAATCTATAACATTGCATAACATTCTATCAGTGGACTTGAATTCTCTCAGCACCACGAAGACTTATTCACCCAAGTGAGTACCAAAATGCTACTGGCAGGTAAAACCTAAAACGGCTATTGGAACAAATGCATATGGCTCTTCATACTATTTTCCGTGGTGTAAAGAATCTTTCTGACTGCAATATCAATGACTTTAAACCACAGACTAAGACTTTAGACCTTTCGGTGGTGCCAACTCACTTGTTTTATATACTATGATATACAGTCCTGGCTTTGAGCTATCTCTCACTACTGATGCTTTTGATGCTTTGTTCTCTTTTTACTTTAGGATGGAAAATAACAAATAATGCTGAGTTCTCCTCTTACTCTTGAATTCTTCTGATGTCTATCTTCAGAACTCTTCTAACATCCAATTTATGTCATTCTTTTTCTTTCTTATGCTGTGAATTTGAAACGAAAGAAGGTAACATAATATCATAAGATCTACGGACGACTGAAATGGCCTTCGGAGTAAACTTCAGAGTTATTCGCAAAACTATCGTGCCTCAATAGAAAGTAAAAAATTGCTTTTCGATAGATAATGCAACTACTCTTGAAATTCTTCTTGGATGAAGTCAGTGCCACAGGGAACACTCTAATGATAATAAAGTATATGGTGCCAATGCCTTAAGAGCAGTCCAGATGGGTTATTTTGTTAGCATTAGGTATCATTCAAATTCACTCTCAAACACTTATGCGCTTTCTCTTAACTAATTGTTTTTTATAAAATGGCTACAAAACCTGAAGTTTGTTAATGAGAGAAGCTGAAATCTGCTGTGCTGATTGACCTGCAATGCTACTCCCATGTTATTCTGTCATATAATTCCTCTTAAAACATCACATCAGAATTCCAAACACCTCTTACATTAGTTAGTTAAGGATCTGATTCAATCTTCTATCAGGTTTGAGCAACATGCATAGTCACCTATTTAAATCTCATTTAGCTCAGTTGAACTTTCAAACATATTTCAAGTTCAGCACAGGCTTAAAAGCTTCACTGCGCAGGATCCCCAGAGATGATCTCTACATCACTGCTCAATGCACAGCCGTATACATACACATGATTAACCGCAACGTTTCTGAAGAACCTGAGGTAGCCACCCTTTCCCTGCCCCAGTCCCTATCCTCGCATTTGGTCTCTAGCCCCTGCACTGCACTGCCCCGTTCTCTCCAATTCATTATGCAATGGGCATGAATCTTCCACGGGTTATTGGAAGCAATGCAGGACTACAATAACGTATCAGCAGCACTTCTCAGGGATTTCTGCCACGTAACCTACATAGTAGCCACACTGTCAGGTTCAAATTCTGTGGATAACAGCATAATTTTTTGAGCCCAAGGAAACAGAAATCTTCTCTTGTTGGGTGCCACAAGCTGCCCATCCCTCCATACTTTGTGCAGATTCATGGGAAATCAAGATATACGTAATGAAAAGTATCCATTTCATTACTCTCACGAGACACCTACTGTTTTGTCTTCCTTCATTCTGTGTCTGCTAAAGAACAGTTATTTAGACTTTATGAAAAGTGGATGGTCTTGGCCTTCGATATGTTTTATTTTGTCTATGAATGTTGTATTTCAGACTCCATTTTTCCTAGTTTATTGTTTGCCAGCTGAGCTACGTTAGTCATTCCTTTCAACGAACTGCTGATGACATTTCTTCTCTTCCTATGTTACCAGAAGCACTACTTCCCTGAGCATGTGACAGACCTAATATCCCTCCTACTTAGTTTGCTTTTTCAAATAATATTGTGATTATATTAATCTAAAATGCAAAGTACGCTTTCACCTTTTTCTTTGCTGAATGCTATTACTCCAACCTGTCTTAATGCCAAGGAATTAATGTAAACTTTAAGGGTTTTGGCAATAGCTACATAATCCTCCTCTTTTTGGTGCAAACAGGAGGTGTCCTTTCTTCTTTTTCCCTTTCTTAAGTACTCCTGAGGAGTTATTAATTTGTAGTTTGTATTTCTCGGATATGTGCAGTTCTACAGGGAAATTTCACACGCTCTCCTGTTTATTGAAGTGCCAGTAAGAGCATCTAGGGAAGTTAATGACATTCCTCAGCAAGATGAAAAGCCCATTTGCTTAGACCTTCTCCTACAGAGTTTGTCCTTCCCACTTTCACTGTAGCTTTTCTAGCATCTCACCACTATTGAGCACGTAGAACACTGCCGCCTACCCAAACACCGACAGGCCTGGGTCAGCTACGTTCTGTTAACAGATACCAATTTGATCTCCCTTTTCCAAGCCTTAATGACTTTACCAGGCTCAGTTTACTTGATGTTGGCTTCTCTGTCTAGCCAGAGCAAAACACTGGTGAAATCACACCGTAACCTCAGGTTCTTTTCAAGTCCTTGAGGACCACTCTATGCACTTCTTCCCCCCTTTTTTCCCTCCTGACAATGTACTAGAAAAATACTGCTCATTTACATTTGTCTCAGAATTGAAACTAGGTACCAATCTTCTAGAGATATTTGTGACCTTTCTAAATGGAAGGTTTAGAATACCTTCAGGAGAACACCTTTGCATTATGAAAACTTTGAGGCTTAAAAAATCTCGTTTGCCAGTCTGCCTTTTGTATTTTTTACTCAGAAACAACAAAGGGTGTTATTCTCTGCATCTCTGGATTTTAAGAATCAAATAATCTTCTACCGATGTAAAAAACCCTCTTGGTAGAAGTCAGCTAGGGCTGTGCCAGGAAGCTTTTAGCAGTGTTCAGATCCATTTTTTTCACAACTTGCTCCAGAACACACACACAAAAGAACAGTATCCATCTTTGCGTACAGCCAGCCCTCTTGGAGAGGATAATGTCTGGCACTATGCTGTGTTATTAACTTATAACAGACTGAAGAACTCTGTGGCCCAATAATGTTGATTTGAATTCTGGAAATTACGAAAACTATTGGAGTGCTACTATCATGACAGAGGAAATGGAGTGATCCAGGTATCTACAGGCCCTGTGGCATATCATTAGGCAATACAAAAGCTGGTACAGGATTCACTCAACAGAGAATACGACTATATAAAGCATGCCAATCAGTATACTTTTTCTGGAAAACAAATCTTGTTGGACAAACCCTTCAAGATGACAAGTTCAGTTACTGGAAGAAACTACGGAGGAATAGGATGAATTGATTTACACTAGCTAGAGAATGATGGTTTTTTTTTCCCAAGTAGCACTGAATGTCAACAGAACATACAGCACAAGTAAGTAATGGCTATCAAGTAACATAATGATAAACACCAGTGGGGAATCACTGCTGAATGGTGACCCTCACAAGGGATTCCTCCAGAGACCAATACAGTGGCCAGTATCAGTCACATTTTCATCAGTATTCTGAAAGTAAATGGCAACGATCAGCTACTTGACAACTTTTGCAGGCAGCACAGAGACTGATACGGTTAAAAAAAATGTGTGGACAGGACTTAGCCCTGCCAGGTCACTTAATGATCAGGACCAAATGTGTTACAGAACTATATGCAATGATAGGGAGAAGGACGACTGGAAAAATGATGAGTTTGTGCTCAAAACCACTGCATCTGAAAACAATGTAGGTATTATCCCGGACAACTCAAAATGAACTCCCAGTATAGTACCTAATCCTTCTGTATTTCGCTAGGTAGACAAGTATGAGACTAACATGGAATAACCTTGTTTTCAGCTTTTTAGAAGTACATTGAAGAGAGCACAGAAAAGAGACTGTGGAGACAGGTGGAAAATATGTGATAATGATTAACTCAATTTGCTTCACTTATCAGATTTAAAACTGATAGATGGAAGGAAAATACCTTGTATGAAAGAGCTCGCTTGTCTAGCAGAGGAAGCTGGAATTTGAAAAGGAACCCAGAGAAATTCAAATATGCCTGTTTTTTACAATGAAGTCAATCACACACTGGGACAAACTATTAAAGGAACAGAATATTCTTCATTTCTGACATCTTCAAATCAGGAAAAGATTCCTGCCTGGAAACCATGCAGTTACACAGCTAGCACAGGGATAAAAGGATAAAATTTAGTAACTTGTGATAGAAGTCAAAACAGCTGACATAAAAATCCTAAGTACAATGATGCTCAAACTTTTACACAACCATTCTTTAACGAGCTTACTTTGAGTAAGACTTTAACAATTCCTTGTAACACATCTTGCTGTAAAATTACACATTCTAATTGGAATGGATACTCCAGGAGAATGAAAGAAGACAGAAGCCTTCTATTGTCAAAGTCCCAAAAGTATCAGCTTAGCCTTTGAACCCAACACCACTATGGAGAGAAAAACCCTGATGCAGGGAATAAAAACCTTTAGAAGCATCCATATCCTCCATTCTCTTGCACTTGTTATAGACAGGTGTAAGTCTAATTTTTTTAATATACATAGGTTTAGCTGAAAAGAGAACTGGCCAAAACATACGTACACACAGATATACTTACTTAATATTACAATTTGTCATGTAATTTATGAAAAATATTCAAGATACGAAAATGTAAGTAAACAGCACATCTATCGTTTCATTTACTTTGTTTCTCTGAAAGCATCCTGGCATCACCAAAAGATACAAGGTCACACTGAATCAAAGGACATCATCTGCTTGTTCAAAATGTCATTATGGAAGAATGAGGAAAAAGCAGCTGTATTACAAGTCACCTTTCCAGCTCTCACAAACAAACTATTAATGGAGAAAGTCAGTCCTTTACAGTGCATTACAGGACCAAGGTCACCTGGGAAACCGTAAGGCCTCGCTGGCTACCCACAAGACCAACTTGATTAGTCCCAATAACCTCCTGCCCTTGCCAAGCGACTGATGGAAAGTCAAGTTTTTCAGCAGACTGCTAACTTGGTGTTCACGCTTTTCGTGTGCCCAGTTATACAAGCTAAAGTGCCCAAGATTTATGTGAAGCACTTCGTTTCAATTACTGTACAGTGTTCACTACTGTCTATTGGAATTACCATGAGCATTATAATTATGTTGATAATCACAAATTCTCTAAATACAAAGACAGTCTAAACTCAAAGTTTATGTCAAGACTCCTGTCTGCTAAAAATTGTCTTGTTCCTTTTGACTGCCATAAATCAGGCGACAGGAACACATCACCAGGAAGCAAGTTTTCTTGGAAATAACCTGTAACCACACGCCAGACACTTTTAAGCACTCTCTTTAGCATACAAATAGACTAAAACCACGCCTTCAATGTGTGCACGAATTACGGACTCTGTGTGTTTTCCCTGTACAGAATCCTCCATCACATTCCCATCAGAGCAAGCAGTTTGACCTATTAAAACATAACCAGCTCACTGCAATAAGCAAATTACATATATAATATGAAATATGTGAGAACCAAGTGCAGTTTCCTTCTACATCTTTATTACGTTTGAGTAATCAGCTACATTAGAACGCTGGAGAATGTTCGACTGCAATGACAGGTTATATTAAACTTGTAGACCGGGGGAACCTCATAAAATAAGGTGATATGGAAAAGGGGGGGGGGGAAATCTCTAGGTTGTAATCATTTCTTTCACACAAAAACGTTTGGTTTCAGATTCTCTTTATTACATCCCGCGTACTGGTGAATGAACAGGACTAGGTTCTTTCTGCATCTGCCATAAGCCCTTGGAGGACAGTATGTTTGTTTGTCATCAATCTATGAAAAGTCCTGTGATTTTCGTCCTGTGTTGGTCATAGTAAAAATACGTTATTTTTACCATCATTTTCTCAGTAGAATTCCACAAATACGGGCACACTTGATGAATCAATTGGTGTGTTTTATTTTATGATTTTTCTTTTTTTTTTATTTGCGAGAAAGAAGCAAATTCTGAGTAACGGTGAGAGCGCACAACCCCCCTTTTATGGACTTTGTGTAACTCCTGAACCTGTCCCCAGATTTGAGTATGACCTGGGGCATCTCATCTAACTTTATGTTGCTGCAGTCTTCTGAGCTGTAAAGAATAAACCACAGTTCTATACCCAAAACTGATGAGAAGATGTTAGTTATGTTTAATGTTGTTTGGCTTTCTGTTCTTTAAAGCTGTCTCCACTTTAAAACGTTCAGCTGGATACACCTCTAAAGATAACCGAGCTGTGAGTTCAGACAATGAGAACCAATATTAGGAGAGACTTGAAAATGTCATTTAAACTACTTATGGAGTTTATAAACATTTCCTCTGTAATGCTTAAAGCTGTCACCTGAATGGAAATGCAGTTTTACAAATTACTATAAAATTGTTTTATTTAAGGCCCTATACAATTAATTTAAAGTTCTAATTATACACAAATAAGTGCACTTAATTCAGCATTATCCTAAAACAGTGGAGAATTTAAACAGCTTTTCATTGTGGTAATTTTAAAATTTTATTTCTGAAAATTAGTAATTATAATACGAATCTTCAAATATGAGTATATTTCATTTATTAGGAATAATTCCCCTTAATTTCACTACTACTATGGTTATAGAAAGTGCTTTTCTTTGACTAAGGCTAGAATAACTGAAGTTATACATACTCTTTGCCCTAATTCTGTGCAAAGTTGAAATGAAGTAACAGTTTGCTTTAATTCTCTATGCCTTTTTAATAACTTGTTCTATTTCCAAGCAGCTTTCTTGCATTTTTCTCCATAGCATTTCATTTGGTTTCAGTTAAGAAATTCTTTAAAATCTCCACACCTAACTTTAAATATACCAAAATTAAAACAAAGACTTCATGTTGTAATAAAAGCGTATCAACGCTTCAGTACATAGTATTTACCTGTTAGCTCATCTGCTTCTAGTGCATATTTAACTCCTTTCTGTGCCCTCATCGCTGCTCCATCCGAACAGCTCACACTCCCCTTCTGGCGTCACAACCACGTGCTCTCAATGCACGGGAAATCAGTGCTCGAGCTAGACAAGAACTGCGTTAACGTCACCGATCTTAGTATGGTGCCTAACCCACTGGAGAAGCTTCCTTCCCATCAGCCTGCTACTACTTCCTTCTTCTCACCATTCAGGTCTCTCTCTTAATTTGGCAATAACAGGCCACGCGCTTTCAAATCAGAATCCAGACCTACAAAGGATGCCATAGGCAAAGAAAAAAGCACGCTGAAAAGCAAAAGGAAATATAGATTACAGGTGTGCTTAGCATACCTGCAAAAGTTCCAGAAATGTAATTCTGTGATGAAACAAATTTAAAACACTTCCGTCAAAGTTCAGAAAGTGCTCTGTCAGTTAATGCCTCTTCATCCACCCCTTGGTAGATGACAACTGGTTTGAGGAAAGAAACAAGTGTTTTTCATCAGTGATCCTCATCTGATCATCGTTATACAGGAACCTGGCACAAACAACAGAACTCTCTCTACTTTTCCACAAAAACAAAAGTTATGACAAACGTATCTTGAAGACATTTTCTTCATTAGTTTGCAGCAGTATCTCACTACTTAGGAGCTGCTAGAACCCTCTGTTCTCTAGAGATTTAATGCGAGAAGGTGCTGAACATTCAGTTCTCAGTGATGAAAATGGGAGTTGACGGCTCTCAGCAGCTCATCGCATTAGACAGCAGGGATTGCTCACAAAAAGAATGACAGCCATACCTGAAAAATGTTAAGCAAGGTCCTAACAGCTCAGTTACTGGCTGGCGTGCACCCAGAATTGGACAACAAAGTGATGAAGACAAAGTAAGCATCGCATTTTATGCTTACTTAAAAAGCATGGCATTTTAAAGCTATGCTTATTTTAAGTCATGTATATTGTTTCCACTTACTCACAATCTATTCTGAGAGAATGCGCACGGTGATACCAAATTGTCTATTAGAGGTACTCACAGGCACAATTTCTGTTCATAGCACGATGCAAAGAATGTTTACAACAATTACCTAGTCATCTTAAATTCAACTATACCAGTCTAAAGAATTTCTGTGAATTTCTCACATTATAATATTTTAAGTATATGAATTTCTGTTTAATGTTTGCCATCGTGCCTTATATCTGCATTAGAAGATTCTTATTTCTTTATTAAAAAAAAAATCCCCTGGGAAGTGTGGTCATTCAACAGCTAGTATATAATTGTACTTCAGATTTAAACTTCTTCGACAGAAAAAGATGCACAGTCCAAGTCTCGTATCGGTTCTACACTGCCTTAATCAAATTGATTTATCTTCAACCTTTAATATCAGTTTTACACTAGCATAATTGAATTGAGTTCAATGGTTATTCTTATTTATACCACAGCATTGCTTTTCATGGCTTAAATACATTGTCCAAGGACCCAGTAAAACTACGTACTTTCAATTCCACGTGTGTTTTTATGCAGATACAGGACACACACACACACTTTTCAAGCAGTTATGCAAGTGACAAGAACTGATGCCATTTAATCTGGGCTGGTTTTTTTCCCCCCTCAAAAGGCAAGGACATTTGCACTGTTTAATGCAGTCACATCAGAGTACAGCATGATCTCTACTTGTAAGAAATTTCAATTAGTTATTCTTTGCTTTCAGGTACTGTAGCCACTAAAGCAATTTAACTTTAATTCCATCTGACTTCAATTGTGTTCAAATTATAGTAAAAAGGAAGAAGACAACAAGCTGTAAATATGAAAAGAGACAGAAAATCATTGAGAATCATGCCTTTATGAATATTTGATGAAGAAAGGTTAGATCTACTGCTGGTAAATTACAAGAAATTATGTCCATCATGTGACTCTGTCAGCAAAGGTTAATACAAATAGGTTTGGATTTAGTTGAGATGACAACGAGGATTAAAAAAGATTTGTCCTGTCCTCGCTGCAATTAGTTTTTCTCCTATTATTATTGTAACGGAGTTTATCGTTAGGATTATGGTAACAGAACTACTGCTCAATGAAATCATTTTGTTTTTCATAATACTGTGGCAGTTTTGCAATAAATTTTTCATCTCTACTAATCTACCTCTTTATTGTGCATTTACTGAAGTAGAGATACAATCATTAACCCATTTCTTGCTGTAATAGGTCTTATTTTGACTGACGGGAATTTTGGGCGCTGTCTCGTGGGCTGCAACAAGGCTCCTGGGCTGCCCTACCACCGTTCTCGGTTACAGCAGCAAGGGAGGAGCTGTTGATGAGGTGGGACATCACACAAGACCCTTTAGACAAAACTAGCGATGACATCTGATCTTGTCTGCAGTAACAGCTCTTCTGGGCTCGTGGTGACAGAAACTGGGAAATCTGGAAGTTGTTACTGCACGTCGTGCACACCGATAAAAAGGAAGAGGTCTTGAAAATCACACCCTTCCTGTCACATTGTAACTGCTTCAAAGCACAAGCTAAAGTAGATTGAAAACTTGACAATATTTTCCATAGTAAGAATTTGTTCATAAAACAACTATCAAACAACTATGCAAAAGAAATCAGAAGCTTTAGTGAAGAAAGGTTTTCTTCCAAGATGCATTTCAAATTTTAACTTCTAAGTTCAAATGTTACATTTGCTCCTGTTCTGACAAATTGCTTTAAACACAAAATTTTGCTATCCTGGAGTCCATATTTTCTTTGCCCACTTTTGAGTTAGAATATACACTTTTAAGAATACAGGTTGCAAGCAAAGCAGAAATTTAATTCAGACTTTTTTTTAATGTGTGATGAAAATAGAACTTTGTGTAATCTCTTCTGATAAAACCATAAATTAAAACTCTAGAAGTACGTAGTATATTAGTAGGGGTACACAGAATTGCTAGAAAGTGTTAAAAGCGACTGGCAAGTGACTAATTGGAATTGGCATGCACAGCCCAATTGATGGCAAGCAGTCATACTTTGGTGGTGTCCACCGAGACTTACTTCTGCAGTTACATATACTTCTTCCACACTTAATGTCACGTGAAAGAAGGAAATTTAACACATCAGGAAGCTTGCTAGATTATCCGAACACCTAATCAATACCATTGACAACAATTCTGTCTAAAAGCATTGGGACAGCCCTAAGTAAGATACGGAAACAGACATTCAGGACCTTTGCCAATATATTACCTTTGACCCAGTGTTCCCACTCCATACCCAGGAGGCAACGTGGCTTCCTTGCCGGAGCTCTTCCACCTAACCGCTTTCCAGCTGCCTAGTTTAATAAAATGCACCCTTCACGCTAGCTTTGACCCAGCTAAAACCAACACAAATAAAGACCCCCAAGCCCCACTAGTGCCACAGCCTCTGAGGCATGAGAGGCAGCGATTCAGGTCACGCGGTTGCTACCCTGCTGCAGCCATCTTATCGGTTGCACAGATTGGACTTGTGTAAATCTCAGCAATGTTCTCAACATTACGGGACTCAGTGGGATACAAATGGCTTCTTCATGTACTGGGCTTGCTCACAGAGATTTGAGTTACCTGTGGAGCGACTTTCCCACTCTCTGACATACACCTGGTGGTCCTGAAAGACATCACGACAAATTTCCACTCGCCAGATTTAATGCTCTAAAAAGCACCCAGATTTTATTGCTCAAGTTGAAGTTAACTCTGAAAGACAGAGGACAGGGATGCATATGTCTCGAAATACCTCAGGTAGCATTAGGGAAATGAAGTGCAATGGAAAAAACATTAAACTCATAGTATATGCAACATATCAAGTTTGACTGTTGTTCCCATGTACTGGTAATGGCCATCTATCTTAAAAAAAAAAAAAAAAAAGAAAAAAAAAAGAAAAAAGAAAAAAAGAAAAAAAAAGAAAAGCGATCAGCCTGTTCTGAAAAGAAACATCTCAAAGCACAAATGTACTACACAGGAGTCACGGATCAGCATATAAACTTTTGAACACGTTGGCTGCTACAAAAAAAATCAGGAAGAAGTACGACAAGGAGAGTCATAGCTATTAGCTAAAATATGCACGTAACCCCTAGAAAAAGAATTACATGTCACAGGGCAGGAAAAATGATTTTGTCATGTTACCAACTGAGCTGATTGTGTGTTTAGCCCCGAGACCAGGCAGCCTGTGAGAATAATTCTTCTATGCACCACTGCAAGACAAACCATGGAGCGCAGGTTATTTTAAGCACATGATCCACATTCCTCAGCTGGATCAGTCACTGAATTTTGTAACTTCTAACTAAAAATGTGAATATTGCTTTATGATTGCCCAAACTGTCACTTTTTCAAAGACTACCAAATGAGTCCCCAGAGACACAGTCCTTTAACTTAAGAATATCTTTTTACAGTGAAATCAAAGTAAAAAAAAAAACCAACTGAGGCCTTCAGCTTTAAAGACAACATAATGAGATCAGAGATTCTGCCTGCAAAGAAATTAACTTATGGCTGATTAATGAAAGTAACCTTAAATAGTAGGCATATTGCCAAGAACAGGACACTGTAACAAACGGGTAGGAAGTTAACAGGCAGCTTTCAAGGGGCTGGAGCACAGCAGCCTAGAAGAGAAATCTGAGCAGATACTGCTTGCAAATTTGATCCCAGATTCTTGGAATGACCAAGTAAGTCATATATGCTATAAAGTCTTCTATAAACCCCCCCTTCCATGCACCCTGTAATAACTTAGATAATGGATTAAATTAATTGTTGGTGAAAAAACAGTTACCATATATGATCCATAATAGAAATTTTGCTTGTTGTTATAGGAATTACCAGAAATAAAAAAAAATCTGCTAGGCCCTATGAACCCGAAAGGTCCTCAGCTGCACTCACAATCTGCCCCATTTTATGTCAGCAGTATCTTTTGTCTATTGCTGTAATTCATATTAAGTATCTTAGGACTCATTCAATTACTACTGCTCCCTCTTCTCTTTGGTTGGCGTAAGATCAAACCCCAAAAGTATGAGCTTCCAAAAGACACTTAGCTGGTCTCTTTGACCTTTTTGCTATCTCTTCTGGCCTTGAATGTGCTTGGTTCCATGTTCATACACTTGCTTCTTTACCAGCCTCCCACAGTTCCTTATTACATGTTAGTACAACAATCATTCTCTGGTCCACCCAGAAAATATTCCACAGGATTGCTCGATTTCCTTTACCACAAGTGCTGAGGCCTCAATCAGATGTAAAACAATAGGTATTTTGCTTTCTTATTAATTAGCTTAGCATATCTTCAGCTCCTTTTACCTTGGTAATTGAAACTAAAACTTCCCAAAAGTGAGAGGCAAACACATTGTTGCTTGGATTGTGCCTTATTTTTTTCTCCTTAAGTTGTTATTAGTAATTAATGCTTCTAGGTACATAAACTATATAGCATGATTATCATTACGAACTGTTTGTAAGCTTGTCTGGGTGCTTATGTTGCCCTACTTGATAAAACTAGTTTCATTTTTACCAATCTGGATGACATTTTTCTTGCCCTTTTCGCCTGCCTACATTTCTTTAAAATAATAACATCATAAGGTGTCCAAAAGCTGGTGGAGGTCATTTGTGTATGCTTTTTCCAAGCCCCACACTGACAGGAAATAACAAAAAGACTTTATTCATAGTGGACGAGTTGGTTTTTAATAGGCTTGCTGATACTTTCTTACTGTATCTGCCAAATAGCAAGCAAGCTTATAGATTAGCATCAGAGAGAGAATCCTATGGGCTGTAATAAGGACTGAGATGCAGCGGTACTCCACATGCCCTTCTTTTTTCAATTACAACCCAATTTTCATCTGCTTAAAATTATTTTAGATCTCCAAATTATACCTTTGAAAGTCTTCATTTCTCCACTTAAAGTCTTCAGACAAAACTCACCCTTTACTACTTTTAATAATTCAGCAGAACTGTTTTCAACACTTGGTGCTTTGTTGTACCTGAGCACTTTCACTGCCCCTTGGATTTCTTCATGATTTGCTCAGTTGTCTATAAAACAGTGGGGTTTTGGTCACCTGTAATAATCTCAATATCAGGCAGCGCATTAAAGCACCATTTTTCTCTTTCTATAACGGGACTTTAGCTATAACTTCTGCAGTTAAGGTTTTTTGTCGTCATCTTTTTTTGGATGGTATACAAACATTGCCATGTTTCGTTCTTCATTGTTGCAGTTGTTATCTTTTACCTGTTTTTATCTCCGATTATCTACAGCTCACTCTTCTTAACCTTCTCTCAATAATGTTTCAGACCCTCAAACCTGTTCTTAATTGCTAGCCAGTGTTCTTATCTGTACAAAGTTCATTTTGTATCTGTTTCCTTCAGCGCTTTACTTCCACCAAGAAGGAAGGACTGGAAACATTGAGCTTGGAAACACTTTGAGCTTGTGCTGATCAGACATCCTTGCTAAACTGAGGGAACGACGGGAGAATTTAGGAATAAAAGGAAAACATCAGCACACTAAATTCATCAATATACACATTCTGCTAAAGAATGAGCAAATGAGGTATGGTATAAATTTAATGAAGAAGTTAAATGGATACACGATAGTCTGCCAAAGTAGGATGTCCAAATTAACCTGTATGATGGTGATGCTAAAACAGAAAAGAAACAATGCAAAAACAATGGAAACAAGCCAGTTTAAAAAAAATATTTTCATCAAATATACGGTATGCTTGTGACGAATCTCATATAGTCACATTAAGAATAATCAAAAGGTATTATGCATATGTAGAAGGGGGTTAATGTCAATCAGATTAACCACACACTTGATCATTTCAAGACATGATAGTAATATCGATTACAGCAAAAATCTAGCAGCTTAACTGCAGTTCAGATTGCTGTCTTCTAGGAAGGTGCCAACATGTAGATTTTCCACAAGAAACAGCTGAACAGACAAGCTGTCTAGACCATTTATACCTACACATTAAGACACTTGGTCATGCCATCTTTTAAAAGCTGGTATTTCTTTTCCCCTTCAAAAATAGTGAAAGCACAATTACAGAAAGACTTTTTTGACGGAAAATCCAAGATTAAAATCAAATCAAGGCATTTTACTTAGGCATACCTAAGTATCTTATCGACCCTGCTTCTCAATAAACTGTTAACTCAATCCCACAAAATTTTTATATACTCTGGTTCTGACTCAACGAAGTCATTCAACATGCACTCGTCTTCAGACACGGGTCTCAACAGAATTACTGATTCTCTTACACAGAGATCCATATAGCCTGTATAAGTAGGCCTGGAATGTTTAGCAATCTGTGGAATGAAACACACATGTAATATTGACATGAATGTATACATCGAACAATTCATGACTTCTATAGGAGGAGGTTAGAAGCTCTAGTTGCTGTCTGAAAGCGGTAAAATTATCTATCGCAACAGAAACTGCTAAAAATTTGTATGTTATTTGAAATGGATTTTCCTGAAATAAAATGAAATCATTTCAATATGACCAGGTGAGGACAGTAATTTCAATTATCTGAAGGACTGGACAATGTGTTATTCCACAAATCAATTGGCTTTATCAGTGGCTGTCAGAAGAACTCAAGAGTTTGATATTACCAGGGGGGTTATATTCATCTCTTAAAATTGCTCACGTGTGCCTTTGTATTTGATAGTTCAAGAAGAAACCAGGCAACCATACATTGGTTTTCATGCACTTCCTCTAAACCTAATGCTGGACACATGAATCTGATACAGCTTGTAATACTATGACATGCTGACAATGAGCTTTTTCTCACCGATCTTATATCAGCTTCAATGCTTAATTTCCTGTGTAAATGTATACTGTGCACTTCTGTAAGAGCATATACTACATGCCACGTCCTATGAAAATTAGTGAAGTTAACATGAGTAAAGTGATCAAGATGAGCAATGTTATACCATACCTCTTTTGTGTAACTAATGTCTATTTTAAGGAAAAACTTTCATCCCTATATTAAATAAACCTGTTCAGAACTGAACCTAACAAAACTCCTACTCCAGGTCTGTGGAACACTGAATCTAGACTGATGTAAAATATACATTGGCAGGCTCTTAATACTGATTCTTGTAAGCGAGCTCATGCTGCAAACTACACGGATGCAATGTAGAATTGGTATTATTTTAATCTTTCAAATATGAAAACTTTAAAGTGCCAGTTAAAATTTGGCATGAATATGGCTATACATCACTTTTATGCTCCTGTGAGACTAATGATTTAATTGCATTTCACCTACATAGAATCTAATTAAGACACCGAACAACCAAATGTTTTGTGCATGTGACCAAATGCAGGATTTGTCTGATATAGGCACCTACAAACAACTATTGCAGGAAAAAAGATCACCCCAGGTTGAATGGATACCTAGAAAGGTAAAAAAAAAATTGCTTTGCTGACTGGGGGCTCAAGGCATAGTGGTTAATGGTTTGCACTCCACCTGGATGGCAGTGAGCAAGCAAAGTACCATAGAGGTTTCTAGTAGGACCTCTCATCTAATGGTTTCATCAGTGATCTGGAGCAGGTAAAGGACTGCATGCTCATCAAGTTGGTAGATGACATCAAACTGTGGGGGGACATGACCACTAGTCAATATGCTCAAGGGCAGGGCTCCCATACAGACTGGAGGAACGGGTCAACAGGAACCTTAGGAAATTCAACATAGAAAAATGCAAAGTCCTGCACGTGGGAAGGAATAATGATATAGGACTGGCTGGGGTATAGCTCTGCTGAAAAAGACCTGAAGGTCTTGGTAGACAGCCAGCTGCACATGAGCCAGTAGTCTCTCTTGGCAGCAAAGACGACCTACAGTATTAAGGGAAGCATGGCCAGCAGATCAAGGGAAGTAATATTCCCCCTCTACTCGACGATTTTATATCACATCTAGATACTGTGTCCAGTTTGAGATCTTCCAATACAAGGTAGATGTTGATCAGCTCAAGCGAGTTCAGTAGAGGGCTGCTAAGATGGTTGGAGGCTGGAGCATCTGACCTGTGAGAAGAGGCTGAGGGCATGGGGCTTGTCCAGCCTGGAAAAGTAGCAGCTTTAAGGGGACTTGACAGCAGCTTCCTAGTATCTATGAGGAGGGTTAGCAAGAAAATGTCGGAGCCAGGCTCTTCAGAGCACTGCATAGGAGGAGGACAAGAGGGAACAGACATAAACTGAAACAGGAGAGATTCTGACCAGATATAAGAAAAAAATTTCTTCCCATGAGGACAGCCAAGTAGTGGAACAGGTTGCCCAAAGAAACTGCACAGTCTCCATCCTTGGAGGTTTTCAAGCTCCGACTGGTTAAAGCCCTGAGCAATCTCATCTGACCTCACCGATTATAATGCCTAGAGAACTCCTGAAGTCCCCTCCAACCTCACTTATTCTATAAATCCATGAACTAAAGTTTTTGACCTTGTTTCATTAAAGATATTTTAAATGCAGATTGTCTGTCTCTTTCAGAGATGTAATCTTGCATCTGCTTCCATAATAATAGACAACTGAAACCTTCTTATGCTGCAGCTAAAAATGTTGACTTACTTCCAACTTCCCAAAGCAGAATGGGCAAGAAAGAAAGATGAAAAACCAAACCTTTATTGACATAAACCAAGACAGAGTGGCTTAAGGTTTCCCAAGTATTAACATTATAATTAGGAAACAAGAGTTTTTGTTCCAACTCTGGGTTTCTCACAACATCCTGCCTTAACAGGATCTCTTGGAATTTGTGACTACTTTAAGCACAAATTGTTCTTCCAAAGAGATGTTGACTTTTGTGGTCTATTAAGCAAGCAATACAAAATTGTACAGTGACGCAAGTGCTTCAGGCTAAGCTGTACATAAATCAGCTCCTTTTCCCTAGGGATTTTGTAAAAGTATAGACAAGATTAAAAGTAAACTGCAGTGTTTTAGCAATAAGTGGTCAGGAAACAAAAGCAATTCATACAAGTTTGCTCATTGTTTCATTTCCAGGTGAAAAGATATCTCCCTACGTACAGAGAGATGGAGTAATTGCAAGGGGAAAAATACAGATAGTCGAGTCTTTTGAGGTGAGTGAAAATCAACAGACATTTCCACACCTTTGGATCCTTCTTCCAGAGTGTCTCCCATGTACATAAGGCTGCTGGCGTAGCCCTGGCCAAAACCTCGGAAAATTCTACTCTACTGTCTATAGGACAAAAGGGACAGAACCAACATGTGTGTACCAGCAATCACAGCAGGGATTGTTTTAGCCTGCTACAAGCTTCCAAGAAATCCTAACAGGTATTAGGCCCATATATCTGGGCTCAGATGAAGGGCAAAAAGAAAGAAGTTGAAAAGAAATCTTCACAAGACAATGTTTTACGGACCAGCAATTCCACAGAGGTTTTTGTTTATTTACTTTTAGATTGTGCTCGTGTGCACTTTTTTCCTCATTGGTGCGGAATGACCTACCAAACTCTCTGCTGGAAGACCAGGTTCACCAATAATATACAAAATCTACTCACATCAGTGAAAACTCTGACTTAATCTTCTTTGCAGAAAAGTTTTCTATGTCATTTTTGGCTAACATGCTAGATACAAGGATAGTCATAGTTTGTATTTGAACTGTACAGGTTATGTAGGATGGCAAGGAATGGATGGATACGAAGCATTTATTTTAGGATAGTTCTATTCTGCAGTATTTCACATGAAAATTAACCTGGAAATTGCTAATATACTGACAGCAGCCAAGCGCTCAGCACAGGATTACTTCCCAAGTACTTACTCAGGTTCTTCACACATTTTGCCTAATTACATTTACTACCGGTCCTCTCCATCTGTTAAGAAGGCTGTCTTGTATGTGTTTCCACTAGATCTACTTAACAAGAAAGTTTCATGAAGCTTTAGTTTACTTTTCCCAAATACACTACTTTCAGTTTGCAATGCATCGTATTAACGTATACAGTCTTATTCTGCTGTTCTTATTTGGCCAAGCCTCCCATTCACTTTGATACAGTGTTCAGTATTGTATACGAAGTATGTTCAGAATTAATCAACCTCAAAGGGTAAACAGCAAATTTTTGGAGAAATTATATTAATATGCCAGCAAGATTAATCCTATACTTTCCCCCCCCAAAATATTGGATTACCATTGCTTCAAAGTGTTCTCTTTCTCTTCAGGTTTCAAAGTACTCCAGACACTTGTGCCAGTTTCAGCAGTTACAAGTGTTATTTTCTTCTAAAATAACCTATTTTAATTGATGTTACATAATGATAGATGAGTTCAGATATCTATTATATGAATGCATAAGTTCACCATCCATAAAAGACCAAGATGCCATGCTTTGTGAAATATTTTTGTATGCTCCAGTCAGCAAAGCTGTAAACTGGTAAAGACATTATGCACCAACATTTCAACTTTAAAAATAAGTCCTTTCCGCTAGGAGCTCATGCTCAGTTTGACAATTCATGAAATTTCATTTGGAGGTTTTAATTGTTCTATTGATCTCTGTCTATATCTTATTATTCAAAACAGTAGCATTGAGTTTTTGACAACTGCAATAAAATATTAGTCATGAGTGTTGAAGTTAACTCTTGTAGGATTCAAAAGGGAAAGAAAGAGACTTTCTTTTTAAAGTCTTTGACAATTAAAAGTTTTTCTGTGGAACAAAAATAACTCTGCTTATAATGTAACTTCCATGTTCCAGCTTCTATTTCTCCCAGCTCAAAGCACTTTATAACATTGGTCCAAATAGTTCATGCTTTATGCTTGGAAGCACTTTCATTAACTATTTATGTAGGTACAGAAAGCAAGATTTGGTCCATGATAAATAATAAATCTTCAATAGATTTAGCTGGGATCTTTTCAATGAAACATGTTTTCCCCAGAAAATCCTAATTTCTTGAAATCGTAAAAGTTGGTGGAAAAGATCAGTTTCAATTTATTAAACATTCCAAAGATATTTTGGAAAGACATTTCCAAATTGTAAAAAATATCGCATTTTAACATAGTCAAAACAAGTGACCTCCATTTTGAAATTCCAGCTAAATATATCCAAAAGACCTCTCAAAACTCATATGTTTTCAGAACATAAAATACTTTCACTAACTTGTGCTAAAATGTCTTTTGAATTGGTAAATTTTTAAGAATTTGACTTTTTGTCCTTATAGAAAATATCTAAAACGTTGACATTTTTCCCAAGACTCACATCTAGCCTTTGTATCAATATTGATTACTACCATCTACATTTTCCTGTAGAGATATAGGTGAATTACTTAAGATTAGAAAGTAATTGGATTTTAGAACAGTGAGAAACAAAAGCAGTCTGTTTTCCAGTAACACGCTGAAACTGTATTGTTCTTTACTTCTGTGAATATAAACTAATAAAGCCTAAATCACAACCCAAAGGTGTGACCCAGCTCCTCTAAGCATCCCTGAGCTACCCAGGATACACTTAACAGATTAGGTAACAGTGAGCAACATATAGTAGACGTTTTTGATCTTACAAAGTAAACTGGGACCCTCAGCAAGGCGATCAGCACTAGATAGCTGTGCTTCACCAGTACCCAACTGCAGTTAATTTAAAGCCATCCAAGGTAGGACTATCTAAGGTGAATTTACAGCGCTGCACTGTCATTTACAAACAGTGGGTCCAATCAGCCCATCTGTAGATGAAATAAGAAGGGACACGTGGAGCTTTTCTCCCATCATTTCAATTACTGGTAAAGAACTGGACAGAACCCATTCTGGCTGAGTATTTGCTCTGTTCTCTAATCACAGTAAGTGCTCAGAACCTAAGAAAAGGAGCAGACTGAAGCTAAGCAAAAAATCCAAGCCAGACACGGAAGAGAAAGAATATCACATAGATGCCAAGACTGTGTAATTGAGAAAGTCCTATCAAACTAAGGAACAAGTCCCGTCCTGTCCCACGCCCCCCAGTCTGTGCTGAAACCTATAGCAGTCTTCTGCCTTAGTCATCCAGTCTTCCATGGACCCGTCAGCCAAGTATTTCTGTTCCTATTCTGATTCCCCACCAAATACAAAATTCAGTTCGAGGTCTTTCCGAGACAAACCGTTCCAGGATATCACCAGCCACCTGAGAGACTCCCAGGATCTCCCACAACAGCAACCCCAAAGTGATGCAGTCACTGGGGTTAAATAAACAGAAGAAATTCAGAAGGGACAAATGGAGATTCCTGCAACAAGGTAGAGTCCTTTCTACCCTGTCCTGTACAATGCCAGAATTTGGCTAGTAACTTCTCATATATGACACATATTGCATATTTACATCATAAATATTACAATCACTCATGATTGCAAACAGAAGACCCTACTATTTGCACACAAATGGATTCTGGAAAAAAAGAAGTTGTACAATATGCTCTCAGAGATGGCTTAAACAACAAGAACTTAAAGAACTTTTTCTTTGTGATTTAATTTTAGCATTTGTGCAGTTACAAATAACCTAAGGCATTCAAAAAGGCTGAGTCAGGACTTACTGCTGCCATCAAAGACCCTGAAAAGTAATCAGAACGCAGTCATTTGTCCTTTGGATGTTGTTTTGGTACTAGCTCATTTAACAGGGTGCAGGGAACCCAACAAAATCAGCGTCTCTGCCAAGGTAAAGTTGAGGGTTTGGCTTAAATTAACAAAGCATGCCAGCAGATATATAAACTTAACTAAGTACAAAAGTCTCAATTGAGCTAGAATTTTAAAACAGCCCAAGTGGAGAAGTTTTCCTTTTCTATAAAAAAAGGGAGGAAAAAAGTAGCAATTTTGTCATGGGGGGAGTTTCTGAGCCCTCCCTTCACAATGGCAACAAAGAACCCACTGGCATTCACTAGACCACCCAGAGTACATATAGTATATTGGAAATGTCAAGAAAGAGCTGCATGTGAAAATAAAGAATATATGCCCTATTTCCTATGAAACACTTCAATATGGCATGCATAATGTTTTAAAATTTTCCACTGAAATACTGGCAGTTACTTCGGACCAATCTGGATTGTCACTCAAATGTCAGGACAGTAGGAGAAAATGCCGGGCTAGGTTTTTTCCTTTGCTTTAAACTTACCCATAATTTTACTGTCAGTCACCACCTTTTCCTTGCTACTAATGGTAGCCCCTACAAATCTGAGAGGCGGCCTGAGCATTTCTAAGACCAGCACTCAGCCTACCATGGGGTGGGCAAGCAGACGGGCGCATTACACTTGTGTGACCTTGTGGCAGCTGGTCCCCGCAGGTCTGGGTCGTCAGATTCCCACTTCCAACACAGAAATTCATTTCTGGAGCTGTAAAATAAGGTACTACATGCCACATTGCTATCACAGCGGTATAAGGAAGGGACTTTTCTCTACAAAAAAGATGACAAAGAGCTGACAAACAAGGGCACATGCGGCTGCACGAATGTAGCCAGACAGTCCAATTCTTGAGCAGTCAGAATGTTGTTACTGAATTATTTTCCTGAGCAAAATCTTCAGAGAGGCAGTGGTGGGATGCTTTTATCAGATACACACATGTATTAATACTAGGTCATGCAGCAAACTCCACAAGGTGAGGCTGCAAGGTACAAATTTAACATCATATTATAAAAAAATCATGGCTTACATTATTTGGCAGTACGGAAAAAAAACAAAATACAAAAGCATGGAAATGAAATATGCAGGTCATCTGTGCTAATTTGCTGCTCTGACTCGAACCTCTAGATTTTAACATAGAAATGCAAAGCACAACTTTCTAACGTTCCCTGGTAAGCAGCTGCTTTATGAATAACTGGAAGAAAACCTTTATGCTTGGTCACACCACCAGCAGGAGACAACTGGCTTTTCTCATGTAATACAGGGAATTGCAGCCAGTACTTCATTAAAACACAAGACACTTTGGCAGGCATGGATGCTGAACATTGCTTACTGTTCACATCTGTGGGTAAATGACAGCAGGCTGAAACTGTTGCCTTCCACTAAAGAGCAAGTACATGATCCAGTGCAGTTAATCAATAAGATAATGGAATGAATCAATAGCAAAGATTTTTAGGAGGTCTTAATTAAACAAACACTTGCAGATACAAATGATGTCTTCAATCTATTGATGGTACCAGGGTGAGGGGTTAAACACGAACAAAACCATCAACTTTATTTTACCAGCATGTATTTCTCTAAAGTACCATATAGCTTCTTGGCCTCTGCATTGGCCCATCACTGCATCCCTATTCATTTTTACCACCATGTTACACAGGGAAATTAGCTTATAATAAAGAAAAAAAAAAAAAAAAAAGAATTACTGAACAATTCAAGATATGAAGACAAAGTAGAAAAAAGTCACTATTATCCACCGCTATTTCTGCCCTGCAAAAGGTGCGACTACCTAGCCAGAAGTCCTAATAAAGTCAGTTTCCAGCTGCAAGATGTACAATTAGAATAATTAAAGAACACCTAAATTGATGGACCCATTAATGCAGGAGATCTCCAGTGGGCCTTCTGCACAAACATGGTAAGTCGATATTTTTGATTCCCCCAATGGTTCTGCGCTAGGCACTGTTTTAAAGAGACATCAATCTATGATGTCAGCATTTATCTAATGAACCTTCAAAAATCAATGTCAAGATGGCCTGCTACATGTATGCACCCAATTTGTCTGATCTCCAAGGGATACTAGCTAAAACAAAAACATTATAAGAGCGGTGAAAACTGACTGTGACCACTCTACCTGACCTTGAAGATGTTAACGGAAGGAGTGAAACTTGACCTGGCTGTAGGCGTAAACAATAGGTTTCCAAAGACAATAGTTATTCCAACACCTACTATATAATATATAAGTATAAACAATAGGTATTCCAAAGAAAAGAAAATGAGGTGGCTTAACTTAAGGCCCTCTAAAAGTGCCTTTGTCAGCCTTACAGTACAATGACAAACAGGTTGTTTTTTAAATGACTATAATCAGGATTCTTAAGGATAACAAGATTACCTTAGCTATTAATATAATTCTCGTCCCTGTTGCCAGTGGTATTTTCCTTGGCAGAATTCTCGTCTACACCCGACAGCCAGCGCGTTCAATCCCTTTCACAGCTATTAGCAAGGGCAGCCATTTAGCTTCGCTGAAGCTGTAGATTCTTTTAGCTATTTTCTTGTCAGTGTTTAGACTCAACTTACCCTCACTATTCTGTCCACAAGATTCCCCGAAACTGATGTTTTGACACCATATCAGGCAGAAAGTGGAGGGCTAAGTTAGCTTCTTCCTCTCTCCTGTTTGAATAATAAACTGGTTTCTCTAGTTGCTACGAGGTAGGGCTGCCTCTGGCTTGTAACTAGGGGTGACAGGTACTCTCGAGCAGATGGGCTGTCTTGTAATCTTTTTCTTTATTCACAGCAACTCTGTCTCTGCCTTCTGTTCAGAGTATTTACTCTTGTTGGTAGCATGTAAACAGTTAGGTATGCCGTAGACAGTTCAAAGATGTGTTACGTGGGTGAATTAGTTGTTGCAGGATGCCTGTCTGCCTTCATTCATATGCTTCTTTCAAACGTTCCCGTCGCCAGACTTCTGCCCAATTAACTGAGGATGACGGAGCCCAGTCCCGAGCTCCTCGCACAGAGGAAACCTCCCCTGAATGCAGGAAAAGGCCTCAGGAAGGAGGAAGCTGAGAATCGGGCTGAAGATGCCACGACTTCACCATGGTAAAATGCTGCATTCCAAATATTTAGTAGACTTGCAAAACGTTTACACTCTCTTATCAAAATACAAAGCACGTAATTTACCTCCTTTCATAAACTTTGTGTTTCTGAGTGCTACACGTGTTGGAATGAATTCAGATTTTTTTTTCCATATAAAAATTACACAGAAAAATTTCCTGAAGTATGTGTATTCTACGGCAACTAGGGCAGCACTGACAAACGGGACAGCTTCTGCAGAATACTGATGTCTCGCAACATGTACACTAATATTTCATAATGGCTCTTTCCTTTGCCTGTCTGTTGTAGAAGTACTGCTGATTTGTCTTTACTCACAGCTAGCACTGTGGGGCCAAGTTTTCTACTTGATGCAATCACATGAGGACTGAATTTGATTGCTGATATTTTGGCAAGTGTAGCTGGGTTTTGTATTTTAATAATAACAATGTTCAACTTGGCTCCTGTGGAATGAAGTTGCCCTTTTGCATAAACATACACTCTTGCATGTTTATGAAATATTCTAACCCATTTTATTTTTCTTAATGCAAGTGAAATTTTCAAAACTCCCCAAATACTTTTGGTGCAAACCCCCATTAACCTTCCTAGGGATTCTGTATTTAAGTGTATTTAATTTACCACCCTTCTTTTATTAAACAGAATGCAACTCAGTTTTCAAAAATAAGCACGCAAATTAATTTTAAAAACTACTATTCAGTTCTTCGAAGAGATCTTCTATAGATATCTAACTCTATAACCAGCATGGTAACACAGCATTTGCTGTGCAAAATGCACCACCAGTCAAATAAGTAATAATTTGGCAGTTAGCTCAGATTTTAGCAGCACAAGAGAAGAAATTTTCATATACTTTATAGCACCTACTTTACTCGGATTTTTCGGAAGGTTACGTCAGGTTTCCTAATGTTATGTAAACTGAGGATAAAGATTATGGTCTACTGCTCTTGGCTAAAAAAAATTAAAAAAATCTAATTGATAAAAGTCAATAGGTATGTTATACATGTTCTACTGGTTAATTTTACTAGGTGATATCATAGGCTTCTACTTCATCCTTGGGTATTTCCTAGTGCAAGTATTTCAATTTTACATTCAGAGTGTTCATTCTCTGGGGGAGGCCACTAAAGGCACGTGCCTCCACGGCACTTTGGCAGGTTGGCTTATGCATAAAAAGCTTCTGCGGAAAGACTGAATGGGACTTGAGCGTAAACAAAGTGAAATCACTCGTTCTTTAACAAAACACTTGCAGAAGGTATTTTGCACTATTCAGCCACCTCTAGCAATTGTTCAAGGTGAAATTTCCCGAAAAGTCCTCATTTTACAAACGGTTGGACATGCAGGCAACAAAATAACAGGCTCTTAAATGTCTTTGTGAACCTAAGCCTGAGCAACTACATAGCTTGCACAAAAATAGGTCACCACTGACAGTATAGCAGCCCTAATATTACGCTAGAATATTCATTAATAGCTCAGAATGCCTGCAAAAATTACCAACTCTTCTTCAGGAAGCGTTAAGATACTTCTTCAGGCTCTCAAGAACTGACTGGTCTCAGTCTTTCTTGAGAGATCTTTGCAAAGCAGATCTAGACTAAAATATTATGCTGTTGCAATTTTAACACGTGTGATTCATATTCTTGTCGCAAAGGTTGAATTGAAACTCTAGCCAGAGACAGCATGTGTGCTATGGTCTTCGGAAGCATGTTATAAACGCAATCTAAAATCAATAGCAAGAAACAATTACAGCATCTGAATACCATTTGGGTGAAATAAGCTGATGGTGGTGAAGCAACCAGCAGATGTATGTCAATACTTGCAACGAAGTATTCTACAGCGTTTGCACAAAGAGGGCTTGAGTAAATATCAATAAAGCAACTCCTACTACAAACAGTAAAAATGATAAAATCAATATTATAAAATAAAAAGTTAGCACATGGATGAACTCTGTGATCTAGACAGTGCTGTGTTAGGAGTGTTCCTAAGTTCCTGGCTCCTGGATCTCAGTAAAGGAGCAGACAGTGGCTCAATTTGTCCAGTGCTCTGATTAATCAAGAAACCAAAGTACACAACAAATGGCACGCAAGCGTTGTACCATAGAAATCCATGCAAAAAACCATATTTATGTCCTACAGCAGGAGGAATCACATATCTGCTGCACCTGCTAGTCCCGCACACTGTCAAGAACCCATCTAATAGCTGACAACATGCTGCGTGCTGCCAGCCCTGTCTGCTTAATGGGAAGACCCCGAAGGACTTCACGTTTGTCCATGAAAAAGGATAGATTAAGAAAAAACAACCCATTCTTGCCAAACATTTATATGAAAACATCAAATCTCAGTAAATTCTTTAAAACCCCACCAACTAAAAGGGTAAAACTGTGAGTGACAGCCCATCTGCAAGACGCTGTCTGCAGCTCTGACCTGCATTTAAAACAGGGCTGTTCAGCCTTTTGAGCACCTAAAGTTGGTTCTGTTGTTTGCATTTCACAGAAACTACTTTTGAAAGTAAACAAGAACCTTTAGTGAATTATTTAGCATACAAATAAACCAGCAAAGAAGCCTAAGTAGGCCAATATGAACTAACTGGATTGAAATATTCATCTGTAAATAACTTTTCAATCTGCTGCTTTCACGTACAAATACTACATGGAACATTAGACACAACTAGCTTCTAGGGATATTTAGGCTCACTGGAGAGCAATTTTTATGTCTACTGGCATCTGTGGGTAGTGATATGGACTGACTGTTAATATAACCAACATAAAATTTATGTGAACACTCACTGCAATAGCAACACACTGTCAGACAGCTGGTGGTTGATGCGTAGCACATGCGGATTTTATATGCACTGTGTAAACTAACCTTTGCAATAAAGATTTAGCAGGTTTATTAGTTTAGGAAATCGCTATAATTAAGGATAATTCATAATGGCCGCTTATCCACTCTATAGCAATAGCTGCTTTAATTTAGACTCTGTTTCTTTGAGCCATAAATAAGTGTGCTGATATCTTCTGCACAGATGTGGCATTCAACCTGTTCAAGTTGGTTGAGTTTTGCTTGTGTTTTAATCAAAAGAATTAGTAGATAAGCCCATAAAATGCACTTTGCTTGAAATAAATTAGCAAGAAATGCAGTTTGGAAGTTCTGAAACTCTACTAGTAGCTCCTTTTTGGGAGGAGGGAGTAGAACACACAAATTTTCCACGAAAAAGAAACACGTTATATGGTCATAGATCTGACCTGAGACAGAATACCAGATTTGCATAATTAATCGTAGGAAAAAGAGATATGTCTGTGACCCGCGTGTATCATTTACAATCTATTCAGTTCGTACTTCGACCTTTGTGAGCCCTTGTAGCAACATTGTGACTTTCCTCCTTTTGTGCGCAACCCAAGGCTTCTCTGCAGAAGAATACATAAGGTGTCTTGTTACTTCAATTCCTATTAATAATTCCTGCGAAACAATTCCTTGTGTCCACGCAGCTTAATCGGTGGAAAGCACTTCTCCTGAATTTTCAGCCACCCCATATTTTTACCGGTTGGAAACACCGTGGGGGTCTCTAACCAAACACCCACAAAGCCCGTTTTCTTTCCATTCCCTCCCCTTGGACAACATTACATAGTCTCGGCCTAGGTATTACACAGACACTCAGTATCATCACTCCTAAAGAGCAGAGCGGGGTTTTGCCCTCTCTAGTGCCTACGTAAGGCAAACAGAGGGAATACCAGGGGCCCAAGCTCTCACGCAGGCCAAAGCACTCCTTGCAGGGGCTCAGCTGAGAGGAACACAGCTGGGTCACCGCAGACATTCCTGGGGTTTTGTTGGTACCATAAACGAGGGGACTTGTCACAGGTTTTCAAAGTGAACACTCAACCTCTTGTGCCTGGTAGTAGGAAGAACCCATTTCCTTCCAGCAATTAATTTACTAGAAGATCACTCTGTTACAAGTTTAACCAGGGCTTTCAGCTAGCTGGCCCTATTCCAGGGTTCCCCATTGTCCCCCTTACCTAAGTTACTCATTGTTGCCCAATGCTTCTCAGAGAATTTCCACATCACCATCTCAATGTAAGGGCCATGTCTGCACACACCCTCCTCCCCATACCTACACCTATATGATTCTAACAGAGGCCTCAGTCCGAGTAATAGTCTAGTAAAGAGTACAGTATATAGGGTACCAGGCTGAAGAGCTGAAGGGAAGAATGTAACTGTACCACTAGTAGGGAGGATATTTGAGGGAATAAATATTATAAACAATATAATTAATATAATAAATGTCCTGTATTACTCTTCCCCACACATCTGCTTGTGGTCACTGCTGGAGAGGGATACTCAGCCAGATGGATCCTTATACTTCCTCTGCATGTATCTGTACTTTTGTGCAATGGAAGAATATTTTAAGTTGCTATCATTCTGATGCAGAAATGCTTGCCTTATTGGAGTGTCATACCCAGATACAAGTACTGGCTCTCCATGGGCATTCTTAGCAGAAACTTGCCATAGATTACTTTACTAATCATGAACTATTACCACAAAGGCCTACAATAACTGACATATCAAATTAGCTGTTTTTACAAAAAAATCTGCTACGTTTACCACTTGTGATCCCATTAGTACTTTCTGTAGACAATGACTACAGACCTACCCAACTAAGAAATTAGGATTTGAGGTGTCTATCAGAAAACGTTTAACAAGATGGTTGATGCAGCAGCTTGAACTATCAAATGATCACAAGTTTAGAAGTAAATATAATCCAGATTTTCCTGATTCCAAATTATGCTTCTTCCCTTCCTTTGGGAGAACCCTAGATCAGAACACCGAGTAAAAAATTTTGATACTGAGCTTCGCAGCAGATGACCAAGTATAACAACTCAAGGTATTATTTCCTTATGTATAAAGACAAAGATCTGGAGTGTTATGGAAAACTATCTAGCCTTGTAAGCCTCCTGCCCCCAAATTACTAATACATCATCTTTTCGGGGGGGGTGGTGGTAGAATCTATAGTTTTTCCATTTAGATTTTGTAGTAACTTCAAAAGTGACAGTGAAATAACATAAATTAACATAGTGGCATGGCAGTCAGTGGAACACAGTAAACATTCACTAGCTGGGATCAAGTCCGTTAAAGATGAAATTCTGTTCCTGGACTGCACTCAGTTTTCCCATCAGCCCAACTTACACTTTGCCTGAAGAACACGTACCAGCCAAAGCACTGGATCTATGAGTTTAGCATGGGCCTTCTCTAAAAAGGAGAAGATAGATCTTTTTTTTTCAAGGGAGAATATACAACAAAACTAGAAGTAATCTGCTTGCAATCACCAAGAAAATGCATGATAATCACGGTTAACAAAGGGAGATGTAGTAATCACCATACATACTCAATTTCAGGTTATCTAAACCCATCATTTTCAATCTCCTGATGACAAATGACCACATCATTCTACTCATTTCCAGTCCAATCTGAAGAGGCATTAATTGTGAAATTCATACTTCATTAATAAAAAGATCTCAGCTAAACAAAATATTAATTTTGTAGGCTATAAAATAGCGCCGGACCTCATTGCAGAAGCAGGTTTGGCCAGACTATGGCTTTAGCTTTGCATCATCCAACACTTAGGCTACAAATGTAAGTCTTGAATGCAAAATGTATTTACTAGCAAAATCTGTAGGGTTAACTACGATCAATTCAAGAACACAACTCCTAAAGTCTTTAAAAGTTTCTATTACACCAGCGTGCACAAAGACAACATACATTTAAAAACACAGGTCATTCGTTATTAGCAATGTTTATATTGTATATCATGCACATATTTTATATATGCATAGGTTATATATCAAGCAGGGACAGGTCAACATAGCTTCAAAATTCTTTTCATGGGAAACATAGCTTCAAAATTCTTTTCATGGGACGCGTAAACTGAAAACATTCAGAACACCTAGGCAAAACAAACATTATCTAAAGAAACGGGAGCATTAGAAACACAGATATCCCATTACCAGTTTTCTAAAGTATATTATAATGTGTTTCTAATATGTTGAATCATTACATTCAATTTTTTCATGAGTGCATGGAAGAGAGTATAAAAGTATAAAAAACGTCTTCCAATTCCCTTTGCAAATCCATGAGGCAGTAAAGCCCAACTACTACTTTAGCACCATTCAAAGCACAAGAATTGCAGTCATTATGTACCTCCTGGATAAAGGCACTACAAAAAGAGAAGGAAAATGGAAAACATTTTTTTTCAAATATTTCTAAGCGGTGACAGGAAATAACTGTATTTTCCTTCCTCAACTCAGAGCCAAGATTAGAATGGAAATGGGAGAGATGAGCTCTAGAGCTAGAAGTTTTGCTGTCAATGCAAGACACCTTTTGGCAGTATCCCCTTGCTCTCTGGGTTCTGACTAATAAGTTTTGAATGAGATAAAAGCTTCTCCATTAGCATTCAGTTCAACCAACAAGAGCAACTGACTACAGAATTACTTTGCCAATGGCATATTGCACAGAAGCTGAGTGAAAACGCAAATCTCTGTGCCAGAGGAAATTTTGAAATTTCCATCGCTTTTTTATATATTGCATTTTTTTATCAAATAATGCCCAAATAATTCCAACTTGCAATGTTCACTCTGATGCGTAGAACTGAGCTGAAACACTTGGTTTTTAGTCAGTAAAATATTGAACTGTATTTGTCATGGTGACATATAACTTGACGGGAGTTGTGGCAGGTGAGCCTCATGTTCACATTCACACTATACTCGACATCCCTTATGGGAGACTACATCTCCTACAATTTATTCAGCAGCCATTTAACTCCTACAGGCCTTTACATGGGTTTATCATACAAAGTCCAAAATACGTCAAAGATGTACTATTTTTGCCAATAACCTGAACAAACAGAACAAAATGGGAGTTTAACCTACACTTCTAGAAGACAATTTCAAATCACACAAAATGAAATGTTTTTGAATAATCAGAAACTTGAACTTTTATACTTCAGATCAAACTCATACAAAATTAAACAGATTTTGTTTTAATAAAATGGAGATATTTTCCATGAAAAGCTTTAGCTTTGTAAAAATTGCACTTTTTGGTGAAAAAACATTTGACCTTAATTTTGATTAGCTCATATAATTGTATCCGTAGAAATATAGTAAAATGGGAAAACAGTTAGACACTGCTTTGCTAGTTCTTTTCACTTATAAAATTTCACAGTATTTGCTGCATCTTTATCAAATAAGAAGTTCTTGGACTTGAATAACCGTAACCTCTGCTTTAAAAAGGCTTTACTGTTCAAGATTGCAACAGAAACATAAACCCTACCTGCTCAAAAATACAAGCTGAAAACACCTTAGAAATGGTTTTTTAGAATCTAAAAATGTATGTTAATAATGATGGGGTGGGGGCATCACCTTTAACACTTGTGAGATAAACTGATGTATATTTAACCTAAGTTTATAAATACCTGTCTTCACTTTTCTCCTGAGACTTTTTTTACTCTAAAACTGTTCTCCAAGTACTCCATAAAATGCCGCAACAATCAGGAAGAATCAGAAAAAAACCTTTATACTATGCTAAAATGGCTACAACTGATTCCCGACAAAGGCAAAACTTGTTACAGCCTTGGAGAAGGAGCAGTAAGCAGATGAAGAAAATGAATCCACACATAGGCTGGTAGATAGCAACGGGAGACCTGTGAGCAACGGAAGGCTTGTCTGAAAGAGAACTCTACAGCAAGAGATAGGCAAAAGAGAAAAATGAAAGAACAAAACCAACAGAAAAGGCTAAAGCAGCGCAGGAATGTAAGGGGGAAGATCCTGGGGGCTACAGAGATTCTGACTTAAGCCTAAAAAGCATTCTGTGATGAGGAACTTGAGACAGGGAGCAGCAATGCAGAAAATAGTTTCAAAAATCTCTTTCTTAGGGTTCGCTCTGCTCTTCAAGTAAGATGCGACAATGGAGAAGCAAGCCAGATGTCTGCTATATAGTTTGAAAGTGCTGGTAATGATGACCGGCATCACTGGACAAAAGCTCATTACGTGGCTTGTCTTTACTGAGACTGGCTCCCGAGGTAAGCCAAGCCCACGTTCTTCAGGACCTCCAGAGGAAGGAATCCTCAAGAAAAGAAAACGTTCATGCCACAGCAGCTCAGGGAGAGGGTGACTGGAGGAAGGTCAGCGCAGATCACGTCGGGAGGAGGCCAAACGTACCACCGTGTCCCGCCTTGCACAAATCAACCAGAAAACCTGTGCCCAACGCTATGCCAGAGAGGCAAAGAATAAAAAAGAAACTAGTAGAGTATGAAATGAATACTTACACAGGGTTTCTGTGTGAGGCATGTAAGTGCTCAGCAAGGAAGCTGGGGTTAGTACTTGGGGCTGAGCGTCAGACCCACTGCACCCTGCTGCTTTCCAGCTAGGTCAAGGTATCTGAGTGAAGGGAGGCAGCACCGCTTCAGCGCCCTGCAGAAGTTATTCCGAAGCTGGTGGTGTGGAAGGGAATGGAGGACACAACAACGAACTTCCAGTTTGGAAGAAAAAACCAAAAAAAATATGGAAAAAATAATCCTGAGCATGTGGGATGTGAGGAAATGTAAGTGTGGTAGTTCTTTTTGCTCTCTATTCCAGGGATCAAAATGACTTCAGAGATTGCCTCCAAAGGACAGCTTCTTAAAAGCAAAAGCCAGTGGCCAGACTGAGAAGAAAGGGGAAAAACAGAGATTATAAACTAAACAAAATAAAAACCCAAGCACATCATCTGCCTTTGGCTGTAATTCATTTCTTTCCTGAGAAATAAAGTTCAAATTATCAAATACGAATAATGAAAAGAAGGTCATGAAGAGTGACTGAGTTCAGAAGTGGCCCTCAAAATTAGATTCCATCCCTTTGTCTTAAACAAACAAAGCAAGCACTAAAAGTATCATTAAGTTTCTAAAGAATATTTAAAAAACTGCAAGTCATTATTTTTTTTACAAAAAGAAATGCATTTGCAGTAGGAATTAACACATTCTTGAACGTAATAAAGAGCAAAGGGTTTGGTAATGATTTTTAGCACCTATAACTGACTGCAACAGCTAAAGTACAATATTTTTAAAAGCAGAACGTATTTGTTAAGTCACAAGTTTGTTTATTTGATTTGCAGATGGGGACCTCTATTGGTATAAAATAATTACTAAAATGATGACACCTAGAAACAGACCCATTGCCTCCCATGAAAATCACATCGGCCAAAGTCTTATTTTCATTACGTCAATGTTAACCTTTACTGATTTCACTTCAAATCACAGGAATCGGCCCAATCAAATGTAATTAATAGAAGAATTTGGCCCAATTGTGAAAGACATCAAGTATTCTTCTAAAAAAAAAAAAATGCTACAAAGAACTAATATACTTTGAAGTTAAGCTTCTCATACTTACGCCTGGGGGCTCTTCTGTGCGCGTGCCTTATGTGTATTTTTCCTACAACCTTCGTGTAACCATGCGGTATTCTAGCTTTGGACTGACATATCTCTGTGTTGGGCAGGATTTTCAATCCTTCATGACTATCTATTTGTCACTGCAGGTGAGTGGTAGCACTCAGGCTGATCCCCAGCCACTTTCACAGTTACTTATCTGTCTTTATGGATTCTTCCTGTGTGTCAAGTTGGTGCATAACAGCATTACTGTCAGGGTGACAAAATTGTCCCCAGAGTGTCACAAATGATTCCCTAGCCTTATGGCTGCAAGCAGGTAGTAACACATCGACACTGCCTTTCCAAGCTCATCTTTCTCCAGTCCCGCCACCCGCCCGTCATTCTGCACACACACGCACACATTCCCCTATACGTATGTAATTCTCAGTTAGGAATTAAGACACTGCTAATTTTGGTCCTTTAAAATTATCAGGAAAAAGGAGCAGAGGTTGTTTCCAAGGTGAAATCTTTTTCACTGAAAAGTCTGTTCCTCTGCCTTATTTTTAAATAATAGAGTTTTGTGGGAAGAAAACACTGCAGAATTCCTGTTTTCTAAATACAGAAACCGTGATTAGAAATTCAAAATAGTGGCTAAGATAGCTGTACATACTGAATTTTGTTGAATTCTATATGCCATCCAAGCTCTTAGTTTCTTGATGTGTTTCTATCATGCAAAGCCTCTTTTTTTCTTCCTATAATTTTGTTGCTTTTTTACTTAATTGTATTCTGCATGCAATAACACCTTTCTTTAAAAGAACATTTTCTCCAGTCCAATGCTGGATGTGGACCTGTGATAAATTAAAAATCTTATTCGACAAGGGCTGGTTTAAATACTCCCTCCCCCAACGTAAAATAATTCCAAGGATGGGGGAAAAAAAAAAAAATCTATCACGTTAAAACAATTTATATGTTATTTGGAGAGGGCTGAGAATCTTGATGAATATATGAAAAAGAATGCTTCAGCAGCAAAGCTTGCTCAATAATCTAAAAACTATTTCATGGTCACATAGTACAATCTAGGATTTCGATGATTCTTACATGAACCATGTTCTATGTGAATAAGTTTTGCTTTGCTTAAGCCCACTGTACCTCAATTCTTCGAAATGCCTTGAAGATACCTGTTTCCAGACAGTGCCAGCTGACGGGACTCCATGAAGGAGAATCCCCTGCGTTCCTGCGCTTCCACCACCTTGCTAAAACAGATCACCTCTCTGTGCCTCAGTTTCCCTAACGCTGAACTGAAGAAAATTATACCTATTTTTTATAAAGATGCCAAACAAACTGCAGAGTGGTAAAACTAGCGAACATTAAACATACACTGAGATAAAAATAAAAGCCTTTTGTTCGGAAGATGGACCTTTAAAGAACGACCAGGGGCGTGTGTGTGAAATGGATGGTCAAACTCTGCTGCCTTGAGAAACGCAGCTGGACGAAGGGTGGCCGATCCTCGTTAACACTGGCGCGACTGAGGACAGAAGTGCTCCAGCAAACATGTGTCCGGGTGTCCGCGCACACCCTCCCCACGCCGCAGACCGTTTGTCCTTCACCTGATGAGCATTCATTGTCTGAGTTTTCAGATAGGTTCAATATGATTTCCGACACTGGAAAAACAAACCTAAAAGCAATTTAGAAATACCTGCCCATGAAGTCAAAAGGCAAAATATCTAAAGCTTCTCCTGGAATCTCTGACCTCAGAGGCTGACATGGTTTGATGGGAAATTTAATGTAATAGTCTGAGAAAGCCAAAAGGCCTATTGTCAGCAATGAAGTCTGAAAGTTAGCAGAATTAATATAACTGTACAATGGAAGTGCCCTCGAGGGACAAGGCTGCAGAACCAGGGCAGAGGGAAAAATGACTTTTGAAGTCATTTCACTATGACATTCTGTCATCACTGCTAAACGGAAATAAAAAATCATCTGAATCACCGCGTGCTTCAGTGTGTGTCCCTTCCTTATCTAATATAAAGCAATAACACTGACGTCCCGTACCCCACCTAAGCTGGGAAGGGGCTCTGCAGGGACTTAGGGAGCTCCATTTTGAATTGCTAAATGCAATAAGAATAAATGCAAGTGGGAGTCTGTTTAGCAGAGAATGATGTCTGGTCTGTAGCCCATCAAAGCCCAATAAATCTCAATGCTTCAACAAGAGATGAAAATGGTTATCTCATCATTTCAGTGCCAGGGTGAAATTTTCTCTGAGCCAGAGTATTTTTACAGATGATTTATGTCTGGGAAGGGTAGTTGTTTAACAAAATGGCAGATAATGATAAATAGAAAGTAAATAGAAACAGCAGCAAGGGAGTGGTTCTTAGTTGCAGCAGCAGAATAAACAATATACTTACATAAAGTATATGTCACATATAAGTGCCATTATTCTAAATCCTATGAGTTATATGTTACTTGGAACATCACATAAAAGATCTGGTAATATGATTTACAGGATAGGGAATTTAGCATGTATGCAAGGCAAATAACTATCAAAATTCTTCTTTCTGGTACACCTGCGTTAATCCCACTTCACTGAAATTACTCTGGATTTACAATTGTATATTAAACAATAAGTGTCTCTGTGTTCACTGGTTTTAATACATTATTGTATTAAAATGAGAGGGATCCAGGAGATGGGCTAATTTTGCTGTCCTTGCAAATTTATTTTTAAACACAATGCTCGTATTGACTGTGTGCTAAAATACAAATACTTTCACAGAAAAGGGAATGACTGATACACACACTATCTGGACACGTTTTTTATAAAGTCACCCGAAAATAAAACTTTTTTTTAAGATCTTAGTTTGGCTGACATGATAAAACAAATATTCGTGGAGTTAATGATGAGAAGAAAAAATAGTAAAAAGCAAAGCTGCCTTTTTGAGTTTTTTGAATTGGAGACACTGTAAACAATGTCAAAGTGGAGATAGAGATTTGAGGTCAGGGTGCTTAGTTTGGGTTTCTTTTTTCTTTTTATGCATTTTTCCTGTGGCTGTACACAAAGGAAAAAAAATCTAATTACAGTTTTAAATGCCCAAAATGCCATGTCCACCAAAAGCCCGATGCTCATTAGTACTAGTAATTAACTTTACAACTGTCAACACAAACACCACACAGGCTGACAGATAGATAGTAGCTCTGAGGGTGCTAATAAATCCGGAAATAACAACTTGACACGCAGATGCACAAAAGGATGCAGGTGATAAAGAAATGTTGACATCAAATCTAATTATCTTCGAAACGGCCAACTACTGCACAATCCACAGTAATGCACTGTTATTGCTAGTGATGAGCCCCACTGGAACGGCTCTTAACCACGGCATACAACTGAGCTTTTACAGCCCCTTGTCATATCTAGTGAGGACAATATCAAAAAGGAAATTATGAGTGTCACGACCCCTCCAAGTCAAAAATCTAGTGATGAATATAGGCTCAGCAAGGCATAGCAGATTACCCCCTTACGAGTTTTAAAGCCAGGATGATATATGACATTTTTATCAGGCACTTTCTCAGGAATGTCACCAAGAGGGAAAATAAAGGCCCTGAAAAGAGACGACTAGGTGAATTATGCAACTGTAATTGCCGATCATAACCTGATATGAGCTGAAATTGCTCTGTTTTCATATTGAGATAGCATAAAATTGTCGGGAAATGCAATGGCTCCTTAATGTGGCCTAGATGAGTCTAATATTCTGATCATTTTTCACTCAGCTGCTAGGTAAATAGTGCTTCTTTAACACAACCACCGTGGCCCAGGGCAATCTGGGGGCCCAATTTTACACTTGAATTGAGAAAATATGTGTAAACTACAATTTTTCATATTTTCTGCATACATAAGAAGATGAAACATCTTTATCATGTGTATTGTCTGGCTGAGCTTATACAAAATATTAGTTTATCTCTCCTACTTTGGTTTATTCCATAAGCAAAACACATAGATCTAAAGGACAGGCAATATTCTATATACAAAATAGGTCCATCTTTTATGCAGCCTCATATGAAGAGTTCTACCATTTTGTTTTTGAAAAGCTGGCAATTAGAAAGTGCAGATTTTGCAAAATAAATTAAAATACTGTAAAATGCTCACATTTTTCTGCAAATCAGCATGAACAAAGCAGAAAACAAAAGGTCACAGAAATATGTATCTGCACAACTGGAGATATTAGTTTAAACAATAACCTCTAGGAGAAAAAAAGGTGAAGAGCACTTCTTTATTACCATGCTATAAGAGAAATTTATTTTATCAGAAATCTGCTGTATTAAATGGTTCATAAAACATATTTGCTTAAAAACCATCTTGCGTTAAAATAAAAAAAAAACCCAAAACACCACACAAAAACTAATGAAACAAAAAGCACGCTACTACCCATTCTCAGATAATAATCAGCAATAATACCTGGGGCAGAAAGGTCATAAACCATACTTCCAAGACAGGAATAATTCATTGTACTACTATGTGTTTAAGAATTAGTTTGATAGAGTCACTATCTAGACTGTGAGATATTGTCTATCAATCTGACCTTCTAAAAACGAAGCAGCAGACTCCCACTTAGACCAAAACCTCTTTGCTTTTATGATATGCAGTGTCTTATTTACGATGAATTTTAGGACCAGGCTTATGATGAGAGCAGCATCATTTGCAAAATATATCAATGTAAAAGTGAAGCAATACAAACTCTTACATAATTAGGTGTTTCTTTCTAGATTTCTAAACCTATTTTTCCCCAAAAGGAACCATACTGAAATGCAACCTCTTTGGCTTAAGAATCAGTTCAGAAATAAACAAGTACAAAGGAGGTCAAAAGGTTTAAATTTCTTTGCATTTATGTTATCTGTTCTTAGTGCCTATATATCCACCTTATCTGGTGCTCCAACACTAATTGCAAAGCAGCACTGACTAGCAGTAATAACTACCGCTTGGAAAAACCCCGCGCGTTGCTGGTTACTGTAGATAAGAGCCCCTTAACAAAGTTGGATATATCTGCATCAACTTACTTCCTATGCCCTTTTACATTTTATGCTTGCTAAAGGCTGAGATTTTGTACTAAATAACACAGCAAAGTGTGATACCTCGCTCGACAGAGAGGCTTCAAGCACAGCAGATTTCCAAAGGCTTCGGGGTGTGGGACAGACGGTACTGAAAATCACAGTGTGATACTTCAGTAATCACACGAGTCTCTGTCAAATATTTCACTGGATAAAACAGAACAGGATTGAAATATAGTTTCTAGCAATTAATACTGTGTGATCCTAAACGTAGAGTTGTTCAGATCTCAAAAGAATTTAAAATTGTAGACCCATCCATAATTATTACATTACCACTAACCCTATTATGAACAGTCTTTACGTAATTAACATACCAGCAGGGAATTTAAGAGGTACTTGGCATTAATTTTCAATCCCTATTCTCCGTGAATTTGGTACTCAATTGTAGTGATAAATAGAAGACACATGGTTACGATTATGCATTTTCTGTAACGATTATGCGCTACAGCAGAAAATACCTCGTAATATAACACAGGCTCACCGTTAGCAAGCAAACATATTTACTGCTATATTTTCATTCCGTTGTAGTAATTCAGAAAGTCAAGTGACCAGTTTCCATTTCTTTCCTTTTTCACAGGATCTGTTTACAGAAGACTTTTCCCACAGTCACTGGCACTTAGCAGAAAAATAACTTACAACCTTTATCATTCTCTTACAAAGTCAACCACGCTGAAACTGTATTTATTTCATCTTCCTGTCTCTGTATCCCCCTTCCGGAGACTCAGCGAAGAGGCTGCAGCTGCTGTTGCTAAGCAACTATACCACAGCACTGCATCACCAATTACAGATTTTTCCCATCATCTTCAGCCTCACAAATTTGGAAGCTGGTATAATAATAGGAAGTAGTACGGATAACAAAAGTATTATCCATAGACCGGTAAGTTAGCAGAGGCGTCAGCAGAACTAAAAAAGAGACTACTATAACAATAACACCGAACAATTATTGCTAGTAGTATTTTCAATCAGGTTTTTTTATCAGCACAGCCTCCACAAAGAACTTTACACATTCACTATGTGTGAACGCAAAAGTATTTTTGAATTCTGATGATTTTTTGCGGGTCTTTCTATGCAAGAGAACACCACAATATCTGTGCTGCTGAAAGCTAACTGGAAAGATCTATTAGTAATCAAATTTCAGCCCAGATTTTATGGTTAGTCTAACCGAGTTAATTTCTCTAATGTTAGCAATTCATGGAAGAGGTCTCTTGTGGCAGCACAAACCTGGGATCCACAGCAGCTGTCAGAAGAGACTCTGAGGAATTCCTTATTAGCCAGAATGCAACCAGGCAGAAAACTCATTACACAGTGCTAAATATACTTAATCACATCTATTAGAGAAAAATGAACTTGATAATTACAACAAATAACTAAAGAGCAAAAAGTGTTCATGGAAAAACCCACACTAGGATGTGTAAGAAAAGGGGCTGCATACTGACCCTGTGTGGGAGAAAGCCATGCCTCGTCGTAAACTCTTCTAACAGAAAAGGATTGCGCCACAAGGTACAAATGATTTAGGTTCCCCTTGAAAGTGAAGCATTTACGTTTAACAGCTTACATAAAATTAATGTAATAAGTAAATTAATTGCTTAAATTTTAAGAATTAATTTGGAAAGCTCTTCTGAGAGTTGAGACAACCGCATCTTCTCAGAATGCTTTTTGGGGAAAGGGAGTCTCCTACAGATATTCAACACCATAAATAAAGGTAATTTTGCAACGGCTGATACTTGACCGCAATACATAACACAAGGGCTCAAAGTCTTTTCTTGTTGTGCAGCCTTTATTTTCTCCAAATGGGATTAGGTTGTGGAGTGACGTGTGGTCCAGATTTTGGCCCATCAAGCTATCTATATTTTAAAACATAGTTGTTGAAACTAGAGGTATCAGATATTGACCTCGTCAAGTAATTATAGGCTGAAACCAAACAGAAGCATCACATAGTCTTCGTGGAATCACATACCATACACAGGCACTCCAACCAGACCTGAACACCATCTGCCAAAACCTCCCTTGCTTGGCCATCCCAGAAACATCGTAAGTCTGCATTATTTTTATTTGCACATTGCCAAGTCAGCACGTGTGGGGTGTGAGCATCCTAATTTTGCAGCAATTGATATCCTGATATACTGGCACCTGGAGAACACAAGGGAGCAGTGGATCGGGCTCCTTACCTTTAGAACAGGCCCAACACCCAGACTTCTGACACTCCATACCAAACTCCTCTCACCTCTTATGAGAAGCAGTTCATCTCCAAGCAGCTCTGTGAACTTGGTTTGGAGACTTTTTGAACCCAAGCTTTATTTTAAATTCCTACCCAACTGTATTTGCTTTTAATTCAACAACATCTAAAGAAAGAAATCAGGCATATTGAAATCATCAAATAAAATCTGAGAGGGATACTCTGAGGTTTTCATGTAATTTCGAGTTCGTTGGAAGAGGGCAGCTAAGTAATGCATGAAGCAAGCAATCTGGGTTTTCTTTTTTATTCAGCCATAGAACATTTTCACCTTAATTTCTATGAAATACCATTAAAATATTGGATAGCATCTAGCAAAAATAAGACAAATTCTTCACAGTTATATACAAATAAAGACAGTACAAAACGGCCACAGAAAGCCCTTACCTAAAGGCTGATGAAGACATACAAGAAGTCAATGCTTTTGCAGCCCAAGTTAGGGACCTAGGTAGGTTCCAAGTGAAAGGTCTACACTGCCACCTTCCTCTCTTTACCTCATTCCTTTCCTCCAGCTGTCATGAAGAGAGGCAAGAAATGGCAGAATTCCATTTCCTAGGACCATAACTTAGAATGGTGGAAATTAGGAAACAGGATTTGATTCATTGCGTGGCCTAACAGCAGTGAAAGATCCAACCTCTGCATGATGATAAATTAAGAGCAGATGGACATGACTTTGAACTGATAGAAGAATACTTCTTTTACTATTTCCTTGCACATGCTTTCCTTTGTTTTAGCTGATTCATACCTTCTCCAGGTCATTTCTGCTGTCTCTGTATCATGTCAGAATCAGTATTTTAGAATAAAAAAAGGTAGTAGCCACAAAGCTCAGTGTCCTGGTTTCAGCTGAGATAGAGTTAATTTTCTTCCTGGTATGGTGCTGTGTTTTGGATTTAGAATAAGAATAACGCTGATAACAGCGACAACTAAAACATCAGTGTAAGTAGTCAAGGACTTTTCAGCTTCTCATACTGGCCTGCCAACGGGAAGGTGGGGAGTGCGCAAGCAGCTGGGAGGGGGCACAGCCAGGACAGCTGCCCCAGCCTGGCCACGGGGATATTCCATACCATATGGCGTCATGCTCAGTATATAAACTGGGGGGAGCTGGCCAGGGAGGGATCACTGGTTGGGGACGGGCTGGGCATCGGTCAGCGGGTGGTGAGCAACTGCCTTGTGCATCACTTGTTTTGTATATTCTCTTATCGTTGTTACTATTATTATTCTCTCTTCCTTTGCTATCCTATTAAACTCTCTTTATCTCAACCCACGAGATTTTTTTTTTTTTCCATTCTCCTCCCCATCCCACTAGGCGGGGGAGTGAGCGAGCGGCTGCGTGGTGCTTGGTTGCCGGCTGGGGTTAAACCACAACACTCGGGCAGTAGCCACTTCTCAGAAGTTAAGCACCGCATAGATACCATTTTCAAAAATGTTCCTTCCAATGAGTTATACTTACGGACTGATGTTATTTAAAGGAAAAAATGTAAAAGGTATTCTAAAATAGTCTAAAAATTGAACGCTTTTTCTCTTCCAATGAAAACATATCATTCCATACACACACGGATATAGTACTTTGCTTGGCTGGGTTTTAGGGCAAAGAGTATTTTTGGGGGTGGCAGTAATTCTGGGGATTTTTTTGTTATTTTACAATCTACTGTTTACAGAGCAGACAATGCTCTTACAGAAAGAAGCTATTGAGCCTTGGAAAAATTATTGACTTTATGAAGTCCGTTTCTTATCCTATAAATCTAAAGAGTTAACCTTACTATAGAGAACACGATACAGCATTCCTCTTCTGTGAAGAAAGGTATCACAGAACATATATAATTGCTTACTCAGTTCTGTACATCTATTAAATCATTTGTTTTTATTTGTACAAACTGAAATTCTAATTTTAGGCTGTCAGACAGAACTTAGCACATGTATCAGGCCATGCTGAAATCAGAATTAACACATGCACATGTGAGTTAAATTATGGGCACAGAACTGTACGGGAATTTTTGAGTGATTTTTACAGTGTTCTATGGCATTTCAACAAATTTAACTCCCACTTAGTTATACCAGATCTTCTTCACATAAATGTCCAGTAAGGTTGAGATGTGGAAAACCAGTTTTTGTCTTCCAGCATCCTCCCTCTCCGCTCTTTCTCTAAGCTTTCAAAACTGGGCACAGTTCAGATTGGATTACTGAATTAGGTGGACCTTTCACCTGAACTTTCATAGCAGTTTTTATATTCTTATGACTAAGATACTCTTTACCCTAGAAAGTTAAGTTGGCAACACAAATGTGACATTAACTGATATGAAGAGAAAGAGCGCTATGGTAGCAATGATAAGATAGAGAAATGAAACAAGCAACTTTTAAAGGGCATAAAAGGCCATGATCTTTCTTTATGTGTACAGAAACTGCCTACAATTGGATCAGAATTTTGTTCAAAGAGTAGAAGTTGTTACTGACTGCTCCTTTTAGAATATCAGCTTTCATTTCCATGGTTAAGGGTTTGGACAAGAAAGGTAGGTTCTGTAATACTTCTGAGTTTTACAGTATGAACTCTGAGCGTAAAAAATCCATGTGTATAACTGTGCGGTGCTAGCAGTGACAAAAATGAGGTATAATATCCTCATGTAACAAACACATTCAGGAATGATAAACATGAGAATGTCATCAGAATGTCAGAATTCTGCCATTAGTATTTTGGGGATAAAATGTGCATTGAAATATTTTCTGTTCTGTCATTAAACAAACAATAATAACCCCTCTTCACTTGAAGCAGAAAAGTTATCTATTTTAACGTAAAAGTTCATTAGAACTCAGTGAGAATTAAATTAATAGGAATGGAAAGGCTGTTGCAGAATTAGGCTATTAATAGTATATTAACTGCAAGTATTTCCTTTTTAGTCTAGATAAGAAGAGGGATTTGTATCCCTGCAAGAATTATTTAATTCTCTATTGCGAGGCTTATAGATTTTTATTTTTTTTTTTTTTAGGAAAGGTGTGTTCTTTTCCATAAAAATGTAGTATTCTAAATGGGGGGGGGGGTGTGTGTGTGGAATCTGTGGAGATGTTTGCAGAGTAAGCTTATGTTTCAGAATGACAAAGGGTTTGGAAGTCATCAGAGTCATGCACAGTGGCAAACACAAGAACAGAGGAATCATTCCTTCTGCAGTCCTCACTGATGGTCCAAGGATTCCACAGGCACAAACTTTTCATAAGAAAAAAAACGTCCTATCTGATAGCAGCAAAAGCTGACTAAAAGGGCTAAAATAGAGCTTTGTTGTTACAAAGCATGGAAAAACCTCATAGCTCTAGATGGTCCAGTTTGTGCAGACCCTAACTGGAGCCTACAATGGTCACAAAACTTCTCTTAGTTTTTTCCAATTTTCCAACACAGTGTTGCATCAAACACCCTTGAAAAATACGGAAGCGTTCGGACCAACACTGACAAGGCAGAAGCAGCACAGTGTGCTAGCAGCTGCGCGAGTACAGCACTGGCAGTAGGACGGAACACATGGTTGGCACTTATCAAACAACAGAGACAACCACTATATACCAAGAACGAGGTATATCTCTGTGGGGTTCCACCACAAGAAATGACAAGAAGAACTGTATCTATGACTTTCTCTAACGTTCATAACTCAAAAACTCCGACCTTGATCACTTTAGCAGATGGGTTTGCTCTGCTGTAGTTGCAATTAAACAGAGTGTGCCAAAGTGAAGAGCAAATTACCCATGCTATCTATCCCAGTTAAAAAAATCTGCAGTCTTCCAGTATCTACTGGGACAACATCCAAGATTCTCCAGCCCCAGCCCATGCTGGATTGCCATTATATTTTATGTCAGTCAGTACTTCAGAGAGTCCAAGACCCTTGGCATATGTTCTTAGTTAACAAAATGGAAAATTAAACTTTGTAGCAACCCCCTGCCACTCCCAAAATAAAAGAAAAATTCTATCTACATCAATGAGCAGGAAGTCTGATCTTCCTGTGCCAGCCAAAAAGCCTGCAATATAGGGACATTTGGCTGAAGAAAGGAATTTAAAATAAGCAAACTAGCCTAAATTCACGCTCCTGCATTTCAGGTACTGAGGAATATCCATAAGGAATAAGAATCTTAAAATCACCTCTGATATTGACAAGCATAAGTTTATGACTTTGACGGAGCTTTTATGCTTTTTAAAAATTAATTGATTGTTTGAAAATGTTATCCTTATGGAAGAACTGCTCCTGAGTTTCTTCAACACACTAAAAATACTACCATCATAAACCCAGTATATACGCAAACAACAACGACAAAAAGTATTTGCAATAAACCAGGAAGAGGTACCTAAACATTGTGGCATTTTCACTAATTAATGACCGTGTATAAGACCCCATGGAGTCTGAAGGACAGAACAAAACGACTTCTAAATACGAGACCCAGTCTTCGGTTCCCAGCTATCAGAAGTACTTGCCTCTGGGCTACACCGAAAAGGAAACGTGAGCAGCGTCTGCTCATTGGTTCCCTGGCATCGCTGAATTGGAAATACCCAAGTAGAGCAGCTTTTCAAATTAAATGCATGAAAACTGCGATGAGTAGACTTACAAAGATTATATTTGAGAGTAGGTCTGAATATGAAGAAGATATGTAGATAAACTACCTCACTGGCAAACTCATGTTAAGTTTTTTACAGTCCAGATGGGAAGGGGTAAATGAAAAGGGGGCATTTATGTCAGAGCTTGTACACTGGGAACGAGAACGCTGATAGGGTTTCTTTTTTTATATATAGCTGGGTAAAGAGATCAGAGAACACTGGAACGTTAGCCAAAACAAGTTATCCAGCTGCACTGTGTTTCATCACATATCAATTTTTACTGAAAGAAAACCATACAAATTTAATCAGTTCTTCATATGGTAATATTTAACATTTTTTTCCAAGTTGTTTGATATTATTGTTTTAAAAGTTCCTTTTCCCCCTCCCTCGAACGTGATGTGTGATAGTGGTGAACACAGGAAAAATATCTATCCCTGGCAAGACTGAAAGTCTCATTTACAGTAGACTCAGTAATAAATGCACTGGCGTCTGTGTCAATTGACTGTCTCAATGAAGAACAGGTCACTATAGGGAACAGCACAAGCAGCGTCTACGTTTGAACTCCCACATCCTCATCCCATGCATGTTTGTAGCATCAGTAGAAATTAAATTACCCTAATAAACCTTTCTGCCTCCTCCCCTCCCCAAGAAACAGGATTTTTTTTCCTGACATCTTAAACCACATGGGTTTTCCCTCTTTTTTGTAAGGCTATCATATGGCATTTGTATAGCACTTTTAATTATTTGAAAATATATAATAGAGTGGAGACATGGATCCCACTTATATAAATGCCTATTAAAAGGCCATGTATTCTCTCAGTAACCATAAAACATAAAACACCTCTTAAAAGAATATAATTCCTTTGTTTCTAAGCCAAACACATATAATAAGACAGCTCGCTCCTTTCAAGTAAATAAAAATGATTTGTATTAAATAAAATGAAATATTGTATGCACTATATAATTTAACAATGAGACACATCAAAGTATGCATTACTGCGAGCTAACCCATGCCTCAGAGGTGTTGCAAGCCAAATACTTTAAACGATCCAAGAAACATGTTGTTACAGAAAAGCAAAAACCACAGCGCGTCATAAACTATTGGTCAGATGAGATGTAAAACCGAGTTCCTAACCATCTGTGGTCACTAAAATCCCCTGGCGCTTACTGTACCCTTAGAATGTTGATTTTGCCCCAACTGGAATGTTTTTAATACACAGGGTTGATGCCACCTAGCTTTATTCCTCGGCGTTTTCTTTAGCAGGAGCTTCCCGCCGGCTCTCCGCTGCGCGGTGCTGAGCCAGCCCCCTGCAACCTGGCTGCGCTCCGCCGCAGGAGCGGCTGCCGCTCACACGGTTTCAAGAGCGTCTTGCATGTAAACGCATTCGGATCGATCTCTACATGCTTGCTCAGTTACAGCCCATTAAAATGGGTGAAACTAATGGGATTTCTTGGAGGTACTTGATAGTGAAATTTGATCCATAGTTTGTAACACAGTTTCAAATCCCTCAACTATAAGGCGAGTATAAATAACATGATTATGTTGTATATAACCCCAAATAAAATGTTTCAAAAAATGTAATCATTGAGAATACACTAAACCTCTTGATAGAACACAAAGTATGTTAAAAAACACAGCAAAAATAATCAGCACAGAAAAGCTTATACCTTGTTTGTATCAGCTTTATATGGATTTAAACCACCACATTGCATCCACATTCCCCATTTATTAACTGCTCTGTAGTTTTGACTGTTCTATTTTTAAAATGTTTCAGTGGAAACGCTGTGCGCTGTCAGAATGCTTACAGAGCTGATGAGTCAGTACATTTTGCTAAAAAGGAGGAGGTTTCTCTCCAAAAGCATTAACAAGCAGTTTAGGTTCTAGTTGTGCCAACTGTCCGGCAGCAGGAGAAAAAAAAAAAAAAGCCACCGTCTCCTGCAATAGTTGTAAAATTCTTTTAAGAAATATGCCATGCAGCAAGGAAATACACCATAAACTTACTGATTTATATTATTTGCGAGGAGTGAGTGAACGGTGGCATAAAGAGAAACGTGAACGGGAAGGTCAGCGAGTCAGAGAACAGTTTGCAAACACTAGCGCTGTTTCATAAAAAGAAACGTCTCTCAAACACGACACAGCCACAGACCTTCCACTGCATCCTAAACCATCAGTACTCCATAATCAACTAAGATAGTTAAGTTATATCTTTATTGTTATTTCCGCGACTAAATACTTGTTTTACAACGCTCCTGAGCCTGAAGAGATGGGTTGTCAGGACACCTGCCCCACAGTCGGCACTGCGTGCGGAGCAGCACAAAGAGCAAGGCTGCGCTGCGCAGATGCGCGGGAGACGGAAACTCGCTCTCTGCCGGCCACCGCAGTTGCGCATTCCACCCGCAAAAGGCTCCACTAACAGCAACGGTAATTTATTTTACAATTCTTGAAAAACTCTTTTTAAGTAATAAAACAACCTTAACTGATAAATAATGAAGCATAGCGGAGTTTTTCCAAATAACTGTAACCCCAAAACATTTTACTTTCTTGATCTAAATACACTTGCTAGGCTGGTAGGAAAACCACCGGTACTAGCATACTGTCCGTTTTATTCTATTTTTACAGACACAGCAGAAAATACATTAACATATTTCAAACACTTCTATAAAAATATCCATGTTAAATAATAATATTGAGGTGATTTTTTTCATACTGTAACGTCAATGAAAAATTACAGTGTGCTTATGCTATTTTTTCTTGTTAACTTTAACTAATAGTATTTGAACTTTTGCTGCTATCTTGCAAATTAACCGGCACCTGCCGTTTCCTGTGGCTATAGACTTCACCACCAAAAGTCATATGGTGGTACAGTAATATTTAATAAACACCTTTTATTAACCTGTCTTCCATCCACAGTATTATTACAGTCAGTAAATGTTACAACAACATTCTTATGTTGCCTAAAAATTGTTATTAATTTGCATTTGATCAACTCCACGTGTCCTGTGAGCCTAACGGCATTGCTAACTGTTTCTAGCACGGCCCTGAAGCTCTTCTGAAGCAATTCCCACCCATCCAAAACCAGAGGATGTGCCCCTTGAACAAACAGCAGCCAAATCCGCCTTCATTTCGTTGCTCTAGGAGTGCTGGTGAACTATTCACACTGATTGGCATCGTTCAATTTTTAATAAAGGATTTGCTGAAGTGACAGATACTTGTGGAAATAAACTGCCGACAGATTTGCTAAGTTATGTGAGTAATTAAGTATGTAAAGCTACAGATGTTGAACAATAGTCCCTTCCACCAAGATGTATGCCATAATATCAAAAAATAACCTGGCATCTGGTTTCTTTATTTAAGTACCTTTCTTAGGGTTTGGATCTTAATTTTTTACAGTTGACAGCAATGTTATTTGAGCCAGTCAGTGGCATCTGGTTGCTGGGGGGGGTGAAAAAAAGAAAAAAAAAAGAAAAAAAAAGAGGGAAAAAAAGCAGCTCTGTGCACTTTAATTAATTGTGGAGAGATTACATGGTCTTCCAACCGTGTAGTTTGTCATCAGAGCACATTACAGATTTATATTAGATGTTTCTCCACAGTGTCAAGAATAATTAAAAAGGGATAGGAAGTGATGCCAGCTTGCAATGCTTTACATCAGTGGTGAAAGTTTTATATTTATTACAGCCAAACAGTTTTAAAAGAAGATGTCAATTTTGTAGTTATACTGTGCAAGGAATAAATATTAGGTGGGTAAAGCAGCCAATACATTTCAGCTGCTTGAATAATGAGAGGTTCATGTTTAATCTATCAGACCTACCAGAATTGGTGTGACATGTCAGAGTTATTAATGAAGCAGCATCCCCTTTTCTCATAAAAACATCCTCTCAATACAATAACTAACATGTTTTTCTTTTCTTCCTAAAAGGATCTCTGCCCAACTCTTCCTTCTGATTCATATAAGAACAGACATGCCAACTGTACACAAATTTTTTTGCCTAATTAATTTGCAATACCTTTGGTCTTGGGCTGTGCTAATAGTGCAGTGTTTATGTGTACTCAAGCTCCCAATTCGCTAATCCTAAAGGGCCACATTTCTCTCCTCCCCTGTGCACAGGCTTCTTTGTACACGTGGATGAGCGAAGCATATGGACCTAAAAGCACCTTGCAGCCTAAGGAACAACTTCTACTTAAATACTACAGGTCTCATTTCAGTCCTCATATAGACTCATTCACAAATTGCATCTCCCAAATCCCTTCAAAACATTTATTTCATAAAGTCTTATTGATTTAGTTTCTGCTGCTTTAAACATTCTGTAGTAAGAAAACAGTGCAAACAAGTCGCTTCCTTCTGCTGTGAAGTAGCTTTCAACCTCTGAGCTCAAATGCCGATTTTCTTTCACGTGTCAATGTTAAAATGAATTATTAAAAGCAGGTGTAAATTGTCCCTTCTTCCTATTCTGTCATGTTTTCAGAATCACAATGAGAAAATAATTTCAGACAAATTACTACACTTAATGGTGATCAGATCACTCGGCCCTCGCTGTTGTTTTTGCTGAGCCCAAACCAGGAAACAAGCACTCGTCAATAAAATGGCAGGCTTTCACACTCAGCTCACGTCTTTCAGTGAGTTCTATTTTACAAAAGTAAAAATGGAAGAATTTACATCCTCCATCTACAGTACCATTCAAACACATTCAGAGTTCATAAATCAAAGTGCTGGCCTGTAGGAAGCTGAGCATCTCTCCATACAAGGTAGGCAGTGAGCTCCACAGACAGAGCTCTGGACTGGGATTCAGAAGGTGGTAACGCTTCACCTTGGCATTGCCAGGAACTCACTACATGGCCTTGAGTAAGTTTGTCTCTTCTCTTTACGGTTTGCGACTGCAGAAGGGACCATTCATTTCATTTAATTTCAGGCACTTAGGCATCTGTTCATCACCACACACAATGTTACCCCAATTAGAGACGGAGTTCTGTATGTTATTATAATGCACATAGATTTAAAAAAAAATTAAAAAGTTTTTCAGTCTTTAATTGTTCTGACTTCATGAGATGTGTAACCACGCAATGCAACATTACTGGGTTAAGATATCACAGAACTTTTCTGCTTATTGAAGCTGCTCTGGCATGCTTCATAACCATTTCCTAGCTAGCAACGGACACCACACCACCTGCTTTTGTTTGGTTTTGTTTTCTGCTGAATGATTACTTCATTTACCATAGAAAACGTGGCAATAACAGTTCCATAATGTTTCATGTCTATAATAAGTCTATTTGGAAACGGTAGCCAACAGGCAATTTGTTTGCTAAGTGATGGTTCTCTAAACATTGCAAAGCTTCGCAATGGACATCTATATTTAATGTAGTCTTCCAAGCACACAATGTCTTTAAAATTCAGTTTGTCCTGTAAATTTCTAAAACTTGGAGGAAATTACCTGTCTAAACGCTCTTTCTCTCTTTTTCATTTGCCCACAGTAGCAACTGCCGCAACTGTACACAGAAGCAACGCCTATGATAAGCAACACCAGTGAGTGAGCGAGATCTCTTTCTTTGAAGCCAGATTATTGGCATTTTTTTTCTTCTCTGGTATTCTCTTCTCCCTAAGAGTTGAGGAAGCATTCTGGGCAAAGTCAGGTAACAGCTGTGGGGAATTCTCAAGAGACTTGCTCTAATTATTTTTAGGTTGATAAGGTATTTGATTTGATTGGAAGAGAGAAGAAGGGAAAAAACTGTTGGTCATCTTATCAAATAGGATCAGATTTATTTTAAGATTATTTGGAGCACTGAGAGCAGGATATAGTAAATAAAATATGAACACAAAAAAAGGAGGAGGAAATTGTTCACTGCTACATACTGCATTATATACTGCATTTTACTTAGCTGATGTCTTGCCAGTCAAAACAAAAAAAGTTTCAGCTTCTCCCAGATTTCTGTGTGCAAGTACGTGTGCCACTGACAATTCCAAATCTTTTCAGTCTTCAGAGAACTAATAAACATATTCCAATGAATTTGAGAGGTGCCAATGAGGCAAAGAGAAGACATCTTCCCTTGTGCCCAAACTTAAATATCCTTCTATTTTGAAATTAAAAATTAGTTCTCTGAACTCGTTCAGTTTCTTCATCGTAAAAGATCACTTGATGAAAACCCACTGCTAAGAGGAAAAGAGCAGCTGTTCACAATAACTGACAGAGCTTTTGGTTCTGAATCAATGTATGGCTAATATCAATGCACCAAACATTATGCCAAGTAGCACCTCCTGGAGAATTAAACCTGGACCTCAGTGTATCTCCTGAACTACAACTTCTAGCTCAGTAAAAGCCATACATCTAAAACGACAGCAGGATACTCCAACCTATGGTGCCAGATGTGACCCAGGAACTTAAATATCATGAATGTGTCTGGGAAAATAATCTTACCACCATGTTGCTTTGTCCTCCAAACTACTTTTCCCCTCCCTCTCTAGTTCAGCGACAGGCAGGCAGCAAGAGCCATTAGTAGAGAGACGGCTGGTACCGTAGCTACTGCATACTTTGATGATCTGCTTTGATCATCTTGCATCATATTCATTACAGAACATTTTACCCTTTCCATTCTGTAGAGGGTGGATATCTTCTTTAAAAATCCCTTTCTCCAATTACTAGCAATACTGGGGAATTCATAGCTTGCAATGTAGCCTTCAGATCTGACACACCCAGAGATGACAATGTTCAAATTTAATGCTTCAGTTGCATCAATATACAACTGCTTTATGGTCAAATCAATCCACTGATTAACAGTATTTTATTATTGACTTGAAATTTTGCCCATGCAGAACACAAGCAAGTTATTAATATTTGTTCTGATTTATCCCACTCTAATCAACACTTAGCAGGGACCTATTTTAACTATAGAATATTTATTAACTGGTATTAAAAAATAATAAAAAAAAGCATTATCTAAGTTTTGGACATTTTCCAAAGCATATTAATGTCTTATGAGACCCATCCAGCCTTACTAAAAACATACACACAAGAGCCATTAGTTTGCATGAAATCAATGAAATAGATAAAACATAATTATAGATATTTCTCGAATTATTTACCATAGCAATGGCTGCCTTATCCCACCCCCCCAGCTTTTCTAAGGAGTAGGACATAGAAAAAAAAGAATCACAACTTTTCCTAGTCTGGTTCTTTACATTCTATATAACATTAAGTAATTATTCTGCTTCCACCCCACCCTGTTAACGCATCCAGGGGCTGCAAAGGCAACTAAAACACATTAAACCATAAAGACTAATCATGATTTAAAACTTCTCCTCTTTGGAGGGGATTTTGAGGAAGGGATGTTGGGCGTGGAAGCTGAGAAACATTCCCAAGCCAAACATTTATTTAAAAAGATCGTATTAGAATGCCAACAGGGTTTTCCAGACCTAAAGTCCCTAGATACTTTGTGACTCATGCTACAAAGTGATGGTGAATATTAGCAAGACAGTCAATGAGGTAAGAAAGAAATTAACTCTGCTTTCTTTTACATTTGTATGGTTACTTAACAACAGACAAATTCATTCACAAAAATATTTACCGCTTACTTTAGACTGAGAAAGGTCTATATGTAACCAACGGTGTTGACATTTTTAGTCAAATGAAACAAATTAATCAAAGTACTTTAATTATAAAAATTAAACTCATTCATGCAAATGCAAAAAAAAGTGATGCTTCTTAACCAAAAACTTTACATCAGAAATTAAAAAGCTCTTTCACTGAGGTATTTCCCAGGAGCTGAAAGTGTGCATGGGCTGGCTACTGTTGCTGTGTGTACGAAGTTTCTCAAATCTAAGATAAATCCACTGGACTTTTGAGAAGAGTATTTTTCAGGTCTCTTCCAACAAATGGATATTATGACAAACAATTAAAGTGGAATGTGTTTTTAAGAATGATAATGTACTGTATATTATCAGAGTTCTTCACCAAGATCATATGTTCTTGATAAAGGATATAAGCACATTTTTTCTAGAAAAGAGTTAACACTGATTGTATTACCACTGAGTGATAATGCCGAGGATGATTTTTTGATCTACCACAACATATTCCAGTACTTACTATGACTCAGCATTATGAAATGTTTTACACACAGCAACCACGATTGCAAATATTCATATGCTAAACAAACAAAAAACCCCCATTCACTGGTGTTGGTGCCATTCCCAGTTTAGCAGTGCCTGTCAGACTACGCCAGCTGCTAAGGTGGCACAGGATACCTGTAAGAAAGACAAAACCACATTGGTCTGACTCAGGCTCCTAAGTGAAGCCCAGCCAGTTCTGGCAGTATAAGGTTGGTACCAGTGGCTTTAAGCCATAGCCAACCACTTGCACGTCTGGAGAAGGTCAGTGCTGCCGTCTCCGCCGCAGCCCCCACCTCGCGGCAGCAGCACCCGACCACAGCAGCAGCTCCCCTTGTGCCTCTGTGCCAGCAACCTCCAACCGAATCCTGGAGTGCCTCGCACTCACCTGGCTGCAGGAGCTGGGCGGCGTAAACAAAAACTTCGAGGGGCTGATCTCTTAAAAAGAGCGCAGCTTTGGTTTCAGAGCAGTTCACATGTGAAATGGCAGGACTTGCAACTGAGACTGTCAGTTTTCCCTGGCTGCGCTAACAACATCGGGTGTCTCTGCTTTCCGCTGAGAACCAGCAGCTGTTAAGTCATACAGGTGAATTTTAGATTCATACACCTTGCTACAGTTGTTTTCATGTGCATTCAGGGGTATAGCCGTGGGCATCTGTCTTTTTGAAAGTTAGATCAATCCAAAAATAGCAACAGACGGGGGGGGAAAAAAAGTCTAACTCGCACCTGTCCGGGACCCCTAGCACACAGAAGTGAAATAAGGGAACTACCTAGGTTAATACGGAAGAGGAAAACTGTTTCCACTTTCTTTCCCTCTGAAGTCTTGGAAGCATTTCTTATGCACATCACCATGAACCACACCTAGACAGAGAAGGATAGGTAGACAGATAACGTATTTTAACATACGTTAATTTTTTAAATTATGTATTCAAAGCCCATTAAAGTCACCACCATAATTTCTATTCGGTGACAATGCAAGCAAGATTGGGTCTTAATATTATAGTCATCATCATCTCCAAAACAACAGCATCCATTCTCCTCCTAGTCAAACTCCAGTTTCTTCACTAACTAAAATCCTCTTCATTCACAATAGAAGATACTCTTGAGTTTAGGTATGTGCAGCTGAAGTTTAACTGAAATGGCTTAAAAAGTCTCTTTAGGGTCTGAAATCATAAGCAGTATGCAAATGATTCTGTAAAACTACAGGTTTTTGAGGGGGGAAAAAAAATGGAAAGTGCTTTTATTTTTTAATCTGCCAAATAAAACGGTGACATTTCCCGATTTTTTCCTTTCAAAATCAATGGAAAGACTTTAGCGGCAGTTGACCTGGATGCTTACTGTCTTTTGAATCTATATTTTTAAAAAGAATTTTACTTCTTTAAAAAGCCACTGTGTTCTGTACCACAGGTGCCAATACTCTAGTGGTATGCTAGATGATCCAACATATGTTAAGAGTTTTCTAAAATACTTCAGGATCCTTGGGGATAAGAGGCGCTACATAAATGTAAGACATATATTTTATATAACAAAATTGTGCCTCCCTTCTAACACACATACATCTAGATGTTTGCAGACTGCACAAGAAGCTGCATTTCTGTTGTTCCGAATACCTTATCACTTTGTCTCCTAGTAGGAGACACACTAAAAAAAAGAAATGTTAGTTTAAAAAAAACCCAAACCACACCCAAACCAAAAATAAAAACAAAACCCCACACCATACATTTAGATTTCAGGCTGAAAACCTGACAGACCTTTTGCTGTAACACCCATACTGAACTCCCAGTAAATCCTGTTCCAGACATTTATGAAAAAATGCATAGATAAAAAGGTAAATGTTAATTATGCACTATAACGTTTAAAGAGGCTTTATGCTGGATTCTAAAATACGTGCAAGCACTTCAGAAATAAATAGCTTTATATTTTATTCCTTGATTTCAGATAGTCTAAACATTTTAGCATTTGATGTGCCTTTACGCTCACAGCCTTGCAGTGCACCTTTTGACCTTTCAGCACTCAAAAGTGGGGCTGAGACAACTAAAATCTGGGAAAGGTAGTAAAACATGGAGCACGTAATAAATTAAAGACCTGGAAAATTGTGGTAATAAACCCGTTGGGGTAAGTCTCTTTTAAAGCAGTAGCACTGTTTAACGCTACTGGAACAATTCTTGTTTTATTTAAGACTTGTGTTACGGAGCTTCACCCACTGGTTACAGATATGAAATGTGTTTCTGTTAAGATGACTTGATTCCGTTTCAATGAGTTTCTGGCTTATTTCAATTGATGTCTTCAGATCTTTGTCTAAATAAAAAGACAACAGTTGGGTGAAACGTCTAGTCCCATGTACACAGAAAGACGAGTCACTCCTTACATCAAATGCTCCCATTCTCAAAGCATGAGGTTTGGGGAAGAAAACTAGGTGAGAATCAGTTGACTAAAATGAAAATTAACTTTGGCGAAGAGTCTTCTGGGATATCTTGTTTGTGCAAAGCCGTATATGAACCACAATTACTGTCTAGATCTCACCTATGCTCCTTTGTAAAAGTGAGTGCTAGAGAGAAGACTGCCCTCACAGAAGGGAGGAACAACCAGCAGCTGCATGCAGATGATGGAACTATCACAGTAATGAGAAAGAGGTAGAAACGATAAGGAATGCCTCACACTATAAAGAATATTTGCATGAAGCCCTTAAGGAATCTCAGTAAGTCACGATAAAGTTAGACTGATCTTTCATGAAAATTTGGCAACGCAGAGATGGTGGTCGTGTGCACACACAAACTCTGGGGAATCCTGTTCTAAGCTAAGGAAGCTGAGATTAACTGTGGCACAGGAAACCTGAACTATTCTTTAGGTCCTTGACATCTATATGAGGGCAGGCAAGACATGTACAACTGGGGAAAACCCCCAACCACCAAGCTCCAATACTGACGCCATGAGGACATGCACTTAATGAAGGAGTTCTAGCTACTGCCTACAAATCTGCAATGAGAAAAATGGATAAGCAACCAGCAATTCTGCAATACATGAAAATCAGAAACTAGTAACTGTTAAGTAACTGTTAAAACCAGTCCCAGGTGACTGTCTAGTCTATCCTCCTGCAATGGGGCAGTACTGATGTAATTATCAGTGCTCATGTTCTCAAAACAACTGATGTGAAAACATGCTAAAGGTGTCAGTTGACAAATGATAGCAAACATAGATCAAAATGAAGCAAGCAAATTGGCAGGAAAAATGAGTGACGGAATAGCCTGAGGGATCACACAGGTGTTACATATGACCATGTGAACAGACATGCATACAAGTATTCACACGGAGCATCTTTTTACCAAGAACATTTTTTATCTCCTCACCTTATAAAACTGTCCACTCAACTACATTTATTAGCACTCTAACGAAAAAAACAAAATGACTCATTGCTATTTATTAGTTTGATAGGTTAACTAGCAAAAGGGAAAAAATCCAGATGAATTAAGTATGTGGAGGCTGCCTACTCTAGCAAATCTTTGATCTATGTTAATCTCATGTTATTGTAGTAAGCATGCAGGACCATCATTCATCTCACAGATGAGCAAGGCACTCTTGCGTGTCATGCTAGATTTTATCAAGAAGAAAATGAAGTCAAAGGTGGCTGTCAAGGCAGCAGGGTTTTGAGTGAGTGGAGAACCTCAGAATGGGGTTTTTGACTTGCAGAATTTGATGGTGGAAGCAAGGAAATTTAATCAACCACTTTACATACATGGTACTTCATTGATCAAAAAGCTTTCCTCATCTAAATTTGTATAGAAAAATCTTGCCCAGTTTACCAGGTAGAGGGAACTTGCAAAGTAATCAACAGCAGTTCAGTGCACAACTGAAACAATAGAGTAGTTTGATATTGGCAAGGATGCCCTTTCATTATTCCTTTTAAATGTTATGGAGAGATGGGATTTGAGCACAGCAGTAAATGCAGGGCATGAGACTGTTGACAGGATATTAGAAGGAATCCTGTGGTGGCAAAGTCAATGTAATTCTCATCACTCCATAGAAACAGGCCTATGGTATTTTATGAGCAGTGAGTACAAATAATATTCACTTTGGCTTTTAGCAGAGTAGTGACTGGCAAAAATACAAAAGTTCTTTTTAAAACAAAAGTCATAAAAAGGTGGTGTCCTTTTTTTTTTTTTTAATTTGCCAGGCTATGCTAAAAACCCAAACTGGTAAAATTAGAAGTACATTTTTCTTTGCACTTGAGTATCACTTTTTTTTTTTTTTTAAAGACAGTGTTGCATTACAGGATGTCACGCAAAAGTTCTCTCTGACATGCAGCAGAGACCGAAGGCATTTCTCTTGTGGTGAAGTTAACCAGGAGAGTATCTCATTGATCATTACCGAGAGGAGTTATCGTCCTCACTGTTTGCAGTAGATTCAATACAGATTGGATGAGCATCAGACCGCCTCAGTTCACCTGCTGATACTCGAGTGGTCAGTGCTACTGGCATCCTTACTCCATAGCAGTTTTCAAGACGTACCAGCACTAGGGCCTCAGAAAGCATCTGTGGAGGCGTACTGGCAGTTAGGGAGCTGCTGAGCTCATAGATAGCTGCAGAAAAGCAACTAAAGCATGGCCGCAAAGATCTAGCATTATGATTGCTTATTTAGCCTCAAGTGAATACAAATATTTATACCATGATCTTGTGAGCTCATCACTAAATGATAGGCTATTTCCTATCCCATCCTGTTGTTACCAAAATATTAGCACTGCAAGTTGCCACTACACTGTACTAAACTCCTTCATAACTGGAACAGTAAAGACATTTGGACACTAATTTCTGCTATATAAAATGTTACACCTGTGCATTTTTGTTTTCTGGGCTTAGGGGTGAATATCTACATGAGAACTGGTACTTTTTGGCTGCTGCTTTTACCTAATGTATTTCGAATTTTCAAATGATTAAGAGAGAAACTGTACATAGGCAGAAGAGTTCACAGCCCGCTGGTAGGGGATTGGTTTTACCTCTGTGCTAAGGGCTTCAACAGAATTTAAATGGTACATAATTCTCATGGTAGCCTGCTGCACAAGAACAAGCATCACCTATAATCACCACCAGTACAGAGCACAGTCCACAACAGACTTCTCATCACATTAACATGCAAACACTATCTGATCTCAAAAATCACAAGTACCATAAGATTAGCATGACAGAAAGAATACATGTTGAGTTGATGATGAAACTAGAGGTCCAGACATATATTGTGTTCATACTACTGACACATACCCTAAAATTAAATTAAATGGAATAAAGGTCTATATTTAGCCATCGATGCTTGAAGGGATTTTTTCTTCTACATGGAGACAAGACTCCACCCATGTTAAAAAAAAAAAAAGGATACATCAATTCTCTCCTTCATTTTCCCACACTAATGCATTATTGACTACAATGTACCAAACTTGCACTTGCAGTCTAACCCACTATTACAGCACCTTGTATCAGTACTTTAAACGTTGCTTAACAAGAAAAATATGTCAATATACAATGAAAGCTTTCATTTATGCTTTCAAATTGAGCAAACTGCTGCAAGCTATGTTGTAAATTACCCCCAAGAATGTTTAACTGGGCAAAATAGAGAACAAATTTTAGTGACATCAGACGTGACTGGACTCCTAATTAGCAACACTTAACAATATATTAAGTTTATCTCCTTTCTATTCCAGTGACCCTTTCAGTTCTGAGCAATGTTTGCATATGCTATCATAAATCATGTCTCAGATTTGTCAACGAGCTCTGAGTACTTTTGGTATTTGTTAAAATTACAAAGCGAACTCTTGGTTCAAAAATTTTTTGATAATGCATTACAGGATAGATGGGAGCTGCCCGATCTCAGCTTCACTCCAGTCTTTCTTGGAACTGAAAAAGAACTATAATTAGTATCTATGCAGAAGTCCATTGCTGCAATAACTGACGCTACTGACTGGCGGGGCCGCGCCAAACTGATCAAACCCAGGTACTAATGCCAAGTTAGCACTCTGCCTAAAGCAACTGTCACGTAATGATAGATTAGACAAATCTGATTGCTCTATCAAAACATTCATCTCAAATCTTGATTAGTAAACCTATTGAATTATGATTAATTCACAAGAGTGCTGCTGACAGATAAGGTATTTTATCTGACAACGTGTAGTAGTTGCTTTGCCTGAAGTAAAAAAAGCTCTGAAGTTGCTGGTAAAATAAACAGTATCAACTACAACGCACCGAGAAGGATAATGAGACTACACGCACCTTTTAATTTAATAAAGGCTGATCTGTGAGAACGCACCTTCAGCCACAAAAACACAGGAAATGGAGGATAAGGGCCAGGAAATCACAGAAGTAAATGGCAGGAGGGGCGGTAAAACCGCCAGACTGAAAGCACAGAGCTGAAACCTGCATAGGATGGGCTGCAGGGACTTTTAGGGCATCTAGGATGAATCAGGAAATCCAAATATCCCCGGCTTTGAGGAAAAATCTGATTCCAAAATTATAGCATGTGGCCTTCACCTATTGCCTCACCTGGGTTTTACTGTCTCGTGTAGGAGTAATACACTACAGAACATAACACTTCCGTGAGATGTGAGATCATCTACTTTGCACTTCCAGTGAATGAAACAAGTGGTTAAAAACTGAAAATTGTCTGTAATACATTACACTAGGAGAAGGGACTTGCTTCAGTGTTACTAAAATGATACTAAAAGAACATCTTGCATTGTTTGTAATTTCTCATAAAATTCAATAATAAGTAAAACAAATCTATCATGTTTCTGCAGCTTTTAAGAACTACCTACACAATGGCATTTTTACAATTAATGAAAATGCAGTGTTATGGAATCATCAAACTTCTTTCAGTGCCAGCTCTGCACACTCACTATGAATTTGTCCCAGACTCAGTGTATCATAACGACCTTCCTTTACAGGGTAAAGTGAAAACCTACCAGTTTCAACTCAATTTTGCTATCCTGATACCTGCACATGCACATGGGTAGAACATTAGAAAGCTCCCTGTTAACTTGAATTTGCAGCACAGTCAGTGAAAAATAGGTATTGTAATATTCGGCTCTGACAATGAAGAATTCACCTTCTCCAAGTCACTTGTTAGCTTATCCTGACCTAATAATTTTACAAAAACCCTAATGCACTATAATTATGTTTCTCCCCAGCCAGTATTAACCTTTCTGTGACTCTTTTTTTCTTTCTTCTCTCTCACACATATTTATTTATTTTACCTAGCCTCTGTTAATCAATGTGAACTGCAGATGGGGTCAAGGAAAGCTACTTCCTCCTTTGATAGCCTCCAATGCTTTCACTCCTGGGGATAAAAATGCTTTAAATGGAGTTATATTCTAGGAAAATCAATATATGATTACTGCAAAGATTTGTATCGATTGCCCTGTTGCATTGCAAAAAGGCTAAAGAAAAATTGCATGGCACATTCCCTTCATTTTCTACTTCATAGAACTTGCTGCAAATATTTTGAGCAAGTAAGAAGTGGTGGAACTTTATTTAATAACCTAAACTTTTCTTCATTTAATCCTCCTACTTGTATGTTTACTTTGGAAAAAAATCCCCATTGACATCTCTTTTATAATGCCTGAAATCAGAGCTACTCGCGATCCTGAAAAACCAATGCACTGCAGTAATTATCTAGCTCTCAATAACTTCACCAGTTTTACACATTTCATAAAAACAAAACAAAAACCCAAACCAAAATTCCTGTTTTCACTACTTTACCAGAATTGTTCATGCTTCTTCCTAGCACAGACACCACACCAAGTATTCAGGCTGGATCTTGTTTTCCCAGACTATAGTGGTGGGGGAATTGGGTTTCCTGGCATGGTTTCATCTGTCTTGATGCAACCAGAGCTAGACTTGTTCTCCCTCCCAAAAGTCCCAAGAACTGGAAATACAGCTTCAACAATTATTTCACCAAAATAAAATAAATTCTCCAACAGAAACAGATTCTTACTCTCTTCTCCTCTGCCCCCAAGAATTAGGTTCAAGTTTGAAGAGGATCTTATTAAAAGTCTTCACAGGAATCTCAATTTTTTTAATGCATCCTTATTTTGCAAGAATGGCCTAAATGCTTTTGGCAAATTGTTTTCAGACAATGTTTTCTGTACAGTTGTTTCTTGTATTGCATATTTTTTATTTATGTTACATGGCATGCTATCCAAATATCAGACTGTTGGTTTTACTGTTTGAAAGAAGACTTTTAAAATGATAAATAAAGTAACACACCATGATACTTCGAAGTCTCTTTGGATAAGTTATTGCCTTTCTCTGTTCATCAGTTTCCTGAAGGACAATATTATTTACCTCTCTGTAAATTATTCAGAGATCTACTGCCAAAAAGTACTAAGGAAGGACTAACGAAATGATGTTTATATTAGTGAACACAAAATACAAATATGAAACTGTATTTTAAAAGGTACTGAATTTGTACCAAAATGGACTAGTATTTCCCTGAATGCACACAAATTCTTTGAATGTTGCAAAGAAATAATATGAACTTAGAATTTACAACTATCTAAACTTATTGCTTTTATTTCCAAAGTACACTTGTAAATCAGTTCATCTAGTTCTAGTACCCTAATATTTAAAAAGGAGTTGCTAGTCATATCCTTCCTGATTACAAAATGCGTATCATCCAGATCTGATTATTTTCATATGTTCGAGTGACTCAAGTGTTGTCTCATAGTCATTTAACATACAGCTCTTACTGTGGCTCTGTTAAGAAATATGGAAAAAATGTAAAGAATGAAGTGGTTTTCCAAAGCGTGTTGATGAATGTAAAGTTCCTTAGATGCTGACTCCCTTCTCCAGCTTTATTCATCAGTGGCTTTACAGTTTTATTAACATTTCTTTTGTACAAAGATCTTTTTAAAGCCTGCCTTTCTCTAGTCCTTTCTCCTAGAAGTAGATCATCCTGCATGTGTGTTTTATGACCTTTGTCCTTTTTCTGTAAGTCTTCAATTTAACCTTTGTTATGTCTTCTGCTTTCTGTTCCTCTCCTTATCCCTAATATATTTCAGTTTTGAAGAAGTCCTGAGGATATCATACTGGCTCCTTCTGTTACTTACATTATTTCAGGAATACTGTAAATTATTTCAATTACATTAAAAGGTATTTCATGGCATGCTCCATTACAGTCTCTGGTAGAATTCTTCAGGCTTTTCTCATGTTGCTCTTTTTCATTCTTAATAAATTCCAGACACTAGGTTTCTTTTGTTAATTCTTTGCAACTTTTTCTCTGTAGTAGGTGCTAAACATACTACAAATTAATGCTAAACATACTAATTAACTAGCAAAGTGACATAATTTATGTAAAGAAAGGGTAATACCAAGCCACATCCGATTCATGAGACTAATGTTCAGAATTTTTTCTTGTGTAGATATACATGTGTAGAAAAAAAAATAAAATTCTGGTTTGGGTGGAGAGTTACTAACAGCTCAATAATTTGGATGTCTGGCCATTTAACTGTTCTGGTGGGAGACGATAAAGACTAGGAATAAGGTTTATGCCAGATTATGATTTATGTTAATTACTGGGTGAACGGAGGGTCCCAAGTAGTCTATTTGTATAATTGCACTTTTGACATTTCTCAGAGAGTGCCTGGAGAAAAAGATAGGCACACCTTTTGATGGAATGTGTATATAAGCATAGTAAATATACACATGGTACTTGAACTCCTGTGAAAACCTGCCTCCTTTAATGAGATTGTTAAATGGAAAGCATTAATTGCCGAGCTTTTTAAAAATATGAACCTTTGTATTTTCCCATCCTTTCTCCTGCAAGACAACCTTACTCCATAGCAGATTGTGACATTGCTACCCAGCCTCGTGCGCCGCTACCGTGTTGCTCGCGTTATCTAGAAGAGAGCGAAAGCAAGCCACTTTCCAGCCACGTCCCCACGCTGCCCAACGCAGGAGTTTAGCGTTAGGAGGCCACTTCAGCACACCCATCTGATGCGCTGGCACAGATACAGCACTGTGTACACCGCAGCACTTGCCATTACAGGTAAGAATCCCCTTCATTCACGTGTAGAGGCTGAGTAAAGTACCATTTATACCTGCCCTTTTCTTACTCCCTAGGTATCTGCATATGGCCACTCTCGGAGAGGGAACACGTAGAGTTTGATGGATCCTTGGTCTGAACTAACTCCAAGTCACCCGGTCGGGGACCCCCCTCTGAAAGGCAGCTGCTCCCCACTGCTAGGAGCAGGGATGCTACACGGGCTGCATCCCACTGCCCGCTGTTCTTCTGCAGCAGTGTAAAATGGGTTACAGACTAGTCAGACATTTTAGGATTAATTTGGTTTGAGGGTTTTTGGATAGGTGTTCTGTTAACAGAGTAATGCATGGAACATACGCTAATAGTCACAAGGAGAAAAACAGGGAAAGAATTCCATTCCTATTATGACATATAAAATAAATATATACAAGGACCACATGCCCTTCTCTGTAAAATGAATTACGCTAGTTAGTGTATTCACATATGCAGAGAAGTTTGCTCCTGATAAAACCAAGTAAAATATAAGATAACTTTATATATTTTTAATAATGGAAAAGTAAACAAAATAAATAGAATTTTAATTGAATACTGTACAATGAGAATGACTGGCTGTCAAAATGCCCCTTAGATTTATAGACAGCTTTTGCTAAAATAAATGGAAAACTATACGTAACATTTCTAAACCAAGTTTCTCAAATTACCTTTCCTGCCAATTTATGTCAGATACAGTACATTGTTTTACAGGAGAAAATTCATTACCAGCAAAAAAGTGAAGGGCTTTTTATTTTCTATATCCCATTCTAAAAGTTCCAGCCAAGTATTCATCACCAAATTTAAAAGCTTGCTACTAACTATTGCTAGTTTACCTCTACATTATACAAATAATTTAAGATTGTACTTTTTAACAGGATAAATCTTTACTGAAGCCTAGGCCAAAACCCTGGCTGAAGCACATGGGTATATTGTATAAGAGATAGGAAGCGTAGTGCGACTCTGGATCTCCTCCAGCAGAGACAAGATCCATGCCGTATATCTAAGCAAGTTTGTTGGTTCTGAAATGCACATTCTTACCCACCCTACTGAGAACAGTGTCACAGAGAAGAAAAATACCCTCAGTCCGGCTTTTCAGCTACTCCCAAAACTCCTGTAAGAATCAATCATTAGCTAGTGTTAAATGTCTCTGTTCCCCTGAATTCAGCAGAACTACGGTAGTTCACACTAGGTGAGAATCTACCCAAGATTTATATATGAACTAACTCTGCTCTCCTATAAGCATAAGAAGTTTATGAAAAAGCACGATGGTACAAATGGAAGAATGGTACTCCTTTCTCTGTTGGATGGACCTCTGAATGAGGTCTGGATATGTAAGGTGATGTAGTAAGTAAAACCTCCTCCTCCTCCTCACCTCCCTTCCCCCCCCAGTCTTTTCCCCATTCTAAAAAAGGTAGCAATTATTCAATTAGGCAAATCTAAGTATGTTTTAATTTGGAGATTTTCATACTTGGACAAATAACTATCTAAAAAGGCAGCACTTTCACCCTGCATTTTCAAGCGGTATTGACGGTCACCCACAAATACGCAGTCAATCCCATAGCAGAACAGCGAGTGTTTAGGCCGTGACTCTGCACCTCAGGGAACTCTCTGTCACTTGATGAACACCGAGGAGTGACCTCAACAGTGAGAAAATGGTAATACCTGTTAAAGTAAGCGTGAAGTGGTGTAGCCCACATGGCAGAAGGCAGCGGTACGCAGAGTCTCTCCCAGACATTAGGGCACCACTGGGTGGTCAGTGAAGGCAAGATTATCATCTCCATTAGAAGGGTGTTAGGCTTTCACAAAATAAAGTTTCTTTATAATTAAACCAGATTAAAGATATCGCTCAAAATCTAGAGTAATTATAACCAGGCAACTTTGCAAAATACCCTGGGCACTAGTAAACACTTCCAGAATAAAGCCCTAGATTTAAAAATTCCAATAATACGTACGTATAAATATAAACACATACACGTGCACGCTCATTTTAGTACTGTCTCATAAAAGGATTAAGTTAAAATTGAATATAGACTCAAAAACATGGAAATCTAGACCCCATTTACTCTATATGTATATAATTGCTATTCTCGGGTAATCTGTGAGTAAAAATCTAGTTTTGTTACATTCAGAAACACAATTTCTTTGACATACAAAACTGTATAGTTTATTAAATAAACACAAACTGGGATATAATGGCATACATTTGTTTTCATTACAAGTAGTAACGCAATATTTCTCTAAGGCTTGCTACATTAGCATTTCTCTCCATGTTCCAAATGCCTTTGAACTTTCTGAAAAGCTACATCTGTTAGCTCCCTTGTATACAGCCGAAACTTACCAAGTGAATTAACTTTTAATATAAATTGCTTTGCTCACTATTAAGATTGATGTTGGACACACTGTACTGTAAGTTGCAAACTGCAATTACAATTCGCTGCAATTATCTCTGGTTGTTAATAGCACAAGATAGCATGTCACTTTCTACCAAGTGTATAATTTATCATTTGGTTTTTTTTTTTCCCTTCATGAACTCTTGTGGTATTCCAAATGTATAATCTTGTTGTATTTATTTCCCAGTGGTCCAACAAAATGCACAGCAAGTGCTGACTAGAACAAACTAAAAGGCAGTGCTATTGACAAGCCGTCACTTGAGCAGTAATGAACACTCTGCCTCTACTTTCACCTCACCAAACTAACAGCTTTAATTTATGATAAAGCAAACGAGAGACAACCTCCAGTTTTATTATACCCTCAGTGCTGTTTCAAATAAAGTAATTAGAAGGTCAAGAGGCAGGTCTAGAAAGCCAAATACAAATGCAAGCCCTCTGCACTGACATTTTTAAAAAATCTTGACTGTTCAAAGAGCATTTTATCCATCCCTCTTCTGCAGAGCAGTGCAAGGCAGTTTTTACCACCGTAACCAATCTGAAACAGGGTGGTTCAATTCTTTGCTGCATAATTCAGCCCATATGTTAAGAGACATACCTAGCAGACAATGTCCCTTCCCCAGGCCTCTAATTTAAAAGAATGGTACAGGTGAGTTTTAAAAACCTGTTTTTCCAACAGAAACTTTCACATAAAAGTGGCTTTTTTTTTTCTTCTCAGGAGTACAAGACATGTCATGGGATACCATAAAGAAAACAAGAGTGAAACATTTGAAGAGAATAAATACGAAAAAAAAAAAAAAAATCTATGTTAGAAAGGTGAGCTTAAATCCTCTAAAAGCTTATTTATAACTTGACGAATAAACTATTCCTAGAACTGCTGAAGAACTAGTTTTTCTTGAATGTTTGGACCAACTGGAATAAAAGCACATAACTATATTTGGTCTTTGGAGTATTGTCATATAAATATTTACAACTAGAGAGTTATAATTATGCTAATGCAGCATGTCTCCATTTTCATTATACGATATGATCTTGAATTTAAATTTCAGTCAAAAGTATCTCATGACACCTTAGAAGCTAGTCAAAATCATTCCCCAGCTAGATACAATGGAACCTATACAATTAGGCATTCTTACTAGGCAATCATATGCCTTAAGCTACATCAAAGGATATTCCAATGAATTACTACAGTTCTGTTATATGTTGATTGGAAAATTACTTCCCATTAAGAAACTGTTTTTGTCGAGCCTTTGATGAGTTGTCTTAGATTAGCTTCACAACTTCAGATAAATCACTGAACTCCAGCCAGGTTTGAATAAAAGGCAGCAGCTGTTTAACACAGATCAACAGTTCAGGAAAGATAAATCAGAGTCCAAATGAAATAGTCCAGGGAACTGAGTCAGAATATGGCTGTCTGCATGGCCATTTGGACAAAGACCCTGCTCCTCACTAGAGTGCTTGTGGAATACAGGCTAGGAATTCTCACAATACCTCAAAGACAGAACTTTCTCTCGTCCAAAGTACTGTTGTTCCACCCATGTCCTAGGATTCCTGCAAATACCTCTGCGCCGATAACCCCTTGTCAGGAACAGATGGAAGAGTGCCACCTGCAGACTCGTGCCACACACAAACTCGGCCCCAAGTTTTTCTGTAATGCATTCTTGTAAAACTATCAAATCAGCTTGTTCATATTACCTTAGCTAAATATCATGGTGGAATTCATACACAAAGGTTTATCTGACTATATCCAGAACTACAGTTCTTATTTCCATGTAGCACAGACATCAGATGAGTTTAACATACACAACAAAAATTGCACCTGAATGGAAATTAAGGCAAAGGTCTCACAAGCATATGCGTAAGGAAACACTGAGACTTTGCAAACGCTTGTGCATCAGAGGAGTTGTTAGCCTTTAGTATATACTATATTTTGGTAAGCATGTCCTACATACTTAATAGCCTTTTAATTAAGATTCTGTTGTATCATTTTTCTCAAAGTAATTTTTGCTCTATCATCACACATTCACATAGCAGGTGCAATTACACTTAATGACTTAAGTGGTGTAAATGTGTGATTATGTAATTAGAACATGCAGTTATGCTGTGAAGGTCCTTGTGGAACCGAAGAAACCCCAGAAGATACTGTACACATACATGAGATAATTAACGTAACTCAGAGACCTCCACTTCAGTTTTTACAGACAATACAAAAGGAATCATTTCAGAGGTTTTCTTAGAAGAGCTGTTCAAATGACAATCCTTTATACAAACCATTATAAGCAGCTTCCACCTTCCCTCCTCCATAGTAGCTAATAGTGATTTAAATGTTTGTAGTGCTGACAGGGATGGAAAAGTCTGAGTGACAACAATGAAAGCAGAGATGGAGCTATATGGACATTCTGGTGAATAAGGACTTCCTTCTCTTTCCACATCTCAATTACCAGTCCCTCATAACTGGTGCAGTTATGTGTTGTTTGCTCTGAATTCAATTATTTGGTCTAAATGTTCAAATGTGCACAACCTGTTTCTCACAGTATGATTCAGTTACATACAAACAAGTCACATCACACCAATACATCTACAGTAGTAATGAGAAGCACTTAGAACTGTGAAGTTTTAGCCTGGCTTATATGAAAAGTCTGAAGCCGTCTTAATTCAGACTTAAGCCTTTCAGTGAATCCCTCACAACTCCACTGTTTTCCCCTGACAATGGTCTTCAGGGTCGATTTCCTCAAGCTGATGTTTACTATCTGAGGTTAAAGTTCTTTTTCTCTGTGCTGTGTACTCCCACCTAACATTTTCCACCACATATATAGTCAATCTGCTTTCTTTCTCCTTCACAGGTCAACAGCACCTGCAAAGATCCCATTGTTTGTCATCTTTTCCCACAAGAAACTCCAACTCTCAAGCTTCCACTTTCGGTGTACCCTCAGGGTAAGCAAATTCTTTACTAAGATGCAGCTGAAATTGATGGCTGCCCCTTTGCTGTCCCCTTGCCTGCTTCCACCTTATGTTTACTACCTCCCTTATTCAAAGGTCTTACACCAAATAGTGAATACAAAAAGGTCTGTAAACCGTGCATGGAAGCTTAAAAAAATAAACACACAACATATGCATCATAACATTCAGAATACAGTAAATAAACATCAGATGTCTCTATTGCTCTGTTTATTTTTAGATTGACATAGTTGCTGTCTATGTGTGGCAGGCAAAAAGGAACTGAAATTGTGAACTTCGACAGGTGGCAGCAGATAAGTGTGTGTGTGTGTAAGAATATAAGAAACTGAACCTTTGAATTAAATATATTAGGAACTCTTCTTTGCAGCATTACCTGCTGAAATGCCATCCAAACCCATAAGATTCAAATCAGATAATATTCAGTGTTAAGCATTTCTTTAGCAAACCTTTGATGACTTCTCAAATTTATGACCTTTTGACAATGGAGCTTATGAGGATCATTATGAGTTTGTTGGGTTTTTTTGGGTTTTTTTTGTTTGTTTTTTAAATAATTCATTCCTTGATTCAGATGCAGCCATAGCAAAGCACAACAGCAGTTATCTTCAAACTACTGTTCAAAGATTGTTAAGCAGTAGAGGAAGTACCGAGGATATAAGGAAATCTGTGAATCAGTGAAAGATGTTGGTATGCAAGAGTGAAGACATACCAGCTGGTCTCCTGCTTCAGCTGGTTACCAGAGGGCCAGGAAGAAATTAGTCTCAGACATCAGTTGAAAGAACACCTGGACATTAACCTGGGGCACCAATTCCCTTATGAACAAGGTAATCTTTGTTTCCTCACCAATACATTTAGAAACTAAATAATGACTATTAAAAAAAAATACAAAAATCCTTGCTCCCGAATATCCTTAAATCACTTAACCTCAATAAAGAAAAAGAGAAGTATTTATGAAGAGGCTAGGGGAAAACACAACAGGCTTTGCTCTCACTTTGAGATACAAGCGCAATAAACTGCAGTAACATCTCTGGCCTTCTTGACAAAGGCATGCAAACCTAGGGCTGCGTGGACAAACTAATTTGAAAGCCTGCATCTAATTTATTTCTCATAAAGACAGTAATTAATAGTTGCTTTCCTCAAGCATTTGGCTCCTTGGATGAAAATGGAGCACAAGGTAAGAGAGTTCACTGTTTGGATAGACAGAACTTCTACACTGAAGATGATACTGGTCTCAAAATAAAAAGTCTGACGTATTTCGGCTGAAGATGACACTGGTTCTCAAAATAAAAACTATGCTGTATTTTGGCTAGTGGCTTGTACTTTCTCTTGTTCGGAGATTTTGCCTTAGGATACAGAACTAGGACACAGTTTGTGTTTGCATATCTAGATCATCCCCCCAAAATGAGTATTGCACGATTTCCATAGACATTTACAAAATCTCACATATGGCTAAGTAGAAACTATTAGTGGTGTGTGAATCATATTGTATTTGGCAGAACTGATATTTCGACTGCCAAATACCACCCAGTTCCAAATATGGGACTAAACTTCTGTTTTAATACTCCAGCAGACTCTGCCCTTCAGAAATCTTCAAAAGGAAATGCTAAAGACCTAAATGAAATCATTACTTTTTCCCTTATAAACAACGGCTTTTTGAAAAAAACTCAATATATTTTTTAGAACAACGATACTCTTCTTACAAGATATTTGATTGCTTTGCAATCCAAAATGAAGAAAATGTTATTTTATTTAATTCATAAAAATTTTCTATTTGTCTTTTGGTTTCTGTTATCCTGTGGTGGGGGAAAAAAAAAATAGAATGACTTCTACTGCCACATCGATATACATAAAGAAAAATGTATTTGCCACTCAAATTGGAAACAAAGGTGATAAGAAGAATTGGTTTTAATTATTAAATTCAATACTTAAATTATTTTTATTAAACTGTCAGTACATTTTAGAAGAAAATCCAAATTCCACTACAAATTTGGCACAGATCTGCTTGGCATTTTATTTTTTTCTCTAGTATTCTTGGTGGGGGGCATGCACCACTTTCTTGGTATTTTTGTCCTTCTCCAGGCAGCCAGCAGCATCCTGCCACAGCATTTGATGACGGACATTCTGTCTGCTCAGTTCGTATCGACAAATTATTGCAGTAAAAATTTACATCGCTGATGACAGGTACCCTGGTCCTACAGAAGTCGGACACCTAGATAATGTGTGCGCAGAAGGACTGGGGAAGGGAAGGAAGGGAGAAGCAGACAGAAATCCCCTGCAAGCTGAAGAAGCTAGAAAAGCTCACTCAGAAACATGAATTGTCAGCTAGAAACCAGCTAAATGCTTCTCACTCATAACGTCAGACAGTGGTGCTGCTCGTTGGCGACAGAGCTTCCCGAATGAAACGGGGGTTACTGAAGTTGTACAAGTCTTAGAATGGTGTTTCTCCAGCAGAAGATTCAAAATCCAGAATTAGTTTTACATAATCACAGCTTCAAATACAGCAAGCTTTTTTTCCTACTGCTGATTTCAGCAATAAAACGCACAGCGTATTTTACTTTCCCACAATAAGATCCTATTTTCTCCCAATTTGTGTCAGCACTAAAGCTAGTCTTTGGCTATCACCGTTCAGAAGTATATACAGTGACTGATAAACGTGGATTGGGGTTTCATAGTTATATTTGGATGACAGCAGATTTTATTACTAGCCCATAGAAATACATGCCAATTATGGAAACACCTATTTTGCAAAGTTTCCAAAGGCAGCCAACGTATTCTTAACGTGCACTTTTATGTCAATTTTATTTTATGTTTTGCATTAGTTTTAACCATCGTCCTTCGGATGACATGGAACAAACCCGAAATACTCTTTTCTCTCACAATGGATTTTCTTACTCTACTAATGCAATACAAATTCCACCCCAGTCAGATAGTGGAGTCTTCCATTTTTGGGTCAGCCTTCATTTGCATGTTACACACACACTAAAGATGTATATTTTATCTCTCAATCAGTTCATATCGGTACATGAAAGACACTTCCTAGAAATTCTTTGCTACAGCTTCTGATCCATGATGTATTTTATGGAAGACATATTTTAGGTTGTCTGTCCTTTGATTTCCCACAGAAACTAATAAATAATCAACAAAAATATGATTAAAGACATTGCTTGAACTCTCAGCCAAAATGAATACTAGCTAGTTGAAAATCTTTCTGATCCAAATCTGTTTATCTTAGAAACAGAATTCTAACTTAGGTTTTAAAAAGCCTGATGAAGGGTTGAGCTAAGTTTTGACATGATATTTTCATATTCAAAATATCTCTAGAAATAAGAGGGAAAAGGTTATGAAACTTGAAACTATAGAGGGTTGAAATAGAGCTTAACAAACTAGAAAAAAATTATTTATCTTTAATTGCAATTCTCTCTAAAAAAAAAAATTCCTTTGACATCTTATTCAACCGGTACTTGATGTGTTCTTGTGAACACTGCTTTAAGACTTTGTTTAGGTAACTACAAGATCACGGTCAAGAACAGATAATAGATTAAAAATATTCCAACTTATATCTGACTTCCAGAATCAAAAGGTGAGGAAAAACTAAAATTAAAACTTCAAACTGAGTATTTCCTGTAATTCAATTCTCTGAAAGTCCATCTGTTTCTCTAAACCCCGATTCCAAACTTCCCAAACATATTCAACAAATTAGGAAGTGGGCTTATATTATGTTTATTTTGACAACATACACGGGACTTCTTCCTCGTCTAAACGTGCTTCTACAAGTATAGGAAAAATACAGAAGATCGGGTTAAAGAATAAATTTATCAAAACATATATGACCTCTAGCCTTTTTAAAGAAGTATTTATCTTCATATAGGCAAACCTAAGATACTTTTATAGATCAGTTATTGCTATCTGTAAATGCCCAAGATCCGACACGCGAACCTTGTATTTTGTCGTGGAAGAAGAGTTTTAGCTCAGAGGAACAACATCAGCTAAGTGAACAGAAGTGGAACCACCAAAAGAAGGGATTCTTTGTAAGAAGCTGAGAAGTACTAATTACAACTTCCAGTTGTTTTCTTACAAAAATATTGTTAATTGACTAGTAACTATTAAAAAAGTTGTTGTACAACTCAGTACAATAACTGCAACACTTGATAGACATGTATTTTTGTCAATTCTATATTATACTTACCTATTTAGCCAACTCTATACATTTTAGTACTTTGGAAATAATTGCTAATTATTTAAATACTTAGTAAAAATGACCACCAGTGTGATTTAGGTCTACATTTGGAAAAGAATTGAAAATGTACAAGATGATCACTTTTTTGAATAGTTGTTTTTTAATTAAAATAAAAATGAAGTTAGTGCATTGGATATACTACAAAAAATTTAATACTTTCATTTTTGTTTTTAATGTCCAGCAAGCATTTAAAACTTGTAGCTCCAGCCCTCTTGCATAACAATTTATTTAAAGGTTAGAATAGGCAAATAAGCGTTCCTGCATTTTCAACTCTCAATTGGTTTCTCAGCTTTGAATGAATTAGTCACTGAATTGAACCATAATGGAGGAAAACCTCTCTCTGCATGCTGCTACTGCTGCCAAAAGCCAGCTTAGCACTTCAGACTTGCTCCAGGTGTTTAACTCTTTCAGGCATTTGACTTTAAAGCTTCAGCTGTAAACAAGTGTGCTGCTTGATTATTGTTGTAATACAAATGGGTTTCATTGATCTTAAGAAGTCTGTACATTAACACTGTCATGTTTATTTTTACATATTTATTTTAAACCAGAATGATTCAAATATAAACCTCAGGTTTTACTCAGTTTCTTACATTGATTTTTTTTTTTACCTACTCTAACTTCTATATAACATATTTAAACTTGCCTTTATATTTCTTAACAACAGCACAGACCTTTACTTCGCTATATATATTCTTTTCCAATACGTTTTCCACAGGGTCTCAGGAGAACAGACAAAACTATGCTTTCTTGTAGCTTTCTCTGCCAGTCCTGCTCAGCACTTTTAGCAGGTAGATCTCGCAGTAAATTTTACAACTGGGGCAAAGAAGTCTCCTTAGCTTCAAAATTTAAGCGAAGGTCAGAAGCAAATTTTACTTCTTAAAAGCATCTGCAGTCATCATACAAACATAAGCCTAAGCAGATCAACAAAATGCCTCAAAGCCGCGTAGATGCAGCATGGAAGTAACGTGGCCGTAAGTCTGTAAACCCCATATGCAGTTACTTAGTGCTCCAGCAAGACGACTTTCTCTGGTCATGGTAACGAGTGCTAGCAGTTTAGAAATCTTGGTGATAAAAAGCAGATGCCCAGAAAAAGCTTAATTTGATTTAGAAGAGAGATGTATCTGTAATACATGACCTAACATAGGGGCTGGGTCTGTTTTAACACGAGCTGACAAAGATTGACTCGCAGTCAGTCTTCTGGGGTAGCAAACCAGGAAAGCCTCGCGATCCAGAGACCAGCCCCGGCCGTACAACTGTTTACACAAGACTTCAGATGGTAATAGCCGAGTGATAAAGTTTGCACATAATCAGCAGGAGCTAGTCATCTTTCAACCCTTGTTTATTCTGATAGAAAATCTAAATACTAAAAGTTCACAAGCAGGGAAAATGCAGTGTTCCCAAGAACTCCATTTCACCAGCATTATTGCATTCTTAGTACCCTTTTCATCGGACTTGAAGCAACTATGTTCTCAAAAAACGGTTTTCAAAACCAGCGCAGACAGTGTCCAACAAAACACAAAGATTAAATTAATCCTTGTGCAGGAAACCTCTCAGTGTGCCACACTGTTAATATGCTCTAAAATATACAGAGCTGATTTTTTTTGACAAAAAGCACATAAGCATTTCTATTTATTACATAATTGAAATGCTCTTTTTTTCCCCTCTTCTGCGCAAACACGGTACTGTTTTTCTTCACAGCCTACAGATGATACACAAAATGTTTTTACAGACTTTCAAAGAAATTTTGCAAGCGAATATGAGAATTTAGGTAAGCAGAGTAAATACAGCTCTAGAGTAAACAGTTTATGCCTTTAAAATGTTTTCATTCATTATGTAAATTATGGGAAAAATCAACAGCATTGAAACACTGTCACAACATTATCTGTGCTAGCAAAAAAAAAAAAAAAAAAATCTAGCATTACTGAAAGATGATCTGACATTTGCTCTTAAATGAAGAACACAAGCAAGTTTAATATCCCCTGTTGAAAGGACATTCGTAACAGAGTATCTTAACCCAGCCTCAATGCACTAACATATTTCACTAAAAATCTTTTGATTATTGGTGTTGTTCCCAGCATCCTTTAAACATGATACACTAGTGTAGTGCAAACATGTCATTTAGCTTGTGAGTAAATGCGATTTTAAATATACCTTATGCATGGAGGCTGGAGACATCTATTCTCCTGTCTGTACAAGCTGCTCTTTGCAAGTTAGCTAACTAATGTTTTCTCACATTTCACGAAGAGACTCATCCAAACTCACTGAGGGAATTCCTGAAAGAACTACAAATTTCAGCCAGAGCTCCCAAACCAGAGCACAAACCACATAAAGACTCGGCCTTCTTCAATGCATCAAACAGTTTCTTCTCCATAATTTAAAATAAATTAAAAAAGCAGCAATTAAAAATTACGGAGAGCACAACTGTCTGTCCATGCGATCTCAGCAACCACTCTGTGGGTTGCTTCATCCCAAAACTGCGTAAACTAAATTTTAAAGAAGTATTTCTCTCTCTATGGAAGTCCTTTGTGAATATTTCATATCACTTATGGTATTTAAGAGCAAAACATCAACAACATTAGGTGTCTCAGTACAATCGGCGCAGAATTGAATGTCACAAACACTGGCACGTACGAGCACCAAGGCAACTTACATGAACTACAAAGAAGCTAAAGGATTTCCTCGCAGAGAATACAAACACTTGAAAGTTGATTAAAAATTATTTTTGTGATACTTATACTCAATAACTAAGTGGATAGGAAAATATGTATTTTCAGTTTTCTACATGAAAGTATACGTCCCTTATGGACCATTTTAACATAAGAATTTTAATAATTCAGCTTTACCCCAATACTCTATACTTGCAAATATTTAAAACAGTATGCACCCCCCCCCAACAGTTGTATCTAGAGTTGTAATACAGCAGGCTGAAGATAAAGCTGCTGCAGATGCGCAAATTAGCACAGTGTTAATTGTACATCTATTGTACACAAAAGCTGAAGGCACAAGTTACTGTGCATGAGTGATGAGTGTCACTGATGAGCCCTATAAATCATAGTCAAGCTATGCTTTGCTTACCTATTGTCTGTTTATAACAAGGATAAAAAATGTCTTTTCAGTACAGAAATGCCTACTAACATCTCATAGCAACAGAATTAAAAATATAATAGCTAAAACCAATGAGTATACAAACATATGCATTGATTCCAAATAGCAACATTATTTCTTCCTGCGGTCCTCCATTTTGTTTTGTTACCTTAAAAAATAATTCTGGGATACTGTAATAAATACTTACACATCACAAACAGAATATATACAAAGAATATAAATGCCAACAGAAATGCCAAGAACGCATGGTAGTGATAACAGTTTTTGTTGATCATTTCTCAATGAAACCAAGCATCTAGAATTCTAATCCTAAACCAGAACACTACCAACATCTATTTCTACAGAATTAATCTCTAGCCTGCATCTAACTTTCCATAAGATTATTAGGTCCCTTCCTCAGAAATGTGATATATACGCTCTCCACAATCCCAGACACTATTGTCGCTCTGCACCCAAAACAAGCAAGATCTCTATCAAATTCCTGGGTCTGCTGTAGATAAAGTTCTGCAAAGTTCTCACAGACATCGATGTGGCCCTGTATTTCTTCATATTAGGAAACTTAAATGATGCAAAATATGAATAAACTGGCAAGCTCCAACGAAGACTAAAATACAGGGCGACTGTCTGGTTCATATTCCCTGTTTTGAAGAGAAAAGGCTGAGTAGCAGCCAGGGAGAGTGAACAAACTACATGGGGAAGTGCAGCACCACAAATTCTCAAGCAAAGGCCCTGAATGGATTTGTGCATCTTAAATCTCATTGTTATTTACTCTCAAGTGAATACTACTAAGACAACAGCAGAGCATCCATTTTGCTTAATACCATCCACCGTATTTCCACCGCATACTGTCCTTCAAGAACATCTGAAGTATTTTAAAATTCTAAAAGCTAAAAAAGACTAATTATTGCATTTATAAAAAATATTTAATAACTATATTAGCAAAGAGAAAAAACCAGAAAAAGATGTGATGACCAGTAATCATGCACTCCCTTCAACCACAGCCACTCTTGTCTCCGATACATGAACTACTTCTCTCTGAGAATTCTTTCTAGCCTGTAGGAGCATAGTTAACTGTTTGACTTGTTCTGCAAGTTGCTTTTAATTGCTTTAATGTGAAAAAAACCAGTGATAATTAAATTATCATGCAGATCTCCCAGCCGTGTTGACAGTTTCAGTAAGAGAAACATCACATTAAAATACACTTTCACAGCATAGAGTAAACCACGAACAAACCCTTGGAAATTGGCCATGTTGATACTAGCAGTGAAAGCTTAGTAAAAATATTAACTTAATACAAGATAAAGTGCTAGAGCAAAGTGACAATTATCATTCATTTCAATGATTATTTTCAGAACCATACAGAAAGAAGAAAAATATTTAACATACAACTTTTGTAAACGCATAACATAGGAAATTCATACTCCTGTAGTATGATGCCAAAATGAATATTTTTCTTTAAATTTTCTATCACTGTGTGAATTTGGTAGGGATCATTCTGGGTATATTATCTAGGTTAGTGCTATTATATTTAGATTTGCTAGAGGCAGAACTGAGTTCTTCATTGCCAAACACCCCAGATCATGCGGCACTATTACGACAACCACGTTGTTCCTACAAAACTATTCCAGAGAGCAGGAACACATTTCTGGAAGTTGACAGAATACCTTTTAGCCATTCTGATTTTCATTTGTCTCTTCTGCAGGTGGATTTGGGGCACATGGACTTACACAAATGGATTGCTGGGTCTCTCAATACACTCTTCTTTCCTCAGGCTACTTGACCCGTCAGCCCTGCTAGACTTTCCGTGGTACATTTCTGAGCTGTGCTAGATGAGTTCAGAGCACAAATCCTACCATTTATAAAGAGAATCTACACACTAGATTCCCCCCCCCACCTTTGAAACTTCTTGACTTAGTCTTTAACATGTCTTTGCTACCTTTCTGAAGTAGGCTAAGCTAAGGAAATCCACATCCTAGCTTCTCATTCTCTAGACTACGAATCTCTGGATAAATCCACGTAATGTTTTCTGAAAGACACAGGTAATGACTCTGATATGCTGCTGATTTTAAACAAAGCCTGAATTCTTATGCCTATGGCAACAATACAAGTTTTCAAAAGGAAGATTTATTTCAGATCTTATCATGAAGAGCGACCAGAATTTTGACTGACCCAAGGGCCTATGCCAACAGCAGCTAGCGCTGAGCGTGGAGCCGAGTCCCCAGGGACTGAAAGTCAAGTGGGTGGAATTCAAGGTGACTGACTGCCCACTTTGTACTGCCAGCCAGCACATTCCAAAAATAGAGCACTGCATTGGCTAGGGAAGGATTTGGTTACAGCAGACAAAGGATATTACTGGCACAGTATATGTCAGCTACTATTTGTCTCTACCAAACAATACTTTGGGCCAAGCATTCAAAGACAGTTAAGACCACCCGCTGGTCTTGGGCCAGAAGGTTTAACTCCAGAATCCATTGCTATCACAAAATTTGTGATATAAACTAGAAGGCTGTCAAAACAACATTTGCAAACGTGCTTACAAATCAAAGAAATTGTTTAATTTGCAACTACACTTTACTGGAAGTGCAGAAGCATTAGGCTACTGATTGTTACTGTGTATTTCAACATAGCTGCAGAAGCAGTAGTTCCTCCAGAAGAAACCTCATTTAAAACTTGCTCTTTCTTGTGGCAGGTGAAACAAAAAGCAAAATGAGGCCAGTTACAATATCCATACTACTCTTCAGAAGCATAAAGAGCCTCTTCTACACTAAAATACCCCCCCTATATATATAAAATACACATATGTATACACACACATATGTAGATAAACACTATATAGATCTAGTTTAAGACAAGCTCAGCTAATGTGATTTTGATTGCTTTTCCAAATGTCGATATAGAACATGAATTTTAGTTCAGTTTTATCAGTTAGAATTTAGGCTTCCCCAACTTACCTCACCTAGAGGAGGGTAAACTCTGTCATTTACCAGGCACATATTCTGTCTGCCTTGACCCTGCATGTGCTAAATGCCAGCAGTCACCTAGTGTGGAATATTGCTGTGGCCCTTCTCTTTATAGGCTAATGGCTTTTCAAGCTATACACAGCTCTGCTATAGAAAAACAGGTTTGAAAGACACAACAAACTATCTATATTCAAACATTTTCTCACACTTACTAGCACATACTAATCAATTTCTTATTTGAGATATAAATATACTAGTACAAAGTCTAGAAAACATGCTTCTAAATTTGTGTAACCAAGCTTGTGCTGCCCCAAGATTTTGCGAGGCCCCGTGGACAGCTATTGGGCTGTGAGCGGCACGTGTGTAATACCCCTCCAGCTAACTGATTCATCAGCAGAAACCCAGGAGGTGGTTCCAGGACCCTTGGAAAACGGGGCCTCCAAAGGAGTGCGCACCCCACACATCACTGACAGCGTTTACGGTCTCAAGGAGATGAAAACACATACTGGTCACTTTAGCCTTTCCTTTCCCTTCCCTGTCCTCCTCCCTTCCTCCATAGCGACACCAAATTTACGCTTTTTGCTTGCAAGCAGCATATGAAGTACAATGAAAATCCAAATAGGAGAGAGCTCTCCTTGAAGTCTTTCTAAATGTTTCAAACAGAAGAACTGTAACCTCTCCAAGTTTAACAGTGCAGATTCCATTTCCAACCATATTAAACACCGATCTTCAAGACTTCAAGTTATTAGAAGCTTAATCTAATAATCACAAAGAAACTATTATTATACTATAAGAGAAACATCTGTCAACTGTGTTTATAGTTTTTAAGAAACTATGCGTTAATGAGACACTATGCTTTGTGTTTAGACAATGCCCAGTAGATTATGCCTGTGTCCTACAAATCCTGCCATTATGAAGTACAAAGCACAGCTTTTACATTTTATCACTCCTCTAAAACATTCAACAAGATTTTCTTTCAAAAATAACACTCTCTTTTTTGGATGGGAGTAACAGCAAAAAAAGTACACCTTCTTAGCTGACATCATAGCACTACCTAAATAAAACAGATACCGAGGTTCACGTTAACATGATAAACATTTGAAACACAGAATTTGATTATTTCAGGGGTCTTAAAAGGTTTTTTGAAGAGTGAGACATAAAATAAAAGAAATAAAAATGTAAAATAACCCACTCTTCTGCTATAAATCATTAAGCTCCTTTTCCCAAATCCATTAATAAAAACAGTGATTGTATTTCATGTTACAGTTATCTACAAAAGACCATTCTTAATTGCTCTTAAGGCATCATGTTTTATTTTAGCCAGGTTCACATTTTATTATAGAAGACTAATGGGGCATAGACTCCCAGCAGAACTTATTTTAAATCTTGGACCAGTCAACTATAAAAAGGGTATAAAAATAGTTATAGAGGCAAAATAAAAATTAAAAACTATAGCTAAGCCTTCAGATTTACAGGTGTAATAAAATGTGTCATAAACTTTTGCTTTCATTCCAAAGGTTTGTCGTAAGAACACGCAGAATCTTTCTCCATTTCAAAACTGTATGTTCAAATGTTAAATCTTTCTGTTTTCATTTTTAGTTTACAGTCTTGCTTGGGTACATGTAATTTCTTAAAATTTATTGCTATTTCATTAAATATCCTTGCTGATGAGAATGCGAGAGTGATAAGAAGGAGAACCATTACAGGATAATAATAACTACTTAATGGCATTTCTTGTTAATGAGGTAATAACAAGAGGCCTTCAGGCTTTCTGCTTCAAAGTTTATTTAACCAAACTACTTTTATTATTATCTTATTAACCAGAACCCTCAAGTTGTCATTGCCCTAATAATAATTTGAAGACCTACTGGATTCATTTATCAAATTAGTTAAGGACTCAAATAATAAGTTAGACCTAAGAACTTACAAAACCTCACGATATTAGACAGAGAGGACCTCGTCTGTACGTAACACTGCGTTAGGGCTGATTCAAGACAATAGGTGTTGCTATGCTGTTTGCAGCAAGATCTCTCAGAAAAGACTGAAATCCTAATCATTTAACATACACACATATTTTCCAGATCAAAGAAATTAGCACTTGTGGCTTTAAAAATTCTAGCTCATTTATGCCATCTTGCCTACTTGCTTTTGCTTATTAGTGGCAGCTGGATACCATTCCATTTTATGTCCAAACTTAATTGTATCGATGAAGCTGAGCTGCCACTCAGTTACAAGTTTCTTGATATTGAGGATATGATTTGAAAAAACAGTCGTCTTAAAAGAAAAAAAAAAAATCAAGTTAAACTTTATTGTCACAGTGGAAAGTGATCTCAACAGCCAGAACTACCCCAGACTTGTTGGGGCTGGCTTTCTTCACATATTTCCTAATTTTTAATCTACTCTTGTAGTTTTTGAGGTCTATAATTAATTCCAAAGGTGGTTTATTTTAATATTAAAACCACGTCTTCAAATGGCTAGCATGGTTTACCTGCCAAAGCGCTGCAGAAATAACACTATTGCCTACCCTGGCAACAACAAATAAGAGAGATGCGGGGGCGGGGGGGAGTTTTTCTACAAGATTAAGTGTATATGAAAATTTTGGGGCAATTTGGTAGCAAAGAGGCAAAAGGACTTGACTAAAAGCCTACTGTTGGCTAGGTGCACAGTCACCCAATGGATTTTGCTCAAGTCTAACTAGAAACTGTGGTTACAGCCATGGAAGCACCATCTCTTGTTCACAGCATGGGCTAGTTCTTCAGCATTGTACCACAATGCTCAGTTTCATGCGCTATTTCGGCAGGTTGCATTCTGCTAAAGATAACGAAGTTTCAGGCTGAAGGCGCTACGAAAATCTGTGTCACACGAACTGAGTGTAGTTTCTCTAGCTGTTCTGCTCCATTTCTGGTTGTACTAGAATTAACCAAGGCAAATTATTCATGTGGAAATATTCTTATTTCCTAGGTGAACAGTAAGTCCTCCACAGAGGAAACTGCTTCATTATGCACATACGCAAAATGACGTGTGCAAAAATGTATATGCAATAGATATCTCTATTACCCCAAGATATCAGCAGCTAACAGGTTTATTTCTAATTCCCTGTCATACTCTCCTGCCACAAACACTTTTAAATAGAAGAATCTTGAACTGGCTCAGGTTTGTTCCCAGCAGGCATACTTGTAAAGATAAAAAGAATAAGATTCCCCCCCCCCCCCCCAGTTTGGGAGTTACTAACAAGAAGAAGGGCTAAGGAAGGAATGGAATGTTTAGCCCAGCACCCACAGCCTGATCTTGCAGAAGAAGAAACCAAGAGCAGTCAAGCAAAGTAACTATGTTCCTATTTCTGGGTCTAAATTTGCATGCCAGGTTGTCTTTTAATGTCTGGTTCCCAAAGTTTTCCTACTCTTAATCCTTCTTGCTAAAAAATTTGTTTTGTTTTTTCATCCTACAGCTTCTGGCAGCAAGTGGTATGTAAATGTTCAGTAGCCCATCTGAACCCTGTTTCAGAACAAAACAATTTCAGTTTCTAAGTGTCTGAATTACTTTAACTAAATCTGAGGATTTACCTATTGAAGCTTGAGCAGCTCCCTTTCAACTCTGAATGAAGGAAGAATTATGAGACTGGAGTTATTCAATGAGAGCTATCTGTCCTGGCACTTAATCAAAGGGATTAGGATTTGGAAAGAAAAGCCTACAGGTGATCCTCCAGGAAGCATACCAAGCAGTTATCAAAAACATACAAGTTCAAAGCAGCTCAATTTTCATATGTTAAAAGTATTTGGATGAAGCCTCAGGCTTGTTTCTAGGTAAAGAATTGTGTTAAAGCTGTTTGTACTTGCATACTTAGTAGACAAGGGAATGAAATAGCATGTGGTGAAGCAGTACTAGGTCCATCTAACCCTGATGTAACACAATAAATCAATCTTGTTCTGTTAGTGAAACATGATCTGATACTGAGTCCAGGTTTCAATGCTCTTCCCTCACTCTGGCAGTCATAACAGACACTCATTTACCTCTTCAGCAAAGCAAGCTGCCATAACATAAAGCAAAAGACGTTACACGCTACATCAAGTGCTTTAATAATTATTAATCTTGTAGCTGTGTTCTCCCCCTCCATGCAATATTTTAAATTTAAAACATATTCAGTATCTTTAGTTTGTAGGACTGTTTTTAAACTATTAAAATACTAATAATCAGAGACCTGTCTTAGTCAATTAAAGGTGCCAATAATCAAAGTTAATGTTGAATCATAACTCAACTACAATGATTTTATTTACCACAAGCATTACATGATACTGGCATAAAAGGGCAGGTTAGGGACAACGAACAGCACGTTCCACTGCATTGCCAAGAGAGGAAGGAGCACTTGAGCAGCAGGGCCGGGCCAGCTGCGGATCCAGGACAAAGTACTTAGGAGGTATAAGCCTCACCACCACATCTCTGAGATGGCTGTCCTTGCCAACCACAGGCAGTTACGTTGTGCATGCAATAAATGGAGATACGGCTGTCCAGGAGGAGACAGAAATAGAAAGAATCCACTGTACATCGTATGTTCCACCCTAAAGTCACCATAAATCATACAGCCAGCCGCCATGTAAGTTAACACTGAATCGTTCTCCGCAGAGCTTACCCACGCAGCCTGTGAATACCGAGAGAGGTGCAGAAAGCCGAGACACACTCAGCCGCGGCAGCTGAGGTGTACTTGGCACCAGCGGTCTGGAAACCCAGACAGTCCTTAAAGTACCGAGTGCATGGCTTCGGCCACACAAAAATTCCTAAAACTCAAGAGGTTTTAAGTATGTATATATACTTCTCTATATATTTATACATCTATAGGTATCTCTCTATAAATCATTATCTCAACTTGAGGGCAAGTACTTCACAGCCCAGTCCGCAGGAAAGGGGAATGGCACTGATTTCCCAAAAGGGAAAAAAAATATTTCCACACAGAAAGGACGAGGAGGGGGAAATACGTTGAGCACCCCAGCTTTCAGTCTTTGCCTGATAATACTTAGAAAAAAACCCTGTGTGTTTCTTCTTTCCATGTTGTTAATGTTCCCATAGTCATACTACGCAGATATCGTATGTATAACCCTGCATAACAGCCAACCAACCAGCTGAATTCTGGGGGCGCGAAGCAAACATTTTTGCACCCACCAATTTCTCTGGCAAAGTAATGAAGAAAATTTGGACTACCTTGTACAGCAAAGTTAACTGGACCAGCTTGGTTAACACAAAAGCAAAAGATAAATTCTATGAAATGACAGAGCTTGGAGTTGCACAGTATATGTGGAAAAAGTACTTTAAAACTAGATGTTTAAAATGCTCTATATGCTTACAAAAATATTAAGATTGGTCAATATTTACAAAACTATTTAGTAATAAATTTTAACCAAGACTTGGATTGTGGATTTTTCATGGACAAGTCCCAGTCTTAGTTAATTTAAACAAATGAGGGAAAACAAATAAATTATGGATTTGGAGAAAATTGTTTCGAGTGGGTCATTACAGATCATTCAGAATAATTAAGTTACACACTCCTGAAATACAAACCTTGTTACAAACTGTAGCAGAGCTATCAGGCACGACTGAGAAACAATACCATAATTCTGACTCTCTGTGGCCTCCTATGATCTTTGCATTAAATTGCTCATTTAAATACTCTTCAGAGACAATCTTGAAGTCCTTATTTGGGCCAAAATCACAATTAAGAGCAGCAAGATTTAGCCCTAAAGTATTTAATAACGAGGAACTGGAATAAATGTAAATTTATATTCTGATTCTGGACTATACAATGTCTCCATATAGTCTCATATGCTTATGTTCACAGTTGTAGAATCAGGGCCTTAAATGTTCATAGGAAAAAAGTAAGAAAAATATATTTTGTAGCAGTTTTCTTACGCGTCCTTCACAATTATTCTCTAAAAAGGCAGAGTTATTGAACAGAAATATATATTGAAACAATAAAAGTCTACTAAAATACACCGTCGCTCCAAGTAAAATATACATGGTTTATTTTGAACTTATGCTTATACAAGTAAAACTAAATGAGTAAGTCTTACCTTATTAATGCAGGTTTCAAGGCATTATATTATCAAAAAGTTATGTGCTACACTGCAGAATAAACATATTAATGCTTAACAGTTTTAGCTGACTGATAGACAAATTAGCTATTCCAAAGAAATTCCAAAGTCTTAAACGATACTAGTCATCTTTCAGGAACTGCCAGGTACTCCAATTCATTTATATATTTCACTTAGGACCTGACTTACACCTGTATCAATGGACACTACTCACAATCTTGATACTGTGCTCGACACCATGTAAACAAAGAGCAGTAATCAGCCAGGAAGAGCCTACAGCCAAAACCAGAAAAGGACAAACAAGGCAGGAGGAATTCTGTTATGAGTACAGTAGCACAGACACATCAAGTACCTTCCCTAAGTACCCATACAAAGACTAAGGGAAAGCTGGAATTGAATCCATACCTCTTATCTCTTTTTCCAGAGCACAGAAAAAACCCCTATCAAAGTCAACAATAGCTGAGGGCACTCGGCACTTTGTAAGATCAGTCCAGCAAGAAGCTCATCTTTCTTTAAAATAAAGCTACTGAAAGCCAAATATCACTGTCATTCATAATGGTGTAAACCCACAAAGATTCTTTGTTTCAGTGGAGTGGAATTTGGCTCCAGAAAGACGGAGTTATTGAAATTGATGAGTTTGGTAAGGAATTTTAACTAATTTCAACAGAGTTCCTTTGGATTTACACCAGCGTAACAGTGAACTTGTCCTTGTACAACTAAAATAAAAGGCTGTATCAGTTAGCTCCCCATACTGTGTCTCATAAAAATAGAAAGGGCTGTTACCATCACAACATAAACACTGGAATACATCTTGTGTACACTATTAAAAAAAAAAAAAAAGATGTATTGCATGATTGCTACAATTTTATTCTGATGTCTTTTTGCCAAAAAGAAAATATGGCTTTAATATAAGTTTACATCTGCGTGGTATTACATGCATGTAAAACAGATGTAACCTAATTACATTTTCATTTAAATTGCTAAATAGCTACTTAAGTAAAAAGCTAAAATAACATACAAACAACAGTTACTATAATAACAAGTGTACTTAGAATTAAATGAAAGGGATCAAAGCTACAGCATACAAAATTTGAGCTGGTCTTTGAAAAAGATACAGTGACATAACAGCGCTGTATTGATTTACTCAGTAATTTAATGTCTCTACAACTCAGCCAGAAGACACATCTCAGTTTAGCAGAGACACATGGAGGAAAACTCAGGGAGTTTATACAAAGACTTTGGGTCTCATAAAGATTAGACATACTCTACCAGAGATTATGTAGCAAAATCCCAAATTGGAAATTAGAATACCAATGCAATACAATCAACTTGATTATAGTTTTAGGCAGACCTGTCTGAACTGGCTGGACTCAAAAAATCATGTCCTAACAGTGCAATCAGAGTGTGCTTTTTCTATTTTTAGCAGAGAACTGCAGTCTTCCAAAGAGATACCGTATTTATTTCTATTTCTCTCTATGCAAACATACCTTCACTAGAGCTAAATTTGTGGGACTAATCAAACTGTAGTGAGTACAGTGGAAAGACTAGAATCAACTCTTCTGAGTCTCTAAAGAAGGGAAAATAAATCTAATTTTCATTCAAACATATTTACCAGAAAGGGCTAAAGTTTCAAAGCCTGAACACAAATACAAAAGGATGACTTGCATTGGTAAGGCATTTTTAAGCATACGTGAGATAGTCAGGAAAAGGAAGTACAAATGCAGGATTCCATATCCTACTGTCGCTCTCGGGAACTTAAGATAGTGGTAACATTTGGTATGAATATATTTCCACTACATGCAAATAGCTGTAACTTCTATTAGAGTACCACTTTAGGGAAAAAGCAATCATACATTTTTATCTGCAATAAATCCTATCTTTTAATTACCTTATTTGTTCACACTTTGTATTTAATAAAGTTTGCCTTCTGTATGCTTGTCTTTCCAAGCCAATTGTTCAGACGTTTGGAGGTGGATACAAGATAGTGAAATTTATATCTACTGTCACGAAGCAGCTATTATGTAGGTCTTGTGTGTACATCTACACTTCGCTAGAGACTGTTCTTTGTATCCTGTTACATTTCTGTTTACTTGTTCGGTTGCATATGACCAATGAAGGTTCAACAAGCTGATAAGCAGAGCTTTGTAGGAACATGCAAAAGCATTTAAATTTTTTCTAACAAATTATTTTTATATTAAACAAACAGTTAAGGATATAATGCTGACGTAAACATTCAAGTTAAACTGATGCCTTCAGTACCTGTAGGCCACTTATTACTGGCTGACTTGAATTAAACTTTGTCCTCTTTAGAAACACATTGGGGCAAGAACGATGTGTGCTTGCTGCTTTGTTAAAAGAAGAAGAAAAAAAAAAAAAAGAATGATACTCACACACATGCCTCTTCTGCCCAATGAAGCAATAGAGGTAGCAGCTTGTCAGCATCAAGGAATTTACTGAAATGTTCAGATTCACCTTACTTTCACTTTTCCTGAGATCTTAATTTTATTTAGTTGTCTCTTAGATAATTAGGCAGAAAACACCTGTATTTATGATTCCATTTTCCCCTGATCTGGCAGACCCTAACAAATTCCCTTAAAACATTTTAGTAGGAAATACTAGCACCAGTTTTCGCAACTCACAGAGTTTGTTTTGCATATGCATAGACATATGTTCTCTAAAGTTATTATTTGCTTAAAAAGAGTATCTCCAAACATCCAAATTCCACCTAGGAATTGCTTTTTTTCTGTGAGATTATTTTGTTGACAGCGCAAGCAGCAGCAGTCTAACCAGATTCCAGTTTGACTTGAGGTGGCCGCTCCTTGATAAACCACACCTCTTGTCCTCTCATTATTTGTCTTGGAATTTTAATCTTGAATTATAGCAAATTCTAAGGAATAGCACAGCTGAACATGTGTTTCATCTACCAGCAGTTTGAAGGCAGGAGAACAAGTTAAGTAAAGAGCAGAAGCTATTTAACCTTCCTACTTACACAAAACCATATGTAATTTGCAACAGAAACTTGGGGGTTGTTAAAGTGATAGGAGACACATTTGAAACAACTTCAGTTCCCAACCAGGTCAACAGAAGTTCAGATTGCTCAGCATTTAATTACAGGTACTCTGTATGTGTTGAGCTCAGGACCCAAGTGAAATTCCCATTCAAGGTCTTCAAAATCTATATTCCTTCATTTCTATTTTATTAATAGTCTTCTCTTGCTTTTATGCATCTAGACATCACTACCAGAGGTTTAAGATTTACAGACAATTACTTAATGTATAACATACGCTTTGATTCTGTACAAAAATATGACCTTGAAACCAAAAGTTGAAACCCAAATATATTCTACTGTTAAGGCACAAACCAATTTGGGGGAACATGCAAAGTCAGGAAGCAGATCCGAGTACTCTCTGTTGCCATTGTACATCGGAAGGAAATAAGACTACTGGACCGTCCTATTATTAGTAGTCTATCTTGAAAAGACAGATCAAATAACATCACCAACATTAGGTGCAAGAAGGGTTTGAAGCAAAGGTTTGGTCTCCTTCTGCATCCTTTACGCTCCCTAGAAGAAACAGGAGTCTTAGCTGGTGATAGCAGGCTGCTGAGATTGCAGAAATTCCTGCCTTCCAGATACACAGTGTTGCACACCTCTCCTTTTGTGCACTAAGGCTGAGTACATACAGCCTGAAGTACATTTTTACATGTTTTGGTATTAGACATGGATCAACTGGAAAAAAGATACGTTTATCTTGCAGAAGCACAGCTTTTTCTTTGCTCATTTTAAAGAAATTATCTTCATTAAAAGAAACATGAATTAACTTGCCAGGCAGAGGTTATTCTGGTGGTCTCTTCTGTGCGGTCTGGATAGAATAAATAATCTTGCTGAAAACTTCTATTTTTGCATAATACTGAAGCCCTTATGACTATTTATAGAAATCTTATGATCTTTTGAAATAAAAAAAAGAATTCTGTGTGTTTTTTCCATTGGAAAAGAGCAACAGTAGTTACTTTATCATGAAAGGTTCAGTGTATGCAGTAATACGCATTGGAACGCTGACACTTCTAAAGGAGGAACCAGCCCCTGACCCTATTTTGAAGTGCCAATACAACTTTAGTGCTTGCATTTTAAAATATTTATTTCCTTCATAGATATTTTATGTATAGATCTCTGTTCCTCAGCAGTAAATATTCTTATTTTCACATTAGCAGAAGCCCAAGACTAACATGATGCTCTAATATAAAAGACTTTCCTTCTTGGAAATTGGATTGTCTTCTCCTGTCTTAAACTCAGAACCAAAGGCATAAAATCATGTGTGCATTTGGTGACGGACAGATATAGAATCATAAACATGGAAATGCAAATTCTTCACTGAAATGCTGAAGAAACACTTTTTTACATTCTTGTCTCTATGGCGGAAATATCCTTTGTTTTGAAGTGTTGAGATAATTTACATCACTTTCCCACCTCGCTCTATTAATAGAGCACTTTCCTCTATTAATATATAGCTCTAACTTTTTTTTTTTTTGGAGGGGGCCATATAGAAGATTATGATTATCAGAAAGTCAAGAAACTGACCCAGTGAAGAATTTTTTTTTTTTCAATTACCAAGTCATCACACTTTCCAGTGAGTTTCTCTCCTTCACAAACAGTAACTACGCTTCTGAATGCTGCCAGAACTGAAGCCAACAGTTCTGCACAGAAATCTGTTAACCATGAATCGGTAAGCGCCAGCATAGTGGAGCTGCCATTTTTTTCTGTAATACCTTCTACACAATTAAAATCAATACTGTCTGACAGGATAAATCACTACCAAGGAAAACACTCCACCTCCTGACACAAGCTGCCTTTCATAACACAGGAACAAGTCAAGTTACCCTCAAGATAGGTACACACTTTTGTTCCTTAATGCTCAGTAACTTGTGTCAACTAACTACTAACTTCCCCCTTCATGTACAAGCCCTTTTTTCCCCCCATCCTTCCTTCTCTTTTCTCCTACTCATCTTTTCACTCCTTATTGGTAAAGCCCTCCCAAAACACTGATGTTTATTATCATGAGAAAAAAACCCCAGGGTATTTTAGATCTCAACTTCCTCTTCAGTCTTGACTTCAGTTTTTATTCCTCCTATATGCACTGAATGTCAGTTTACTACTGTTGTGTCAAGTTCCTCTCAACTTCCCTTCTGATCACCTCAGCTTGGACCACATTTTGTCCACAGAAGTTGCTTCCACTAAATGTTGTAATACTTTCCTTGAAAATTTTTAGAGCCTTTCCCATTTCCATTCTCCTTTACAACTTTATTGCCCTTAATCTTGCTGTGCCCACAATCCTTGAAATCTGTTTGTGTCTGAGCATTTAAGATTCATCTGATACTCCCTTCTACGTGTCTTCTAGCAGATCCTTCTCCTCCCACGACCCATTCTTGGTCCCCTCATCTCTTCAAAAACCAGTTCCTTCATATGGAATTTATTAACTTTTCCTTTCCAACATAATAAACCCTTTGCCGTCTATTGATTTGATCCCACTGTCAAACTCGTATCATGTCTCTGACATCTCTTTGTGAATTTCTTATTAACTTAAAAACTTTAAGTGACTGATCCATCTTCTACAATCCCTCAAGCCCCTGGTTTTGCATGTTGGGTTAGGGAATTCAGAAAATTACTTCACGACACACAATGAACATATAGCAACATAAAATGTGTTACATTTAAAGTTTGCTAGTAATTTATTTAGGAGCGTACATATGCAGTTATGAGCTGATCAGGCTGTTTCTAAGGAAAGGAAGAAATTTGTCTCCCTTTGTGAAATTTAATATTGCAAGACATATTCCTCCTCTTGTTCATAAAAGTCAGAGATGTTCCTCACCTCCATCCTTCTTGTCCTTGTTCTATAGTGTTTTATTTTGATATCATGGAAGTCAATATTAACTTATTAGTTTGATAAAGTAAAACATGTAACTTTTTACTGAACTGTTAGAAACTTATCCTATATATTCATATGCTATGTAGATATAAAGTGGCTACATCCAAGGTAATATGCTTCCACACAAATGCCAGACCCAGATCACGGAATACGTAAGAATACAAACTTCATGAATTTTCCTTTAGAGGATGAGATAAAATACCAAACTAACTTTACCTATTTTCATTTGGGTTTCTGGAACCTGTGGGGATGGAAAAGTACTCCCAGGAATTCTTTCTTTGACAGATTTGCATGTTACATCAAACAAGCAGATACTTATTTTTCCCATGTGTGCATAACGGAGAAGACGATCGATTCCCAAACTTGTAAAACAAATTTAGAATTCAGTCACATACTTAAATCTCACCTAGTTCTTTATATGTAATCTGTTGAAACAAACCTCTGCCTAAAAGGCTAAAAGAAATGCTATTTTATTAAGTAGCACATGGAAAAAAGCCTAGCAGTTTAAAAGACATAATACGGAGAGAGTAGCCGGGATAAAATGAAAAGAATAAAAGTATAGAGAGATCCTTCTGGGACCCTTAAAGTTTTATGAGAATAGCCTTAGAGAAAGATCCCTGAGCATGTAAATGTAAATTAATTGAAGAAATTGAATCTTTACCTGCATAAATTTGTTACATTTAACAATTAAAATCTATTTAAATGTTAATGATCTAAAATTTAAAATGTGCTCCCTATTAACAGCAATGAAACACTCTACAGTTTAATCAATATTAATGAAAGAAAAATGTCAAGGTAACAAAACCTGGTGCATTAGTAGCTATTGGGGAACAGGATTTTTAAAGTTTTCTATAATCAGACAGATTATAGCATCAGATAGATGCATATTGTATAAAAGAAAATCTGCAAAGGATGATTTTAAGAAGAAAGAGACTAACAATTCTGTATATGCTCTGGAAGGTCATTCATCATCAGGGATTGTTACCTCACGTACACCAACCAACAACTTGACATCAGAAGTTGAACAAGCAACTCTTAAGAAGCTGAAGAATGACATTTGAAATAATCCACTTATTACCTAATACATGCCTCTTGTACGCATAATGTCAGTAGCAAACTCACCGCACTCAAAATTGCTAGGCAGCAATCATCTGTGGAAATGAAGCAATTATCAGGTGTGTTACACTGTATCCCATAGTTGTGTCCCGTATTTCAATTCATCAGGTTTTTACACAATTGTTAGCAATATCTTCTAAACCACACATCCTACCTATCAGACACATCTTTCTATTGAATGATAGATTTTGTTTGTTGTTTGTCTTCATCCACAATGAACTGCTATATATATGTTTTCATATGAATTCTTTTTTTTTTTTTTTTTTTTACAGTGGCTTTTAAACTTTACATATAGGCTCTTTTTACTTTCTGTGCACAACTGTCATTTCCCTCCTACAATTTTCATATCTCAGGAGGGAAGTAACCTCAAAATTTTTAGTTGCAGGTAAATCCACACAAACATTAAGACTCAGTTGTGAAGTCCTCTTCAACCTGAGACCTTCTAAGAATCAGTTTACGTATTACTAGTTCCTTTTTCAAGACTTGACTCCTCTCTCTAGCAGTAGAGGGGGAGAAGGTGGGTACAGATGAGATCCAATTCAGGCAAAGAAAAATGGAAGACCATTACTGACAAATTTTGCATCCTGGGAGCCAGGAGGTAAACTGCAAAACCATTGCAGGATATTCAAAACCAATCTCAAACCTGGGTGTCTAAAAGAGATTCTAAGATTAATTTAAACATTATTCAACTGAAGGACAGGTGGTGGAGATGGATCTACAAATAACCCTAAAGTAACTCAGCATACAGATGCTTGCCTTTTCTCCTATAACGTTCCATCAAGGCTTTTACGAAGGCTTAAACATGACCTGGGTAGTGCCAGGGCACCTACCACTGAGCCACCCACGTCCCCGATTCAGAGCTGTGCAGTACCACCAGGGGGGGCACACACAGAGAAACGAACATCCTTAGCTGGAATGAAACGTACCCATTCGTAGAACCAGGTAGCTAGGTTCTTTGTCTCTCCTTAACCCAGAGAAGGAATAATTCAAACAATCAACTTTGAAATTCAAAATTTCTGAGAAGAGTTTTCAGGTTTAAAAGTCATAGCAATCTTGCAGAGTCATTTTAAGGCATTTCTATTCAATGGCACATACTAGACCAGCCTTCACCTTAAGTGAAGCGTAAGTTCCCCAAATGACCAAAGATTTGGCCTAACCAAAAAGAAAAAAAAAAATCATATCCCAAGGCCTTCAGAAATCCCATGGAACTATTTACAAACCCCATGTCCTGTCCAACATCCAGCTTGAATGATGCTGCACAGTGCATGCAGCTTCTCCCGTAATTTGAGTAAGTTAGTTTTCTTATTTCTTGCCCTACCTATACAAAGAAGGCGCAGGCTGGCACATGTGATATGTTGCATTCTTTGTCAGGTGGCACATAGATATGGGATTCTAAACATATTGTCTGTCAATCACTTTCCTTTTGACTAGCTAGATCTATATACAGCATACGTTTGACTATTATTATGCCATTAAGGACTATGGTCTTCATACGCAATAGAAAGTGATTAACTGAAAATTTAGTAACTGACTGCATATGGCAATCAGAGCAAATAAGAAAGCACAAATGAATGTTAATACATTTCCATGCCTTACAAATCACTAACATTTTTAGTATATAATTAAAACCCCAGACATTTACCAAAAGGAAATCTTTAGTTGCTAAAACTTAACAACAGCTGCTATCTTAACCAAAGGCTGGCTTGTGACAGAAATACACAGAACTGCTGCACAGGAGATAAGTTTTTGAGAGTCCTTATGAAACTACTGATTACTGATAGTCTGGCACTGAAATGAAATGATAGTCACTGTATGCAAACAAGCCTTCTGAACTAAATATTAATATAAAGACCTACATACCTCTTCAATAGCCTATTTATAAGGAGGAGTCTTGCTAGCACAGCTCCTGAATTTAACTTCTGCAGAAGTTTTCCGTATCTAAGGTGCTCCAGCCAGAATATGACCTCAGTTTAGAACAGATACTTGTGAAGCTCCTTTACACGCACACTGATATCCCACCATCAGTATTCTGCCTAGCAAAGAGATCATAAATGCCTTCGTTCTTTTACCCAAGGCAGATAAGCAAACTCTGATCTGACTTCAGTTCCACCTTGTATGTTTCATGTTACACACAATTAAATGAAGATACCATTTTATATCTGAATAGTAGATGGTAGACATCTACTGTGTTGTGAAAATAACAATTGTTAATCATGTTTATGTCAATTCCTACATTTCACGTCACAAAAAATACATAGGCTCTTTTAGACAAATTAGAAGTAAAAAAACCACTCAAACTAGGAAGAAAAATGAACTCATTTATATGAATATGGTGATGTTTGTATATGGTTAGATGCCAAAGCATGAAGAACTAAACAGTTTTGGCTCCCGTCCTCAAAGCAGATACACTATAATTAAGACAGACATAAAGAAGAGTGATACGGAAAGGACTCCATATGAAGAATGATTAAAGAGAGCAAGACTTTTCAGCCTAGAAAAGTGATCACAAAAGGGAGATGCAACAGAACTCAATAAAATCATGAATGAACAAAAAATCCCCCAAAAAACCAAACTCCCCTAGGGAATTACTTTTCACTATTTGCTAATAAAATAAATAAATGAGCAAAAAGTAGATAAGATTTTTGGTTTGGTGGGATTTTTGGTTTGGGTGTTTTGTTTGGGGTTTTTTTTGGGGGGTGGGGTGGGGGTTTTTTTGGGGGGTGGGGTGGGGCGTGGTCATAATCTTTAGTACATAGTGTAACTGCTCAAAACAGAGTATCGAGGCTATTAAAAGTCTATGTAAATTGAAAATGATTGCATAAATTCACTGAAAAGAAGTATCTGTGCAGGACCATTTAATACAAAGATATCAGCTTGCATCAGAAATTCTGTTAGCCACAAATTACTGGAGCTAGATCAATATCCAGAGAGAGAATCACTACATACTTCCCTTATTCTCATTTTATTGTTTTGCTCTCTGATATTGTCCAGCATTGTATGACACTGAGCTAGAAAGATCTTTGGTCTGACCTGGCACGGTGCTGCTCACCATGGGGGAAGGAGAGCAGCACAACGGATTATTATAGCAACATCTCGGCACTCTTTTTTCCACTCTTCTTGTTGACAGACACATTCTTCTTTACATTATTGTATTAAAACCATGAATGGAGATAGTATTAAAACAACAAACAAGGACGCTACTTACAAATTATTAATCTTGACTTACATAAATATGATATTCAGAATATAGGTACTTGATATTCAGACCATGCATGCACTATGATATTCACTGAAGGGAGGGACCACTGGGAGCAACTATGGACACTAATGAGCTATAGCTGAAGCAAAAGATGCAGAATTGTTCCCGTGCAAATGTGTGCTGGGGAAGGAAGTTCATACAATGGAGTAGGCTGCCTTCCTGAAGGGGGAAGGTGGAGTCTCTAACTTGAATTTTTACGGAGGAAACAATCCCAAAATTGGTGTCTTGCTCAAATAAACCTCTCGTTCTCAACCCGTTGCCTTCCCTCCTCTCTATCACAGGACAGACTTATCTGTAACAATAATTTATCTACAACTCTACCGTATTCAGCCTTGCTGAAGCCTTCCTTAAATCATACGTGCACATGCTTAGATTAATAAACTATTCCATTTACTTGCCAACACTTATCAAAACTCTGGAATGAAAAGAAAAAAAAAAAGGGGGGACACAGGCTGGAAAATGAGCTTAAAGAACCTAAAAATTGTTCATAAGTTTTGTAACTGTTTATAAGAAAGAATTTTTATCCAGAATAAAGGACAAATGCTGTCCTTTTAATTATCAACATTTATCTCTGGGACAAGAACATCAGGTATATAATATAGAAGATTCTTTTAATATAGAGGACAGATGGCAACTTCACTCCTGGGACTTCCTTAGACTGCCCCAGAAAAAAACCAACAACCCAAAACAAAACAAAACCAACACCAAAACCCCCATAATTTTAAAAGGCTTTGAGAATTCCCAAAGGAATGCTAATCTGGATACAGGAAAGCTGGACTGCCTTGTTTGCAAAGCAAATGATAAAATATTTCAGGAATGTACAGAAACTCCTTAGGATGACAATGTACAAAATTAATAACTTAAAGAATGGGTTTCCTTGTCATCTAATCGTACAAATTTAGAATTCATTCACACACTTTCAAATTTCACTTGGTTCTTTTATATATAATCTGTTGAAACACACCTTTTCGGAAACAAAATTACGTTAGCAGAAATCATGATGATGCAATATGTAAATGCAGTATGGCAGGCAGGAAGGCTTAGGAAAGATGTTATTTGCTTGTTTTGCAACATAAAAACATTTCAATAAACTAATAAAAGCAAAGCAGACTTCATAATCCTTTAAAAAAACACTTCTACTTGTCTAAAATCATACGTGCATCCATATATGCATGTGGCATTTCATAGGCATGTTTCATACTTCCCTTACAGGCTGTTAATACCCTAAGCTGTGAATCAACACTTTCTCCTTGAGTGTTAATACTATTAATGTCCTGCTGGGTAAACAGCCAGAACCAAACTGGTGTTCTAAACTGTCTCTGACAATAGTTAGCCTTCCTACCCTTGGTTTTCAGCACAGTAAGCCCATTTACTTTAGTAAATATTAAATTTCTCCCAGAAAAAAAAAAAAATTATTTTGAATAAAAGAAGAGTTCAATATTGGTTTAAGAAAACTGGAAGAGATGCTTCTTGCAATTGCACTGATTGAATATTCTACAATTGCAGAGTAATGTGATTATTACTAAGGGTTTACACTTCCGTAAAAAAGATTGGAATCTAGTCGATCAAATCATGCTCATCTCCATTTCTGGTGCTTTGGGCCACAAATGATAATTTCCATCTCTCCCACTTTTCTTTACATTGGCTTAAAAAGCACAAAACAATAAGCTTCATAATTTTTTTCCTTAAGCCTTTAAATGTAAAGAATGAAATAATGCAAATATTTTTCTTCCTTCAGTTTAGACCAAAGTTTCAAAACAGTAGTATTTTATATCGCACGAAGTGCCCTTTAAATAATTAAACCATTCAGCTCCATGCCTAAGTTAAAAAATATATAGAACAAGCACAGCCATCAGTACAGGATTTGCCCCTCTCTGAATTAATCCAATTATTCAAATGTCAGTTATAACTGTCAGAGAGCAGTTCCTTGGGCTGGACCAAACTGTTAAAAATTAAAACTGTTTTACCTCGTTTAGTCTCTCTGCCTTTTTAATGTAAAATCCATGGTCTTGACAAAAAGTTGTGGGATTTGACACCCAATGCAACACAACCCTATTTCTGTCATACATGCATAATTCACTTTGGAAATTTGCACTTGCTTTAAAATATTACTAAAATATACATGTAACATATGCTAATTTAGCTGCACTGGCTCATAAGCTCCAGCCACTAGGTTATATGTAAACTTTGCCAAGTGCATACACTGTACATAAAGGGATTATAAATGAAAGAAAAGATCACTGTCCCTAGCTCTCAGTTTCCAGCCTTGGCCAAACTGACAGCCCCAAATCCCAGCAACATCTAACATGCCCTTCCTGTGGAGAAGACAGCCTGTTCTCAGAGTCTTAATTACATCCCAGCTGACTGCCCAGCGTTGCCAAAATCAGGCAACAAACGATGCACCTTCACTTGCAATATGGTCTGCTAAACAGACTCCCAGTCACACAGAAAGAAACTTTCACAACAAGGAGAAATAAAGGGACAAGCTAGAGAGCGAGGGAGAGGGCAAGCAGCAATCAAGACAAGGAAAAAACCTCTTCCCAGACTCCTGAGGGACCAGCGAGCAGCAGCATGTAACAAACAAGGCTATCCCCTGCTCAAAACAAACTCGCAGCCCAAGGTGCCTCACGCCAAGGACTGCTGTTCTCCAAGATGGGCCACTGTAACTAAGACTCGATAGATTAATGATTGTTAAGGAAGGCTAACCAACCCCACACTGCTCAGGCCATTATAATTACAGAAGAACAGCATGCCGCATTCTGCAATCGCAAATGGTATCATATGTTTTCCTGGCTGGCTTGCAGGAGGAGCTTTATTTACCGAGATGAAATATGAGCGCTGCAGACTTAAAGCCACAGAATTTCAAAATTAACAGAATTATGTGTGCTTGTGGGCACCCACAGAACAAAGTTACGCTGAGATCTGTTTTAGCTTGCGGACCTATGAAGACCAAAGTCTCTGTGAGGGAAAACACTCACCTGTCCTATCCGAGCCTGATGGTTAGTCAGAAAATATTTACAATGTAGAAAACGAATTCATTTCATTAAGAGAATACAACAACTTTACAGAAGTGCTAGTAAGACTAGCTACTAAGACTACATGACTTTTTTAGAATCTGTGCAATGAAACTTCACTCTTACTAAATGAGCTGAGGAAATGTAGAGATTATTTTCTACTAATTCAAAGAATATTAATATCAAAATTATGTCAATTAGCTTCCAAAAGATGGACTGAAGGTTACTATATGCAAATATATCACTACATTCCAGAAATATGATGGATGCATTGACATTCAGTAAATTTTAATTAACAGATTTCCAGAATAGGTTACAATAGTTAAGAAAATATTTTGGGTTACTCCAAACACCAAGGTACCTATTCCATTGATAAAGCTAGGTAGTTCTACCTAATAGTTACACTTCATTTTTAAATGTGTATCCTTCTCAAATACACATTTGCTGAACTAGCATAATACGATATTTATATAAAAAGATATCTACCCCATCAGTTTAATGCTCCTTCAATCTTATCTCCATGTTTAAACCTGTACATGATGGACCATCTGCTGCCACAAGAGTGAAAGAATTTTTGCCACTGACTTCACCGGGAACAAAGTTAAGCCTGCAAAAACCAGCTGTGCAACATCAAGAAGGATACGCCACAAACAAGAAATCTTGATGCTCATATGAATGAGCATTTTTTCCCCTTTCCAGCACTTCTATATAAAAGATGAATAACAAAAATCAATTGCTATAGTCAGAGTACATCACATTTAAACCAAGGATTACAGTTACTACCTTTTAATATAAGCCTCTTAAGGAAAATTCTTTAAAACACAGGACTATTTTCATCAATATCTCAGTATCTCAAAGGCAGAAAAATTTAGTTGAATTCTGAAGACTGTGCTTGATAGAAGGTAACAATCCTGTTTTAGCACAGAAAAAAAGTCTGTTATTCTTACATTTTAATATTCAGCCATGAAACCTATTAAATGGGATGCACCTTGCCTACTAAGACACAGGTTAGCATCTGATGCTCTGTAGAACCATAAAATCATAGAATGGTTGTCAAAGTTTACGTGCAAATACTACAAGCATTTACTGATTCTTGCATACACTTATTGCTAAGTATTGGCATTCTCCTTTCCACACGCAAAAGCTACGGCAGCAACGTGACCAAAGCCAAAACTGGAAGAAGGCTTACTCTGTGATTCAGGTGACATCAAGCTACTAACGCAGCCTGGGAAGAAATAATGTTATTTATAACTTAGGGTTTCTGTTCTGCTAGAATAGGGACTATACAAGCCTAATCTTTAGACAGATGTACGTGCACGCAATCCTCCTCCCGGAGCTGCTGATTAAGGCCTTCAGGGCCTTAATAAAAGCACCGAAAGGCCTCCTTGCCACATCAGCAATCACAGCATAGAATTGGTGTCCTGAAGATGGTTCCGAAAGATTGAATGCAATTATTTACAAGCATGTACAACTCATTGGAAATTTACTTACTTTATGAAAGATTTAAATTCAGATAGTTTCATTTATTGCATTCTAAGGTTATTCTGGGTTCAAGGTTTCTTGGGTGAAGATGTATGACTACATTAAGGAAATATATGAAGTTAGCTTTGGATTTTATTCTGAAATGTTACTGTTGGCATGAATTCACCCATGCTCCCAAACAGAAGCATTTGTCTTCCTACCCAAGTCCTACCTATATAAGTTATCTGTACTTCTGCTTTACTTCAGGAATTTTCTGGTTTGCTCTCCCTCTCACAAAATATGGAAGTATTTTTCCTTCATTTTTTTTTTCCCCCACTTTCCTATCATCTTTTACTTAAGTCTTGCTTCTTCTCATCACAGATGTTCTTTTTTTTTAATTTTTCTTTTATTTTTTTGAACCAGAAAGATGTATTAACAAATTCTTTTTCTGCTATTTTTGTGAATTGCATTTTCAAACCTATGGACCTGACTGTGGCAGCCTCTCTATAGGAAGATGGAGTGAAAGAAATCCAAGATGTCATCTAACTTTGCAGGTAGATGACCATTTGCAGGACTGCAAAAAAAAAAATTCAGCTTTTCAGTGCAATAAATATCTAAAAAAGTTTTCACTCTACAGTCCCACCCCTTCTCCTGAGACACGAAGAGTAGTAGACTTAGGCAGCCACACACGGGATTGTACACTCTACCTTTTACAGTAATGTAGTAAATCCCCTGTGTTCCTGACACTTGCATTAAGCGGTGCTTTCTTTTGCAGATCTTGTGGTGTGTAGTTCAGGAAATAACAGAGGGTGGGGTGTTTTGCCGGTTTTGGTTGGTTGGTTTGGTTTTAAATACAGGCCCCTAACAACTGAGAGAAAAACCTGCCCTATACATATTTTTATACTCATGAAATAGATTCCAACTACCTTAGAACATTGAACTTAATACAACAGTTGTTGCAAATATTAAAGTGAAGACCAACAGGTAAAAAAAAATCCCCAAACCAAAATAGTGAATACACCACAATATGCAAACTACCCTTCCAAAAGCATAATCGACACAAGCAACTGAAGGATGATTTTGCTAGCCCATATTTATGTCTTGAGAATATACCATTGGAAACATCCACTTTTTTTTTTTCAAAATGTGGTGCTACGTGCTTTTATCTCCACACTCGCTGCTCTTTACACAAAAGAGTAAAAAAATTCAACCCACACAATCTTCTTACATCTTCTGAATATCAAAATATCAGGGTTTATTTTCCAAGTTTCTCATGGCATAGCATGCGATTCGTGACCTGAGCTAGGGAAAAGGTTTGCCTTAGAACAAGGTGCTACTGAAGCGTGGAACTGTGCGTTATCCATCGCTCAACCACTCGCTCTGTTACCTTTGGCCCACCAGGCTCCGGGGAGGCAGTGGGGAAACAGTGCTCCAAGTAGGATGCAGTGGCTGGTTTACTGCAAAGTTTCATCCCGGCAGCTGTGGAATGCATTTTTGTTGGACAGCTGTGCTGGTAAGAACAGCATGGGACTGGAGTCCACTATAGATCGATATGGATTTTGTGAAACGTTGAATGCTGTGGAATTTGAGGGTAAAAATGCACGTATATGAACCAAAGAACTAGTTTTCAAAGAAGTTATTCTTGTAGATGATAGATTATAATGACATGGGTAAAAGGTCAAAATAGGAAAGGGGAGGCCGACGAAGGATGTGGTAGGAATATTATCACAACACAGAAATAACATTAAGGAAATGTAAATTTATGACTGGCAGATAACTGTCTACTTCCTTCATACTCAAACGGTAGTTAAATATTTCTTGTTTTTAGAAAAGATTGCTTACTGTATAGAAGTTTGGATTATTAGTTATGCAGATATATATTTTCTTTAGATTTGTAAATAAGGATGCATGTATTTTTCTCCTTCATCTGCCTCTGCTGGTTGCCACTGGTGTCCAATACCTTGGTGCTGCAAACGCTAATTTGTAGAATATTCTATTTCTGTGAATAGCCCTAAAGATCTGGCTAGAAGGTTTGCTTAGAACAGAGTAAATTCTGCACAACATAAGACAGGTTTTGCACCAACTAGACCAAACAAACTGACAGTTTATTTCTTTGAATAATAAACAGCACAAATTTCTGAATACACTCCACTAAGCTTACTGCACTTTACTTTTGCAGCCCAACATCATTCAACTGGAAGACCACTGTTTTGGTGGACACAACGAGGACACAAAAGTTGCACTGCAGAGGCAAATTCATAGATATTAAAAGATGTGGGGAATTAAGAAACTATTATGACAAGGTGAAAGATTTTGAGACCTTCCTGGAGATGTAGGTCTCTTCTGCATATTGTGTAGATAGGCACATAGGTTTTTGCTGAGTCACTCTGAAGTTCAGTATTGATCTCTCTTGCAAAAATATAACAGAAAAAAAAGAGCCGTATCCAAGCTTTTTCTGGCACGAACAGAATTAAAATTGGTCATGACCCATCTATTTCAAGAAATCCAATCCTATATGACCAAAATCCTATTTCAAAAACCAAGCAGGCAGTATTTTTGTTGGCTGCTGTTAGCTGTAAAGGACAAACCCTAAAACCAGAGGGCAGATAACACCTAGCAGTCAGCAGAAGTTCTCTAGAACTCTATTTATATGTGGTAGGAATAGTATTTGTGAACAGAAAAATAATGAACAATTTTTTAAAGCAAAATAAACTGCATCCGATATGCTACCAGTCATACAGAAAAAATGTGAATCAGGTAGTTCATGGTTATCCACTACCTTCCAGGATTAAAAATTAATCTCAATACTGTTTCAGCCAGCAGATGCAAGAAGCCATTAAAAGCAAGCTTAAAAGTACTCTTATAGAAGGAAGTTTCTACTACAGCTTTCAGGTATCACTTAGAAACAACGTAATAATACTTCTACTACTGATCTATCTGGAAAGGAACACAGCTTTAACTTTTTTTAAAAATCCTTTTCACAGAAAATAAGTGATCTTTAACCACCTATGATTAACCAGTTGTATCATCATTCAAATGTCCCGAGTTTGGAAATTGCATCCAGTGTCAGGGTCTAGTGCCATTATTATTTGCTTTCAGCAGAAGTTAAGGAAGGTATCTCTAGGGTGGAAGAGAGTGGTTAGGCGTTTCAAGAAAACATCTTCCTTCCAAGCCCGCAAGACAAATTATGCTGAAATATACCTCCTAGAATCAAGTGGGTCTCCTAGTATTTATACCTTATTAGAATACTATACAGAAAAGTCAGAAACGTCCAAAACATACCTCTTTCAGACCTGGAGATAAGAAGCACAACCTAGTGATGAAGATGGTGATGAACTTGTACAGGTTCACTAGGAATCAAAAGCACTATAAATCATCATCTGTTAAGTATAAGCTTTTAAAATGAACCATATAACTAGGTATCTGAGAGTTCCTAAAGAGCAGGAAGAGAAGGTTGGTTTTGTTTGGCTTGCTGTTCACTTTTAGACGTTAAACACTAACGTCCCATAGAAACTTCGCAATGCTGGAAGTACAGGCCTAAAAGTACGCAACAGAAAGTGGTGCAGAGCCTTGAGCTAACTTCACCATTAGTGTATATAGCTTCTTGAACCCAAGACAGCAGCTCTGCATGCAACCTTACCATGGTGAGGTAAATACCCTTATAGATCTCAGTCTGCCAAATTGTTCAGAAACAAGAGAGACAAGTGGAATGACTGCTGTTTACATGTACTTCTGTAGACAGAAAGTACTGGACACTAATGTTTTTTTTCCTGTCTAGCAGTAAAAAAAAATATAGTAAGGACTAGAGACTGAGAGATTGCTGAAGTCAGGTATTCAAATAGAACTTGAAAATTGTGAGGCTGATTAACAATTGAATTAAATTCCAGAGGAGCGGTAGATTCTCCGTTTCCCATTGTCCTCAGACCAATGGACACCATTCTGAAAGATGCATTTAAACCCAAGGACAAATCATTGGACTCAAAACAGGGACAGCCAAGTGAAATGTAATGCCTTATGATATACAGGAGGTCAAAGTAGATGATCTAATGGTCCCTTCTGGCCTTAAACTCTATGAATCACAGAACACAGAACAAATACAGGAGATGGAAAATAAACTACAAATCTTTCTTTAAAATGTTTGCTCCTTCAAACAGAACTGAATTCTACTCTGTCATTTGAGCCCCCTTAATTTTACCAATGGTACACAATTCTTTTGATGTGCTACTTGAAAATGTATTAAATTTTCATTCAAAGTATTTGTCTAAATTAAGAATGGATAAAACCACAAAAGCAAAATTTATCTTCATTACTAAAGGGTATAGACTTAAAAATGGCATTCCTTTCAGATGAAGGAAACACATCCTCTTACTACAGTATTCTATTAGTGCAATCCTTGAATTCAGCTCTGAACATCCACTGAAATGTGCTTTTGAAGAATGCACAAGATGAACGTCATATTCACTCAGCATCCATAAATCAACTTGAATAATTTAATACCTGTTGAAATTTTCCCCCAATTTATTATATGAAATAATAACATGAGAAGTAATTACAATAAAGAAAAAGTTCAGGTGCAACAGCATTAGTTCAACATCTAGGATCAAGTGTCAGTGGAGATTAACAAATTTCATTCATTTTATCTCCAGTACTGCAGACATGCTGCTCCTAGCTTTAATAGTCAGGAATGTCTGTTAGTTAAATGACTTTGTAAAGGCAGTCAAGTGAGGGCAGACAGCGACAGTTTAATTAGGGAGCCCACAATAACTCTATCTGGGAGCTGTAGGCACTGGACTAGAACAAGTGTAAAACAGCACTCAATACTGACTCGCAGCCCCTGCCCCCCCAACCAACAAAAACCCTCCAACACAAAAAACCCCCAAGAAGATACTTTTCATGGCAGGTTCTCTCATTTATTCTGGCGTCAGGTTGGCTACAGGTGAATGGGAGCAACATAACCGCTGCAGCAGAAGAAAGGTGAGGTTAAGAGAGCAATCATTTATCTTGTATTGATTTCTGGACACTATGTCCTAGATACATTCCAAGATAGAATGACAGCTTTCTGTTTTGTGTCGGTAAGAGAAGAAAATGACTAGCACCAGTACCCATTGTTTTCCTATCATATTTCCTTTTAGAAACATGCCACACTTAGATTTTTATTCAGACAAGGAAATCCAAACAAGTTTATCACAGAAAAGGAGGGTTAGGGGATGGTTAATCAGCCATTTGTCTTTGCTGCTGGGTAGTTGGGTGTCAAAGGGTCAAAACCAAGCACAATTGGACCATTTGGTTTTATCTCAGGTAACCCTACATCTCTGGTAATTGAACCCATTTCACTCGGTCAGAGTTCCTGTCACTCATATTCAATGTCTGTCATTACTGAGAAATGCTTCATGACATATTACACTGACAGAACCACCACTGCAAGACTAGAAAGAATCCCCAGGCACCCGAAGTAGAAGACAATGGAAGCTTCTTTCAGACCAGTGATGTTTAACATTTTATGTGCTGACATTGTGACTGTAACCACAATATAACAAAAGTCTAGCAAATGGAAGATCAAAAAAAAAAATCCATAGTTTATCTGCTTCAGGGACTAGGAGGCAACATCAGAAATAAAACAAACTGGCAGCTCCAAGGTTACTTGCACGTACCATTAAAAACCCTTAGAAAAAGTTATATACTGTACTATGTGTATAAACATGTACACTTAATATTGGACCTAAATACGATACTGATTTTATTTCTGATAGGCTTTACAAATATTACATCTCCCTTAACTATAGGGCATCCAAATCCTTTTCTTTCTTCTACAGTTTCTTTACTTAGAAGCTGCAACCAGTGACAGGAAGCATAACTGGCGCACCCGCTGACACGCTGAAGACAAGGGAAAACCACCTAGCTTTTTAAAACCTCTGAAACGCTCCTGTACGTAGAAATTCTAACTGCAAACATGCCAAAGTTATCCTCCCACTTCTCAGCTTTATAATCCTTACAAGTGATCCCCTAATTTATTTTTCCATAGAGGCATCACTACACTTTGTCAGGTCACTGCTGCTGTGTTTGACAGGCACGCCACTCACCACCACCACACTTGACTTCATCGGATATATTCAAGCCAGCTTCCCTGGACCACACAAATTTTTGCCAGAATCTGTCTCAGTCCAGGGGCTTAAAATTCTACAAATGTATTAATTGCACATTAACATTCTATTAGCAGATTCATGAGAAGAAACAGTGGATGGAAAGCTGAGAGACTCGGACTGAGAGATGGCGGGGGGAAGCAACAAAAGACATGGAAAATTTCATTGTGATCTTACTGGGTTTAACTCAATTCTACCTTCTTTTCATAAGAATGTGGAAGGCAGGCTTCTAACAAGTCATTGAACTGAATCTCTTCAAGTAACTGAAAATTGATTTCACCACATATAAAACTTCATTTCTAAGAACCAGCTTTAAACTAGAAGAGTTACTAGATTCCCAAGACCCTTTGCTAGGTACCCAGTCCAAATATTAAGATTGTATTAGCTACAACCTACTATTTGTAGCAGTTTCTTGTATTGCTTTAGTGATGTCCAGACCAACCAGCGGAGAGAAATAATTTCTTTCCATCCTGAGTGCCCTGATTAAAAAAGAAACAGGATGAAGTTGTTCTCCCAAATTTGATTGAAGTCCAGAATTTTAGCCGAGATTATTATATTAAACACTCCTAGTTTCAAGGCTGAGGCAAATACCAAAGGAACATCAATAGTGTGAACAGTTAGCTTCCATCCTAGGATTATAATGAATTTCACACAGAATAATGGAAAAATATCCTTAAAATAGATATCTCATATTTTATGAAATCAATTTTGATTAATTTATAGGATTAAGCCAAATTTTTCCACAGCTCTCATGCAATATGCGAGTGATTAATTTTAAATAAGGAGTTGCTAGGAATTCCAAGATCAATGAAGAACTTTAGCATTATTCACTATCAGCAAAAGAAATCTGAATGGCAAACAAAGGCATGTTAAACTATGAAATTGCTCCATGAAGATCTGGGAATATACTGTCTGAAGTTCATAAAAGTTCTAATATTAAGTACATTATTTCTAAAGCAACCATTATTTTCACTTTGAGAATAATCTGTATTTCATTGTGAAGTACATTCACACAAAAAAATCTTAAATAGATTTAGAAACTACAATTTGCAGCAGTAAAAGCAGTTAAGATGTCCATAAGAAATATATGATAAAGAATAGCACAATAATTCAGCCATTAATAAATCTGGCACAATAACCATTATCTTGTCATAAAGTAAGATAATACATCTCCAATCCCTCCGTGCTGGATTTTTATACTGTATTTATATGCTAAAACCTTCTTACAAGCAGATGCTTCACTTCAAAGCTCCAAAACCGCACTCGTATGTACCGGCTCTATTCAACTAGCTATTCTCACCCACTGCCCTACACCGAACACTTCTACACTTAAACCAGCGAGCAGATTTTGGAGTACTACGGCCAAAGACTCAAAATGAATGATATTCAGGTCTATAGCCTAGCAGGGAAAAATGTGTTGCAACAATTTTTCTAATGCTGAAATACCATTTCACCAAATGTTCCTGTCAAGGCATGGTTTAATTACCTTGGCACCCACGCCACTTATAATCACCTGTCATTAGCAACAATGCTTGCATCTGTTTACACGTCTGTCAGCAACGCCAGCCCAGATGAAGTCTCAGAATAAGACAACTTTTGCTAGCACTTGACCCCAGATGTGGAAAGGTCGTCTTAAAGTTAGCTATCCCGAGTGAAACGTGTACAGTAACTAAAAGGTTCTTTATTAATTCTTTTGTTTATAATCCATTTGATTGCTTCTATATAGAATTAGAGTGCTCTAAGCTAACAAGACAACACAAGACAACATGTATATTCTTTCAAAACACTTTTTGAATGTGGGGGTTTTTTTGGCATTTGGAGAGATTTTTGTGAAACCATTTCCAAATTTAGTTATCCGGAATGCAGTTATTTGCTCTAGTCCATTCAACTGTTATTTATTGACTAGCTGTTTTCGTCAGAGGTAACCTTAAACAGAGAAGAACTAAATTCTAACTCAAAATATAATTTTATAGGAATCTTACCTTTAAATATGGGAGTGGAGCAAGCATGCCAATGACCATTTAAAAAAAATAAGAGTCATTAGGCAGTGACATTGTGAAAACTTCAGGTTTTGCTGGACTACAAGTTCAAAAGTCATCTTCATCCTGACTCTAGAAGCGTGCATTTTAGGCTGGCTGCCTTAATAACTGGTATTAATGGCCTTCTCAAAAAATGATGTGTTTTTAACCTATTTCACAGGATATCTGGTTTGCAATTTTCTCCACACAAGGTATCTTTCTACTGAGGCAAATACTTCCGTTCCCTATGTCATTTATATGGATAAAGGACTGCTCTGGCTTTTTATAGTACTGAAAGTCAGTAGTATTTTGGTCTTTGAACTCCATTCAGCAATTAGGGGTTGAAATTCATAGCAAACATTTTCTCTATGAGAAGCAGAAGAGAGAAAACTAGATAATAATCTACTGCACAAAGAAATAAGTACTACAGTCTTTGGCAGAGAGGAAAACACACAATGTGTATTTTTGTGACATGCATTTAAACTAGATGTTACTGATTGTTATTTCATCTATTTTGATTCAAAACTAATTACACACAAGAAGGGTCCCATCCTCATATATACATTCTGGTGGGGGACACATTCTCTACTCACAGTTTGTCCCGGCATTTTTCTGTAGATTACATACATCTATTTCAAAGGCATTCAGCAACAGATAACGACAACATTCAAAACTTGTTCACAACTTTCAACTGTAAAGAACTCAGCAGTACAATGTTTTTGCTGTACTGGTTTCTCAGCGTGGATTTTGCAAACATGAGGCTTCTCTCTTTTCCATTGTAATATATATTACATGGCAATTTCATCCAGGAATTTCAAAGTGCTATATAAGGTAGAATAAATAGTCTAAGCGATACTAAAAAGAGCTTTCTGGAGGTACAGAGCAATTAAACCATTGCTCTGCATCTCAATTGTTTATAACACAGGAGGACAGGGCAAGACAAGACAAATTCTGAATGATATTCTGGCAAACTCTGCTTACTAGAAGGACTCATTATGTATCAATTCAGTATACATACCAGGAAATCAGGTATGCATGCACACACATGTTGGGTGGTAGGGAAATAACATACTAGAATATGGGGAAGAGCCTATTTTGATAGTTTTTGTAATTCTATGACTAAGACTCCTGGAACAAAATAAATGTATTTTCCATGTTTTTGTGCTGCACAACTGGAACAGTCACTATTTGGCAAACATCTCTAGAACAAGTAAACAAGTACATTACGAAAGCAGTTTTACGGCTTGGTCCTGCAAATACTATCTGCTGCAGCACTTGCTCTTTAAAACCACAGCAAGTTAGCTGTGCATTCAGAAGCGTTCTGAAATATCGAAACTCTTAATACATGTCAGCACTCTAAGGGCAATGCCCTGCACAGAGCAGATACGCACCTGCCCTTTCCTTTATATAAGCACATGTATGGCATCGCTGGTAGCATTGCATTCTAGCTCCTGCTTGAAGGACCAGAGATAGTTTTTTGTATACACTATTTCTAGAAAGTTAAAGGACCTTCCATCAAGTTCTTCAGCTGGTAAATGAAGAGTTTACTGCACAAGTATTTTCACATCTTTATAATATTGAAAATAAAAGCTTGCAGATGTCACAGAAACATGCAGCTACGGTGAGTACTACCATTTAAATGCGCTTTCTATCCTTGTAAGTCACATGAAACAAAGCCAAGAACTCTTTGGCTTTACATTCTAGTGAAATCCAAACTGGTATGAACGACTATAAATGGTTACTGTTTGTCTTGGCTCCTACCTATATCAGATTCAGACTAAAGAATCTCAGTGAAGAAATTATAAGGGATAAAATGGATATTTCTAAATTACAAGACTGCAATTCCAGTGGCTCAGTATATCAGTTTTCTGTTTCATCTAAGTCTGCTGTAGAGAAAATTGTGGGATCTGACAACAAAGGATTGAAAACATTTACTTTTGTGAGCCAAAAGCTTCTTGCCTTGATTATATTGAAGATTAACCCCCTCACACCCCCCAAAAACCAGATCAAGATCAGTTACATTTTGTTACTGACTCAAAGGGGTGTAGGTTGCCAACAGAATAGCTACCAGCAGAATTTTAAAGTGCACTCAATTAAAACGGTATATAATTGCAGTTAAATTAATCTAATGCTGAATTTTAATCCTAAAAGTCATGTGTGTGTTTTGCAAGTAACTTTTAGGTTTGTACCATTAAAAATCAAGGGGAAGCAAGTACTGCCATTGTGCCTTCTGTTTGATGGGGAGACATAACACTTCGGACTGACAGTCTATCACCACTTAAAACCAGCACCCTTTGTTTACTTTGCTTTTTTATCTGACATTAATGACTTCTTGGCCAGATAGCCAGGCCATGTTAGTGACGTGTCACCCGTCAGCACTACTCGCATCCAGTGCGGAAGGAGGATGCAGCATCTGTGGGAGTAAAACAGACCAGTATTGCCAGCTTCTGTTTCACTTTCAGTCGAATCGGTAGAATCAGATTAACAAGTAGAAAGACATAATCTATTGCACATAGGACGCACAACAGAATGAAAACTCCTTCCTCAAGGTTTGTACCAAAGCCATAACTGGTATCTGATTAAGCAACACCATAACTTCAATTGAAACATAATGTTCACAGTAATATTAACACTGATATAGAAAGCTTTCTACAGTTGCTACACAGTTTGCCGGACAGTGAATATAACCAAACGTGTGTGTTTGACAACCAGAAACCAGTTAGAAGCATCTCAGAGACCAGGCCAGCCAGTGCTGAGGATGCCCGCTGCATGGCAATCCATGCAAGTCGAGGCACCCACCCGTCAGGGTAACTACAATTGCTGTCCTTACTCATTGATAACTGATTTCCCAGAACTCATAGAAAAGATAAATATTGATAAAGCATTTGGCATTACATAAGCTGAGAATCACCGTGGATGATGCACACAGGACAAGACAGACAAGGATCAGTTTCCTGCCTAAACTGGACTATAAATTCTATAGAATATGGACCATGCACGATTCTTCCAAATGCTCCCGCAGTCTACATATGATCAAGAGCTTAAGATACACCATTATTAATTTATTATAGATTACTATTTCTATTACACCTTCTCATATCACGTAATGAACATGACTAGAAGAGATGCATTAATACAATATAATCCTTAAAACACAAAAATGGAAAAGGATTAGGACCATGGATGTACGGATGGCAGGGTGATGGCGAAGCAGAGAATGGAAGAGTTCTGAAAAAAAACCCTTCCCCTTGAGTCCTTTGTTGAAAGCATTGAAACCTATGGGAAAATTATGAAGTTAATTTTTTGGGGGGGGACTGAATACTAAACAATTTGTTGAGTAACATTTCAAATATTACCACTATTGTGACATGTCAGCCACTCAAAGTATTTTCTATAGCTATTTCATACAAGAGAGTAGTTAGAAATTATAATTTTTGTTTCTAAAATATAATAGAAATAGATAAGGAGATACAGTCTATTTTCTAAACTAAGGCATACTACTTATGTATTATGACACGCTGTGATGTAATAATGACGTAATATTATTTTTATTTTCCCATTAAGATGGGATTTCCCCTCCCCTCAATATTTAGGGATATATTAACATTCAGAATAAACAAATATAAGCAACTACATCAGTGTACAATGCAGCTCCATATCTAAAACTAAATACATTCAAAAGTTTGAACAAGATTACAAGAGTCTGTGCAGAGGAGAGGCCACATCTCCTGAGGTTTTTAAATACCATTAGCATACATAGTTTTTCCACGAAAACAAAAAAAAAACCAACAAAAAAAAAAAGAGAGGTTTCTATACTGAAAACACAGTACTGTAACACACAATATGCTTAGTTTACAAACTTATTAATAAAACCCCCATTATTAATTGCTGGAGCTTTTCCATTGTGTTTCTGCAGCTAACAATCCTAAGCCTACAAAAGCTGTCAGGTTCCAGAAGCCACAAGCATATACATGCCTATGTTTATAAATACATACATAAAGCACATATATATATTTATATGCTTTTATAAGGAAGGTTATCAAGCAAGCCTTTCTTAGCAGCTCTGTAATAAACGAAAGCTGAGGTCCTTAAGAGGAAAATACGACATATTAAGACTCAAGATAAAACTGTTAATAACCCTATCACTGTCCCTACCACTGTTCACTCCCTTCAAACAGCGCAAGCCTGAGCTCCTGTTAGGAGCTCTGTCCTTAAGTGCATGAAATGGTTACCCCTCTCTGGTTAGACGGAGAGGCTTACTGACTGCTAATCATCACGCACCATAAAAGTTATACCACTGCTAGAATGCCTCATTCTGATCGCGGCTTAGTTCCACGTACATTAACATAGCATCTCCTCCTTTCACTCCATTATTCAGCCGCAATTAAAGATGGGATGTTATATAAGAACCACCCAATATTCCAAGTCACAATTTAAGGTGATGCACAGCTACCTGAAGTCTATGGGTACTTCTCCCCATGGGATGTATTTAACCACACAGAAAAAAAAAAAAAAAATCCCTAACCTGTATTACTTGTAAAAGCACATTATCTTCATGGTCTTCACTGTCCTATAATTGAAATAATTATTACAAATAACTGTCCCCTAAAAGTAAGCTTGCAGATACAGAATTCAGTTGTGAACCATCTGGTTTTAGTCTTCCACCTTCCAGCACCGGTGGTGATAGTGGTTATACACTTTACAGAGAGGTTTTAAATAATTTTATCAATATACACAGCATCCAAGTAATGAACCCCAGTAGTTTCAGCCAAGATATTTTTGTATTAGAAAAGACAGATGACTCATGAAAGATAAGTTAGCGTATCTGCAACAAACGTATCGCCACAGTATGACATAGGACATAAAGCTTGCCATTTGCACCATTAGGTTTGCCACAATAAATGAGACATTGTACGTGATGTATGGCACAGGAAAGAAACCACAGCTGTTTGCTTCTGTAGAGAAGTACATAGGTGCTCTGCACCTGAGTCTGCAAATATTTATTAAGCCCTTAACAGTGAGGTTGTGATGTTCAGAACAGCTACTGCTGAAAACCATTATCTATGGATAATTAACTATGTCAGGACACTGAGGTCCTAACACGAGGTCCTCATAATTCCCCACTAAGGGAGAGACAGTACAACATTATTATAATATATTAGTAATATTTAACAACAGGATCATACTATTTGTGTTTTAATAATGAAGGCTGAATACCATAGCAGGGTTTAAATTATTATTAGCTTCTGATGGTGCAGTTTAAGCCAGGTTTAACAAATTCTCAGTTTTTGTTACCACCAAGCAATGTGACGCACCAACAAACAAGGACAACATCTAGTTAGAAAATGGTTTTAGTTTTAGATAAAGCACTTGTGTCCTTGCAGGTTTCATTATTATTAATGCATTTTTTTCTATCATTTGCCAGTAGAAATCTAAATTTATTGGGAAGAAAAAAGAAATGGAAAAAAATTTTGTATTTTTTACTTGACCAAAATAATTCACTTGAACTTTGGAAACCCTTGTATTTTTTCCAAGCATTTTTAGAAACAGCTAGTAAAAAAAAAATTTTTCATCACACAATAAAAAGGCTTTTTGACACATGAAGACAAAAGCTTCAGGCCGTTTATTAAGACTACTTCCTACTGTGTTGGGCTTTGTTTTATCTCATAATTAAAATCACACCTGAGCTGGGCCATCTGTGAGAGTGTATTAAGTTTCTTACAAAACATGAAAATCCTTTCATTTTTTCCGTACGAATGCCAATAAATCTTGTAGGGTTTTTTTTGGTGTGTGACAAAGAAAAATAATATGCTTAAATAAAGGTCAGGCTTGGAGCAAAAAAATGAACAGGCAAACAAAATTATTTTTCTGTATTCATCATCAATTGCACCTCATAAGAACTGATACATTTTAAAAAGTTGTACACTTAAACATAAAAATGAAACCTTTTTTCTTTTGATATTTGACAGTATGTTGTTTTCTTACAGTTTCTTTTGTAGGATAAAAATAAAAATTCGCAAAAATTGCAGGATTAGTATTTTCCATATCAGTCAGCAATTAAAAGTGCACGGAAAAGGTCAGTCAGCACTCTCCAAGATCAGCAACTACGCTACGTTAGCGTGCTAACGCATACGCTTATAGGTTCTAGTGAGAAAAAAGGAAAGTTAGGTATTTCATAAATGCAGATATGTTATGAAGTTCAAGGGTTTTTTTGGTTTTGTTTGGGTTTTTTTTGTTTGTTTGTTTCTTTTGGTTGGTTTGTTTGGTCTCTCTCTTTAGAGCGTGTTAAAACAAGAGGATTTCCTTTTACCAAAGGACATCAGGGAGAGAGAGAAATCCCTGAATATAGTCCAAATCCATCAAACCAAGAATACATCTTTTCAACAAAGTACTTCTGTGTGTATCGTTAAACTGAAGGACTAATGACAAGAGGACCTAAATTCATGCTAGAAGTCAGTCATCTACTTAAAGTAGCTTACTTCAAACACGTGAAAATTCAAACACCTAAGTGACTGTGTTTACTTTGTTGCAAGCTATATTCCTTCAAAGAAACTATATAACATTCTTGAAATTATCTTGTTTAATGCTTCTGTTGAGCCAGGAACCAAATACATATCAAGCTTTTGCTTCTTAATCATGTAACTTTAATTACACAATTAAATTTACACAGTATTTTGGCAGTCTAGCAATCCTACTCAGAAAGTTTTAAACTTCTCACCCAAGGCGAATTACAAAACGGCTATCTTACACATCGACAGCAAGTAGATCAGAAGGCCCTAAAAGGGCAGTGAAGAACAGTGATTTTCCATCTCAGAGTAACAAAAGAGCAAGGTATGGGAACATTGTGAAATAAAAGAAAAATTATTTCACAGCAAAATATACTATATAAGAGCACAGTAAGAGAGATAAGCAGTATCGATAACCTGTTTTCATGCGCGAACTGAATGAGCAAACGGTCAACTGCATGCAGCGCTCCATTGATTTCACAAGATTCAACAGGCACAGAGGTCTTCCCACGTCACTGGAACTTGTAATTAACTATTAACAAGCAGAAAACTCGAAAAATCATTTTTCCTATTACAACAACATCAAAAATTATGGTTTCTTTTCTTTATACATGTTGAAGCACCAAGCTTCAACACTGATCTGCACAACCTATCACTGATTTAAATCCCTTTGATATTTACATATATTTGAGCTACAAAATTATTTTATTCTTAGAAATTCATTTGGCTGATAGTGCACGTAATTGGCAAACATTTCATTTGAGTTTGTGTTCTTTTAAATTACTTCTTTTACAACAAAAAAAGTCTAAATTCTCTGTGTCATAAATAAGACTCTAAAGCCATAAAAAAACCCTCTTTTTCCAAATGTTTTTTGGAATCTAATGACTATCTAATACTGAGGCTATTTTGAAAATCCATTTTCGTCTTGGGTTGGTGACATAAAAGAACATATTGAGTCATGTTAAGCAAGAAATAGCAACTGTTCTTTAAATGTGTCTGCCTGTGACAACTGAGTGGTCTGGATCCAACTCTTGAGTTGTCCTCTCTCCTATTATTTTACAGCTACTTTAATCCATGTTCCTAAAACACAAGTTTGCAATGCTACATCGTTCAATCGCTTTCCAAATGCAGTTTTTCCTACTGAAATTGGTCAAGAGCCAAGAAACAAAGGCACTTTATTCTGAAAAAAGGTTTTCTTATTCAATTGCACAAAAAAGATTTCTTATATTTAAAAGAGAATTACTTTGGTAATGACCATTTTACGTGTCAGATTACAAACCATAAAGACTTTTCTGATCGGGTGCATCTTTCTGCAGCAGTGTCACAATAAAAGTCTGAGATTCCATCATAAGAAAATGTGAAGGGTATTTACCAGGACCTGTGCCCTGATTCTCTTCTCAGTCACAGTAACTTAAATCAAGAGTAACTCTCTTGAACTCAGCAATATCGCAATGGTGTAAAATCAGTCTGAGAAGAGATGATGATGACCACAATGATAATCAAGATACTGTCACACGATTTTAAGCAAAATAAATGTTACATTTTTGGATATTCACAGTCATCTTATCCCTTTAGAAACCAGTATGGGACATTAAAATTCTCAGACTTCTTCCCCGTCCCCAACCTTCTCTACCTACACATATTCATCAAAAATGTAGTGAGAATTATACTACAGCAACTGCAGTTACTGCAGATACCTCCCAGTTATGATGCAGAATCGTAATCGGGAAGTACCCCACAATGGAGGGATACTTTGGTGATACTGGATGGATAATCTTTGCATAGTAACTGACATCCTACAGCGTAGGAGACAATGACGTAGATGACCAGGTGAAGCAACCCCCTCTTAAATGGTATATGCTAGCAGTAGTTACAGTTTTTCCCCTATCTCCTCTGCGAGAGGCAAGGAAAGGACGAAGCCAAGAAGAACTCGACTTCTGAGGAGCAATGCCTCTGGGTCTACTCTTGAGGCGACCCTGTTTTTACATCTCACTTTGCCCAAGGCTGCGCCTAATGCACAGCTTCCCTCTGAATAAACTAAACAAATACAGGAGTCTGGCCAGTTGAAACTTAGGAGTTTCTTCTCTGAATACACTGAAATGTGTATTGCTGACTCTGGGAAAAGAATGGACGTCTAAAAGACATCACAAGGCACGTTTACTGTAAATTCTAAGGAAAAAGCAATAAAGAACATACATTAGAAGTGTACTAATTTGCACTCTCTAATCAGCCTTGTTTCCCCCCACTTTGCAAACATATAAAAGGTCCAATTTACAAAGTCAGCATTATTTTGAAAGATTTTTCCTCCCTGTATAATGAATGATCAAAAATAATTGAAACTGAATGAAGACTGTCAAAACAAATGAACAATATATATTTAGATGCATTATCCTTGCTGGTTTTCATTATTGTGTTTGTTCATTTTCTCCTCAATTGAATTCACAACATTTCCTCATTCACAATGGGTCTGTACATTCACATCTGCACAGCGGTTGCCTATGGAAATGCGTTAAGTATCAGCTTTCAGTGTTCCTTCTCATATGCCCTCCCAGCTGTAAATGAGGTTAGGAAACAACACTGTAAACACAGAAGTCCTTTCAAAAGGTAAAAGAGTGGAAGAAAAAAAAGCCTCTCAGGAAATTTGATTTGTACTTGGGTTTCATTCTTAAAGGAACACCCAAAGCTTGACAGCATTTAAAACTATTGAAATACAAACTATTAAAGGAAGAGACAGCAGAATAAAGCATTATATTTTTATGGTAGCCTTGTATCTTTAGTACAAAGAGCAGAGTAAGGCATTATAGTAATAATACAAGTGTACTACAAAAATATATATAGCTCTGAATGCCAAGCTCATTGTTCTGAGTAGTGGGTTGCTTTATTTTTATTCCCCCCCCACCCCCTTTTTTTTTAAAGAAAACAAATGTTTGCGATTCCTTCAGCAAAAAAACAGGAGACACATACATAGATGTCATAAATAATTCCAATATAAACCCATGCTAATTTATTTAATGTGAAACTCCAACACAAATTACTTAGCAGTGAAATCGCACCTCCTCGTATTGTGTACGCAAAATAAAAGCGAACAGATGTGCTTTTCCAAACCAAGCTATTGCTACAATTAAACCAACAGTCATTTTACAAACCAGCGAGCTATTTCATGTGCGTCTACAGCGCTAATCATCTTTTCTCCACTACCGCAGCCCAACAGAACAGCGAGTTATTTATAGAGTTATCTATCTTGCACTTTGCAGATGATGCCTAACATTATGACAACAGTGAAAAGGTCTCCGTACCTGCCTACCTAAAACAAGTTTCTGTAAAGTAATGAATAGAGACAGCTTGGGGACTATCCACCTGCACTGCCTGCCTTTTACTGCCTGCAAAGTGAAACCACGAGGGATTGGCAGAAGGTACTTGTCTGACAGGGCCAGGACAGCCTTTCTCCTCAGTGACAGCCTGGGCCTAGCCTCTTAAACCTGACCCACCATAATTCCTTCACAATGCAGCAGCGAGGCAGCTGACAGTAGCAGCTGCACCTCCTAAGCGAGATGGATGGAATTTTCATAACTAGTTCCCCAAGTTACATTTTACCTTCAAGATAATTTATGAGCTGCTGTGGTGCCTTGAAGAGACAATATGCTTGCCATAAAATTAACTGTAACAGTCTTGTAGGTTATAATTAACACTGGGAGGGTAGCACCAACTGGATGAAACACATGGCATAATTGATGGTGAAACTGGAAATTAAGGAAGCTAACAATATCATTACTGTGCACATCACTTCAGCGAAACCCACGCTTTCCAGGGGTTAATTACAATCCCCTTCTAACGTATACATTCTGATGGGGAGCGGATGAGTGTCACAGCTAGGAGGAGGCAGGTTTGCTGGCAAGGCCACCTTGCACCTGGACTGATGTATATATTGTTTTTTTGCCTGGAAGAGATATACATGTCAAAGCAGCAGCACCAGCACCTGAACATCTGGCAGCAGGCACACTGTAGCTTAGAGATAGATGATTGCTCATGCCTCATAGAATATTTCATTTTCTCTGTAGCCAGCATATTTAATGGCAAAGAAGAAAAAAATCCTCTGTGAGATTTCACTTAATGGCACACATTATTAATTTAAATGACTTGAGCAAAGAAAAACATTTTAACTTTATATTGCCATAACTTAGCAGCAAATTAAGATTTTTTTTTTTCATCAGTGTATTATCATCTTGGTTTATTACATTAGTCTTTAGAAACATGCAGAGCAATCCTTTTAGCATCTTGCCTGTCAAGGGAATACCGAACTGAAGATGCAATGCTAGTGAGCTAGTTAATCAGAAATAATATTATAAACTGCTGCCATCTTTGGGAAGGAGAACACGCAATTCATCTACCTGTATCTAAGACTCTACTCTCTAGCCAAGGCTTAAGGAATCATTAGTGTAATGTATTTATTTGAATCTCTCTCAAATTATTTTAATGAAACTTTTTTTTTTTTGTCCCTGGACAAGAGATGTGAAAATGTACAGATAAATGATGCAACAGTGTCACCTACAGGCAAAGCAAACAGTTAAAAACCTTCTCCAACATTGCACCCTCTCACCTCTCAAATGCCCTTCTTCCTCTCCTTCCCCCTCCTCCAACCTTCCCCTCAGTCCTTAACACACACATCTGGATTTTGGGATTATCCACATCTCCAAATATAAAGAGAAGGACAAATACCTAAAATGCTTTCAGGATGGCCTAATATAAAATAATTAGATCTTATATGTAGTAAGGTATGCCTTACAATAAACATGCTGTACAGCTAGCAAGTCATCTATGCTGGAGTGGATACATTGATTACCTTACACCTCCTGAGCACTTGTTCAAAGCCACCTTTACTAGGTGGTCAATAATAATTCTAATAAGAATATTTTTCAGAACTCAGAAAGACCAAATGTTGACATTACTAAATGCGAGAAAATAAAAATGAGGAAAAATGTCAACTTGCCTAAAAACAACTGGCAAAAATTTCAAGACTATTGTCTAAACTTGTACAAAAAAGATGCCCTCCAGCATAATTTGGAGCTAAATCTAACTCCAGCACACCCACAGGCAAAACTGATGGATCCATTCAGCTTACCCTTGCAGAAAGAGTGGAGCATCGTCTTATTAGTAGCTCTTAAAATTCTCAGAACTTTCCTTTTCCAACAAAATACTCTTTTCTCCTAGTATTACTGCTTTTACTTTAATACTCGATAGCCTTTTCTTAGCTTCTCCCACAAACCCTGCATTTTGAGAGCCTGTTTCTCAGTTAATCTTTTTGATACGTCTCAAGATACCTTTTTGTTTCAATTATTCCTCTCAATTTCTAATTATATCACTGATGTTACTTTCACACCCTTCTCACCCATGAGTCCTACCTGATCCACCACCAACCCAGGCTAGATAATCTCTAGAACACAGCAATATGGAAATATGAGTCTTGTGAATTACCAGCAAGTTGGGGTGTTACATTCTGCTAGAAGTGTTCTTGGTTGGCTAAGCTACTCAAGTAACTTAGAGTAGGATTTTCTTCTGCTACTATTAGCACACTAGATACAGATTAGCACTGTTCCCACTTGGGGCTGCTGTCATTTACCAAAATAAGATAAAGACTATGAAAACAATACATGCTATGTAACAGGTTCCCAAGTTCTCCGCTTTTACAGAACATCTTAAGCATAAGATATGCCAACGTCCTTTTTTAGCTATTTTAAACATCATCATAGTTTATAATTTAATAATTCTACAGCAATGATACATTAAGAATTGAAAATTCAGACAAAATAAACGGAACAAATGATATAGCAAATTAAACTGTTAGAACGCCCCGAAGATCTCATTAGTAGTGAAAATAAGCAAGTAAATCTAATTCTGTTCTCCAGTTCATCTTAGTTTCTCTGATTACTGGACACATCTCCAACCCACTCTGTGACCTCCCAGTGGATGGCACTTCCCTCTCATCCAATGCTGTTGACATTGCCCAGTAATTTACCACGGCTCTCTCACCAGCATATGATTATCTGTGTACGTTGCTGTAACTTTTAGTGCAAGCAAACTGGAGAGCAATGCAACAGACTGACATCCTCTTTTTGCCCACAGTCAGCCATGATACTCACTGGCTTATCACTACCTCACAACCATGGTCTAGACTGCTTACAGCATTGACGGCATCTTGCTCAGTTTCTACATCCATTTAATTTTTGGCTGCTCCGAAAATGCCAGCAAGGGTACCAATTAGTGTCAGCTGTAACAGTTGCTTTATGCGATATACACACCTGCCTACAAGGGTTGGAGAACCGATGCATTTTACATAGGCCATCAAACACACACACAGATACCCAATGGGAATAATCTTTGGCACTATCTACCTGAACCATATTTGAACCACTGACCTGAAAACAAAAGGCTTTGTATGTCATTACCAATCCCTGGAGCCATCAAGTTCTATATATGTGGAAAAACTTTAATAACATGAGGCTGACAGCATTTAAGACTTAAGTCATGAACTTACGTAAGCATCTGCTCACTTGCGCCTCATGCTATGACATGATAAGCACACCATTTGGCTAGGTAAACCCTTCATGTTACCCTGTTTTTTTCTGTATTGGTAATGTATACAGATTATTTACACAGATCCTCCAAGTTAAATTTATTTAATTCAGCTTTATGACAGATAAAGCTGTGACAATAATGGTACTAACAACATTAACAACAAAGTCCTGTTTGGATAAGGCTTCTATTATTTTACAGAAGAGAGAATTCCATCTTTAGACTCATTTAATTTTAAATGCCTAGTTTTAGACAAAGTTTTAGTTCATCCTAAGTTTTTGAGTAGTTTTATGGACATGTTACACACCATGACATTAGCACATTTTGCTAAAGGCAAAGAAAAGTATGGATTGATATCGCAGAAGAAAAACCTCAGTGGATAAAGCAAAATAAATCTATGATAATTTTTCATTCTCTGGACCAGTCACACTTGATCCCTAGTTTATAACACCAGGTCTTTAGCTAATAGGGGCAGTTACAGAGCACTGTACAACACCCTGAATTCTCCTGGCTCTTCTCCTTTTCCCCTGCCTCCGGCAGACACCGTTCTCTCTTACAGGAATGATGACAGCTGATGCTAATGCTACTTTGTGGTTCAACTGGCCGATGATGTGGCTAACACTTTGTCTCCACAGATTATAAATTTGTCACCTCTGTGATCTAGCCAATCTCCAGTATCCTGCAGCCTGGAAATGCAATAATCTCTATTTCCAGCATTCAGATCTCCCAATGGTAGTGAGCAAATCATTGTCAAACCACTGGAAAAACAACACTATCTTTCTTGTACTGTAATCATGAAAGCTTACATAAATAGGGAAATGTCACCCATGCTGACTTTAAAACCCTGTCCAGGTGAAATAAAGTATAAAAAAAAAAAAAAATCATCAAGTGCACTCTGATAGAGTGGGAAAATATCACTTTTTCTTTTAGAAACTAATTGCCCTATAAATAAGAACTAAATTTGTGTCAGTCATCAGTTTTGGAAGTGTCACTGAATCATCTTTTGAAAAATCCATCTAACGTAACAAGAAGCAAAGCATGAAATCAAAAAAGAGAAATGCAAAGAATTTTGATTCCGTAGTTATTCAGGTATGGGATGATGCATCTCTTTATGGTTTTCAGAAGTGGAGCATTAAAACTAAACTAAAATGATAAAGTAAACCCCCAGAGTAAACAATCCCTACAAAGTGCCTTAATGAAAGAGTCTGACACACACAAAAGCCACACACAGAGCTGAAGCTCTGAGACTTTTACTAGACTGCCCTACAATACCATTTGTTTTAAGTCCCTACACCAAATAACATTTTTGGCACCATATTTGCTGTGTATATAGTGACATCACAAGGTAAGAACCAGCGTTTTCTGTAAGTAGCCACAGCTTGTAAACAAAGTCTTTTCAAGGGTAAAGGGTTTAGACAGTTTCAAAGGAAATAATAGCAGTGGTTAAACAGCAGCATTTAATCAAGCCGTACTTCCATTGTTCTGTAGGGTACTTGTACCTATTGATCCCAAGCTTGGCTGCTTCAAAGACTCCTCAATACAAGAAACACAGGTGAAAGACAGAGGCGGAAAACAGGAAGGGTCACGAGAAGCAAAAGAAGCCTGGTAATAAGCAACTGGAGAAAAGTCAAAGGTCAACCCAGGCAGCTGATGTCTAAGCATAACTACAGCAGGAGACCTGACAACTTCATTGAAGTCGCAGCGTTTTCTCCACTCATTTGAAGGCTGCAAGGTTGGTTTTCAGTCTGCCTCAAAGCATCTTCCTGATCAACATACAGCGTTCAGCATTACCAGCTAAGTAACATTTACTACATTTACTTTCTACATTTACATTCCTAATTACTACTTAGTACATTTACTTTCCGAAAAACTGTTTTAGGTTACATACTGGGTGCTGAACAGTTTAATTTTCTTCTTTTAAAGAGCATACACGTGCACACATACAAAACATGACTATCAAAGAATCCAAATATAATTTTCTTTTTTTTTTTTCCCCTGTGATTTCCAAAATGATGAATCAAAATTTTTGTCTATGCTTGTTGCTAACTTAGTGAGTATCCATTCCAGCTGACACATATTGTCCAGAGAGGACAACTGTTACCAAAAACCCACTGGAGATCATGCAGCTGTGTGAACCGAGATCCTTACTAATTTCAGAAACATTGATGTTGGATTCCTCAACATGAAAAAAATCTGTCATTCTAATGTTACACAAAACAACCACAGAAATTTTAAGCAACCCAAATACTTCCCCCCACTCTCTGTCAGACTTTGATACCTCTGCAATTTGTCTGTTAAATCTTTGGAACCAGTGTAGCTCCCATTGCAGTAGTTTCTGAAGAGTCCACAATATTTCATATATTTATCATCCAGGCCTGTGAGAGTGTAAAAAAATTCAGTATTTGTCAACCAGTCTTTCAACTGGTATTACCACATTTCATTTAAAAACTAGCACATAGCGAGTTCCTGAAAAATACAAAAAGTCTGTGATGGAAGGAAAAAAACAACTGCTCCAATTTTCCCCAAAGCCCATGCTAACTTCTCAACCCATGGACTTTTCTTCTGTTACAGAAGGAAATGCGTTCCTTCTTTACATGAACACCACCTTTTTCCTACTGGAGCTAAAAGGAGTAAAATCTACCTCAAACACCTTCTTAGATATGATCTAAAATTCCAAGGTATAAAGAGGTAAGGCATAGAAAAAAATTTAACTTTTTCTTCAAAACAGAAAATAAAATATATAAAAATCTTCCTGTTTGTGTCTCATTTAACATGCATACTATTTTAGCATTCCACTCATTCTTAATTGTTCTTATTATAGAACCAAACAGCATTATCACAGATTAGGACTCAATTGTCACACTATGTACTTCTAATTTAAATTCCTATATAAATATCCACATAATAATCCAGATTTCACTGCTGAGAGGTAAGACTAGCTCAGTAGTGTAAGTGTTCACTGTAGCTAGGAAAAAAGATACCTTTACATTGTTATGTCGAAACTGTGAGATCTAAGAGGAGGTTTGACAAAAGCAAAAAATGCAAAGGAATTATAGCTCAAGTTTGACTTGAAATCTGAAACTTGTGATTTGCCATGAATAAGAGGTTCTTTTTTGAAGTGTTGTGCAGACAGAAGAATATAACAATTCTAAAAATACACAGTGATCTGATCTACAAAATGTTATGGGTTGTAGAATGACTTCAGAATAGATTTTTTTTCATTGTGTTATTTCAATGAGGCAAGGTTTTAAGCTATTGATTCTTACAAGACATAATCAATTAACACTTTTCTGCTGTTTATCTCATGAACCAGGAGAATTTTGTGTTTACTTTGGTCCAAATTATTTATTGAATGTTTATTCTGTTTTCACTATGTCAATTTGTCATTACATGATGACTCAGAGAAAGCTTAAGATTTCAGAATTTGGCTAAGTAGCACAACTATGAAAATACAACCATCATAAATAATTTTATTTTTCCTATCAAACTTTCCACTTCATTATATCTTTCTCCAAAACTTTACATTTTCCATTACCTGACTGAATTTCCCCCAAGAGAAACGGTGCAGTTTCACTCAGGGAAATAGCAAATTGGACATCAGAGTCTGTGTCATAATAAAACCATTTTGGACTAAAAATTTTTGCATGAAAACTACTTGTTTTAGCAATGGTTTAACTAACCATGTTTTTTCCTAGCAGTTAATAATTTCAACGCAGTTAAACATTATACTTTAAATTGATCTATTGTTGATATTGATGACCAATTAGTTTGGTAGTAAATGTATTTAAATGCAAAATGTAGCAAAAAACTACTAGCAACTAAGTGCAATATGTCATGGAAGCATTAAAGACTACTATTATAACATGATACAAGTTCTATTAGGAGAAATAAGATACAATTTTTATTGAACTATAGTCCAGTTCTCTTGGCCATTTACTGATCAGGAAAAGTGCAACATTCTCTCTTGAAATTCAAGTTGGGTTTTTTTGGTTGGTTTTTTTTGGCCAAACTGTTTCTTTATGATATAACAACTTTTCTGGTTCCACTTAAAAAGTAAAATAAAAAATGTCAATAGCATCATCAATGGGCTAAAAATATTAGGGCCTTTTCTGAAAATTAATCAGGTGCAGATATTGAACTGTACTTTTTCATCCTTTGTCTCACTTTTCAAATGATAATTTCTTCCACAGCCACCATTAAATCTTGATCTATTCCAGCTCTCTGTATGGGTCATTGATTCTAGATGTACCATGGTTATTTTTAAATGTTTCCCTTTCGTAGAGAAAAAAGAGGGCTGTCTAGAGCCAGATGGGTAACTTCACACTTCATTTGTCAAACCCAATGCATTAGACTCCACCCTCTCTTTCCCACTATTGCTGTTAAATTTCCATATAATTTGGTAACAATTTTCATTATCATACAGTGACCCTAAAAAGTCTGCACAGGTTTGCACGGTTAGTCCAAAACTCACAGCTGTTCCCTTTACCCTCTATTTATTACAGTAGAATCTAAGGTTCCCCCTGCTTTATAAGCTGCACAGTGACCTTCCGTAGGCAGAGGTCAAGAAGGGGTCAGTTCAAAGGGCTAGAGCAGCTCTTTAACAGCTATAACAACCTGTCCATCAGGCACTATCATGCCGTATAAACAAATCTGGGGCTTTAGAAACTCTGGACCATTTCTGTTAACACTTAGAGGATGTTCATTGAGTCCTACCTGAAGTATTTTGGATCACTACCACTCAACATTAGAACAACTTGAATCCCTAGAAGACCTGCTCAGATACTTAAGATACTGATGACATCTTTGAGTCAGAAGTATACGAAACGGCGAGCCATAACACTAAGTGCACTACCATGTGTTTTGGACTTTGGAGCTGAAATAAAAACTTAAGAGCCATTTCAGGTGGTTAATATGCAGAAACACTGGTACAACTTAAAGCAAATAACGCAAGGACGTGCTTTAACCAAGTAGATACATACACATCTGAAAACGGTTCAGATGCCTTTCTCTGAGAAAGGCTACATTTCTAGAAGTTGAATCAGTTTGTATTAACAGTTCCCAGCATGTATTTTTTTATTTAAGTTGTCAATGACACAAAAAACCCATGAAAGAACAGAATGCCTACATAACTCTACAAAGATCAAGTGCAGAGTAAAGTTTTTGCCACAGCTGCCCTCCCTTCTTTGACCTAAATTTCTTGAAGTTGTACTGTTCATAATGTGCTCTCTAATGCACAATGTAAGGTAATTAGAGTCATCTGTATTTAACTTCCAGAGGAAAAAAATTCTATTATCTAATCTAGCTGATCCCCTGATAGCCTGTTGAAAGTAAAATACTGTAACCTATTGCCTGCCCTTTGACAAGTGCTAATTATTTCCTGTCCAAGCACATTTTTCTCATGTAATTCCAAAGTACACAATAGACTGATCTCTAAAACATGGGCAGCCCTGCTAGTACCACGGCGGACGTTTTATAACTTTCACCACCGTATGCTTGACGGCTACGACAGTCAGTGCTTCATTCCAGACATCTAGCTGAAGCTTTGATGAAGTAAAGTGAGGTGTATGGTAACAGTCTGTTTATGCAGATCATATGGATGAGACTCTCAGATAGGTCACTGGGATGGGAAACATCAAATGGAAAGAAAAAGGATTATGGATATTTAATACTCAAAGGACACTTTCTTTCAGAACTTTCAAGGCACAATGCCGAAATTTTCTTTCAGGTGTTTGGTTTTAAGGAGGCCTGCACTTTGTCTGCTTGTGCCTCTCTCCACCCCCATGCAAGAACTTCAGCATTTCTGTGTCAGAGACGAGACTACGTCTACAACCCCAACGCTGGCTCCAGCCTCTGGTTACACAGCAGCACCGAGCAGGGGCCAGAAACACTGTAACCCGCATTACTTTTAAATGAGTCCCGGCCGCCATGATTCCTCATGACTTCGTACATTAGGAAATCATTGTTAAACTAAACAAACACTAAAAAGACATTCCGCTCATTAGAACTGTTTAGCCTTTTCTTATCTCTGGGAAGCTTTCTATTCTGGTTCACAACAAAAGATGCATGTGTTCCATGGAAAAGCCCTAACTGATTTCCTCTGTTTCCAACGTAGCCAAAGCGTTTGCATTATTTAGTAAGCATGCTGATGGAAGGCAGCCCCCCCCCCCCCCCCCCCCACAATCCCTTAAATTCCTCAAAAAGGAAGAAACAAAAACCACATGATAATACAAACAATATTGTAGACCCATCTTCCTAAGCTCTTTTCCACCCTGAGATCTTAACTGATGAGTATACAAATAAAAATTCCATACGCATAAGAACGCAAGCTTATAAAACGTAGTCTCTAATTTGTATAATAATTGCTACTGTGTAATAATGTTTAATTTTTACCTAAAGCTTCTAAAATGTTTCAAGTCCACTCACTGTAATTATTGGGAACAGCAAAGCCACTCAAGTGTCGGATTCAATATCTACAATTCACTTTTTAAAGTCAATCTCATAGAATCTTCAGGAGCTTTCCAAAATTATACACTAACAAAACACAGAGGAACTCCCTTAACTGGAACATTTAGTGCACATAAAAAAAATCATGCCAATTAAGTGCTAATTTTGATTAACAAAATCTCATTAAAAAATACTGTTGACTAAAAACTGTATTTAATTGTAAGCACAGGACATCTCCTGGCTTTAAAGGAAAGCTGTACGTTTGGCAGAAAAATTTCATAGACTGTTAGATATTTTATGTAAATATCATAAATAAGAAAAAAACAATATTATTAAACGAGTATAAATCTATAGCTTTTAGAAATAGATGTGGAAAAAAGGTGACATCAACTCATTTAGCAGCTAAAGAGAAGGACACAAGGTGGCATATGATGGAAATTCTCTTTTTGGAATTCACATATTTCTGAACGAACTAGAAGTATGATGTATCTGTAGTTTCTGAAATGCATTCATCTGATCACATTCCAGTAACAAACTTTTTCAAATAACAATTATAAAAAGTTGTTTAACAGCATCACCTGATTGCTACCATGGCAATGAGTTCAATTTAAGAACTCAAGGATAATAAAGCAGTCACATGATACGAACTCTAGCAATATGTACATTTATGCCAATCTGACCCAACACAATGCGGTTAACGCCTGTAGGACACCCGGAGAAAACGTGAGGATCATGAAGAAAGCAGACAAGAGTAGCTACTAGCATGGCATGCCAGCAAGGAGCATCGCTCATATTGTTAGCAACACAAGTAACACCTTAGGGCACTTAGGGTGATACCAATCCTCACGTATGTATGCTGCCTATCAAGCTATTAGCAATACTCTGCACTATGTAAGCACAGTAACGGCGCATTCTACCCCATGAAGTAACTCCAAAATCAGAAGCAGAAACAATGACTATTCCATTCAAGGAAAAAGACTATTTGAACAGTAAATATTTTGAATTTTTTTTAAATGTAAACTTGCCCCCCCCCCCCCCCCCGGGGATTTATAGGAATATATTTGATATACTTGTTTCTAATTTTATTATCTTACTATTTTTTTTTTTAAAAAATCTCACCTTGCTGTCCATTCTTTACGCAGCTTTTGTCGCTCAGTAAGAACTAGCAAGAAGCAGCTGATGGTTTCATTCCTTTGTTCCTCAATTTGTTCCTCTTTTCCAACTTCAGAGAGGACCAGGCTTGTCTTAAAGGGAAAAAACACATAAAAATTATAATCTAGAAATAGGAAACAATGTGTAAAATTAATAAAAAGCCCATAAGCAAATAGGGACAGTAAATCAATAGCTTTTTTTATTACAGTTCCACTGCTGACAAATCAATACAGTAAATGATGGTTAGAAATGGCCACCATATATTTGGTATTTAATCAATATACATGGCACATAAGGTAAACCTTAAAATCTCATTGCCTTAAGTAACACAACAAGACATTGTGCATTCTAGCTCTCATTTTCTTTGAGACATAGTTCTGTTCTTTTCTAAATATTTTCTTGTATGAAATCATATCAGACATGTTTCCCTCAATATAGCATTCATTTGGGGGATTTCCCCCTCCCCTTTGATCCTTGGTGAAGCTAAAGAAGAAAATGCCTGTTTGCATTGTATCTTCTGAAAGGAATTGCTGATGATGTCCCCATGTTCTCTTCATCAAGAAATATTTCAAGTGCACAAATAGTAAAACTCTGCCTTTTTTCATTTATGGAATAAATTAAAAATTGCTAAAATATATACATACACACATGCAATGGATTTAAGTCATCTGTGGAGTAGGATGACACAGTCACTGCAGACCCAAAGTTACTGGCTTTCCCAAATGTTGTGGTGACAGTAAATGCTGATGTAATGAAACCGGAGATCTTCCTGTCGTCCTTCATCCACCCAGCAAGCTAACTCCAACTCCTCCACTCCATCTTTGCCTTCAACTACTAACTCGCCCAACATTTTCTCCTCTTCTTTCCCCTACACTTCCCATGTCTGCCAGCTTGGGAACGAAATGGCATATGCTGACGATCACGCTACGAACACATATGTCAATCAGTGCACATATGCTGACTTGATGTGCAACAGTCCAACCACAACAGAGATCTGCAGTCGATGCTGCAGTCTCTTCCTTCAGAGAAGATATTATATTTGCCGTTCTCACCTTAACCAGCCACTGATATTCTCTTATTATTTTTGCTATTCTAACCTTCAGCCACATGTTTTGTAAATGTATGAAAGCATCTAAATGCTTTTGGGAAGGATGACTGACGGGAAAGAATTCTTGCACAAACCTAGTTTTTTCACCGAAAAGGAGGCAAAAAAATATGTTTCTAACCTGAGCAGTTGCGGAAGCAAGTTTGAAAACACAACTCAAACATCAAGAGCTGCAATTCCTACTCCCAGCATGGCCTCTCATATAGGAACAACATGACAAAAAGACATGGTATATTGGCTCCTCCTCAACCTCACATACACATTACATCCTGCCCTGCCCAAATGTACACCCACTAAAATTCCTCTGGGGATTCTGTGAGATAAATGGTTGTTATTATCTGCAGTGTGTGAAAACAGGAAGATCAATCCTTGGTCTGACAGGTTTTTTTTTTTTCCCCCCCTACAAGAAAGAACAATATGCAGATTATACACTTCTTAAGCTATGTAAAGTAGTGGTAACATTGCTACCGCCATGGTGGTTCCAAGAGACAGCCATGACAGGGTTCAGAGAGACAGAAAATAATTTTATTACACCAACATCAGATGACAAAGAGCAAAAAGCACCTTCCTCGCCACATCCCAGCTCTATCAGTTGGCCTACCAAAAGGCATTACCCCGTCATATGGGAATTACACATCAAAAAGAACATTTTCTTGTAAAAACCCAAAATGTTCAAAACTCTGTCTATACAGATCACATTCTTGACCCTGCTTTGACATTACAAAGCAAACAAAAAGCCAGAGAGTATTTTCAGATAAGGATTCCCTGACATGGGTTTCCCTTGCACTGACCTACAACATCTTTTCCACAAGCTCTAATATCCGCCAACGTCAACAATCCTGATCTTACAGCCTCACTTCCAGCAGCTGCACAGTTTAAAGCAGGATTTGATAGAGGACTTCAGCATGTGAGAACATACTCACATGAGATGAAGAGATGTGCATTCTTTAATTGATGTAAATTAACGCTCCTTGTCATTCAGAATAAATATACCTATTAAGGCTTTAACATTTATATTTACCATGTGCAAGACTTGACACAGTACTATAACTGCAGCTTATCTCTGTATTACAGGATGACCAGACTGTAGCCATACAGGTAGGTCACAGGACACCAAGATTTCCCTTTCAGAATCCTTGGACAGCCTTATTAATCACAATGGGGTAGGGAAATCCACTGGTGATGGTGTAGAAGTCTACTTCTCTCCAAGACTGCAGAAAAGCCCCAAGTTTAATGATGCTATGTCTCACAAAGCTGAAAGTATAGTTATTTGCAGGCACCAAACATCAAGATCCTCAAAATAAGTGATTCCTAAAGCACAGAGCATGGAGAACTGATAGTTCCCTAAAGAATTTTCAGTTAAAATCTGATGAAAAGATGATGCAATCAGAGTATTATCAGTCAGAGAAGATGGGGGACCACTTCTCCAAGCATTCACAATCACATAATGCTTTTGTATGAATTCTGATGACTTGGCCAAATTGCAACTTTGGTACTGAGTTCCACTACCTAAAGTCCCCTCCATCTACAGGAGCATCATAATTCTGGAAATTGAACACAATTTAATTTTTACTGAGAGAACAATTATATTGCTCCAGCCTTCTGTTAACACCTTTCATTTATGCGGTGATGTACACAGTTCAAGTCAAACTATAGTTTGACACTGACATCATAAACGCTTCTTTACTGAGCCCTGTGAGTACAGTTGCAGCTACCTGGAAGGTGAAAGAGTAGTGTTAAGCAACATACAACAACAATACATAGTAATTTAACTGATTTACTTCTTTTCCAAGAGTGCTGAGGGCAGTGAGGTTACCCAGAACACGAGTGCAGAGCTTGATATGTAGCTTTTATAGCAGCATTTCTTAATACCTTGCTATTCTTATCATCTCAATAAAAATCCCAAATTGTAACAAATAAAGCAGCATTCTGGGTAAAATAATATTATAAAACACGTTCCTTTAAAAGTTTTCTTTTCCATGTAACTTGTTTTGGGATTTATTTTTTACAAGGGGATTCAATATATACCTCGACTGATAAAGGTCAAGGGTTCAAGAAACTCGGTCAAAGATGTTATCAGCTGGGAAAGCCATTTCCTCACATCAACACTGATAAAAACCCATCAGAAACCCAGCCGATACCACCCCTGCTCTAAACGGCAGGAATGACCTTCTTTTGAACATCACTATAGCTGCACATGCCATCAAAGAAAATCTGATCTTGTGTCTCAATTCTTTTAATGTTCTTTAATGACAGATAATTGTCTGCAGAGGCCCCTTTGCCCAATGCTGAGTGAAGCCTTCACGTTTCTGAACTGGACTCGACACCGACTCAGTGTTTTTCAGCACACTTGGGACCGCAGGACAGTAGAATAAACAAACAATGTAACCAGCCCTACAGCCTGTCTTATCTCATCCTTGTGTTCACAGAGATTCTTGAGGGTGGTAATGTTTACAAATTGTTGAAACTTTCTTTCTTCTGCTTCCTGAGCTGGCAAAAACATATCCTGGACAACCTAAGCAACGAGATTACGCAAATCGCTTATCACTTGAGGAAAGCAACTTCTTCCCTCATTGGCCAGCACGTCTCTTCAATAACTAATACTGTTAATATTTTCAGCAAATCTTCCCCAATTCTCCTTACAGATCTATTAATGTATTTAGGGCATTTCCTTGTAAATCCCAAATGGCATGGTCTTAAAAACAAACACACAACCCACCTCTCAAAAAAGCCCAAAGCTATATACACATATATACATTTAGCAGTTGCCAATCCAGCCTTCTATGTTAAAGACAGTATTTAGGAAATTACATCCTTTGCCTTCCTCCTGGTACAGCAGCAGAACTAAATCCGGTGCTCTGCTGACGTATCAGGCAACAGCCATCAGAGCATCTTCTCTTATTATGTAAGAAAGGAAGGTACTAAGATAAGATTTTTAAGAAACCAATATCATATTCCTCTCGTTCCCACTGACAAAATATATCAGTGACACGGGATCGAAGAGAAACTGTTATAACCAAGTCTTACTATTCACCCAGGATACACACTCAAAATTAGGTACCTTTTATGAGTCTTAACAAAGCTAAGTTAGGTATTGTAACAGGTTTACAATAATAGTTTTTTTTCTTAGATACCCAGAAGAAGAAACTGTTTCAACAACAACAGGCCACTACCCTGCTTAGCTGCATGTATTCCCAGGGGGTACCACAACATGTTTACAAACAAGCAAAAAAAAGCACCCTCCAAACACTCCAAAACCCACACTGGTACATTTTTAGTCTTTTTAAGCTAAATTTTCCTTCCTTCAATACAGACCCCTCGAGGAGCCAGACTTAAGCTTAGAAACACTGTGCAGCTGGAGACATGAAGCCTAGTATTCTGTCAAACAAATTAGCCTTCAGTCTGAACTAAAGTGGCACTTGGGACAGTTTGTCTCTTGGTCCAACTTTATTGGGTCAACAAATCAAATTTTTCACTCCGAGTTAAGATTTAATTTACTCACCACCAGTTTAATAGGATAAGCTTCTGAATCTTTACTAACCACTTCTACTTTAATATAGCAGTCATCTCTCAATAATCAATAACTGATAGAGAAAGGAAAAGCATAAAGTGTAAAATCTGTAAGCAGGGCTAAAATTTTAACTGTCGTTCTGTATCTTCCTTGTTATTTTTGACTTTATTTTGGTCTTAGTGCAAAAAGTATCCTGCTGAAATTCTGTAAAAGTAGAACACCATGCCTTTTAGACGGGGAAGGAAAAAAAAGAACCTGAAGTCTATTAAGCCATGTTAATTTAACATGTCATAACTTCTATGCGATAAAAAAAGCTAGTAATTGCTTACAAACCACTGCTCATTTCTTCTTTACTTTTAAAATTTTTTACTTAAAATATGAGCAAATGCATCCATTTTCCTTGCTATGATGGAAGCAGCCAGTATGGTTTAAGTTATCACCCAGTAATTTGGGCACATTAAACCCAATTCTCTGCCTTTTGTTTATTAATCCACTATGCCAGATATCACAGTTTCACTCAGCAACCCTCATGTTTTGGATGATATTGAAAAATGGCTTGTGTTTGTTAAAGAAAGTAAAAAAAAAAAAAGGTAAAGAGGAAAAAAGTGTTGTTTATAGAAGCCAGCTGCTCTGGCTTCGGCGCCAGCAGCTCTTCATCCTGCTATTTTACGCTCGCAACCCCCACTGCCCCCACTGGCACAGGTACAACTAAACGTTGACTTCAATGCTTCAGAGAGCACTCAACTGATTCTGTACATGATTAATTGCCAAAGACATGGCTGACCATATGGAACAGAGAAAGCATCAAGTAATTCATACTTCTGTATATGATCATTTGGCCCCTGTTGTTTTAATGTACAGGAAAGAGCTAGTATAGCACAGACCTGGTGTCTTGCCCTTGACAGCCCATTAAGAAATCTCAAAGCACCTAGTTGAAGTTATGCTGTTGGCTTTTCAATAGCAGCCTAATAAAACAGAAGCAAAGCTTTCCAACTAGTCTTAAATCTTTCACATACAGTACATTAACCACTGCTGCTAAAACAACTGGTTTCTTATGATAGGAAATGGGATTTGATTTCTAGCCTCTGCATACTTACTGAAAGCCTTTTTCTGACCTTTGGAGGGTTTACAAAATCATTGTTCGTTTTTCCTGCCATTTTCCCAGTTTCTTGCCATGGTGATCCTAATAGATTTGTTTAAGGTTCAGTACGTTCTACTCTTACTAGCTGTTATATGCAAACTGTACAATGAAGGTAGGCTCATGGGAGCTGAAAGGAAAGAAATTATTATTAACTGTTTTCTTCCTGAGAGTCAGAGAAGTCACTGCAACATCTAAAACAGAATTTACTTTTAAAGAGCCTATAAAACAAAACAAAAAATTCCTGAAAAGAAGCAATATACTAGCGTGTGCTTTCTTTTATCAGACTGGAGACAAATCATCAAATTTCATTTGCGAAGGAAGGACAATTTATTTTAAAGCTGTAGTATTCTCAAGGATGTCTGACACAGTGCTCAATGAAAAGAAAAAGGTGCAGGCTTGGAATATACGTCAGTATCATTAACTGCTTTATATTAGTTTTATCTACCGTTAACATCTTTTCAGTCATATGCAGTCAAAGAAAAATGTTTAAATAATGTTTCCCTGTCAAGGCTCTTAAGATGACAGTGCTAAAAAGTTAATCCCCATCCTCACAGATCTTCTGGCTGTTTTGACATGTTGGCAAGGATGTATTTGCTGGCACCTTCCATTAGAAAATATTTACATGGAGTTTTCTTGTCTGTGGGTTTTCTAGTTGTCTAAATGGTCCTCATGGTCTGAAGGGCCTTATGTGGGAAATCCTAATCATCGGACATTCATCAGTGGTAATTTCCCAGGCTACTGAGTTCAGCTAACACTATTAATACTCCGACAGAATACATGAATAACCCACAAGCTGACATAAAACTCCATACCCGTTCTGGTTATTGATAGAGCACTTCCAACATTAGAACAGTGTGTCTGAGTCAAATACTATGTCTGTATTTAAATAAAATATAAAGGAATAGAGAATTTTAGGACAGACACGTAATTTTTGTATTTTTGTAGGGTAAAAGTAACAGAGGCTCAAGTTTCTGGTGTGAAGCCATTGCCACAAAGATGATATATTCTCCCCTAACGTTATATTCAATGGCGCACATCTAAACTAAGCAAGTACACAACCCAATTGTAGAGCAGAATGCTTAAAGTTAGACATATGCTTAAGCTCTATACACAAGTCTAAATGCATTAAAATGTAGGGAGCCCTGCCTCTCTTTGAGGTATTCAGGGCTGACAACAAAGGATGAATACCTGACTTGATAGATGAGTAGTTCGACCTAGAAAAACCTACGGAGAGTAGATCACTTAGACATTTCCAAAGAAACTTTAGGTCTTGTCTACACCAGAAAGTCGCACCATTTAACTACACCTGTGGAGCTAAAGCAGTACATTTTCTAGCTATATGAGTTTAAAGGTCATAAATTAAACCAGCAGAGCTTATTTGGAAATAACTATTACCTTTATGCCTATATAAGTGTATTTATACTGGGGTCTTGAACCATATATTTAGGAAAAAGGAATTCAAACAGAAGCAATGACCAACTAATTTTTGGTTACTCTGGCATGCCAAAACTGAATGAATTTCCAGTGGAGAAAAAAAATCTTTTTTACCGGATGATTCAATGCAGTTATGATAGGTCTCTGAAAGATTTTCAATACTTAGTTATAAAAGAAGTAAAAAGTATAAAGATCAACACTTTAAAAATATCTTTGCAGCACTAATCAGTTTGGCAATGTTCTAAAGGTGAAGTATAACCCATCTCATCAAGAAAGAGCAACCTAACCACTCAAGATATTTGGAATAAGAGTGGCTTAGCACCTTCAGATGTATGGGTGAGCAAAAGGTTACCCTTTAGCCACATTCTCCCAGAGCATGGCCCCTCCACCTCTGAATCATCAATAGCACAAAGACTGAAGCAGGCCTACCATGCATAGTGGATTATATGAAGTGTAAAACATTGTGGGGAAAAAGCTTTTGAAAGAAGTCAGGAAAAAGAAATCACGCTTGCAAGAAGATCCAGCTGACAGGCTAGTCCCTAACAAGTGAATATGTTTGAAAACATTGTGAATGCAAGAAAAGAACATGCCTTTTGTTTCCAAACCTACAGTGTGCCTTTACCCCAACTGTTGCCTGCATGGCTGAACATATGTTTTCTGAACAAGAACTGAAGCAGAAAGTGTTCTTTGTTATAATTCACTCCTTTGTATACACCTCCCTTTTCCCATTTTGGTCACATGCAAACAGTAGTTACGCTGAACACTTAAGTTCTGAAGGACTGCACAGCAGTGTATGCTTCAGTGATTATTTACTATTGCTGAAATCAGTTGAGCTACGATGCAATACAAGACCCACTTCACTAATGTGCACTCTGGACAGCTTACATTTTGCAGCACTGAATCACACCAAGTACTACCTGCACAAGTTCACTTAGCCGGCAGACAATTTTCAGCATCAACAATTATGCACAGTTCTAATAAGCACTGAAGAGTCATACAATAAATGATCTTACGTGTTCAAAAGAACTCAAAAGAGTACCCTGTAAGTATAATTTTCTTAGCGTATCAAAATTAACATCATCAGATATTATGAATAATTTAGGAGGGGAGGGAGGAGAGGAAAAAATGACGGGCCTCAAAGTCAGAAGCAGGTAATACCATCTCACAAAACACTGAAATGAACTCTAGTTTGAATTAAATACTCATAATTTTACTGATTCTAATGAAATAATTCTACACGTAAGCAAGGCTTTGCTTTGACTCATCTAATTTATACGGAAGCTCTAATACGCTAAGCTACATACGAGCTTCTCAAAATATTTACAGATGCAAACTTGTACCAAAATCTCCAAACTAGACACCCGGTCCTTGTAGCACTCAAAACACACACTGGAATCACTAAACTTCATGTTATTGGGCACAGGAAAAATTACTTTTAAACATCTCCAAAATATGAAGCAAGACAGAACAGAGCAAGTGCTCTGTTCTGAGCACTGAGCTCTGAATTCGGAATCTATTCTGAATTCATTATTGCATTTTTATTTGTGACTGTCTTTTCGTGTTTAATTACGTCTTATTACCGATTTCCTTGAAAAGCGCATCTTAGTATCTATTTAGTATGGAAAAGCCTAGCACACCAACATTTTCCTCCCATCACTGAAGCCACTACCTGTTGCCATCAAGCCACTTACTGCCTTTGCCACAAAACTTTCCAGCACAACGTCTAGTAAAAACACAGCTGCGCAACAATTGGGACACATGCCCAATGTCATTAGTTTTATTGAAATAATTTAAAACACAGCAAGCCAAGTTACAGAATGGATTAAACACTACAGAATGAAGAAACTGCAAGCCACAGTCAAATGAAATAGCAAGCCAGTTATGTCCAGAGGTGCCTGTGGGCATGCTTTGTCTAAGACGCATGCCACAGCAGAATAGCCATTTAGTACATATGCAAGATAACCACATACAGCTGAATCCTATCTTCGAGTGACATAAGGGTTTCAATGCCTTTATCATCCTCACAGCTATAAATGCATCGGGCCTGTGGATATCCCTGTGAGAATGGGACTCTCGCCACATTGTTTCAAAAATGAAGTTTTGTCACTTTTGGCTCAAGGAGCAGCTTCATTACCCCCAGTGACACCACGGCACACCTTTATGTAGATTTAAAGTTCATAATCGTGTAAGTGCAGTAGTAATACTAGCCGTCATGGCAAAAGGGGCAGAAAAAGAATTTAGAGCACGCCCCTGGGAAGGGCATAGGAACCTGATATACTATATGCATTTAATGTATAGGGAACATGACATTGTCCAGCAGCAAGGACGACATCACCACCCGCTACTAGAGGTTGATGATGAAAATAGCATTTGGAAACAAAATTCTTTGCAAGCTATGATCCTTGTTCCTCAACTGAAAAGTAGGCAATCTGAATTCAGTGCCTTATCCTCCTCCAGCTTTGTTATAGTACATAACTATATTTTTGCATAAAAACATGTCCTAGGCACTTCATGTATAGGCCACGCAAATGGTGATGACCTGCCATCGAGGGTGTGCAGTGTAAGTGTACAAACAAATGCAATATACCAGCAAATGTAAAAAACTGGGGGGCTGACAAAGGAGAATATACAGAGAAGTTTACTGATTTAACTCTCATGAAACAATCACCCATAATATGTACAGTCACTATTTCAGATGCAGTACTTACAGCAGATATAGGTTCCTCCTGGGAGGGCAGGGAACTACTTATTTTACTTCTCTTGCATTCAGAGTATGTTTAGGAACAAAGTTTTGCACATGTCATCCTGACTTATTAGAGCATAAAGCTACATAGTCCTGTAACATACACGTATGGCACCTACATATGGACACTAATTTCCCATTATGAGTGATAAAGGGGAATATGCCTTACTAGTATATACAGGCAACACAAATCTTACAGGAAAAAAAGATAATTGCAAAATGAATTCAGTAATGCAGGTACACCTACAATGCTAAATAAGGCAATGCTTCATTATAATTAATACATCTGCTCAAACTTAGAAACCTGTGGGCTCAAAAGAAACTTACACTTTTTTCCAGAACAAAACCAACCCTCCTCCTAAATTAAAGTAAATTAAACTGAAAGTAAACTCTGCCTAATCCTCTATGTGTGTGCCTGTATACGCTTGACACGGATATACACAGGCCAGGGCACAACAGAGCACACCTGCAGTCGTAGGTTTGCCGCGTCCTGGTTAACTGCAGTATGCCCTCACGGAGCTGGGGCAGGAATCCACGGCGCACTCGGGCGGACCTCCACCCCTTCCGAGGACAGGCCACTTTCCACAGAGGTTCTCGTCCTCTTGTGACACTCAGTTGCCGACCTCCATCATGCCAGGAACTCAGTAATGTTTCTTGCTATTTACTGTTCTTCTGACTGCAATGTATCTGTAACACCTACACTTTATAAACCCGTTAATGCAAACTATAGCCAGTTATTGATTATTCTATTTTGACAGAGCTGCGTTCCAGTAAGAGACCATGCTGCACACTACACTTCCTGGAGCTTAGAGTTGGATTCTGTCCATGTTGTCCTTTCATCAGAGAGAGCTAATGTTATGGCTATATGGATATGACAAATATCAACATGTTAAAAGTCCATGCTATCAAAGTAGCACTTTTCTTCCATTAATATTCCATGATATCCCACATGGGTTTGTTTTCACTTTATTTTGATTTTGGAGAAGGATTTTTGCTCGGTTTCACACTCTTAGGAAGGCAGCAATAAAGCTCTCGGTAATTAGTTTATCTCCTCAGAAGAAAGAAAATAAATGGTTCATTTTTCATCCTTAAAAGGAAGATTATCAACTAATTAACCCAACAATTAAAAGTACACACAAGGAAAGAACAAGGAAGAAGGCAAAATAAATCAGTCAAGAAAATTTTAAAATTTACTTCCTGTCACCTACTACTGCGTTAGAAAAACTTCTGGAAATATCTTTATTTAGACTCTAATCAAGTTCTAAATGTTGTCAATTTGTCATATTCATTTTCCACGAACATTCAAGTATTTATAGATGAATACCAGAGGAAGAATTTAAAGCGTGAATGGCCAACTACTTGAGAACTTCACTGTATCTAAAGTTATTATATAGACAATTTTCATTCATGATAAAGCATTCAATCAGGGAAAATAAACTTTTATCATACAATTCATGTGCCTAACAAACAAAGAAACAGCGTGATCAACAGATCACTGAACATATGCACATCAATTACTCTCTGAACCAAAGTCACATGCTGAAGATTCTGGCAATTCAATAAATATGACATTTGCATGATGTGCTCACAAACTATGACAATACAATTTGGCAAACAGAACACACTGTTACTCTGTGACACCCCGTAACAATACATTCTGTTACACGGCACTGCAACATGCACAGCTCCTGCCTTACCATTCACTAATGTTTCCTTCTATAGGTGCGTGAAATAAGATATGGGTTCTCAAGTTCAGCTGCAAAGTCCAACTTAAGAGAGAGGTCAAAGGTGGCTGACTAATCACCTCTGTACTCTTCGAGAAGAATCAGTCAATCCACTAGTAAAAGTTAAAGCAATGTCAAGGATGTATTAACATAAACTGGCCAAGCGTCCTTAACAGACACGTAGTGAGTACGCGCCACAATGGAGACGTTCCCCACTAACCTAAGAAAACAAGCTTTCAGACCTTCTGCGGTGCTGCAGAAATGAAAAATAGCCATTTGTGGAGGAGGGTTTGACCTGTGTTCTCCGATACAAAAACTTCTGCCCTTAAAGATACATCATGACGAGCTATACTAGAGCTCTAAATCTCCATTTAATGTTACCGTCTATCTACTTCACATTCTGCTTTAACACGACACTATAGGGCAAATCACACTTCACAGCATTCAGAGTCCACACACAAGAAATATAGTCTATGTGATCAATCATCCAAACTATTAATGTCGTATATATAAATATTTCTCCTCTTAAAGAGGAAAACATGTTATTTGATTAAAAAAATGGTTTCTTCCTTCAAAATTTGCATTCTGGAGTTGGTGGGGTTTTGGCGTTTGGGGTTTTGGGTTTTTTTTTTCCCCTTTCCAAATTTTTATTTAAGATGTTACTATGCAATCTTTTTATATATACCAAATCAATTTTCAGGGATAACTTTAGATTCATTTAGGAAAAAATGAGCTAAAACATTTTCATTAGGATATGGACTGCCTTTTAACAATACTTGATTATTTTTTCACATCCATCAACAACTCTGCTGTCAAGAAGACTGCATGCTAGAAGACTTACATTTGTTGTACTACTTACTTACAGTCTTAAAATGCTATACATTTATTTTTTCCATTTCACAAAAACGTTTCTTAAATGTTTATTAACAGATAGAACTACTCTAATATCAAAATATCATTACGTTATTGAGTGTGAAATAATCTTCTTTAAAGGTAGGCAGATATCATCCTGTTTGAACCGTTGCATCCAACCCTCTTGGATCAAATTCATCCCATTGGAAGGATCACGGCCACATGTATACACTCTTTTCATGTGCTGGTATAAATCTATGTGTCTCAACACCAGACATGAATCAAATTGTATTCATGGACCAAAATTATAACCAAATATTAAAAAAACCCAAACCACCTGGAAGGGAGATATCCCCCAAAAAGGGCTCGATCTTTGACACAGTGCAGCACTTAAGAACATGACTTCAACCTTTTTGGCCCACAAAACCAACTACAGATGCCAGCCACAGACTACAATCAGCACTGGGTTTGAAATCACCTAAAATCTTGGGACTCAGGGCCAATTCTAGATAATCAAAACCAAAATAACTTGTAAGATTTCAACAGTATTTTTCCTCCATACATTGACAACTACAGGTAGAAAAGCACAAGACTTACTTAAAACTCCCGAAACCATTTTAAAAGGCTATACTTGTTCATTTTTAAATTGATTAAACGCATGGAGCATACTAATTTAATCTGACATTTTTAGGAAGTCTTAATTTTAAACCTCTCCATCAAGACACACACAATAACTGGTAAAATGTCATGTAAAGGGGTTTGGATGGAAAACAGCAGTTCCAGCTTTGTTTACTACTTTTAGGATATTAGGAAAGGACAGAGAAAAAGCTTCTTCGTTTTGTATTATTTGAGGTGAATCCATTAGCTCAGTTAAAAAAAAAGAAAGAAAAAAGTATCACAGGTCAAAAGAACAAAATGACACACAAAAATCCATTGCCAAACTGGCTGTCGGTTGGATGCACAAGAGTAATGCTAAACAACTGCGGTATGGAGACAAAATATGCTTTCTTTAAGACACTTTTACAATAAGTTATTTAAGCCTTGTGAACAGCCTTGCCTTGCACCCACCCCTCGCACATTAATGAAAACAAAGGGGGCCCATTTACATTGTAACCGTGCAGTGGGGTTAAGCATGTGACCTTAAAGTATGGTGCGCTTGTGCTCAGTGGAAAGGTTCTTGACAATATAAACAAGAATTACTGCTGTTAGAGAAAGGGAAGACAATTAAAAACAATCTAGGATGCATGTTGTACAGCTGTTCAAGTTTCAGCTACATCTGACCTCTAAAGATGCTACGTGTTTTACTTCAGAAACTTAAGCCATTTTAGTTTTATTAAAATAATCCTTCAACAGAACCTGAATTTCTATGACAAGCATGAGGCTTTATATGAGTAACAATGAAAATTGCGTATTGCTGGCAAAACACGCCGTCGCTGCAGTTAAAAAGATGTTGCGGTCTGCACAGCTCTTTCCAACACTTAAGTTTACTAACAGCTAAGCAAAAAGGAAATCTCTATGAAGAACGCTAGGAAAACCTGTTTAGAAAAAAACCCTGTTCTTGAAACAAAAGAAACTTCAACAAGTCAAATCCCATAGTCAAATGTGTTTGACAGACCTTTGCGCCCAGGCAAAAAAACCTGGGTGATCTCAGCAAAACTCTGCAGGCGCAGTGTCCCAATATAGATCAAATTGCAGGACCAAGCAGCCACAACATTTTTTTAAGCTTAATTTTGGATACCATTGATTCCAAATGCAATAAAGACAGACTGCAATTATGGTTAGTATTTTCTTTATACATGCCTACAAATTTTCTAATAACTAAGAAAATATTTAAATTTTAAAGAGAAAATGATAGAATGAGCTTTTTTCCATCAGTCACTACAACTAATTGTCCTAATGTTGTCCTTAAAAAATAGGGTTATAGAAGAAAAACTTCTGAGAAAATAACAAAGATCTTGGCTAAGTTTCTCAAAACCACAATTTTCCTGCCTGTTTGATCTTTGTACAGTCAGCATAAGCCACTGAAACTCCTCCACAAATGAAAGGCATTCATGGGAAGCCATCAGAAAGCATTGCTCTTCCTCTGGGACCCAGGACAATAAAAGAAAAGTTTGTGTCTGCCACGTGGGCCTACGATTCAGCTTAAACGAACAAACCATTGCAATATCCTTCGGCTTTGTGAAAGCGATACTTCCTACTTTTTTGGAAGAAAGGAAGTCATATATAAACAGAACAAAGGGAAGAGGCAACACAAGTAGAGCCTCTCATAATAAATATTACAGTGAAAGTTTTGCTCATCAAACCAAGATTAAAAACATATTTTAATCTCCCAAGTTTTATGCCTTTGATGTATGTCGAAGAGGAAAGCTTATATATTTTGTAAGATTTACAACATTTCTAGTGGGAATAGCTTTGTATTTCATTTTTTTCCTGTTTCTGAAATTGAGAATATATTGGGTTGATTCTATCCCTTAATGCTGGGTCATACTGAGCACTTCTTTAGAGAACAGAAGTTAGGATGTCCTTTGGACATTTTTTCCCCGCAAATAGGTTAGCGTACCACACTGAGCAAAGCACTGCAAAATCATTATAGTGGTGTAATGGTAATCTTTGTAACTATGAAATACTTCTTAAAACGCCAGCTTTCCTAGACCACAGGAAAGTTCAAGTATTTGCACTAAACTCCGTAGCATAGAGAACCACTAAATTGCATTTCTTTGTGATGCTAAAATTAGGAGAAGGTTATATAGCTTCAGTAGGAAGAGTAGTAATTTATTATCTGTAATTTCGCCACTACATGCCCACAACAGCCTGACATAACACATGAAGCATTAATTTTCAGAATTACAACACACGAAGCATAAAACTTATGCATCAGGAGCTCCCTTATAACATCTTCTGTTAAATCCTGCACAATTTTCTTGCCCTCCCATAGAACCTTTCTGTGCAGCTTTTCTTGTTCTCTCTTGATATAGCACCCATTGCTACAACAAAAGGACCTGCACTTAAAATCACAGTATCTTGCTGTAACACAGTCAAATAGCTGCTCATTTCCACAACCTTAGTTGAGGGCAAAACCAAGTACGCTAACGGTCCCCTCAGATGGTGTGAGACGAAACAGCCAAGCATTTCAATGTAAGTAACAACAAAAGAGAGCGGGTAAGCATGCTCTCTCTGGTTTTACGTGCTGTACAACACGCTTGCTTTGGTCTTAACAACCAACCATTAACTTTAGGGGGCGTCATCAGAAGAGGAAATTTTCAGGTATAGTTTCACAAACACTGAAGTCAGAAGAGCAAAGGTGAAAGATATTAGAACTGACATTTTAAACAAACTATTACAGTGAAAATAACTGTATTGAACATCAGTAGTCTTAGCCTAACAATTTTTGAGGAAGATCTGTTAATTTCAGAGAAATGTGAAACTAATACTGGTAACCTGCAGATAAAGGAAAAAAAAGAGAAGACAGATTTCAGGGACAGCGATAACACAATCATAGCAGATTGCCTTTCTTTAGGAAATAAGTGAAATGCTGTAAGAGAAGAAAGGGTTCTAGTACCAGAAAATGAATATAGATGTCAACCTAGGAACAGTCAAGAAAAGATTATTCTAGAACAATGAAATTATAATCAGAAGTGCTAAAGCTGGAATGACACCAAAGAAACTTCAAGGAGCCTGACAGGGAAGACAGGTGTCTTGTCAATAAATACTGTGCCAGAAGAAGGTTCATGCACAACTTCTTAAGTCATTTGCCCAAAGCAAATAGCAAGCAAATGAAAGTGTGAGGAATAATAGGATTCTTGTCTCCTACTCTCCCTTTCCCTTCATGTTGCCATATGGTATCCATATCTGTGAGGATAAGCGGTACTTTGTACCCTGGTGTTTCAGTTTTCATGACACTTTACAAGTCTCATTGCTCATTTCACCGCTTTCCACTAGCTACTCCTTAATGACACCCAGCCATTGCTTCCTTTGCTTTCCCATAAAAACAACATACTCAGGAAATAATGAATGTATATTTGTCTCTTTCAAGTAACTGCAGCTCCGTTTTAACCATTTACTTTGCAATAAACTTTTTTAAGAGAGCTTTTTTCCCCACAAAAAAAGTCTATATATATCTTAAGAATCACAACATACTGATTTTTTTTAGATATATAAATAATATCCCATAGCCTCATTTCTGAGCTACAACCTACATTAATACTGCCACCTCAGGAAAAAAAAAAAAAATAACAATAGATGCAACAACTGAGCACTCCAAAACTCATTTTGAGTCTTCAGCCCAAACAGAAATACCCAGTGACTGGTATAGTTCACAAAAAAGACTATCAAATTACTTCTAATCGCGAATTGCTACAAAGCGCGCTTTGCTAGATGGAGTTACTTAAGAAGTTGCCGTGGAAACAAGCAAGAATTGGCCCAGAGAGGAGTAGTGTAAGCTCATTAACAACGGCATGCTCAAGTGCTCCAAGCCTTAACGAAAGAACCACCTGAAAAGGCAGAGATGTTCAGTCTCCTCTGATGAGTGCAAACAGTGGACTCAAACCCGTTGTCAAGACTGAGCAGGTTTGGTGAAGATGCAGGTAGAGCCTGAGGAGATGCTAGAAGGGAAAATGAATCCTCCAGAACTACAGAAGCCAGGAACATACCTCAGGAAAAAAATAAACTGATGAACATGACTCAGATTTACCTTTTGGCAGGGTAGTCTCTCTCTGCTTATTCTTTTTTAGTGCAGAATTGCTACATAGTCTAGATGAGAAAATTCTGCATTTTTCTGTGTTAAAGTAGCCTCTAAAGCAGGTATCAAAACTTAAGTTTAAAAAAGAGAATTCTCTGTAGAAAACTCAAAATTTTAAGATATTTTAAAGCAGGATAAGGTAATGCTGAATATTGCTGAAGCCTCTGAAAACAGAACACTGTTCATAATAAATTAGGAGAAACAAAATTCCTGGGAAATTGGAAATCCTTCTACTCTCCCCAAACCCCCTATTTTCATAGAATTTTAAAGCCTGTTCCATTCACAGACCATTGCAACTCTCTTGAAACTATCCTAAAGGGTAAATTTTCCCTGTGTTTAGAGAAATGTTTGCAATGCGTTCTACAACATGGCCTAGGAATGATATTCTAAATTTTTCACCTTTAAATGATAAACTTGAATACGAAGAACATATAAAGAAACCCAAGTTGGACTTTTTTTTTTTTTTTTGAGAATACAATTGTCCTGGTTTCGGCAGGGATAGAGTTAATTTTGTTCCTAGTAGCTGGTATAGTGCTGGGTTTTGGATTTAGTATGAGAATAATGTCGATAAACACACTGATGTTTTAGTTGTTGCTGGGCAGTGCTTATACTAAGCCAGGGACTTCTCAGCTTCCCCTGCTCTGCCAGCCAGGAGGGGCACAAGGAGCTGGGAGGAGGCACAGCCAGGACAGCTGCCCCAGCCTGGCCCCAGGGATATTCCATACCACACGGCATCATGCTCAGCATATAAACTGGAGCTGGCCAGGGGGCGGGAATCGCTGCTCGGGGATGGGCTATCGATGCCCGGGTGGTGAGCAATTGTTGCATTGTGCATCACTTGTTTTTGTATATTCCTTTATCAGTAATATTATTATTGCTCTCTCTTTCTTTGCTGTCCTATTGAACCATCTTTACCTCAACCCACGAGTTTTACTTCTTTCCATTCTCCTCCCCATGCCACTGTGGGGGAAGAGTAAGCGAGTGGCTGCCTGGTGCTTAGTTGCCAGCTGGGGTTAAACCACCACAACAATAAAATTAATATAGCAAAAGGAAAAGATTCATCACTGTTCATAAGAATTCATTCACCCAGGGAATTTTTTCATCTGTCCTCTCCTTTACGTAGCTAGACAGAAAATAGATTTTGCTGGCTATGTTTAATTTCCACAGCTGTCACTGTGATCTAAAACATTTATATTGGAGCAATCACGTTTATCCTCAGGAAAACCAGGAACTGAAGGACCAGTTCAAACACTGTATAGGCTACCTACTACCTTCTGGTCCCAGTGGTGTCTTAGATTTAGAAGTTGTACTGTGCAAATAAGCAGTGAAATGTTTTTTGATTCAAATATATTTAAAAAATGCAATTAGTTCTTGAAACAGCAGAAGGTGACGTGGTTCATACATGCTTATTGACTGGGTTAGTACAAGTGTAAGACAAAAGGAGAAACGACAGTACAATGAAAACAGGATATAAATACTCAATATTTCTGATGTACATCTCTAAGCTTATTTCAAGTAGTATACTTTGAATGTCTAGTAACGAATTTAATTGTATAAATTCTGTTTATGGAAAGAGTCACCAAAAAAGAGCATCACAAGTAACAGACTGATAGCCCTAGTCAGAGTGTCATGTTATTTACTTAAGTCCATTATGCAAACTTTTCAAATGGTTGTTTTGAAAAAAAAAATCACAGCACTTCTGCAAATATTTATGGTTCAACCCAAGAAAATAAATAGTTGTTTGTGACAGATGTAAAAAGGAGCCAAGCAGATTTCAGCAGACTTTGAAACAGGACTACCAAAATTATAATATAATATATACTTGTACACAACAATCTTCAATATAAAAACTGCTAAGTACCTTGTTCTAGTTATACCAGCCAAGTCAGCAAACAACTTGCTCCTTCTTTCCTCAAGCAAATCTTAGTTACCAAGCTGGATCTTATTATTCACATTTAAAGTGTTGATATTTATATAAGTTTAAGTTACACCTTCAGTTGTATGTTCTTTCAGTCTTTTCTTGCTACCCCCCAATTCCTTTCCCTTCCTACTTCCCTCCCCCCCTTCTAGTAGTAAAAACGGATTTACACAAAACTAATAACAAGTTTTACTAAAAAATATATTCTGGTTTTAATCAGGCAGCTCATCACTTTAAAATTTCACACATACACACTATTGCAAGTGTTCTATCTGCAGACTTTCAGGCTGAACGTTCTGCTACAGTAAGGCCATAATACAACAACTCCTGCAAGAAAGTTGATTCAGAAATATGTCAGTAGACAAAAAACTACTTTTGACATATAAAGCAAAATAATACATTCACACAAAAGTCACATTTTTATCTAGTTGCATCACTTGTTATTAGTAGTTTACATATTTAATTTTCCCAGAGCAAGACCCTATTAAATGCTGCAGCCAACAAGTTAAACTTTAATGGATGAAAATTCAGATCTTCCTATTAATACCTTGCAGTTCTTTTGATCCATGAAAGCAAATATCTGCCTAGTTTCTCTTTCCTATTCTATCACTTACTGTGGTATTTCTAACTTCAAGGAGTAACAGGAAGGAAAGGAAAAATAATTTTGAAAGATGAGGCATCAACTTTCACATTAACTTCATTATGCTGACTACAAATAAAGTTTAAAAAGTACAGACACTTTCTAATTTATTACTATTCACTTTCCTGTTACACTAACTCTTGCATTCCAAGATTCTTTATACTTCCATTATCTTTATTCCCATTTCTCTCTATTTTTTAACCCTTCTCTCACTTTGTCATACTATCTTCCTTCTTACAATGGTTTCCCTTCCCTGTTCCTCCCTCTTTCCTGCAACTTATTTCCTCCCAATTTCTCTCTCTGCTCACAACACCACCTTGGCCTTTAATTCCGCCTCCTACTGAACCCTCCTTCAGGTTCTCAGGCTTTCCATACATTTTGTGGTGCCAGACTACTCACAATCTCTCTGCAGAAGTAGAAAAACACATTTCCAAGCATAAATTAAACTATTAAAATACAAGTGAAACACTAAAGGAACAAAAAAAAGAAGGAACAAAGTCAGTGTAGTGCTTAGTATTTGCACAAGAGAAATAAAGCTAACCACATGCCAGCAATTGAATGGCAGACAGCAGTTAAACAATCTTAAACAGAAAAGTCATGTAGGAAGCCACAGCGCTATATGCAGAGTTCCCCCTTGAGCACGTACAGGAAAAAAGTCCCCCTAAAATTTTAGCATGTCTGCTTTTTATCCCACAACATAGGACTAATTGTCCTCAGTGTCTGAGCTGGATTCCTTGCATGCTGGAGCAGAACAAATACTACTTTTTCACCTATCTGTCACAGCAAACATGAAAGATTATGACAAAAGCAAACCGGCACTAATCTTAGCACCGCACAGAGCTCTGAGCAAAACACCAGAGAGAAAAGCAGAGAGAAAGCTAGCACACACCAGACAGTAGAACAAAATCATCACATGAGTAGCAGGACAGAAGCATCTTGCCTCTGTGCTTCCACTTACTTAACAGTCATCCTATCTGCTGCAGAGCAACATTAAAACACCCACAGATTCGGTACGTAGATTAAACGTAGATTATTATAATATGTTTCAATTTTCTGACAGATTGAATGACTTCATCCAGCAGTTCAGGCATTAAGCCCATAGCTGGTAACTGAGTTAAAACAGAGCTTTTATGCACCAGTGAACTCATGTTCCAGCTCTGCAAAATAGACATTGTTAACAAGGATCAGCCTAGCCTGATGCCGAGTTTTCTTACAACATCAAGTCAAGATCAGTTATGCCTCTATTAGAAAATGCAGAGGCAGGCTATCGTATCCCTTTGCAGTTTCCAAGATTAGCACCATTTGAGCCGAGAACACACTACAATCCGAAGCTTGAAATGCTGACCCCACCGGGTGAGCTGCTCTCCTTTCATTTCTGGCTTCCTAACATTAATGTTTCCTTCCTTGCTCTTTGACCACCTTCTTTGTTTATATGCAGTATGCAAGTCCTAAACATTGCAGAGGGCTACCGTATATCAACACAGTTCTCCTGTAACTGGCTTCTAGCAGTTTCAGTTACTACCAGAGAGGTTCTAGAGTGGAAAAATGCCAGCGAGGGAACTCTTGTAGGTCTTCCACCATCCCCATACTTTTCCAGATTTGGAGTAGGTGGAATGCCCACAGCATGAAGAAACCTCCAGGTGAAATGTCTACCTCAGCATTTGCAGTCAAGGAATGTGTTATGGTCATCTTTACAGAAGGGAGCACAGCCAGCATCACAGCAGACTTCGGTAAACCCTGACAATTGCTGTAGACCACTGGCAAGTCTTTGCAGTTGGACACAGCAACTCAGAAAACCTGCACATAAAACTGAATTCTCTTGGAGATGTACAAACATTACACAACCCCAGGACTGTGTGAAAAACAAAATGACAAAAAGCCTTTGCTGCTTTCCCTCTCACCAGCTCCAGCCCTATAAGGAACACAGCTCAGCAAAACACAAAAAAGGCCACAGTATTTAGAGCAAAGCTTGAGATATTAGGGTAACTTCTGCACAGCCACAACCTTTGAAAGAACTGAAGGCTTCTAATATAGCTCCTCAATTCTGAAAAGACAGTAATTGGGAGACAGCTGCCAGCTGGACAAGAGTCTCTACACTATCTCCAAATCACCTGAAATGACAGCCATATGTATTTATACATTATGTATACATATACACACGCACACTCTTTATACACACAATTTTATATATACATATATACACACACATATAATCTTTTCTTTAATAAACCTCCCCAAAATGGCTTAGAATGAGACACAGGTAGGTATCTACTCTTTTAGAGGCTCGGTAGGGAATGCCTTCTTCCATGGGCTTTTGACTAAGCTTCTTCAGTTATGACAGTTTCACTACTTTTAAATGGAGGATTTCTGGAGGACCTATTCATTGCAAAGAGAATTTATGTTCTAATAACTACAGCTTCATCAGAAGGACGCTCCTCTTCTCCCCCCACCCCAAATTACCTCAAAGTAATTTTCAGGTAAAACAGAACACAAAACCTTTAGTAAAAAAATCATATCAAAGGAAGAAACACTGCAAAAACCAAACCCAAATAAAAGAATGTACCTTTGACCTCTGGTAATTCAAATAGAGTGTTAATCACCAAAGGATTAACACCCTCTGCATTATAAATAACATAACCAGTCATCGGGAAATTATAACACCCCATATAATCAAGAAACACTGAAGTCTACCATAGAATTATGCCCAAGCAGTGGGAGGTACTAAAATGAGAAACTAACACATTGTATCAGTTCAGCAAGATTCTGCAACTTCAAGCATTACAGAGAACAGCTCAGTACTTAAACAGATAAACCTCTTTCCCTCTACGTGTACACCTGTATGTGTGTATATATATATATGCACGTGTGCCCACGTGTTTACGTAAACAAACACAAATAATTCACACATTTTAAACACTATATGCACTTTTTAAATTGTTAAAGAACTGTGTGTATATAATCTCTGTGATTTTTTTTTCTGGGTAATTTATGTTTGTTGCATTAAAATCAAATACTTTTTAACATACTTTCAGGTAACTTTCTGCATTCAATGTAATTATTTTTTGCTTAAACAAGGACTATTTCTCCCTTATTTGGTTCTGTAGTATAACCCAGTAGCATATTAAACATAGTATTATTACTGCACAAAAGCATCAATGAAGAAATTTCTGCCAAAACAAACTTTTTAAAAGGGATTGGGGAAAAAAAGTATCAAAGGAATTGCTATCCACAATATTCTGCTTTGAAGGAGAGACACAGCTACCTTATCTTCTGCCATCTTCCCCATAACCACTTCCCCCACTACAAAGCTTCCCCTATCCTATTTTCTCTCCAGCCACACCGTTCCTTGTTGCCGCAGAGCCTCTGCCATCCTTTCCTACTCTTTCTCAACCTCCAAAGCTTTTCCTGCCAAGCTTGTTTGCTATTCCCACTGTACCCAAAGGTCCGTTCCACCGCCTACACATCCAGGTTCAGGTTTTCCAACCACCACAGCACTTCGAAACTCCTGTCGCAGGAGTCCTCGCTCACACGGCCTTTGGTGCTGGCATTCTCTCACCAGAGCGGCTCCTGACCCCTCTTCCCCATGTCTTCACTGGCTACTGGCACCTCCTGCCACTCTCCTTGGCCAACTGCAGCCTGCTGTCCTGCTCACTTTTTTCCCCCACACCTTACTCTTTCAAAAACCTGTACAGGTAAGTAAGTAAACATTAATATACTAGATGAACCAAATGAGATGGAAAGTAGCACTCGCTTAGCACTTTCACCTGTTTCCAGCTGTGCCTATGCCTTACTAATCAATCTTCTCCTCTAACCTCCCAGACCGGAGGGTTCCACTAGGCCAGGATCCCAATGTTTCCCCAAAAGTAACATCCCACCTTTTCTTTAACGTGGAGTACCTCATGAAGAGCATAAAGAGCAAATCATCTCAAGGAAGAACAACTCAGTTCAAATGACTTTAATTTGTAATCACATTTTCTGCTGAGACCGAGACATCAGGGGAGAGAAGATCCACATCCTTACAACCACACCACACTAGTTTACCTTCTTCCAAAGAATGATGATAGAAAATAGTGTCACGGAATCTGGTGACACATCTGCAAGCAGCCAGGCGAGATTGGGATGAACATGGACAGCTCTTCCCATGTACAAAAATGTTAAAATTAGAGCGGGGGGGGGGGGGGGAATAGACTTTCTCAGTTTGAGAAGCCTTTACAATCTAAGCTGCATTAGAATTTCTCCTTTAAATCTTCAGTAAGACGACACACTCCTTTAATTCACTTCTTCACACTGCAGAATCACTAGCAAATTTCACCTTTTTCAAGCCCACTATAAAAACCCACAGGATTTCTCCAACCTTGTGTCATTCCACAATGATGAAATACAGTTTCTAAGTGAAATACACTTTAAGGTTGTACCATGAGAAAAAGCACAGCTTAATTAAGTTAACTAAGCTGATTAAGCCATGCTCTTTCACCTATTACAGGAAGTATTTAGCCCTGGAGCCATCCTAAAGGCACCTCACACAGTGTATGACATGTTTTCCAGAGATACTGTATATATTTAGTCACTGCGGAAGGGGAAAAAGCAAACACCCCATATGTCAGCATGCCAACAAAAGAACAGAAGAAGTATCAGCTGATAAAGCAGCTGTTTACATCTCATTCTTGTCTGGAAGGCAGGTATTACATTACAAGGGAATAGATGAAATTAAGAGAACATTACCTGAACACCTCAGATCTGACTGCTATAAAATAACTGCAGTAGGAACACTCTCCAAAAATCTCAGCCACTGATATTATTACGGGGATCTTTGTATGTTTACAAACAAGTCGGACAAACGGATTTAAAATTGACTAGATTACAGCAGCCTTATTTTAAAACAATTAAGATTAATCTTTCTCCTTTCTTGTACCTAAATGAGTTTATACCATTAAAAGAATTCTTTAAAATTTTCAATCCTTTCAAAATGTCTAAAAGCAATTTCTAAAATAAAGACATAGCTAAATAGCATTATTCTTATCTTGGCTTTTGCCGGTACAAGGGTGCTGCTCTGTGTCTCATAAAGATTTCTGGCAGAGTGAGAAAACCTGGTCAGTATCAGAGTCTTTCCTGGGACCTGTCTGAAGTGTCGACAAGCAGCTAAGCTGAATATTAATACACTCTCCATCATCAAAAGCTGTTGCATACCCAAAGGATGAGAAATATTTTAATCAGCTTTCAGCTTGTCTAGTAGAAGTCAGTTTATTCCTTTGGGATTATACATCTATGTGCTCAATTTTTGTCTTCGCACTTTCTCTCAATATATATTACTTTTGAAAGTAGCAGCAAAGAGCCTAAATCTGCTGCTTTGTTGGAAAAAGCCAGCTAATACTGTGATTCAATTACAGTATTTTAAATTTAACAAGAAAATGTAGAAGATGAAAAGCAAAGAAAAAAAGTCAAGAAAACAGTCCTGTACGCTGGTTTTTAACAGTAGGGTTTCTTAAAGAAACCAGTGGGACTTCTTTGTTTTGTTCAATATTTTTGCAAGTTTTATGAGTTGCCAAGACCGATTCATCTGTTGTCTCAGCCATCGTTTCCCCTCCCCAGTAGGGTCCTAAGTTTTGATACTGTAAACTCACAATTCCTTCAGCATAATGATCACCAGTGGAATTGACCCATGAACGTATACATGTTTTATAAACACATGTACCAAGCGTGTCCTACACGAAAGCCAACAAAAGATCAGTAATGGAATAATGGCCTGAAAAGCCTTGACTGTAAAACTATAATTGCATGGTAGCCTCTCCTTTCGCTACTGTCATTCTTCTGACAGACAAAGTCACTGTAAGGTTGCATTAATGAAGATACCACCTACAGGAGAAAACTTTTAAAAGTGAGAAATATTAATAATCCTCATTACGTATATTTTTAATCCTTTTATAAGCATCATAACATTTCAGACTAAGATACAGCCAGGACTTGCATTGGCCTTCGCGTTGAGCATCTACATAAACGCAATATAGAATTCATTTCATGTTACTTCATCCCTGCTTCCTTGGGGATAGATGTATTGCCATTGTACACGTAATGCCACGGTGCTCCTTCCTCTTCCTCATAAGAAAGGACAGAAATATAAAGTTTAGCTGCTGAAAAATTTTCAGATACTCTGTTGCCTCAAGGAGTTCTGGGAAGTACCACCTTTTTGTACTTTGGTACTACACAGCATCATCATAAATGGGTTTGTATAGGCTAATCTTAAAATAATTTCTCTCCAAATCTTCCATCTGCAACATAACCAATCATTAGCTTGGAGCAAAGGAGTGAATTCTGTCATCCTACTACTGCAAGTGATTTCAGTACAGAAATTCCTATTTCATGAGATGAAAGCATGACATCAGACAGAATATGAGAACAATCAATAAAGGATGACAATGAGTAAACTTACTTTGCCATGTGTCTGAATTACAAGAGAAGTCTTATAATTCACTTATGCAAGCTGAGTCCCACCACATCGAAAAAACATCTGACCTTCTAGCTAGCTACTGAAGCTTTAATCCATTAGCACGTAGCACGCAGCTTGACGACCAAGCTAAAATATAATTATTAGCAGTGTATATATGCATACATATATACACACACATAAAAATGAAATAATCACTTCAGTTTATTACACAATTACATTGATCCCTAGGCAGCTAGACAACATGAACTGATGCACTACTCCCAGCTATTAACAGCGCCCTTTGCAGAATAGCGCATGCTAAGCATGAAGTCAGATTCATCTTGAGCATAGCTCCACTGATGCCATTCCTATCCACAAGCAAGAATCTGGCCTGTTCTCACCATTCCCTGAATCATTCAAAATGAGTCCCATGAAAAGAGATGCCATTAGTCTGATTGCGATAAACAATCACATTATTTTATAGGAATAATTTAGAAGATTTGCTACACTTAAACTTTATATTAGAGCCTCTGCTGTATATAGAGTTCAGATTCACTAGCAGTCTAAGGAGAACTGCCAAAACCTGACATTAACTAGAGGCATTCGAGAAAAGCCAGTAAGTATCTTCCTACTGCAGAATAGTAAACATGATGCTATGTCTACAGCTTCAGGGTTATTAAGCAGAAGCATGTGTTGTAAGAAATGAAAAGTGCAAAAAAGATCCACACAAAAGCTCCTGAGAGCTAGAACTGGGAACTGCCAGGAGACAACAGGGTCAGCCGAACACAGTAAGCTCCTCCTGTCACACGTAAATGGATAGAACTTGCCCATCTGACAAAAAGAAATAATCTTAGACATGGCCCAAATTCTACAACTTCCCAATCATGGTAGGGGGGAGGCAGAAATTTGTTGGGTTCCTTCAACTGCAGAATGTTCTCTCCCTAGGACACAGCCAATAAGAAACTCTTTCAGTTACAGTAAAAATCATAGCCTCATTTTATTGATGAGGAATTTAAGATCAGAAATGGTTGACAATCTAAAACCAAAGTAAGACCTCAATGTTTTGATCTCCTCACTGATTTTGAAAACCACACTTAAGCTACTTGCACAAGTTAAACAGAGGGTCAGTGAAAGAATTAGCACCTAATCCATCAGACTATAATGCTTTCCATGGCAAGTACTGAAGCCAAGTTTTATTTCTTTATATATAAAACGAGAGCTGTAATTTTGATCACAGATAAAGTAACTGTTAAAAAAATACATTGGAAAAACATTATTCACCCATGATCTTGTTAGGAATTAGAAGGACTGATGAACAGATAGGAAAGAAAAGGTATCAATGCAGCAATGGCAGCTTTTTGGAAGATCTCCTTTGCTTACAGAAGCCATTTGGAAAGTAAACCAACTGCATTCTATTTTATAATGGTTACCTAGCCACTAAAATACAATAGCAATAAAACCATGTTTAGCAATACTAGTTCTACTCTAAAAAAAAAAAAATACAGCAATGTAGATGGTGCCATTTTAGTCATACTGCCATTTGCTTTCACTTTCCTTTGAAATAACAACTTCCCCAAGTTTATAGCAATCACAGTAAAAATTATTCCTGCCAAACCACTGTAATTCACAGTTTCAACACAAAACCAAATCTTTTTTTGTATATGTAGCATGTCCATAAACATACACACATGTACAAATCCATAAACTCTACATCCGATCACTTCTATGAGTGCATAAATGAGAACGAGAAACCACTTTAACTATAGTTAATAATTAATCAAGTTTTATATAACATAGATACACAGATTTCAAAAATACAGAAGAATTTCTTTTCAAGAAATGTTATTCTCAGTGCTCAAATATGGTCTTTTATTCAGTTTTTCTACTAGGAAATAGATTTCTAAGAACATAAATGGCTTTGCAAAAAATAATTGCACTAGTAAAACAATAGCACAATACTACTACTTCACTATTTCCACAGCAAATAATAAGCCTCGATAAACACACTGTTGATAAAAAGATCTCTTATTATTCCAGTATATGTCCATCCAAGGTTCTGGGAAAAAGTGGTGGAAACAGCACACAAATCTTCAGTAGCCCCATCATACCAATTCTGCTTTCACGGAAATCGATCAGATAGTTCCTGTTAACGATAAAAGGGCAATACCAGGTTCTAAGATATCCTTCCAGGACTGACACTGGATTCACAGGGATGCAGCAGGAACTACTTTCTGCGCTCTTCCCTCTCTGCCACACATTGGGTGACTTGCAGTACTACCAAACGTAGTCTAATGCTCTCCAAACTCTTTTCCTATGTTGCTCCTTCTGCCGAGAACTGCAAGCAGTTGCCCCCAGTGCTCATTCCCTGTAAATGCCTTTTTTCTAAATGTAACTTCATATGATTCAGAAGTTATTTATATAAGTTAATTAGAAGATCATCACAGCTAAAAACCCCAGTACACCTGTGTATGTATTTGTGTCTAGAAGCATGTACGTACACACACAGTCACACTATGGACCAGCAGTGGTAGTCTATCCACTATGGGAAAACTTTTACAGGTGATGGAGAATCCTGTTTAAGCCACAGTGCTCAGTGCAGACAGCGATTCCTTTACACAAGTCAAATACAAGATTGGGGCATAACCTATACGCACAATTTTGATTTCTGCTGATTGTGTGTTATATGTATTTATGTTTTAACTACTAACACAGAGGTCATCACATTTTACATGCAAGTACGTGTATATACTACACACAAACATGTACATCTGATAGTATAAAAATATAGTGAAGATGACAGAAAGCAGCCCTGTTAGAGTAAGAGTTAAGCACAAGACAACGGGATTCTAGTCATCCAAAACTGAAGCTCACCAAGATACAGCTGCGTGCCCAAGAACGCCTACAAACATCAAACGTGTAACTCGGGTGCAACCCCACCTGGAAGGGAACACCAGCATGGGCCAGCACGCCCACCTCCTCTGCACCCTCTGGGGCAGCACACACCACCAGCCACGTGGCACACACAGCTGCACGAGCTACCCATGGCCCTCCCATTTGCGCTGCCAGAAATGCATCTCGCTTTCCCATAGGACACAAGTTGTCCTGAATTTTTCCTGGCTTATGCCATTTTACTTTATAACCTTAATTTTTTCAGCATAATTCTCACAGAACGCTGCATGAGTTGGAAGACTGCCCTTTTAACAATTCCAGTTTACAATAGAAATGTTATAGTGGTTCCTATCAACACAGCTTAGATCTCAACCAGCTCACAGAAGGGTTAAAAATAGAAAGTGCTATCCACTGGTTTGCTCTGATGTTCCTGTAGATATTGTCACTGGATGTATCCTCAGTAGAATTCTATTCAACACCTCTGTCTTTAAGTACAAAGCTGTAGGCTGTAGCAGCTTTAGGAAACATAAGTATCCTTTTTTCTGCTGCACAGTATCTGTGTGTGAAATTCTCTAAAGGGGTTTAAGTATTTACCCTGAACACTATCAGACAGTTTCTAAAATTTTCCTTATCCTGTTGCAAAAACACTTCAAAGAGAATCATAAACACAGTCCTTTGTGCTTTCAGCACACACTTTGTTTTGGAAGCTTAAGTCTGAATTCCCTCAGAATTGTAAATATTTTTTTTCTGAAAGATGTGCCATACAACTTTACTTTTTTTTTTTCTTTTAAAAAAAGATTGGTAGTGACTCTACTACACACAATGCTGAATCCTTTCTCCTATTTCTGACAGCTAAAAATATTAGGGTCAAGGAAATTAGTGTCGTCTCCCCCCCCCAAAAAAAAAGAAAAACAAATCTTCAGGATCAGGTTTTGTTGTTGTTGTAGTTGAAGATAAAAGGTACATTTCCAGAAACATCTGACTCCTAGTGTACATAAAACATAACCTGCCAAAAATACATTTATTTAAAGGGTCTGGCCTAAACAGATAAGAAGAGCACAAAAAGACAAGAAATATGGCTAAAATTTGGGTCTTTGAGCTGCCACGTTGTGCCTACATTTCACAGCTCATTAGGCAAATACGATCGCCCGTCACCGCACGGCCCTCCAGTAAAGAGTGTGATACTAATATCTAAGCACAACAGGAAAGCTAAAAAAACTTAAAATCATATCTCAGAATTTCTCGAATTTTGGCTGACAAGGTCAAACTAATTCAAATGTCAGTTAAGTCGCTCTGCATTTTCTGAAAAAAGCTAAACAATCAACCATCCTGTTTGGGATCCCATTATCTATTTTTTTAATATAACTGGTTAGCTGTTTAAAATGCCAAAGTCTACAAAAGCTAGGAGGATTCCTTTTAAAAGCATATTTTGTCTCATAGCTTTTCATGGTTATTCTGGAACTGAAATATTCTTGATTTAAATATATATTTAAACCCTTGTTTTAAGGGGGGGAATATATTATGGCCCTGGGCTGAGATTTTGTAGCTCAAGTTTCAGCCTAGACTCAATTCTAACCGTCAGGCTGTAAGCCCCTGACAACAGTGGCTTATAGCAGAAACTATGACGTACTTCACATGTAGCAATCGCAGCAAATAATGAAATAGACCTCAAAAAGGAAAGAAAAATAGAAAAATAATTTTGACAAGAAAATAGCCTTGCTCTCTGATTTCAATTTAGTTGTATAAACTGATAAAAGCACACTATTGAGAATAACAGTAATAATAACATAACTAGTAAATATAGTTTTTAAAAAGTCTTACAGATCAAGATGAAAGTTGTGTAGAAAAATACCAGTTTGCATGAAATACCACTTTGCTCATTATAACTACGCAGAGCATGCACACTTCTGCTTTTACACTACATTTATAAATTAAAAGCTGCGCTGCATTTCATTATCATTAGCTGTATTTTAGGATGCCAACACGTGAAACAAATGGTATAACAACTACTTGTGTTTCAGCTGTACCATTAAAAAGCACCTCTTTAAGATCTGTGTTTCATTCCTTTAAGTAGACCCTTTATAGCAGGCAAACGGTTATGCTGTTAAATATAGCTCCAAATCAGTCATACTTCTTCTCTACGTTTTCGTTCTACTATTTTTTCCTCTTGCCAAATTCCTGCATAAATAGGTGGGATTAAATGGAGCCTAGCCTACCTAACATAATTATATATGTTGTGATTTTATACTGCAATGAAACTGATACATTTTAATAATCCCAGTCTTGGCCCTTACCCACTAAAGTCAATAAAGGTTATTAAGGCCAACTGCCATATAAATACATTGCTGCATTGCTAAATGGACTGTCAAAGCAGGAAATACAATTCACACCATAGAGCTCTACCAGGGTCTTCGTTTGGTTTTTTTTGGTTTGGTTTGTTTTTTTTTTTTTAAAGGAACACTAGATACATTAAAGTCTTTAAAGATTCGATATTTAAGTATAATCATATACGTTTAGTTTCATTCAACAAACAAAAACCATTTAATTGATTTACATTCTACTTATTCAAATGTGAATCAGCCTAAAACAAAATAAACAAAAAAAGACTGTAGGACTTGCGCAGTTTTTACTGATTTGGCACGGTGTTAAGAGATTTCCATAGCTAAAATAAATGTCAGATTGCAAGGTTTGCATGATATCAGACCCTGAGAGACAAATTGTCTTTCCACTGAATCTCAGAACAGCTACAGCAAGACTTCCTCACATCACATGAGATTTCAGCTTTTCAGAGTTCTCTTTACCCAGAAAGCAAAGCTTGTACAGTCCTTTTTCAAATGGTAACTCTCCCTTTGAATTCAGCAAGCATTTATCCTGATGTTGCAGACGATAACGTGTTAATCTTGGATGACTTTTACAAAAATCCCTCAAACATTTGAATAGCCTTCATATTTTCAAGGGAGGGGGAAAAAGGGAAGAAGATTGGTTAAACTGCTTTGGATTTAATGGTTCATAAATTCATGAGGTAATATTGTGGGAAATGTGATGTTTTATCAGAATGTCATTCAAATGAAAGGTTTAACATTTACATCACAAGAGCGAGCTCTAAGTAAAACTATCCTCAGGGAAAGAAATGCCAGGAATAAACATTACGATAAAATTGTGTGCCTGCTATAACGTACAAAAATATTAAATAAAGCCCAAAGGTTTGAAGACACTGGGTTAAACTTCTGCAGTATCATACTCTGCTGTGACATGGGAGTAATTACAATTAGCAGAATCAGAAATTATTTTGGAAACTTTCTTTTCTTCTTTATAACTGCTTTACTAAAGGGAGCGGGAGGGGAGAAGGTCCGCAGGGACCCCAAGACTGACTTTTGTATCACTTTAGACACATATATAAAAAAAAGGTAAGTCAAGCGTTGTTCAGCTGACACACAAAAGTAAGAAAAATACATTGCTTAAGTATTTTAAGAAATAATTCCTTTAAACAACAGTGTTCCCCCAAGACCAACAATTCTAAGACATTTTTACTTTTAGCATTTTGCCACGATTTTTTTCCTTTTTTTAAGAATCGTCCAGCTAAAATTATAAATCTGGAGAAAAAAAACATCGACTCTAGACTACTGGGTACCTATGACTAAACCTTTTTGATTTAACTTAATGCTGTGGAAGCTAAGCATGCACCAAAACACTGCACTTTTTATGTTAAATTGCTGCTGAATTTGTTAACCCACAATTGATTTCCTGTGTTATGGAATCTTAGAGATTACAGCTAACTTGAAGCAACAGGGATAATTCTTGATGTTAATGCTACATTTCTATGTATTTTTATTAAGTCCGTGTCTGTTGTTGCATTAAAACTACGGCTCAACATTGCCCCCTACTGTTGTCTTGTGAAACACTAAACCACAAAACGTAGGTTAAACCCCCAAAAGCCCACCCTACCTCCAAGTCCCCAATACAGTAAGCATCAAATTTACTTAGAGACTCAACAAAACAGACATTCTCAATTAACATTCTCTTCTGTCTCCTTCAATAGCTGAAATTAATTGTGATTAATATGTTATAAGTCATATAACATTAAAGCAATTTTTAAAATTTAAATTAGAAGCAGCTTCTGTCTTGGCCCAACCTTCAGTTTGCTGATAAATATCATCTTGAGGCCTGTTGAAAGGAGATACACTGACGCCACCATGTTTCTAATTAGAGACACATGGTAATGTCACACCAATTGCAGAAAACCTAACCCTGGAGAATTCCTGAGTTTGCTGTTTTTCCATGTTCTCAACACACAATGGATATAAAATAACAATCAAACATTCTTGTCTCTACCTCATCTAAGCCTGTGTTACAAGAGAGTAAGTTGTCATTTGAAAGAAAAACAAACCAAAAGATTTTTTTTAAATTATAAAGGTCATTCAAGAATGTGAGCACATAAGAACACAAAAATGAGGAAAAAACCCCACATAAACAAGTTATAAATAATTTCTCTCCTTTTGTAGGCAAGTTTAATGTTCACTGATTCCTTGCGGCAACGGATTTTGCCAATGAAAGTTCCACTTTTCCACGCTTATTTTCCAAGTCTGAAACCAGCCACTGCTGGAAAAACTTGCAATACGTTTGAGCAGGTTAGTGAGTCACAACATTGCCCTCACAACTCAAGAGCATATTCTTGTTGCACCGTACCTCCAGATTCAAAAACGCCTCTACTGCAAATCATACTCAGCATCCTCAGCTGCATTACAAGCTCTTCCAAGTAAACTACAGGTAAATTGAGGCTTATGCTGTGACCAGCAGAAATGACTGAGAAGCAGCTTCTAATGCAGACGTAGAGACATGAGCAAGACACGTTTGTCGATACAGTTCCTTCTGTGTCCAAACCTAGAAGCAGGCACGCTGGCAATTGTATCGAGCACTTACACTAGCAAAGTCTCCCAACTGAGTCTACCTGGACAGCAACGGCAAACTAGCTGACAGTGATTGTCACTCGGTCTGTTTTCATGGAAAGCAGGGATGCAATTTCAAGTATTCAGGAAGCACTATCACTACAATTATTCAAGAAACTGATCTCCTCTTGTTGGTTCTAGCTATGGTGTAAGTGTGCAGGTGGACTACAGACAGATAGCTGTACCTCCAGATCATCAAATTTTGCTCTCAACTCTCCTCAGATGCATTCACCATTGTTGTCATTGGCAGAGTTGTTTATCTTGGTGTTGTATGAAAAAGTTCACAATGCACAGTTTCATGTACCAATTGGTGTGATGTAATATGTGACAGTCACCTAATGAGGCTGGCAAACTTTAAAAACAAGCAAAGTCAGGAAATGACTAAAATCTCCTCTTGTTTTGGATCTTAATGTGCTCACATTTCTTCTGGCTACTGGGGGAGAAAAATAAGAAGCAGCAGTGGAAGGCTGACATTGATTCTACTTTTCATATGTTCTGAATAAAGTTTAAATCCCGCTACTACAGTACAATTAAAAACATAATTGTGAGTGCTCTCAGAATTAAGCTCTAGAGGCTTTAGACTATAAAACTAGTACTTACCATAATCTCCATTTTTCTCCAAAATTCTTCCAATTTAGCCATAGGCTTAAGCCACCAATCAGTGCACTTCAAATACCGCTTGCCTTGAAACCAAAACTGCCTAAGCCACTCAAATTCAACCTGCAAGATAAAAACATAGACATCTGTGTTCGTTATTTGGGGCAGGAATATGGTAATGCATGAATCCAGCTATACCTGAACAATCCCATAGAAAAGGAGAAGGTTACTCAAGTACTCATTTCTAAATGCACCCTTACATCCAGTTGTTTATTTCTATTCCACGTGAATTTGTGACCTGAGCTACTCCCTTCAAACCTAGAGAGGTGCAAAACCCAGCTCTTTTCTTTACATGTGGTACACGTACAAAGGACCTTAAAAGTTCAGGTTTACTCACAATTCAGTCAAATATGTACCAACTCTGGCTTATTTTGGTTAACACTGTGGGTTTGAAAATATTTCAGTCATACAAAAGATTGAAAAAACTTGCAATAATAAAATTGCTAGAAAGCTGCCGAGTCAATTGGTACAGAATGAGAGCGTAGCATATAATGAAACAGATTCTCATACTTTACCAAGTAACCTGGTTACCAGATAGGCTACGAGTAACTGTTGGCTGAACTGGACCTCAGTACGAGCCAGAGAGCTCTGCTCAGGAGACCTGCGGGGCGGGGGCCCGAAACCACCGTGCTCCCCGTGCCGGATCTGCCATGGCATCGAGACCCTCTAACATGGAGCACCGCGCACGCACCAGGAACGGAAACGCTTCTTGGGGCACCTGAAGTAACGGGTTTTTCTAGGACAAAGCTGGTGTAGAAACTGCTTTACAAAGAAAACAAATCCCCCACTGAAGCAATAAAAACTCCATCGGGAGCAAGCTAATACTTTTATTTAGAATATGAAACACAGCAAACAATGTAATACTTTACTAGTTGGGGTTTTAAAAAAATTTCATATACATATGGCCCATCAACTTTAAGACAAGAGAAGTATTAGCTTGCTAAAACATAATATAAATATATAACTCATCAAATATTCTTTAAGCAAAATAATTCCATTTATCCTAATTTCCACTGAGACTTTTTTCCTTTAATAGCAATCCATAGTTCTGGTCTTTAGTATTCTGTATTTATCTTTGCTGTGGTAGTTATGTTTCACACCGAGTTCAAAGCTGCTTTAATCATTATTTGTACCACAAAGAAGTTTTTGTTTATCCCTGTTCAGCTCCGATGATGCAAAGACAACCTGCCAAGGTGAAAGAATAAAGAAAACTGCCCAAAGCTGTCACCTAATGCTTTCTTTCCTGCAAGGGTGAACAGAATGGCTACTGAAATCTGAAGGTGTTTCAGTTAACATTAACTGAGTGTATATTAAAGATTACGATAAAAGATACTTAAATTTGAAATGTATAAAAAAAATATTAAAGCAACTTTGTTGGTAAAATATAACAACATGATTAGTTAGCAGACATAGATCTTAAAATAGTTTCAAAAAAACTGACTGCAAGCCTAGTGACTTTTTAGCACAGAAGTTTGATGACATCCTTCCTAAAAAAAAGCTGAAGGAAAGTTTGCTTCCTCTACAATATTAATGAGTTATGAAGGATCAAGTTATGGTTTGTTAAACGTCAGTATACACAGTTTTGGGAAGGCTGAGCACATCGCCAGTTCAACTAGAGTTTTAAGCACTCAGTAATTTTTTTTCTTCCCCCACTTTTTGTTTTTGCTGGCCTCTGCCACTGAAAGGGCTATAACACACGATGTCTGGCAAACATGTTTCAGGAAATGAATCACATGAGGCCAATAATCAATAATTATTTTTTTTTTAAATTAAAATCAGCGTTACAATATGGCTCATCAAAACAAGAATCTCTTTCAGTCAATCTGATTTTTGACTAGTCATATTGCTTTGTTACATTAATCTATGCAATTTCAGTCTAATCCATGTCTGGCATCTTGGCCAAATTTTAAATGTATCTTGCTCCTCTACAGAATATACAACTTGACACAGAAGAGCTGCTTTTTAGGTGCAAGACAAAGTTTAGCAACAGGCTAGTTAATTTTCTGCAGGATTAGCTGGTCTCATCAGAGGTCAGTGTACCAAACTGCAACATGTGGCTGGTTAATGATGTAGACTACCACTTGCTAGGGCTCTCAAACTCAGGTCCGTATTGATCTCACAATATCTCGGTTTAGCTCTAAACTGAATTAATAAAATGGGGGTTGGTGGGAAAAACAATGTTTCACCCACAAACTTAGCCATCAGGCTGCTCTGAACTATCACCTCTGAACAGATAACTGTTGATTCTGGGGGAAAAAAAAAAAATCTTGATGAGGCAATGGTGACATGGTTTCTCTATCACTCTGTCCTTGTTTCAGACACATGCAAGCACAAATACTTAGTTTTGCTAAAAATCTCCAGAGATTCCAGTTATGCTAAGTTTGTTTGGTATTTTTATTTAACACATGAACACTTTATACACCACATCCATTACTAAGTACATGTTTTAACAAGAACATATACTATCTGCTTTCCAAGTTAACTTAAAAGCTATATATCCCCTTGCTTTCATTGAACTCTATTCAGTAGTATCTTTTCCTGTAGCAGGAAGGCATTCCTATTGGCTTGCCTCCTTCCCTGAACAGGAGGAGCTGTACCAGGGAAAAAACCCACTACAGTGAATACTGGAGAGAGACAAAAAGCTCAATTCCAGCCTTACTGGAACTGAAGTTACAGAACATTCATCTTCTGTGACAAAACTCTCATGTTAACAGCTCTTGCCAAGGATTTTGTCAGAGAGTTTTAATCTAGAGACTCCCATATATCAGAGCTAACTTTAGTTAGCATTAGAAAGCATTTTACACGACTGAACAGGACAAAGCCTAAACATATTAACATATAAAAACCATATATGCTAAGTGTTTTAGGAATAATTTTCATCTCCTAATTAATTTTCACTTATGACTTACATCTGTGCAAGTAAGCTCAGAATCAGGCCTCATATGTCTAACCTCAACATATTTTCAAGTTGTCCTTTAAACAATGATTAAAGGCCAATTTTAGGTTATAGTCAATACCGGGTAGTAAAAGGCCAACAGTAGCATTTGACATTTTGTGAGGTAGTGCTCCTCAGTCTATTATTTAAAAGTATTGGTTATTAAATGCCACACATGTAGGTGATCTATATTTTCTCTCTTCTGTACTAGCCAGCCACCAACCATGCTGTCAGCTCACCGTGATGTGCTACAACATATTAACCTTCCTTTGGCTACGTACACTGCTACCCTTTCTCAGCAGTGACCTCGGTGTCTAACACTATATACCTTCAACTTAGCTAGCCCAGGCTTTTCTACATCCCTGTGCATTCACCACACTTAAATTTATCTACTGCTGCCATAAAAATAGATTTGCTGTAGGCAAAAGTGACTGTACCTCACAAGCCAGAGAGCAACCAGTCACAAGTTTTAATTGTGGTAATCAGGATTTGATAATCACAGCTGAGCAAAAACCCTGACCAGGACAAAGCCCTACCTTTTCAAACTTGAGTACTTACTCTGAAACCTGCTACATTTTCAACACAACTCCCAGATGCTAAAAAACTTCCTATAGCGTTTTACTTCACAGAGAACATCCGATTATTAGTTTGGTGTTGGCAAATAAAGAAGCCTTGAAATTACCTCACACGACATGAACTGCTATCAGATTTTGCATTACTCAGAGCAAGGAAAACAAGTTTTCTTTGAAACGTGAAGAATAGGCTGGCAATGATCTTTTCTGCAGATCTATTTTTATATGTATGAGCATTTACATCATCTGTCCAGCAGTGTTTCATTACTTTGAAAAGCATTTCCTTGCCAATGGGTTTCCCCAGGTCCCCTGTAGCTCTCTTTGGGACATAGCAGGTAGCTGTATATATTTTGGAAAGCCAAGTGTGATTCAGTAGGGGCAAGAGGTTCACGTTCAGTGAACTCTGCAAGACCATTTATTTCAGGATAAATTATTACTGGCCAAACAGCAATCTGATTGCTTAAAGGGGTAACTTCATTCAGTCTCTAACGCTAGGTGTGCATTGTTAGGCTATTGTATTTCCCAGCCGTCCAGGTCATTACTTCTGTTCACCCTGGTACACTCTGTTCACCGGATACTCTGCCACTGAAGTATTTGTTCAAACTTCAAGCCCATAAGCTACTCAGAGAAGCAGCACGTGAACACCCTTAATTAAGGTTATCTTTACTTACAACTACAAAGTACATACTGCGAGTGAAGTGACTCACACATCTAACAAACAGCACATACCTCGCAATTACTCAGATATTCCTTTGAAGGCTGTTTTAGTGAGGGAGACCCATGACAACAAAGCTAAGTCTAAAGAAATATTAAACCTCTACCTGGCTGCCCGCTAGAGATGCTAAAAAACTCCTCGGGTTAGCATCTTACTTCTTCAACAGGAATAGCTCTGTCAAGACATCCAAGACAGGGCTCTGACAAATGAACTCTGGGAAATCTAACATCAGTAAAGACATCCCCCAGATACTCACCCATACCTCTTTTAGAGGTTTCTCTGCCCACCACAAAAATGGAAAAAACTAAGTCTCCAGCTATGCTTCAGATCTTCAGTTCTAACCCACTTTATCAGCATAGCAAGTCAATTTTCCTGCCCAGGAATACAAAAGTGAAGGCATGAATCATACCTCATTCTTTCAGACTTGCTGCTAGGCTTTTTCCCCCTCTAGCAGACGCAGATAATTCATCCAGACCTCATTTGGCAGAGCAGTTAATTTCAGCACAGACTGTGAATCTGTGCTAAACTACTACCTTTTAGCTTAGTCACACAAAGCCTGATGGTACTGTGATGGTTCTGTTCCGGTTAATGATCTCTGATGACTACTTCAGAGGTGCCAGCAAGAGGGGTAAAAAAACCAAACCTGTAGCAGTTCAGGAAGATAAAGAATCTAGAACAATGGCTGCATCTAGTTATCTGAGTTAAACCCCGTGAAGAACTTTAGTTATGATAATACTTGCAAGTACAATACAACCTTACCACCTGGACCAGAAGAAGGGAAAAAAATTCACAAGGAGGTTTAGAACTAGCAGAGAAAGCTGTGTATCAGATAGAAATACACAGGCAAAATTGGGTGGCAGTTCTTCATTAATTCTGTTTGGCTTTTTGTGCAATTTTGTCTGTTGTATTTAAAAATACTAACAAACTAAGGGGGGGGAGGGGAAGTGACCAAATCCTGACCACACCGATCAAATGGAAGACTCATTTTCATCAGTAGTTAAACAGTTTGATTCTTTAAAGAAAAACACATTCTTGTTCTTGACCTGCCTGAGAAAATCTGAAACTAAAACCTGTATTAGTGCCTGAAAATACAAAGATTTCTCATACAGTGAGTAAAAGAAGGTAGGAAGCTTTTATATGCAAAAAAAAGTTCCATTAGCTTCACAGATCCGTCTCTTTTCACTTCAGTGACATTCAAAAAAGAAACATGCATTCACCGCAGTGATAAGCCACTAGTAATTTTGTCTACTTGTGCAGCAAATAAATGAAATTTAAATAACACTTTAACATACAGAATTTATCCTTCAAGTGAAGAGGTGACCTTGGGATAAAAAAAAATAAAAAATAAAAAAAGAGGTGAATGGGTATTCTCTTTTCAAATGAAATATAGATCTAATGTGTCTACTAAGTCTAAGTGTGCAATATGTACAAGTTAACCAATGATTTCTGTTACAGTATATCCCATATGTGTAACAGGAAACATCCCTGTATGTCACATAGCAAAATTATTCAGGTGACTGCAAACACCAGGGGCTAGTCTCTCACCTGATGTAAACGGCACATGTCTTTGATGTTAAAGGACCCGTGCAAATTTACACCAGCTGCGCATGTGGCCCTAGCTGTGCAAACCACATATGCGTATAGTTTTATGGACTGAGCCTGATTAATGTTTTGTAAAACCCTGCATGCATCAGACTTCTTTAAATTGCTCTAGGAGCCGTTTTGCTAAAAGTCAAGGGTGCAAATCTTTTGCCATCACTATTCTCAATTTTACCAACTGTAAACACAATACAGATAAAAATACGTTCTACAAAATTTTAGTAACAATACACAATACTGTCTTCCTTGGCAGATAGCAATTTAAACAGTTTACACAAATTTTAATTTGACTGAAATATTATCTATCTACTATACGTCTCCTAATAGGGACTATACTTATCTTAGTGGAAATACAGCACAGTTCCTTCAAAATGTCTGAATATAGGATGCTGTAAAAAACCACTGATATTTAAGCAAAAATTGGTTCAGAAGTTTCTATTAACTGATTGCTATAGCTGTTTTTAAAGAGAGATGATCATCAGTGCTTTAGTTAGGAACAGCTAAAAGCTTTGTTTCAGGTAGAAGGACAGCTTTCCAGAGCAGCTAAACAATCTGTTATTCTAAACTCCTAATACATACCCTTGACTACATTTTCTGTAACTTTAAGAAAAGAAAGAAAAAAGTAGTATTAAATTTACCATCTTCAGAAACACTACCCTTTTAAGACGACCCAGTCCATTGCGTCATGCTCCTGACTCTGTCCGCTAAGAGAATAAGCCAAATCACATTTTTTGTGACACTGTCTACTGTTATACCAGAGGAAAAATTACCCGTTTCTGCAGATTTCCCAAAATACTGTCTGATATTTTCAGTTCATTTGTCAAATCAATGTGTTTGTTAAGACTCCAGATCTGTACTTCAAAACAAGCAAGCACTGCCAGCTTCAGTGGAATCCTGTGAAAGTGCATTGTTACACTTGCACATTTTGTAGCACAGAATGACCTGCTTAAGTATGTCCCTCACAATTATTTCCACTGTATTTTCTTCAGAATATACTTTAAAGCACATACTCACAACTGTGTCACACCTGGTATTCTGTAGAAACCTGGTTCAACACCTGATGAACAACTGAAAAATTTTCCCCGCTCTTTCCCTCTATTTTTTTTCCCCTCTCTCGCTTTTTGTTAGAGAAGTGCTGGAGTAGTTTGGTTTGTCCATCACCCTATCAGATGTGGTGTAATATTACTGAAACTACTCTTTACTCTACCAGCAGAGGGATCTTAAGAAGGAAAAATGAAAACTTCGTGGGAATGAAAGTATCAATCCAAGTTAATCCCAATTATTGTACGCAAGTAAAAAAGTCATAAAAACCACATTTCAAACTTATACAGAGCAATGCCTTGTGAGCAGCTGAACACACTTAACTGCCATTAACTGCATGAGCAGAGTTAATGCACCTCTCAGAACCTGGCTGAAGTATTTTCAGTGCAGATCATCTCACCTCATTATGTATTTCTTCCACTTGCTTTATAACTGCAGTTTCCAGTGATTTCAAAGATAAAGCCATTGAATCAGAATCAGTCTGTAAATTCTGGAGTGCCAGTTCACATTGTCCAAATATGTATTCCAAGGTTCCTCTTGAACACTATAAAAATACAATAAAAAATTTATATATAGCCACTTCAGAACATATGTATTTCTCAAATATACTGAACTATTCGCTTCTGAAATAACCAAAGTGAAGGAGCAGAAGGGATGTATTTCTGTAACTTTATTTCATAATCTTTTAAACAAAAGCATAATGCGCCCTTGATTGTCTATATAGTTATTGATATAAATTATGCAAAAGTCTAATCCATCAAACTTCTAGCCAACCAGTACAGCATAGATTGAAAGGAGAAAGAATTGAATTCCTTTTAAATTTACCGCACAAATACGGCACACTAAAACATGGCCGTACTTTCCATTGCTTCCTGGCCAGTTTTTGACAGTATTTCAGAGTCAGTTCTATTTGCCTAGTTGTATGGGCTCCCAGCAACACCAAAATGGAGTTCCATATCCAGTCTGAGAGAGGAATTTGCTTACAAGGTATAGATAATATGAACAAAACAAATTCGCACTTCCACTCCTTTTATTTTTTTACATTAAATTTCCTTCAAAATTAGAAGGAAATATGTAAAAATCCTTTTGAAACAAAAGAAAGACAACATCTACATCTTTTAATTATTTTCAATTAAATATCTGTACCTTCAGTTAAATTTCCAGGAATAATCTTGAATAAGGACCCCCTGGACTCATATTCTTTGTAAACAAAATTTCCATACTATACAACTTGAAGTCACAATAGTTTAAAAAACAAAGCATAATTGCTTAATAGAGCAGCTTTTCATACTGTGAAAGTAAGTGTGCATTTTCCTGCAAAAGTAACACAGAGACAGGAGCAGTAGGTCAGAGCACTCTTAAAATAAGAAAGGAAAAACACAGAACTATTTGTTTTAAAATGTACAGTGTACTTTATGTCAAAGCCCAGTTCAAGGAAGCAGAGTGTATATTTGTGTGGGAAATAAAGGCACTTTTTTTACATTACAACTTATATGTATGTATATGTCCACGTTTGGTGCTATTGCTTCATTTCCATTCCTGCAGAAATTAGGAAGAGTAATGTAGAAAAGAAGTATGTGGATACATGTATCTCTCTTGCTTCAATAGTGGTATATTTGCCTTGGTGAAAGAAGAAAATGGTAACTGTAATTTTTTAAAATATCTTTTTACAATACAGTCTATTTTTATTTTTCTGTATGCTTTCCCATTAGAATACTTCATAAACAAAACTACTGATAACACCATGGAAAGGAACAGGGAGGAGAGGTCTAGCAAAAAAAAAAAAAGGTGTCTTAGCACTTGAGAATATCAGGCTGAAGCCTTGTTACCTCAGAACGACTCTGAGACAAGGGACTCTATCGCTTTTCTACTTCTCCAATCCTCAGATGCACAGAAGGATCCAATTTAAAGCATACTCATGACTGCTTAGTTGCTCCAACCTCCTAAGGGACACTGCTGATGCTTTTTTGAGTATTTCCATCTCATCATGAATACTGCCCTTCAACTAGGGCCAGGATATGAACACAGCAAAGAAGTTTTAAAACATTTCAGGTTAAAAATACAGTTGTTTCTACATTTCTTCAGTAATCCATGAGGCGTGGTGTAGCACATTCTTAACTCGTATCTTATATGCCTAGAACACAGTCTGAGCCATAAGCATAACTGGGAAGCACAGTTCTGGATAAGACAACACAATGCTACATATATGGTACTAGGATATCAGTTTCACAAATGACCAAACAGCAAACAGGTTTTGATACTTACATCTGCTACTCTGTGAGTTGAGCTGAATCGAGGTGAAAAACCAGCCAGAACACAGTGCTGATGTGTCATATTGAGATCATCTAGGGACAGATTAGAAAAATCTTAAGTACAGGGAAAGTGAAACTTATTCTGGCTGAATATGAATTAAAGACACTACATGAAGCATTTAAAGAAAAAAACAGAGAATTCAGTCAGATAGTACTACCTTCATAGAGCTCTAATGTTTAGCAGAACGTGATAACAATGTACTGTCCTAGTGTTACAAAGATCTCTATTCATACTAGTTCTCTCCCAGTTTATATGGTTCAGAAGCAGCATTTTCCTACCTCTTATGGGAAAAGTTCAACTAAACAAATTAATTCTTTCAAAGTTGAGGATCACTATAAACACCGCACGACTCAGAAATTACAATCTCTTTTCTCAACAATCGCTAAACAATACTGATATTTCTTGAAAAAGAAACAAAGAAAGAGAAAGAAAAAAGACAAAGACACCTTATTTCATCTTTTTATCTGAAACTTGTCTAAAGTGCTCCTTTCAGCTCAGGGCCAAGAAACTGGGAACCCAGAAAAGCATAATCTGCTCAAAGACCTGTCTCCAGAGCATTTAATTTGGGACTTTCTTGTAGCCTGCCAGAGGGCTGTCATGGACTCGAGTTCACAAACTGGCAAACAAACAACCCCACAAACCTCTGTAGATGGAAGCTACTTGGTTACCATTAGACTTTTGCCAAAATTATCATAACTGAAGAACGCTTGAATTCTGACAAATGAGCACTTTTTAGAGGAAATGTACTCCTCTGGAAAAGTTCAGACTAAATCTAGTAACAACACCCACTGTTACGCTGAAAATCATTCATGAAGTGCTGTCAATACAAACAGTTTTGGTGTTAAAATTACGCTGCCCTCTCAACCTTAACAAGACATTCAGGAAAATCTATCAAAAGTTTCTGTAAAATCACTCCTGGATTGTGGTTTTGTAAGTTAGTAGAAAAAGACTAAAAAAACATACAAAACTAGGTGACCTGAAGTGTCACCAAGTAAAAAACTGTCATAGACAAAATTAGAAGAGAACAGGAATAGAGACCTACAAGATGCTACTTAACTCGGAGCCTGTATTTTCAACAATATCTATTCTTTCAGGGAATTTAGCTTCAGTCATCTTAATACAGCATAATGAGAAATTATCAAGTTTCATCCTTCCATCACATAAATCCAATTTCTCTTTAAGAGATCAACATTTACACACCTGAAACCTTATATCCCAAATTCCTACTAATTTTTTAAAATGCTCTTCTGACTATAATGACAGACTACCAGACTGAAAAGAACAGTGTGTGAAGTTTAATGGTATTCTTTATTACTGAAAAAAGATATGCTCCAAAACTTTTACTTTACCTTGCAACAAGTCTGAAACTTTAAAACTGAGAAAAGTCTAATGAGTAAGAATTCAGAAAAATGACTGAATTTATCCTAGTTGTAAGAACAGTGTCTTTTTATGAATTTTATAAGCAACTGTTAACAAAGTTCATACCCAAGACAGTAGGTAGTATCACAAACATGAAGAAATTAAAAATAAAAATCAGAAAAACAGTTCATATAAGGAATAGGCAGACAAGTGTTATGAAACAGGATTGAATTCCCACTGAGAAAGTTTAGATGGGAGGCTTATTTTCTATTTGCATGAGGTTTGCAGATAGGTGAAGCAGAGAAGCTTGGAAAAAACCTCCAAAACAAATAAAAAGAACATAGGAAAAAGCAATTTCCTACACAAACATATGAGGGTTAAATTGCATAGAGCCAAGTCTTGCAAGGGCCACAGAGCAATATTATCTCTGGGCATTGCAATATTTAAGTATCACAATCACTTTCGAGAAGAATTGTGACAGAAAACAAACCTAAACACTTCCACCAGCCCATTCAGTGCCCATTCACTGTGGTGTGTTTTATGGAGCAAACACAGCATTAGAAGTATTACATTTTGATTTGCACCTTTATTCAAACCCCTGGCAAATCTTTCATTGTAGACCTCCCCCTTGAAATTGCTTCCAACTGTCTCTAATCCTTTATGACTCTTAGAAAGAAGCCTGTAATTTTAATTTAAGAGTTTATAATTCATCTAAAACTGTAATTGTACAAAAATAGTTGAAGCTTCATGGATTGCATGTCTCAAAGGATATTTGAAAAATACATTCTAGGTCTTAAAAGATTACAGTAAAGATTTGCTTTTCTTTTTCTTCTAAAAATATATTAATTGAAAAGAAAAAGCACTCTTTGTTAAATTGGCCATTGTACATTTGGCAGCAAAAGCTTTTATTCAGACACAGAACACTACATCTAGATTACTACATTTGTTTTAGAGCCAAACCAAAACTGTTACCTTCCTTGGACACCCATGTCAAAACTACCATTGTGCTCTTGTGGTTTCAGGTAAAATACAATACATACGGAGTTAACATCAGTTTTACGTGAATAAACGCCGATCGGTGAGGTTTGGAAAACCAAAACACAGCCTCTCCAGTGTTATGCATCACATAAAATATATGCATATAAAAGTAGAAATATACATACCAGTCCCGCTTTGGAAAACTGCACGCAGGCAAGTTACTTGTCAGACCGTTTACTTCTGAATTTGTGGTGAGGGAAGAGCCAACATGGTGTCTTTTCTGCCACGAAACAGTGGCCCTTATCTTACCACAAGTTCAGGACAGCTATGGCAGGGACAATATCTATTACAAAAACAAAACCCCACAAAACCTATGTGAACCGTATAATGCACCTGAGAAGTGACTTTTTATTTTAAATCACCGTTAACACCAAGTTAGCAATGTATTTAGTACAGTTTCAAGAACTGTCATACAACCCCTTCTCCTTCTTAAACCAGCCTTGTCTTCCATATGGATGCTTACAAGACACATATGCCAATTAACTAACCGCTAGGTAAGAACGAAGTTTTGAGAATTGGACGACAATTTTCTGCTTACATGGCTGTTCCTCTCTCAAAGCTTTCTCACATCCACGAAAAATACTGTCACTTGCACAGACTATTTTTCTGAAGTCTGATCAGGCTTTTCGCTTGTTTATGAATTTTAACACACTACAAATTATCCAAATTTAAAATAGTAATTCTAGAAAACAATCAAGAAAAACCTAATGAAATCCAGTACATGCTAGAGTGCTATCCTGACCAAAGAGAATTTTCTCAATCAAAGCCCAATCACACACATTAAAGCTATTCATATTTACTGTATTAGCAGGATACCATTGTGCCACCAGTCACTATGCAAACGCAGATGATTACTTGCATTTCAGGCAGTATAATGCCTAAATCAGTTTCCCCAGACTACTGACAACATTGTAAAGGGCTTGTTTGCATTCAAGGGAACACAACTTGGTTGGTAACAGACACTTGGTGTCTGAATGCCGGAAAGAATAACTTCATTTTTCTGTCTGAGGTGGAGCACCTAAGAAACAAGGAGACTATTTCCTGCATACATGTTTATAGCAAAATCTGTATTTCTTTTAAATGGATTGTTTTATTCTTTTATTTCTACTACTTTCTGCCTGCCACTTCCCAATGAATCATCTGCCACCTTACAGGCAGATCCCATTATAGGGCTACTATAGCTGAGGCAAGATTTATTAAAAGAAATTAATCACACGTATGATTGTGTACAGGTGGCCAAAGCCACCTTGGAAAACAAAGTTATCAACTTGAAGTCTGTTTAAATAATTTGGAGGTCAGATTTTCACTTTACAGATGAAGTACTAAGACATCACAAGAATGTTTAGCAGATGATCCGATTAGTTGCAAATGCATACAATTATTTGACACATCATCTCCAGCTACAGAAACTACACCAGCTACAGGTAACACACCTTGTGTAACACACAGTTACAAAATGGAGTTTTTATTTAATACAGATCCCTATTCCTCACACCTGCAGGAAAAGGGAAAAGAAAAAAAAAACCACCCAAACACCACAAAACCATCTAAGGTACTTGGTGCTTTAATACATTTATCCATGCAAGGCCTCTGTAAGGTTGGTAACCACCACAGAAAAACCTAAGGGCAAGGAGAGGTTACGGGACTTGCCGAAGTTTGCATGGAAATTCTGTGAGAGAAGCAGGCTCACAGCTCCTAAAACTAATGCTATTGTTTTAACACCTCACCGCCCTTCTACTATCAGATGCAGACTATTATTCTCCACGTGGACTCCCTTATCAGACAAGCTTCTCGGTGATTCTCCTGCTATTTACAGGCAGCAGATACATTTTGGAATTTGGATGCTACATATTCTATTCTAAATTGTGGGAGCAAGTTCACGTCATAGATCTTTCTGTCCCTCCCCTGTACAGATTTCTGCCATCCTGTTCTTTTCTCAGATACGTCCCTCCCAGCACAGAATCTCAGCACAGTCCACTCCACTGCTTGAAACTACTGCCAGTTCCTCTCTCCTTGCTGATCTTGTTCTTCTCAATCCCTGTCCCCGCTCTGTCCACACCTCACTGTATGCTTTCTTCTAGACAGGTGAATTACCTGGGCACCACCAGCAGAAACATTGAAAAGGGCTTTCAATAGTAGCCTTTGTCAAAAGAATGGACTAATGGATATGTGTTTGTATATACACTTAACTAATCTACGTATACTTAACTAATTCTACTACTTAACTAATTATCAGAGCACCAGTAAGATGAAGAGCCAAAGCACTCAGGGAGAAACAACGACTGTGTACCCATGTCACTGCAGACTATTAAGACATAACAAATACAAAGTAGAAAGAAAGGAAATTAATTCTTAGCCCATCCTTACTGAAAGGAGTAAGGACTAAAGGCCCAAACCCCATTACTTCTAGGTAAAGTACTTCCCAGGAAGACACAAACCACAATGGAACACGCTCTCAGAATTAGCAACAGGGGTTTATATCATCTTTTCTATCTTCTTTCAAGTGTTCTTCCTGAACTTTTTAGACAATTGCCTTTTTGTCATCTATTTCACAAAGCAGGTAATAGGTACAGCGGGGTTTAAAGCACTGGCAAAAGCTTTCACATTCTGAACACCACAAATATCAACAAACAAAAGTGAAATGGACTTGTGCTATTAGTTTTCTTCACTACCATAAACAAATAAAGAATTTTCTTTTTAACCATATTACAGTGCAATTTTCAAAAGCACTAAAATGCTTTTCCACCATTTCCAATTCTACTTGTATCCAACTGCACACAATGCTTCAACAGGAGAAAAGCTCACCAAACTAGTTCTACTGTAGGTATGTCAACAAAAAAGCACCAGGAAGGTATGTCTCCTTCCCCAAGAAATTATAGGTCAATGGAGTAGTACTTGCATAACAGAAAGCTAGAGGGATGATCTGTCCCTAATTAAGAAATATTTTAGTTTTCAAACAAGAAAAGTGTGCACAAACAAAACATAGAATGAATTAAAAGGCGAGGGGCGATGTCTGCAATTTGCCAAACTTCACGATCAAAGTTTGGTAACGACAAATACGTTTCTGGGGTTCGAAGTCTTAATAATCAAGGAATATAGCATTTGGATTAAATGTGGACTCAAGAAAAAAAAAGGTAGGGGGTTAAAAAAACTCCAACACATTCAAGATGCTAGAGTGCAAAGAGGGTTCAAGTTAGCTTGTGGAAATAGAAGCAGATTAAATATCTAGAAATAGTTTAATGAGCCACTATATACATGTGGAAGTGTTTCCATTAAATATTTATCTTTAACCACAAGCCAACCTCTGCAATGTGTGCACCCTACTTCCGGTTGGTTATGAAAATAATTTTTTGATGCTTCTTGAACTATAATTTGCTGGGGGTGGGGAGGGGTATAAGATTCCAAGTTCATCTTCATGCTGTTTTAAAACCCTAACCTTCAAGCAAGAGCTTGATCTATGGGAAACAGCTGCAGAAAAGTAAATCTCCCTTTGAAAAAGTCCAGAATGTATTTTTGTTAAGTATGTTTTGAAGTCATGGTAGGAAAATTAGTGAAAATTGTAAATCTGCTTGCAAATCTGGTCATGTCTAACTCAAAGATTAGGGGAAAGATTCCAATTTAATAGTAAGACCATGACAACGCTAGTTAAGCATGCTCTAGGACAGAACAGATGGGGCCCTTTGCTCACCTCCACGCGTTTTGGATTTATTGCATGCACCCAACACGTTTCATATTAGACACCCCTTGACTGTGTACTTGAGACAGCAGGGTTCAGTATGCACTTCCTCTGCAGACCAATATATTATTCTAAATTGAGCTAAAGTGTTTCCGTTTCATGAGTGATATAAAGTTCAGATTTGAGTTTTTAGGCAGCAGATTTGCAGTCATTCAGCAGATCTTTTTTCTCCATATTAGGAAAAGTAAGCCTTAAAAAAAAAATATATCTCTCTCACTGAAAGTAATTTTGGATTTTGTTCAGTTTTGTTTAAACAAAATACATTACTGTAATAGCTTACTTGAAGGATGGATTTGATCACTTCATGTTTAGTATTAACACACATTTAAATTATGGCTTATGATATCATCTGAAGAGGACTGCTGAGAACGTAGGTGTAAATTTATATTTTAAGGCTGCATTTTACGAAAATCCTACCCAGAATAACGAAAAACGTTTTATAGAGCCAATGAAAAGAGGAACATAAACATTACTAAACGTCTACTAGAAATGCTAAAAACCACTCCCAATCTTTTTGTTACTTTGATATACCCATTGATCAGGATTTACAAGTTACTGTACTTGCACATTACTATTAGAAATACCAAGTTACCATGTTTTCACATCTAAGATTTGTGTGTACAATATTAGGAAATAGACGGGGTATTACATGTACAGGAATTGATAGGAGCCGACTTCTTCATTATAAGCAACATACTGAATTTGACATTTCAGTATTTTACGACATTCATACAAAGCAGTAAGCACTGTACCATTTCGGCAATTGGAAGAACAGACCTACAGAGCTGCTATGTTTTTTGCTAGAGTAGGATGAGTCAATGGTAGTCAGAAATAGTACACAGTCCTACCAATCAGTCCCTGTGCATCAAAAGCTACTACTACCTGCAGTACTCTCAACGTTCTGTTTTCTAGACACCTTGCATACTGCTGCCACTACTTTAAAAGAATGCCAGCAAGAAGACTCTGCTTACTGAAATGAGGTTCTGGAACATATGATGTATAAAGGCACAAGATAAATTAATCTAAAATTGGCTTTTTTATTGTCAAGTTACTTTTTATGCAAAGTTTTCATATTTTATCTTTTAGATGGCATCCTCAAGATGCCTCCTCTTAAAAGTCAGTTTAAAAAATCTGAACAGTAAAAAATACACTAAAAATGTATACGTCCACTTGTGTTGTCTTTCACTTCAAGTGAAAATGATAAAGGCAGTTCTGCTGTACACAGAAATCTAATAAAAGGGACAGTTTGAGAATACTCTCTCAGACTGTATAAAATATTTTTTTGAAGTAATTGAGAAAAAAATACAAAGGCTATGGAAATGCAGAAGAGATTATCAAACACCTGGCCTACAGAGCTCAAGGTCTGTAGCTCTTCACAAAGTATTAATAAGAAAGTGATTTACACATCATCTTCAAAAGCAAGTTTAATATATCCTTTGTTTCCATCTAAACACGATCATGATGTTATGTCTTAAATAAACTTTCTGACCTGCCCTTCATCTAGCATCCCTGATAATACTTTAGTTACTGTTTATAAATTCCATTGGGGAATAAAAAGAGTCCTTATGATCTGGTAACTCAGTCAACTACAATTACAGTGTTTTGGAGTAAAAATACTGAAATTAGACCCCTTCTTTTATTACTTGCCTTCTCAATCTGTTGCCCAGCAAAGCTGTGTATGCGCAAACTTTCCACTCAAGAAGGATTAGATACGAAGTTTACTTGATGTCCAAACTATTATTGCACAAAAATGGATTAATAATTCCCTTTCTAGGAATGTTTAGGTGCCACTTAAACTCCACTTTCATATAAGAAATGTCTCCATTTCTCTCCAGGCTGCTACTCTATATCCTCACAAATTCAAAAAAGGGAGGCACATTCACACTACTGTGCCAAAGAATCTCTTATCTTAACACTTGATCTGTGCATGTCTGAGCATACGTAAGAGCACAGACAGCCCAGTTCTTTTATACAAGATACTTCACTGATGACAGCGCACAGGATTTGATGAGGTAACAAAGAACCAGGAATGGTATACGTTTTTTAAGGTTGCTCACAAATGTACTGCTTGTAGTAAGTAAACCGTTTTCATATTTGTTGGAAAAGTGAAAGGTAAAAATGAAAAGACTGTTCAGTCCAACAAGCCAGCAGTGTGACAGGTCGTTCTAGGGATGTTTCATGGTGTCTACCCTCCAAGTCACAAACACATAAACAGGGAACACTGCAAGTGCTCTCACTCTCCGAAGAGCATGTCTGTCAAGCCAAATCACTAAACAGGCAAAGATGGTGATGTCAGAAGCCTTGTTTATGTTTTGTGTGATTTATAACTAAATTTTTTTAAAACAAAAATGATTGCTAAGAGAAACACAAGCCAAAACGAAAGCAACAGATTTTGTGTCAACAAACCTTAGCCACAGTTCTTGCCTCGTTTCTTTCAATGGAAAAACCTTACTGCATGAGCTCAGCTGCTCAAGTAAATGAACTCAATTTAATTTTCTTTTTTTTAATCCTCTACACTTGAGACATTGAGACTCACTCTTGGAGTATGACAGCTCTGTACATTACGATCTTAGTATAGTCCCACTACTAGGAAATACTATGTTTGAATATACACACGGAAAAGCGTAGCAGGAGAGAAGTGTCATACAAAACAACCACAGATTGGCATAATGGTTGACACTTCAAGAACCACGGTACCGGAAAACTTTAAGACTGCTACAGTCACAGCTTACCTAATACGTAGCGAGTCTACAAGCCACACTCAAGAACAGGTTTTTTTTGTTGTTGTTGAACATAAGAGACACAGATGGTCACAGTTACTCAGTAAAACTGCATTAAGAATAGAAAAAGGAATCAGCATCTACAAATACGAGGATGGGACAGATACAGCTCACCTTCTCACAAGATGTGGGGAAATTCTGCTTATGGCCTGAAGCTGACGTGGACTAGCAATTCTGACTGCACAACAGACAGAAAAGGCTCAAAAAGAATATTACCCTTTTTAAGCTGTGAAGTGAAAGAAACATTAGGAAAAAAAAAAGTTGCCCAAAATACACTGGAAGTGGGCAGGGTAGGAAGAATTTATTATACAATCTAGCCAGATCTCATGTCTTTCTAAATAAGGAAAGTCCTAGCTGAAAGGAAGGTATGATAATTCAAATTAAAATAAGTGTCATTTTCTCTGTTTTCAACAGGAAGTTCACCTTCCTAGCCCTTGAAAATTACCAAGCATCAAGTAGACGTCTCCTTGGTGAAGCGGTATTGCTAATCCAGGTGTCTCTATGTCCCATGCTACCTTCAAGCCTACGTGCCACACAGCTGGGTCTCTTCCCTTCAGTTTTTGTTCATTACTTTCTTCCGTGGCTGAACCTTTAAAGAGAGAGTGGGAAAAACACCACAAAGACAACAGACAAGGTGAGAACCATAAAATACAAAATCTGGTCTAACAATACAGACTTAATGATATCCCACATTGGTACAATCTTAATATGCTTAAACTTTCTATAATCTCCATTTGGTAAAATCAGCACCTCCAAATTCAAAAGTACGTAATAGGTTAAAAAAAAAAAACCCAAAAAGCCATATGAGATCAAGAATTTTTTGCAACTAACTTTACTAAGATGAAAACTTCATGTTAACTACAAAGTAAAGGCAAATCAAGGCAAAGTTTGTAATGGACTCAAGTTTTCCTGAAGTTCTCAAGGTCATGTAATGGGAGTTTTAATTAATCTTCACTCTTATTTTTTTTTTAACATTACTAAAACTATAAGCATAGAAGAAAAAAAAGTGCGGCAACACCGATATAAAAATAGGTAACTTCTGAATGCATTTTAAGTCATAAACTGCCAAAGCAATTTCATTTGTTTACATACTTGCAATTTCACCAAATCATAAACTGAGGCAAAGTAAGGTGAAATAATGGCCACAAAACACAATCTAGACCAACAAAGTTGGGCAAGTCTTGGAATCATATCTGTCACTCTTCTCTCAAAATTATTAGTCAAACATGCCAGATAACATGTGCAAGAGCCAACAAAGCTTCAATACATTTGTCACAACATTTTTCTTATCATTAAGCAACATGAATGTGTCGAGCTTGGGGAAAACATAATCCACTGCATAGAAATAGTATTTAGAGCTTAATCCCTCAGAACTATATTCATAAGCTTACTTCACTGCAGTATAAATTGAAAGATACAGTCAGCATTTATAACAAGATATTTGGGAGCTATGGTATAACAGTTTTATGGCTAAAGTAACAGAGCATTTTGACAGAGGGAGGATGAAGCTTTAATAAGCAGTTGGCACAGAGGGGCAGTGAACGGTTAGAAATCATCAACTATGTAGCATACCTCATTATTGTTTATGTTAGTAAATATGTGCATCCATTTCACTGTCCTTTTCAAATATGCTTTCATACAATAATTTTTAAAACTTTTGTTTTCATTTAATTCTAGAATAAAAATACTAAAATGAGAATTTATAACGCTTATTATAATATGCACACATAAAAAGCAACCTTGAACTCACACTTTCAAAATATTCAAGTCATTCACCTCACATGGTTACTGCAATGTTTGTTTAGATGGGGTTGCCTTTAATAATTAATAAATTGTCTTGATTTTCTATGTCAATTAAATATTGCCCAAACTCAGGAAGCAGAGAGCCAAAACCTTTTAAAAAGTCAATCTAAAGTTCTTAGTTAAAACTCCTGCTGTAAATTCAGTCCCCATATTCCCTCCCTCCACTGCTGCAGTTCTCATCCAGCTGAAGCTTTGGCTCAGGAGCAGCTCTAGGCCTTTCTATCAAGGAGCACACAAATGAGAAAACAAGAGCTAGCAAATACTCAGAAAAATCAATACTAAAGTCTTCAAGGGGCTTTCATATTTTCTGCCCTGTTCAGATAAATCGTAACTTAATTTAAGAAAAATGTTTTCTGAAAACTGCAAATAGGATGGCTTTCAAGGCATTTTTAATGCAATACATCATGGATATTATAAAAAGAGGTAACCTTTCTGGGTTAACTCTCTCTGTTATGCTGCTTTCCCATTCACTTTGGCAGCAGCACTGTTCACAATATGGCACCAATAAAATATAGAACTACAATCAGAGACAGCAATTTCAATCAAAGTTTCCTGGGGTCTCCTCATAAATCCAGCACCTTTGGAATGTGCTCGTTAAAATGACTTATTTTTTGCAGTTTGATAAATTTTTTATTGCTTAAGTACAGAGTTCAAATGTAGCTCACAGTCTCCTTTTCTCTATATTCTCAATTATTGCACCTTATAATTATCAGCAGCAATTGAAACTGATTGCTCCTACCACGTTATTTTGGTAACAAATGGAAGCAAGCTGCTACTAGCTTTTAAACGCATGCTATTCTGAAAGTGAGAGCAAGGAAAAAAAAAAAAAGACACCTTAACATTTGTGGTATATCTCTAGGTAGCACTGACAAACTTTTACATAAAAAGAAGTTGTTATGAAATTCTGTATGCCACACCTCAAGCATGACTGAATATTGTATATTCATTGATATAATTACAGTTCCCATTTAAGTGAAAACATTTGGATGCATCTAAACCATAGGTATTTGAGCGTAAACCATGTGGATCTTGCACATACACATCACCTTAAGAACATGTATTTATTTTGGAGTTGACCATACAGAAATGGTCAAAATGTAGCAGTATTTAATGGAAATACAATAAAACGATCTGGAAATTTGAATTCTGTTTATTAAAAGATTTATAGAATTTGGCTTGCAAGAAACCTGCATCCCAAATGAAATGGTGCAACCAGCTAACAAGCTTACCACAACATAACAACAATACCTCATCAAACCTCTAATTAAGGCAGAGCCATGAAAGAGAGAATGTAGCTGCAGAAAACAGGCCACGACATTATGCTTCTAAGTAGACAGCTCAAGTTTCAGAGATGTTCCAGCTCTAAAACCTGATCTTATCAGGTCTGGGTCATGCTTAGGTTCAGAACAACATGAAACTTGTTTTCCTGGATCTAGTTTGGTTATTGTTCCACAGCACAGAAAGTAGAAGTAGCCTTGAAAGGTTTCTTTGCTATTTGGCACCAAAATCTTCAAGAACAGTTTGAGATTTGACACTCTGAAACGTAGATGTTCTCTGTTCAAGTCAAATCGTAATGCCAAACTATATCCTAAATGTAATCTTAAATCAAACATGATTTAGATGATGGAATCACTGCCAACACATTGCTAAAAACAAGCAGGACTCTAAACATCTACTTTGTCATGGAATCCAATTGACTACTGTTATATAGATATAGAAGAAATAATTTTTTTAAATTACAGATTGATTGATAGATTTTTCGAGAATTTAAGAGAATTTGGGCACGCGTTCAGGGGTTAATGAAATAGATACATTATTACTGTCTTCCACAGCAATTTATAAATGTTATATGCAAAAAGTGAAAAAAGCAAAGCATGCTTTGCTTTTCAGCAGCTGACGGGAAAGAATGAGTATGTACCAGAGGTATTTCTTCTGCCTTATTACTGAAAAGCCATAGCATAAGAGGTTAATTAAACTGTACTAACATTTTAACTTTTGGTTGTAACTGACATTCACAAAAACAAAAAGCAGAAGATTTGCCAACACTGTTCTTATCAATTCACATTTGGAATATCATGTGCAAATATACTGGGAACAAAAGCACTGAAATAAGAACAAAGAATATTCTGTCATCCCTTCATTCTTGAAGGAGAGACTTATTTGATCAAATCAGTGAGATCAAAAAACAAACAAAACCTCACAACAGTTTTAATTCAAATGATGATTTGAATTTAAAAAACAGGGATTCAAATCTATTATTGTAAGAGTAACTGGATCATTAAAAACTTCTGATTCTCTCAGAAAATAATTCCAACTGGTCAGAACCTACAAGTTACAGATGTGACTATTTCTACTCCAGGACTTTTATCCATTAAGCAGTACATAAAGAGGATTATTGGTCAACTACAAATTTAGATTCACTTCAATTCTGAACAACTTCTGTACTTCCAGGATTTTTTTTTTTAATCTAGTGAGGAAACATACATCTGTAGTGAATCTCAATTATTTTAATTCCCAACTACCGTAGAAATGAAATAGCAGTCATTAGGTTTAGTGCTAGGATATTGCTTCTAACATCACAGTGTGAAAAAATACAAACAGCATTTTACAAAAGAAACAAGCATAAAAGCTCCTTCAAGATCAGTCCTTACTGCAACCAGCTATAAGTTTATTAAACCTTTCAACATTACCTTGTCAGTGAACAAAGCCAGTTGTTTAGTACTTGAAGAGATTTATATGGCAAGTAGGCCTTACAGCAAGACGACAAACAAGATACTGTAAACTATCTAGAGAAAACTATTTATCTAACATCAAACATAGTTAGTGGGAAATCCAGGGAAGAGAAAGATGGACGCTTCCAGTGACTATGTGATTTCCCATCTCCTTTAAGTTGGTTACTGAAACAAGTCTCTACTTCAAAGAACATCTTTCGAACCAACTAGTGGTCTGCTAAGCAATAAAACTTCCTACAAAACTTACAAAGACCTGAGGGAAAACTGTTCACTAGGAAATTTTCATGGATAAAATCCAATTTTTGAAAATGCCCTTATTCCACCAGTATTTGGATTGCAATTCACTTTTATAAATGAAGCAGGAAATAAAAATGGGTTATTAGCTTACTATATTGAAATCCTGAACAAGTTTTTACCTTAATGCTCTCATATGACAGGATATTTGTAAGCTAATGTATTATTAAAATTCCTAAATTGGTCAAATTTTAGAATTCCTGTTCCACAGTAAATTCTGAAAAGTAAATTAATTCTGAATAGTGTTAGTGACAGTATAATTGAACACATATTCTGTCATGTATTCAGTTCTACATATGCACCATGACTACCACTCATGCACTTTTACGCAGTATACACATTAAAAGGAAATTTCTCAAACTTTTGTCAGGGCCTATTCTTGATATCACTTGGTAACCTACTTTTAACCTAGTGTAATGTAATGCATTTTATTTTAATGTAAATAAAAGCAAATACTATTCAGATGAGCTTTAAGCAAAACGTCTGTCTTATTTTGTTGTTAGAAATGTACCTCATTTGAAGTTGCTTGAAACAGTTTGACATTGAAAACAAGAAAATAAACAGTGATACTAATTAGAATATCAGCTTGTTCCAGTATCTTTATGTTGGCTCTCAAATTTCTTTCCTGGCATATTAAAAACTGCTTCTACTCCAATTAATACTGATCAAAGTTTCAAACATTAGATTTTCATTATGGCATCAAACACTAAACAAGTGAACAAGAAAATAAAGCTGTTTCAATTACAGTAGTATCTGGTTTAATAGTATTTAATCAAATAAGTAGGTATCAAACAAATAATGATATAAAAATGCAAATTAAAGTAAAAAGAAAACCATATAACCTGAGTTGTGCATCTCCAAACAGTCTGACAGCTGCCATAGCACAGTAAGACTGCCTGATTCCTAGGGCTCCTGCTGTTCAAAATCTGAAAACTTGGGGATCCTGCACTTGTGGCAGGACAGGTTGGTACTAGCCATGAAGCTCCAGAAGCCCTAGCTTCCCCATGCTAAGGGGCTGCTACAGATCCTCAGTGTTTGGAGTACCAGAGACTGGTGAGAATTTGAGGAATAGAGAGCTGACAAAAAAATGTGCAAGACTTAGCAGAAAAGAGAATCAAGCTAGTTTTAACAAAAATGAACATGCTTAATTTATGTTTGAATTTCCCACAGAATCAGTGTTTTCTCCCAGAAAATTACTAATCCATCTAATCAACAACTTCTAAGGAAAAATTGTTCTATCAAAAAATTTCTGACCACCTCTAGTCTTTTTATTATGCATTCTATAATGACTCTGTGACAGTCTTTATACACTACAGTGAGAATTCAATGCTAACTCAATACTAAATAAATTAATGGAGTAAGTACTAATAAAAGATACTGGCGTAAAAAGCAAATATATTTATGAAAAACGGGAAGAGGAGTCAAGATACAATTCTACAAAGATTTAACAACAACTTCAAAAAGATGTGGAGCTTCTTCATGCCTCACACTTATGGAGAGCTTGGTAAGAGACACAGTAAATAGTGACAGTCTTTGTGAACTGCAGAAACCACCAACACACTGAAGTGACATGGAAAGAATAATAGGATAGTATTATAAGCACTGATAAGTTTATAACCACCAGCATTTGAAAGCTATAAACAGGAAATCAGAAGAGCAAAAAGAACCTGTTTATGTGTCTAAAATCAAGTATACTAATTAATCCTCTTGGATGCACTGGGTAGAAAACTTGAACACACACACACACACACACACACAAGTATTTACTGTCACTTTAATTACAATGCCACATTCATAAACTATAAACAGGTTCCGTTTCCTCCAATTTATGAATAATTAGGCCAACTATAAATACAGCTTCACTTTCGTGATATACAATGACAATCACAACCTGAGCAGACAGGTGTGAGGGAACTGTTTTCGCATAGAGGTATCCTACAGGACATTTCCTCATGATGCTCAGGAGCCACGCTAGGCACCTTAAACTCCCTCTGAAGTTCATGAAACCAACTTGAGCCATGCTCAAGAGCTATTCAAGTGGAATTCAATCTTGTTCAGATTCAGATTTGACTTTATACATCATTTTCTTCCCAAAAAAGCATCTTTTACGCTATCTCCAGCTACACTGAGGTTTTAATATCAACATGTCCTGCCAAGATATTTCCCCTCCCCCTAATATATAACAAAATTTCAATTTGATCAAAAACTTTTGGAATCATTGCAAAAATACAAAAATTTGAAGTAGTAATTTTTAGAATTTTTTTGTAAATGTAAATGATAGAATCATCAATTTATTCACTGGAAAGCTCTTAGCTTTTTTAAGTTTTCATGTCTAATTTTAAATCCTTCAGGAAAAAAAAAACTTTTAAGTATAAGTGTATTTATGAAAAAATCTTGTATGTGGCAAAAACATTAATTATATACAGATATCAAAATAATTTTTGGTCTAAATATATCAAATATTTCCTTCTACCCTCAGCAATCAAATCTTGCATGGAATTTGCAGTGGTTTTAAAACAGCATAATTTTTACCTATCTAACTTGCTGAACTTGAAGAAACAAAATCAAGTGATGAGTTATGAATAAACATGGCAGCTTTCTTTTTTGTTAATTTATAGCTCTCTGAACTTGAAGGGACTCATTTTTTCCCTTCCACAAGCAAGTTTTATGTTAAAGTAAAAATTTTTTAAGCATATTACAATAAATCCTCACACACACACACTATTATTACTTCAAGTTCATGTTTATGTTTCTTTAACTTAAAATGTTACTGAAAAAATATTTATCTACAGTACTACTGAAAAAAATACATTTACTGGACTTTAAAAAATCCACGTCTTTGCCAAACAGGACAGAAAAAAGTTCATTAACAAAATGATACTTCTGGTCAGGGCATCTCTTCTATTCAGTTTGCTAAGCCAGCTGATGTTTTATGTCCAGGAAAATGTAAATATGATGATTTCAGCTGAACATTAAGCAACAAAGTAACCCACAGTTTCAAAACTAATAACAAAACTCACAAGAGAATGCACATGAAAGTATAAGCTATTATTTTTACATCATGGTCTTTAGCCAAAACCTACCAAAGTCAACATGAATTCTTCCCATGTTTTGAAGCAAACATCAAAGGATTTTTGGAAGGACCAAAAATCAATTGTGAATTATGAAACATAATGGAGCATTCGCAAATTCAAATCAAGTGTCTAAATTCTAATCTTACGTTTGCAGAACTGGAAGCCATTAAAAAAAATCCAAGACTTTGCTCAAAAATCCAAAGATTTTGTTAGGAAGACAATAAACAAAAATCCTCATGTCTGTTCTTAAATAAAGATAAAAATGGGAAAGGTACTTTAAACTAAAAATGAAATATTTAATGACTCTTCAGCTACACTTCCCCCCCCCCCCCCCCCCGCCCAATACTGCATGTAAATGGTTTTTGAATAACTAAGTCTGCAAAGCCTGCCAGACAACAGGACTTTCAATGAAAAACTTCCACCCTTCCCAACTACAGAAATGTTGGCAAGTCCTCTGCAAAACATGCACTAGCACTACAGCATGCCTAGACAAAATGTATGTACTTCCAAGTAAATACAGTAATACTTTTATACAAAACCAACCTAAAATGATCTTTCCAAAGAAAGAAGAGTAGTAAAATGAGCATAAAACAGAAGCAAGTCTGTATATGATAAACAACACAATACAGACGGTGATCTCTACTACAATGAAACATTTTACAGGACAGAAAATATTCACATGCATTAACCTGAAATAGGTATTTAATAGACTTTGATTTCCTGGCTCTTAGTCAGGAAGTTAATCACACCAATTTTTAAATCTACTTAGAGAACAACTGATAAGCCAGCTGCAATAAACACAGGTATATTTTGCACAGGTTTTAGTAGAAATAAAGATAGGGCTTAAATAGAAAAAGTACCACAATGTATTCAGAAGCACGTGACAAATCTAGACTAGCATGCAGGTGTGCTCATGTACATACACACAAGGAAACATAAAAGAGCTTCAGGGATTTAAGATATTTATATCACTAGTTAACCCATTCCTCCCATCACTCACCTTCACAGCTATAACTGTACACAGCAACCGCTGACCTTTCAACCAGATTCTCATCATGGTGCCAGCTCACTGCCATGTTCCCCATTCCAAAATAAGGTTCTTGTTTCAAGTACAGCATTTGTAGTGGATCCATATAATTTAATAAAGTCACATTATAAGATGTTCTGTTCTTTAGACTTATGTCGTCATCCTCTGGTACACAACAACTGCTTTGATCTTTTGAAACAGACTCTTTCTCCGTAAGAGAAGTAGCAGAATTTTGCTCCCTATCCATTACAGTAGTATCTTTAATTTCTTTGGTCTCAAACAAATTTTGTCCTTGTAATGCCTTGACTGCTTCTATATGCAAGTAGTCATTAAGTCTGATTAATGCTTTACAAGCATCATGTATTTGAGGACTGCAATATTTTATATCATAACCTTCAGTAGGCCAAGGAACTGTAAATAATCTTGTGTTCAAGTATTTGTAAGTGCATCCTGGGTTTCCAATTAATATACGAGACACTGGGGTAACAAAATCTTTTCCTTTGATCCTTACAAGATCTTGAAAGAAACAATCGTGTTTTCGCAAGGTCAGAAAGCCTTCTTGTACCATTTGATGGAGCTCTTCAGGCACTGTATCAGATTTTCTGAAAATGAGCTTGGAATATTTGGTCTTCCACTAAAGGAGAAAAAAACCCAACAAAGTCAGCAAAAGAATTATTCTTTTTACAGGAACCAAAGTATTTCATATACTCAAGAACAGACAAGGCTAAGTTGATAAGTTATCAAACATGAGTCTAGAATATGGTGAAGAAATAGATGCCAGTATTTGTTACTTTATTTTCATATTCCAATATATTGCACAAACCATGGATATGTACCAGTGGCCTGTAACCAGAGAGTATCACCAGGGGAAATCTCTAAATAAACAAACAAATCTGACAATTCTGGCAGAAATCAATAGAACATATAAGCTCCCCGATGAATCTGTAGATAATGCCACCTTTAAGTATATAAAAAATAGAATATCGAGCAGTAACAAAGTGACTCCTCTTTTTGCAATGGTTGCAAAGACCATTCTATCTCATTCTGATGCACAGAATTCTGGAGGGCTACATGATAAACTGAAATAGTTTCATATAACAACAATTTTTAGGGCAAAAATAACAAAATGAAAATGTAAATTTTCAAAAATGCCAACATTCTGCTGCACTGCACCTCTATCTTCAAAATAGTCCTTGACGTACTGGTCGTTTCTATTTTCACATTCCTCAACGCATGCCAGTTAGCTCTCTTATTTTATATAAACATTCCCCTTTTAGATTAAAGAAAATTTCTGAGCTTATTTTCCTCCCCATCTCCCCACCTGCAATGTCCTTTTTCCTCATATCCTCTTCTGACCACACCAGCTCTGGTATCAGCTGGAGTTCAGAACCCAGCAGTGTGTGGAGGCAGCAACCCCCAGGAAGGTATAACGCTGCTAATCAGAAATATCTTGTTTTGTATGCAAAATACTGCTTCCCACTCCAGGAAGGCTTGGATAATTTTATTTTGTTAATCTGGTTTTCTAAGGAAGTGAGTGTCACATAATCACACTTTTTATTGGTTGCCTCTAAATCGGCTTTAAACTACTGCTGAGACTGTCTGGCAAACTGGACAAAGGCTAGAGAATAAGTTTTTAAATAGACTAAGTTCCTAGGTATTTCATTAAAATTAATAGATATATAAAAGAAACAGATGCAAACTAGCGCCCTTAGTAAGGGAAGGGCTGTAATGTGAGCCTATCAGGTATCAATTAGCACGTGTGAAGCTCCGAACCACTCACTACACCTATTTCCTTTTGTCCAGAAGTGAGTCACTAGTCTGGGGAAAAGGTAGATACTGATGGTGTTATGAAAAAAAAAATTAAGGTAAACTGAAATCTGAAGGCATTAGGCAATGGGGCAAGAGCACATGGATGCACAAAACTGATCTATCAAAACTTTTACTAATGTAATAGCTTATGTTCAAAGTGCTTTTAAAAAACAAGTAAAAGCCACGAGCACTAAAGCATCACACTGACCTATGATCCATCTCTGGGCTCCTTCTGGCACAACTCAAACCCACTTTACTTGTACTATCTACTTCCAAGTCAGATTTGAACCTGCCTTTCAGGAAATTAATTTTAAAATCCAGAAAAGTTGCCTTTAAAAAAAACAAGCCAGGCAGTAAGTCAGTATGCACATTTTCTACTGCATGAACACAGTGAGTCTTTTGCATCATAATACGTTGTTATCCTGTAACACTGAAGACATGGCTTTATAGGATCATTTGGTTCTACTAAAAAGGGGAACATAAAAGGAAGTCTATTTTTAAAATCATGATTACGCATAATAAATCTTAGTTTATCTATAAACCTTACCACCATTTCTTGGGAATTTTTACAGTGAAGCTAACTCCCTTTCTTTACACATTCTTATGGTTTCCAAAAACTAGCTTCCTAGAGAGAGGAAAAAACCCTGTAACAGTATCTACAGATAATAATAATTTCTGACAATAGTATTTACATGCTTAACTTTAAATACCAAAGCTTGAAAATACTCCCAGATATCTGTTTGAAGGTCCCTCTACAATGCCCAGCACAGAACACTGGATCCCAGCTTTCATTAAAAGAGCTGAACATAAACTTGATAAACGCAATTCACCTGAGCTTGACAAAAGCCTGAAACGATTCCTTTAGAAGTCCTGGACTGTCCCCTTTGTTTCAACCACTGCCTTGTATCCATAGCCTTTGAACAATACAGTGAAAACATCCTCATAAACACCTGAAATCGGTAACTGCAAATTTTAAGGATTTACAGCTATAGGCTACAGTCAGATGTGTGGGTATAGGTTGATGGGAATTGTGAGTACTCTTTCACAATCACACTTAATAATGACAGAACGTTATATGTTGTGACATACAAAGATTATTACTGCATGATTTGTTTCATTATGTAAATTATATGTATAAAAGAAAGCACTAACAGTTCTATAGCAGTATCCCAGTATTTTTTAAATTAATTCTGTATATTGGACATACTCAGGTCAGATTAACCAATTGCCACATTACGTATGCTATTATGGCATATTTAAAAAGCCATTATTACTACATATTTTTAAACCATTTAATAACTGAATTTCTGACATGAATTGCACACATGAAATTCCAAACAATTATTACAAACAGAAGGAGGGAAATAACAATATGATGTAAAGCAACTAAATGCCTGAAAACATGCACTAGAAAGGAAGCACACAGATTTTACAAAGGTGACAACACTGTATTCCCCTCCTGAACTGCAGAGGTAATGTCTTCCACATTTTGTTGCCAGCCAAGTCAGAGGCAGGTTACCTTTGGGTTGTGTTTTAAGATTACATGCTTAAGAGCTATTTTATCACTAAGTTTTACAGAGCATACTTAGGATTCTACCTTAAAAAAACCACACTGATATCTCAGAAGAAATCAGGAAGTGGAAACACATTTCCGACACATCACATGAAAACAGTTTGGTCGTCTTTAAATCTCCAACCAGTCATTGTGCTATGTCCTACATAAGGAAAGCATTAAGGGATCAGAAGACAGGGTGAATGCTGGGTTCACACTGGACACCTCCTTGTTTTGGGGGGATGGGGAAGGGGGAGTAATCACGTACTCTGTGTTCTGACAGCAAGCATTAAAGGTCAATTCGCTGTTCACTGAAAGAAGTAGGTACATTTTACTGGGAACTATAGGACACAAAAAAGCACATTCGATGCTCAATTCTTTGTATGAATGTTACACACATGATTTTAAATATACACATGCCTTCACTTCTAATGGTGGTACTCAACACAGAGAATCACCCTACAGGATGACTCAAGTGATAGAATAAAGTTAGAAATCAGCAATAAGGACCTTCGATAAGCCAACTGCCACTTAAATCATTAAATGATAGCTTGTGCTTCAGGTATTTGTGAATTGCCTTGTTAACAGACTTTTTCTTGTTCATAACTGGCTTTAAACATTACATTGTTCCAGCCTATGGTTTAAGGCCCATTTCTAAAATCCTTCATTGGGCAAGACACATTGAAAGGGGATGTCAGTGGAGTTTTGCTTGTGATGGCATGTCTTAGTTTTGTTCAGACTGTACACTTCCATGCCTCACAGGATGCTGTAGGTTTTTTTACTTGCATCCTACCTAACCTTTCCAACACGTTCAAAGAATACTGCTTTACAAGGGGTGGATCCTTAAAGGAGTAAGGTAGGTCTCTCCAGGAAAGAGAGACTATAAAACCCAACTGTATGTGATATTTTATTTTGCCAATTTGTTGTGTTCAAGCTCTCACCCTTCTTTTCCTCTCCATCTGTAGTACATTTAAGCATCATGGAACTTGTAGTATCTACATCTGTGATTAAAGTAACAGTACATAACCACCAGAAGAATTTAAAAGGTGCTTGTGATGCTTATGATTCTTACATATACTTAAAAATACCTAGCATGCACACAAACACTACACAAAAAGTGGAGTTCTAGATGATGCACAAAGAATATATGTAAACTCTAAGATTTGAACAGGTCTGATTTCACTGCTTATCTTGTTCCCATTGTCTTCTATATTTATGGGTTACCGATACTGAGCAAATGAGATGCCACTTGGCTAACCTTGACCTTGGCTCCATCTTTTCTTTTCATATCAGCTCCAAGAGACTATGGATTTACAAAGATGGAAAAAAAAAAAAATGTTGGGCATAGCAGCTCTTGGCAGCAACAGATACAAAAGAAGAGAACAAACAGGAGGGGATGTAACAGGACTAGGAAGGAGAAAACAGTAAGGTACCTGAGTTTCAAAAGGGGGAAGAGTGTCTTCTTGAATATTAGTTTAAGAATGAAAAGAATGTGTTTGAGTTGGTGCATAGTTTTTTAGGGTTTGGTTGGTTTTTTTTTTGTAAAGGGCGGGGGCGGGGGGATCATTCTGTTAAGCTCTTCTACACTTTTCCTTGTCCTTACCCACAGAAATGCTTTTATGGTTAACAGCAAGTTATGTGTTTTCATATTATTATCCTTACAGCTGTTAAAGATCCAAATCAAGAGCTTACTTCCACTACGTTCGGCACCGTAAGAACACAGAGAAAACCATGCTTTCCCTAAGCATCCTACAACCCAAATGAACGAGAAAGGTGAGGGAAGTATACAGATCGCTCAATATCACAATCGCAATCCTGTGGCAAAACTGGAGTTTGAGTTCATGCTTCTGAGTCGCAGTCCAGTACCTGACCCATAAACGCATCTTTCCTTTTCTATAGTGTGATGTGTGCTAAACTTTTCTTGGCCCTGGAATCCTGCAAAAGAGAAACTCATCCTTGCAAGGAACGAGTCATACCTATTTTTATGCTACCATATACATCTTTGAGCCATATGTCAATACAAGAAAGGTGACATGCCTGTAATGTAAGCACGCTTGCTGTAGCTGTTCAAACTATGAGATTCTTTCTTATGCTTTTCATCTTACCATGTTCCGATTTGATCTGATTGAACCTACAATTCTTGCCATATGTTTTGTAGCTGACCTAGCAAGATAAAAGATAGATGCAGAGTATTCTATTAATGTCATGATACTCTTCCAGACCCTCATTTGGTTTACTACTCATGTGGCTACCGGGACTGTTTTTACTTTTATTTCGTTTCATTTAAGGCATGCAATCCAGTTTCCACAGTTAGTTTTGTAAGCAAAGTCTTAAGGGTTACTTATTGTTTGAAAGTAGAATTAAGGCCAAAAAACCCCACCACCCATCAAATTTCTATGGTAATATTTTCCCTATTTTGCCAAACCTGAGCTATAAAGAATAGTTCTCTTCACAACTCAGGGGAGGAAAAAAAAAAGGCAAAACCAAAAAACCTTAAAAGAATGGTGACATGTATTTTATTTTAACAGTGTGTTAGAAACTGTGATTCATTGTTACATGTGTTACCTGGTACTCAAGTACTGATATTCAGGGCAAAATCCTAAAAATAAATGAAGTTCACATAGCTTAAATTCTTGAATATCCCAATTCTAGAGGCCTTATTTTGCACCACCTGAAAGTACATTATCTTTATCAGCCATCAGGACACAGATTTCACAGTGTCTCTTTGAAGAAAGATTTATTTGTTGTTCAGTGCAAACAGTCATTTCAGTTTAAAACAAGTATAGTTAAAAGAAATACATTACCAATTGATGGAAATCAGCATCGGCTGGTGTCACATATGGAAGTCTATTCCCTCCAAGTTCTTCAAGAAGCTTTTTTTTCTGTTTTGGAGGGGTAAAATTGAAACAGAAAATTAGACTAAAAACCAAGATAAAAACAGGCAAGTATAAAACTAGTTGGATTAAAAAGACACAAACATGTGCAATTATTTCTCTGACTACCTTCAATTCTGGAAAATTAAATAAGGAAAAATGGATGCAAAAAATCAGTGGAGCTTTTCCAAGTACAAAGCAGTAATTAAGTTAGGTAGTTTCAGAGCACATGAGTATTTTTCCCCCTAAATTCTTTTTTATATAATCAGTCCTTATTACACTGATGAAAATCATCTTCAGAACTCTGCCTACTTTGTACCTTGATAGTAATTTCTTATTTCTTTTGTCTTTTTATTTTCTACTTCAATTTGTGGATCCAATGGGTACAAAGCCCATATTCCATTAAATGGCTCAATAAAATACTTTATTAAAACAATGAGCCTCAATGTTGGACATACTCTAAAATGTTTCTTGAAATGGGTGTATGAAGGAAAAAGAAAACATCATCTACTACATACCAAAGCCTCCACAATCTGACAATATTTAAATGCCATCCTCAAGACCTGCCATCCCAGCAGACGGCCACAAATCTGGTTTGACATTGGGAGAATGCTAAGAACCAGCTGACTGTGAAGTGCAGGTTTTCTCTGTTCCCCTTGTTCTCTTAACTCCCTTTTTACTTCTGTTTTCAATTGAGAGTATCTCCACCAATGTTTAGTCAACATGGCCACTAAGAAATCGCTAAGATAAAAGCCTGATTTTCCCCAAACTGCATTTTCCAGGTTTTTATTAATAAAAATAGAATTTTTGTATGCATTATACAATTAATTGTGCAGCTAAAGATTTGGAAAGTGCAAGAGATGCTTGAAACATGCCATCAGATTTTTGGAATCGAACAATCCCAATCCACGACAAGTCCATCCACATTTATCTACCCACAGTCTAACTCAACACTAACTCAACATGGTATCAGTACAGATTAACAACAGTGTAAAAACTGTTACAGTGGAAGTATTGGCCTAGAACAGTAATACATCGTTTCCTTTATTTCTTCTTTCTTTTAGCTTGCAAGGATGGTTTCTTTGCAAACTTTGATCATTAACAAATATTTACTAATAAAAATGCAACTCAAAGATCATAAAACTACATCTGCCATAATGCTTGAATATTTCAGATAACAGGATTCAAATTCTCATTTTTATTGCAATGTTTTCAACTACATAAACACTACCACAAGAAATAATTGAAGTTGAGGCTCGCTCAATACTTTTATGTTGGAAGAGCAAGACCAGATGGAAACGGAATACAGTTTTTAAAAGAATGATAAGGGTGTAACAGAAAGGAAAACAGAGTGAGTTAAAAAAGGTTATCACTAACACTTTCATAAAACCAAGTTATATGGGAACCACTACATATTTCATCACCTAGATGCTACTGCAAACTGATTATTCCATAGACAAGAGAATTCATTGTTAAAACTTTTTTTTTTTTTTCCTTGTAAATTCCTCTTTTCATTATCTTTTTGGGTTGCATATACAGGTCAAAACAGATCTTCCTTATTCTGGCAATCCTATTTAAAAAAGGAAGAAAGAAATATTATATGTAGTAACTAACTCCCAGCTTACAGCAAGCACATAAACAAGGAAAGCTGAACCATGAAGAGTGTTACTGTGTATTTTGTTCTGTGACAGTGAATTTCATTTATTCAAATTTAAGCATCAAGGAAGATGACAGATGCTTGAAGTCATGTGGAAGCGTAGAAGATTATAAGGCTTACAGCTAACAGTCAAACTAAAATAAGGACAGGTAGTTCTCACTTACTCATCTCCACACTCACAATCTGCTGATCACCAACTCTTAACTAGACTGTGAAGAGCAGCACTGAAATTTATGAACTAGCAATGTAATTTCTCGAGGTCCCTAGTTTTCTTTGGGGACAGGTTGTTGGTATGTTGACATGAAGTCATTGGTGAAACTGAGCATAATGTAACTTCAGATTAAGTTGGCAAAAAAATGACATGCTAATTTGCTGCATATTCTAAAACAAAAACACTTCTCTATTACAAAAAGCTTGCTACAATTTTATTACGTGAAATCACTGAAAACATTAGATTGGCTTTGTTAACTGTGAGATAAACCATATTAAACTGCAGGAACAAAAAATTCATGCATTTCAACATGGACTCGCATCTGTGGGAAAAAAAGAGGTGGGAAGAAGAGAGATTCTGACAATTTCTCTGTCAAGTACCAGCCTCTTGGCAAAAAGCACACAACATTAAAATGCACTCTTGTGTATAGGTAGTACTAGTTCACATTTGATTGTCAGATCTGGCTAAGTGCCGCTCTTCAGCTTGATGTACAGACTAATACACACAGCTGGGTGGTATAACACGCTGCTCATCTCTTATGCAAGAAGCTGTCACACAGATGTCAAAAACATCAAGCTACTCACAAATACCTCCAAAAAGTAGAAAAAGACAAAAACTGAAGATCTGGCTATACCAGCTGGCTGATGTGTAAGTGTGAGCACTGTTACATGAGCATTGCTCATAGGCTCTTCCAACACATAAACCCGCAAATAAAAAAAAAATTTAAAAAGCCTTTACCTGAAGGTATCAGGCATCTTAAAAAGCATTTTTCTAAATCTGTTTTTCACATTTTAAAAATTATTAACAGTGTAACAGTTTACTCAGGTACCAGTATTTTGTTTCTTACACTTTAAAAACCAATGTGATTTTTATACATACATTAGTGATGCCAATACGTGAAAGAATCTTATGTGCACCATCCCTATGTCATCACGCACTGTGCGCTGCTCAAGAAACCTTGTTAAGTATTGTACTTGAGCCTTCAGAAAGGAGAAAAATCTCTGGAACTATCTTTGGTAGGCTGCTGCGAGTGTTAATGGATCTGTATCTGACTGCAATAACTGGAATGAATACCAGAAGCACTAATGCCAAATTTTAGAGTGTGCGATGAACTTCCTGCAGACATTAACAATCTCTGCTCATTTATTAGTAATAAACAGGTTTACTAATGAGATAGTTGGTTGTAAAATTCAGCAAGTGGAATAGTAATAACTGGAATCTCTCAATCACTATTTCCCCCCCCCCCCAAGTTTCATCATGGCAATAGAAATAGCACACTGTATGTTACAGAGCGGGAGAAGTAAGAGAAACACAGCTAATACACACCAAAAAGTCACAGGCCAAAATGCAGTTATGTTACACACACATGGTTTGTTATTTTCAAATTAAGTGGTATAAGGGAAAGATGGGACTTAATGACATTTTCTGGCCAAGAAGCATGACAGTGTAAAAATTTTTGCAGCTGACATTTCCCTGCAGGGTGTCAATACCATTTTCAAAAGGCTTCATTTCTCTCTTAATTGTGAGACAAAAGTTCAATATCTAGACTATAAAGGCTTGTGAAGGCCTCAGTGTTTCAAACGCAGAATTCCCACTTAATTTCATCAGCAAACAAGTCAGAAGACAATAGTCATTTTCCAATTTTTGGATCATTGTCTTGGCTGAAACAATGTATTATAAAAACTAATTTTATTGAAATCACATTGAAATATTATTGAAATTAGTTCTCACAACTAATTTAAAACTGCAATGTCACAACAGTTTCTAACACAGAAAAACACTGAAAACATGAAGAAGCAAAAGTTTGGGTTTTTTCCCCAGTACTTAGCATAAAACGCGCTGAAGAATGTATTGAAGAAATTGCATTCGTTCACACAAGGAGACTTAAGTCAATGCAAGTAATAGTCACCTCTAAAAAGATAACCCTGTTTGCTGCCCTGCATTTCTCCTGAATTCAGGGAAAATGTCAGCTTCGCTACACCAACTAATCTCTCTGGACCTGGAGCAGCATCCCATACAGGTGTAAAAAGCCAGTCACACAAGTCCAAGACATGGAAAGATACAACAGTGCCTATGAAACATTTAAGGATGTTAGGGTTTAGTTATACAAGAAGAGCTCACTCTGTTGAGCAGTTAAAATATCTACTTTATTCAAACTAGTAGACTGCCAAAAAACATGGCTGTTACTCACTATTCTGGAAAAGCCCATCTCACTATTCCCTAAAAAAGATTTCTTTCAGAAAGACACTATTTTGAAACTTCTAGCAGGCACATTCTCAACCTCTGAGGGGATGCAAGTAACTTTTTTCAGCCACTGATTACTTACTTTCACCTTACAATCAGCATTATGCAGAACAAAGCAAAAGATGAATCATGCTATGGAAAAGATACATGAAAGAAGACAATTCAAACAAAAACTGAATATCTCACTGTTGCATTTATCTTCCTATTTTAACAATTCTTAGATGTTTATTATTTACAAATATTTTGTATACACATCTCACTAGAGAACAATCATTTTTAATACTCTGCAGATGGCTGAGAACTGGCTGGACTCTTCGATCTACCTTTCAGGCAAGCTGGTGCATGCCTGATGCAGAGAAAACAGCACAACCAGCAAAACAATTAATTCCATGTACTCATATACAATCTTCCCTGCAAAATAACTGAATTTTCTGATTCACTATCTGACTCGTTACAGTGACCTAAAGTCCCACCTAATGTTGCCTTAACTTCATCAGGTCAATGATTTTTTTTTATTTATTTTTTTTTTTAAAATAAAGCAAAGATTGAAAATGCTCCTCATTTTTACTCCCCTCCACCCCCAGCAATCTTACAGGAAAGAGAGGTAAAAGAAAGCTGAACATTTTATCTAGGCTGAATTTTACCTATCCCATGTCTAGATCTGACAAATAATCTTATTGGGGCTAAAGGAGGGAACAATATACTGCTAGAGGTGAGAGTGCAAAGAGAAGACCTAGCAGCTTTGAAACATCGTCTCCACTCACAGCCTGCAAAAGCCCTTCTGCCTTAACTCCTTTCATCAGGAGTTCTTAAAACATTGGTTTATTTTTTCATCCTAAAAAAAGTTTTGCTAACTGCCTGATGCAGTTTTTACACTTTTGAGAATACCAACTTGGGACCAGAACTAGTAAAACAGAGACACTTCAGTTTTTTTGTTTTCAATGCAATCCAATTTACAGAAATTTCTGGGGAAGCTCCCAAAAAAAGGGCCTCTATTCAAAGCATAAGCAAGCATCATCTCCAAGACTGTATTTCCCAATAGTCTTTTGTTTTCCAAAAGGTGATCAGGTTTAGCAAGGCACTCTGAGAATGCATACTGTCAAGAAAGAAAGATCTGAATCACAAGTTCAGATGCAAACCTTTGGTTTTCCAAAAATCCCTCCTTTCTATTAGCTTCTTCTCCACATAAGAACGTACATTAGGGCCTGTGTTTCTCTCTAATACTTTTTTTTTTTTTTTAATCAACTATAATAAAACATGGATTTCTTTCAAGTCACACATGAAGAAAAGGGCTAGTGCTCTGAAGGGAGAGCTCAACAGCTTTATAAAGGAGGAAGATTAAATACTTTATGGAGTAAAATTTTGTCACACAGTACTAAGACCCCATCTAGAAGAAAACCACCGCTTCACAGAAACTTCCACAACCTTACCTCCTAACATTCTTTCACATGTTTTTAAAAAATAATTTTTTTAAAAAAAACAACACACCAAATTTGGGGTACTTTCTTACAGCAGGAATGTGATTTTGAAGTTGACGTTTGTTTAAACTACAAGGCTTTCCAAGTGTTAGCTATTAAAACTTCACAGCAACCAAGATCATTCAAGTGGCTCACTAAAACCAGTTATGTCAGAAATGAACCTAGAGTAATAAAACATACATTCTAAATGCACTATTACAGCTTTTATTTCTCCATTATCACACATATTAGATTTCAGAAATTTTTTTCTTCAAATTATTTCTGTAAACTCCACTCATTAAAAGATCTTAAGGCACTGGCCAATTTTACAGCACCATTTACTCACATGAAAAAGTTATATTTCCAGGTTACCCTCCATTACACTCAAGTCTTACCAAAAGCCTTGTCTGTGCCACATTCTTCCTATAATCCAGCCTTTCAAAAATACCGGCAGACGTACGACCATACTGTACCACACTTTGCATGCTACAGCTCCCCCCGCCCCCAATACTACATGCCAAAAACATTTTCATATATTTTCATATTAGGGACAAAATCCTGCATCATTATTATTATTATTCTATATAAACCCATATTAAAATTATCTATGACTCTCTAACAATATTTAATAGCCCAGAAATCCATTTCCTAACTATACTACAACAAAGTATGTTGGTTAGTTAATATAACCACTGTGCATCTTGCTCTCCCACTGAACAAACCAGTCCAGTTACAGAAGTAGTAGGATGCAGTTCAAGTGATCTGGTCATAAAAAAAATTACATAATGAACAATCTTCTGTAATGCAAAGACCTCGGGTCTAACGCCAGTATTTGTAACTGAGCAGCTGTCTAAAAGACTGTTTGCTATTCTTTCCTGCAAAGGTACTGTTTGGCTTTGCTTACTAATTTCAACCTCTTTTACCCTTCCTCATAAATCACGAGGCCTAGATTTTGGTTCACACGCACATGCAGACCAGTCATGCATATGCACAACATATTTGACTGATGTAACTGAACTAAGAGTTAATTTATGCATTGAAGCAGCTTAGCAATGTGTGAAAAATGTCTTTGCTACCAGTATCCCCTCTCTCCCCACCTTGACGTGTTAAGGGCCCCTTAATTGTTGTTTTAACCTAGAGGAACATTGTTCCTTTGGCCAGTGGCTGTTAATGGAACAGAACTGGCAACTTTCTTACCCAGCTGAGTGTAGATTTGTCACGCACAGATTAGCATTTTAAGTAATCATACTAAAAATTTGAAGTGATAAATTGTTCAAACACAGCCACTTTTTGCTGACAAAATGCCCCTAAGCCTCCTCAGTATACCTGTCAATAAACTTCTACCATCACTGCAAGCATTTTGACGCCATCGTCCATTTCTTGTTCCCTCTATCATTTGTGCATCCTCTTTCAGCAGGTACCAGTTGGTAAATGGATCAGTTGTATTAGGTAAGAAGTAAGAACATTCAAGCTTTGTTTGAAAATAATGATCAAGTTTCAATCAGACCTCCATCCTTCAGTTTTCTTCTTATACATATGGCCACAAGAGCATACATGCACCTAAGAAAATGTTTAAAACAGTAGATACTTTTAGATCAACATGTCTGTGAATCACAAGCAATAGATAAGGACACCGGGCCATTTCTGCATGCCATTCTTTGCATCGTTTCACTGAAAAATAGCCAATAGTTGCTGAGAAACTAGATTTCTTCATCGAGCAGTTCTTAACCCACTCACCTCCAAAGAATCAGCAGACAGAAGGCTTAGTGACTGTCATCAATAACTGACTTTGCATCATGTATCAAAAATAATGCTATACACCCAGTCCCAAGAAACCAAGTAGGTTTGACCAGTTATGAAATACTAAGCACAAATTCTTCAACAAAGAAAAGATACAATAAAGAATAACAACAGATAAAATAAAAACCATAGATAAAAGGGTAAATGCTGAAACAAGGATACATTTGGCATTGCTGTCTGTGGACTTCTCATGTTCTAATGACATGAAGAAGTTACTGATGTTGCCTAACCCCTACTGAAGTCTAGTACCAGAATGCAGGGCACTACAGCTGTAGAGCCTTAGGAGCTGCATACTACGCTTATGAATGGGAAATATACTGACACGGTGCTGTTTCTCCTTGAATGGCCCAAGGAAACAGAAAGAACCATTAAGAGTCACTGCAACATTTTGGGAAGCACTGCACATCTGCAATGTGGAACTGTACAGCCTTCACTGGGGGATAATATCTAATTAGAGTAGCAAAGCAAGAGCGAACACACTGACTAACCACCAGAAAATGAATCAAGGATCTCCAGAATGAAAACCAAGGGCTGACACAGCTTGAGATGCATATTCAGAACCTTTGTGACAGGCTTATAACTTCCGTAGGTATAGATAAAGAACTTTTAAACACACACACGAGCAGGTCACACTAATACAGTTTTCCAGAAACAACAGCAAGATCAAAGATGCAATTAATTTTCTTGCAGCTTTTCATCATTTCCAGAAAATACTGAGCCTTGCAGGATTTCTGGTCTATATATATTTTGATAGGTAATGGTAGAAGTATATAATAGGTATATATAATATATAAATATATATATATAAAAAACATATATAGGTAATGGTATAGTCTATAATAAGGATACTTAAGGGGAGGGGGGATTTTAACTGTTAAAACATCACCCAGAAGAAACAGCAGTCAAAAGTAAAGTGGAAATAAAATGGATATTTGGAAAAAAAAAAATAAATAGGTATTTCCTTAAATACTTAAGTTTAGGATCAAGCATGGTTTCCAAAGTCCCCTTGATAATGCTGCTGAAGATAGTGTTCATGTAGAAAGAGCAAGTGCTAAGTGCAAATGTTTGTGCCATGCAGTCGGCTACAAGGAAGATCAATAAGGAGCTAGAGCATTAAATTTCACATACTGTAACTGTCATGCTCATTACATAGTATTTGAACATCTTTGTATTTGTTGACTCTTGATATTTTTTTACAGAACTAAATTATTTTCCAGAGATTTTACTAGGACAGTAATCACTATGGAAGTATAAAAGCACTTACAAACTTGGTGAAATTTGAAGACCTTTACAGCCTTCCAAGACACCGTATTTGATTATTTAACTGTACTCTTCACTCTGGAATGAAAAGGCAGGAAGATTGTTGAAAGTCTTACAGATAAAAGGAAATGTATTCCAGGAACACTTTTCTTTTGCGTTAGTCACATTTCACCAGATAGAGCGCCAATGTATTTCAAAGGAGGTATTTACAAGGTAATTCTTGAAAGTATACGCCACAATTAACAAAATCACTGCAGATGAATACAGAGAACGAAGGGGTACGCTAGGTCCCCTGGGGTTCAGCTGCAGAAGCAGCACCCTGCCTCCTGCCTCTGCTCTTCAACCTGTGATTTGTCCTTTTCAAGGACATGATAAACACAGATTTTCCTTCACACATTTCTCACACTAGAGGAGTCTTTGAGCAGAAGCTTTGTGCAGTCCCCCCTCCTCTCCCCAAAACAATTTAAAGGCAACCATCACTGATTTGTTATCATGGTTACAACAAATTCGGTGTCATACAAATTGTCAATGTATTTCCAAAACAGCACAACCAATGAGATGTTATTTTTGAAGCTACACAGGAGCACAATGTTAACACAGTTGCATCATTTTTTACAAATGATTTTCAAGAACATAAAAATTACAGCTCACATTATGTCAATAAATTTAACATATGCATCAATATTTGTACAAGAGTATTCAGTTGCAAAAGTGCCATTTGTAACATTTTACACATTTAGAGTAACCTGAGTAATAAATGCATAGACATCATTTTGTATTTATAACATAATAGAGAATAATTTCCTAATTTTGTATAAACTACATCATTGGTCAAACGATAACACTCACTTAGAAAACTGATGAACTGCAGTTGTTGCCTCAACTTTCTAGTAAGACAACTATTAATGAAACACCATTGAATTTTGGCATACAAGTTTAAGAAGAATATTGCTATATGGGGGTTTGCTGAAAGAAGATTTTTTTTTTTCCTGTAACAAGAATTATTTAAAGAAAAAGCTTCATAGCAAACAATGCAAACAGAGTGAACAATTCAAACTTAGTTAATTTTGTTTAGTTTGAAGGCTTTGTTTTGTTCACAGCCTCTGGAATAAGCTACATGGGAACCAAAAGCTAACATTTAGCATTTAAGTTGGCAGACAACGATTAGAATGCAGGGTCTGAAAGAAGGTTAGGCAAGTTCAGACCAGAAACAGGGAGCACAATTTAAAAGAAAGGATAATTAAGCATTGGAGCAGATCACCACTGTGTGAGATGAATTCTCCGTCATGGGAATTCTTTTTTTATATCAAGTTTGGTTGTTTTTCTAAATGATACATTTTAGTTCAGTGGTTCCCAAACTGTTTAGACCAGCAGACAGCAATGAATCATCCGTATTTCCTTAAGAAGTTCTGCACATACAGCCTAACCAAATAAACTGGAGGCAGTAGAGCCACCCTGACTGAAAGTCTGATGCATCTTATTCCTCAGTTTGGTTTTGATTCATCACTTTGCCAGTCACCAGTGGTCAGTGAATCAGGAGACCCTGGTCTACTGCTGTAAGAATGTGTTTTACTGAAGTCCTAAAGCTGGTGTTAGAAATTCTCTTCTGCCTCACAACTCATACAAACTTAGACAAGAGTTTGTCGGGATCTGTATTTCATAGTACTTGGAACATTTACAGTACTATCATAAGGTTAAAGAACTACAGCTAAAGGAAGGACTATTCAATTTTCTTTCACTCACATTTTACTCTTAAACTGACTTTGCATGATTTCAAGAATAAGCTTAGGGTATACTAAGAGGCAAAATACAAGAGAGAACTAATCTGCTATGAAAGAAGTAGATCTGTTAAGCCACTTGCTTTGTGCCAAACCAAGGCAAATTTCATAATGCAAATCAACATTTTGCTTAAGAATCCATTTGTTGAGCAAACTTAGGAACTGTTACTTTTTTCAAATAATGCTGTTTTAATAAAGCAATCCTAACTCTTGAAAAGGCTAATACTTAAATTCCAGTTTTCATTTTTATTATTTGCATATACAGACCTTATTTGTTGTTAACTTTTTCCCTCACTTGCAATGATCAGGTATAATTTTGCAGAGCAGTACTACTTAACTAAAATGGATATGCACAAAAATTATTTCTTAAGTCTTCTGTGTACATTTGTTCAGGGAAACTTTTGTCTGTCCTTTCTCCCCATACACTTACATTCCTAACCGGTCTAAGAGTCTAGATAGTCCTGCTGCTACCACTGTCTGCACTTTGTAAGTATGTAGTAGTACAGTAGTGACAAATCTTTTTAAAAATCATTTCTTCCCTTCTCCATGCTACTCTCAAATACAGGATGGATTTCCAAAGGTGAAAAAAAGAGAGAGGCTGGCAGAGAGAGGACCATGCCAGATTTCACCACAACTCCCCTTTGTCTTATTTGCTCCCTTCTGCTGAAAAAGAGTCCTAGACTTATACTACTGCATATTCCTACTGCCAAACTTAATAAACAAACTATTCCTACAAAGAGTACTAACTCATTCTAGGATGGTTTGGATTCATTCTCTAAACAAAGGAAGAAGAGAGGCAGCCATACTGATCCGTAACAGGTAGTCAAGCTGTACCAGGCTGATAGAAAAATACAGACATGTTTAATCAACTGTGTGGTAACATTCAAAATTGAATCCATGAAAAGACCCAATAAAGAAAAAGCACCAAGTAATCTCTGACTGTATTTTTAAGTAAATATTTGTACGTGTTATATAAGAACACCATCAAAAAGCCCACAGGTAAATTAGTCCAAGGGAAGGAACAGGGATGGTGAGGAGAGGTAAAAACCCTTTATAAAAAGAGAGATACGCACACACACACAAAAATCCTAATATGGAAGTACCACTTGACAAAGAGAAGGATTGTTCTGAACTATTGTAAAATTGAAGGCACGCAAGCAAGTCTCTGTCCAAATGACAATATTGCGGACACCTTAAAATTCTAAACTTTCTTGCTTCCTTAGAGGATATGTCAAAGACAAGAACAAATAAATTTCATTTCCTTCAGAATGTCTACAAGGACTGGAGTCAACCATTTTATAATTTGATACAGTGGTTTTATATGTTGGGGTACTCTCAACCTGAAATTCAAAAATCTAGGCCACCCTTTTTGACACATAGTATGCGTGTCTGTGTTAAAACCATCTGAGTGACAGCAGCTCAGATGCATTAATAAGGGAGGCTGAGGGCAAGGACTGACATTAAGAGAAAGCTGCCAGAGCCACCTTTGTTCTTATTTGCTGGCTTAACATGCTGTATTACTTCCCCTTCCACAATGGAATTACTTCAGCGGTAACTAGAATTTCAAGAAGGGCTAGGTGAAAAAAAGAATGAACAATGTAGGATTTAAAAAAAAAAAAAATCATTGGAAGGGAGGATTTTAAAATTAAATAGTATCAGACAACTGCAAGAGCTTATGACCAACATTTAACAGTACATGTGCTGCAATTCCCTTCTAAACTAGAAGTGACAAAGGTTTGATAGTCTCCATGCAGAGGTGAGCTTCCATATGACAAATGCCTCAAATCGCTGTTATTTGAATTAATTCATTACATAGGAATTTCATTAGATTTGTACTTAAGCAGTTTAACTAAAAAAGACCACCTTTATCTAATAATTCTGGGAACCCTTAACTCTCTATGTCCTTGCCACTGCATTTGGAAAGAAACATGACAGGGATCCCTACCACACCATTTATTCAAGGACCTTTTCTTTTTATTTCCATCAGAACAATTTTCAACATACTCGCTCATTTCCAGCTAATAAACTGCAAAAAAAGCAAGGTATATTTAACTCAGGCTTCCCACCTCTATTTTCATACTAAGCAGAGTAACTGTTTGAACATCATGACAGCAGACAGATCACCTTTAACACGCATGTGAGAACTGTTCCTCTAGAACAAAGTAGAAGGATCTGTACCAAACTTCATAAAGCATTACAACAGGCTTCTAAAGCATGCCGTTGTTAAAAGACAGCGTACTTTAATTTCTATAGCTCCTCGTTCAATTTCTTTTGTTCTTTACACTGACAAGTTAACTGTTCTGTGCTTACAAGTTTTCAATAGCCTATTACAAAAAGACTCAAATTTGTTTGCATTGCACACCACAGGGATTAAAAAGGAGTTAATATATATCTTTTCAAAACTATTGTGCAGAAAATAGCTGTGTTGTACAGGGCTTGGGCTGTGACCCGCTTAACTTTATTCACAGAATGCACAATCCATCACGTACAAAAACACAGAGGAAAATGTGAGGTGTTAGTAAGTACCACTGTTAGTGAGAAATTCTGCTAATTATTACACCAAATAAGCATAGTCAACAGGCCAGAGCTGTGAGAGGGCATGTTTCAGGGCATTAAACGGCTGCCTTGGATGGAGATGAATATATTACACTATGCCCTTTAACAATAAAACAATTTCCCTGACACTTACAAATCCAGGCAGCTCTAGTAGCACAGATGAAGAGCTCAAGACTGTACTTGGCATACAACGATGTTTCAGTGCCACCTAGTGACGTGCACTTTAACTTTATTGTCTCTTAAGATTTATAGTACATGAAAAGTTCAAAAGCTAATTCAGCTCAAGTGTGGAGTCCGCACCGTACCAAAGAGAAACCTCACCCTCTGCCAGGAAAAGACAGACAAAGAGAGGTCGTGATGAAACAAACTCCTCCCCTTTCTTTATAACTAAAACATACGCTTCCTTAAAGAGCTGATAAAGCGTTACATACATTTTTATTACAACCTGCTCTTACAGTCAAAAAAAGAGAAAAGTCTTGCAGGAAAGGGCAAAACTCAGTATATTGTAAAGCCTATACTATGCACAAGAAGGTTTAGATAGCTTGGATATTTTATGAAATTGATTTTAGGAAAGCATTCCATCAAGTTAGTAATTTATGGATACTTTACATACAGATGAATAAGTTAAAAAACCTGAATCTGAACCCCACATCTATCATCATGAAATGGATAGCAACATATTAATACTTTATAGTACTAATTTCAGTAGAAAATCACCCTCAAAGCAGCTTTTTCCTATTCAGTAATAGCAAAGTGGCATTAAATTGCCAGTTCAAGTTCTTCATGACTAAATTTTGTGTTCTTAGCTTCATTAAATTAAACTAATATATTTTAGGGTACATTTTTGAACTGCACACTATAGAACAAGAAAACAAAATCTGAAAAAAAATCTAAAATCCCCACAAGGCACTTACTACTGCAGGAGGACACTAAATGCCAGTTCTGATTGAAATATAATCTCTATCAAAACATTTAAAAAAAAGATGCTTAGCGATCGCTTTAAAAATAATTTCTCCAAATTCTGAAGCAGCAAGAAGAAGTGTTAGGGGGAAGAACGAAGAGGGCGAATAACGGCTTTTAAAACATTGCCCATGAAAACATTAAACAGGCTGCAACAGAACTCCACGTGCAAAAAGAGTTTGTCTAACAATTTCCCTACCCCAAACTCATTGAAATCAAAATATAAGCTTTTTAGCAAGGTTTTGCATGTGCTCAGAACCTGACTATTACAGGGTCTGGACCCTGAAGATTATATGATGAACAAAGAATCTTCTTCATTTATGTATCTGCATCAAAAAACACTTGAGATGATGTGCAATGAAAGAAGATTCTCAAGTTAAAATTCTCACCTTGATGGTTAGATTAAGGCAACACAACCTTGTGGATTAAACCTTCTACTGTATTAGACACATAGTTACGATGTAAAGTGCCTAGATACTGCAGGACTAAAAAGCCCTTAGAAATCCAACTGGGAAAAGCTTCACTTGGTGAGCAGGCAGCACACTGTAACTAAGTTTGGAAACCTCTACTGCAAATATACTTTAGATGTTTGAATCTATACCCTGCCTTAGGACCTGAACTGCTGCCACAAGAATCAATATTGTCCCTACTTTAAATAGCAAATAAAAAAAGAAGATAACCTTGTTCCTTACATGTCATATAGAATTCTACTCACGGCTTCTCAAATTAGACTTTGGGTTTCAGAGAACGTACTTGTACCTCCTGGAGTACTTTCACTGCTATCACATCTTGGAAAGCTTAAATGAGGAGACTGGAGGAAAGATGTTCTGATACAAAGCAGTGAACAACAGTACAACAGTTAAGGAACTGTAGAGCCCACAAGAGAAAGAAGGCAGTATTAACAGCAAAAAACAACTGTAACTCCCTGTTTACCATAGCAATAAAAAAAAAAGTCCAAAGTTTGATGATCACTGAATTGTATTATTAATGTCCAAGCTTTTATGAATCTGTCATATTTTATTGCTTTTACAAGAATACTTCATTTTATCTACCAGCAGTTGTGTTCAAAAGAAAGAGGATTTAAACTACAGTAACTCCTGATCAGCATGTTAGAAGTTTTCATCTAAAAAGATCCCAAACTACTATTTGCCTTGAGAAATACACGTAGATCATCTAATCCAAATTAGGTATCTTTTCTTAAGGATCCTGAGATGTGCAGCCCTCTGAAAGCCAGGGGTATGCTACTTTACTAGATTCCAGATGCAATCTTAAAGTTAAGTGGTGCGTAATTTCCAATTCTTGACATCCAAGAAGCAAACAAGGAATATGGGGCAAGTTTTAGACAGTAGAATGAGCCCACTCAGGCTTCTCTTCAGTTCAGTGCCCGTTCAAAACATCTACTAGCATCAAGCTATCAACACTCTAGCTCTGTAGTCCATATCAGTTTTACAGCCACAGAGTAATGCTTCTCAGAACAGCTATCACTTGCAAAACTTTCTACCTCAAAGTAAAACTCATCCAAGAAGAGAACATGTCACATTAAATTTCTGTCACATTCCTTTTGTAAAACATACCATTCACATACTTGCAGGAATATGACATTTTTCCCCCTTGCAGTATACCAACCCTTTCACAGAATCACAGAATGGTGGTGGTTGGAAGGGACCTCTGGAGATCATCTAGTCCAACCCCCTGCCAGAGCAGGGTCACCCAGAGCAGGTTACACAGGACCGCATCCAGGCGGGTTTGAATCTCTCCAGAAAAGGAGACTCCACACCCCACCCTGGGCAGCCTGTGCCAGGGCTCTGTCACCTCACAGTAAAGAAGTTTTTCCTCATGTTCAGACAGAACTTCCCGTGTTCCAGTTTGTGCCCATTGCCCCTTGTCCTGTCGTTGGGCACCACTGAAGAGTCTGGCCCCATCCTCTCAACACCCACCCTTGAGATATTTATAAGCATTGGCAAGGTCAATCCTCCAAAGGATTAAAATTCTTTCCTTAACAGCTGGAAAAACTATTTGCCCTTATACCTCAAGAAAGACTTGACTGACCAATGCTGAACTGGTCATACGCCTTAGATATTCCACATTCATAATCATTCATATTCTCAAGGATGCTGATTACTTACGAACATTGAATGGTTATCCATGCTGAAGCCATCTCTAAGAAAGGAATTGCTAAGCATCTTTCCAACAAAAGCAGTAAGCAGGGGAAGAATACTAAGCAAAAAAGTAAAACAAAGTTTCCAGTATCCACTTCCAAGGAATTACCTTTGCCACAAAATATTAAAACAAAACAAAAAACAACCTTAGTGATGACTTAAAGCAACAAATTCTAAAATTACGGTCTATGTTCTCTTTTGCTACTATAAGAAAATGAATATATGGAAAGTGGCTTGATAGTGCTCCATTTTACTTCATTTTCAGTATTAATTTGTTTTAATTACATGACATGACAGATCATTAAATGCAAACAGGTTCATCATAGTAATACAAGCTTCATAGAGTATTTAAAAAAAATTCAATTTACAGTCACCTTTGTTTTATTTCTTTCCTATAACTCAAAGCTATTTGGAATGCACTAAAAAGCATAAGAACCTCCAACAAGTTCACCTACTCTACAGTATAAAAATTAAGTTGTTATCCTATGCTTCTGATACAGTAATTTCCTTTTAAAATTATGTGGAAAATCCAGAGTGACCTGTTTTAAAAAGTGCAGTGCAAGCAATACCAACTATTCTACAATCATAATTTGCAGGTTCCCCCAAAAAACAAAACAAAGGCGCATAAACAAGTATCATGCACTTCAAGGACTCTGGACATCGATAAAATGGATTTACTCCCATGAAACTGCTCAGCAGTGGAGAGGGCAGGAGGGAGAAGGATATTGCTTCTTGCTCTCATGAATTCTTTTGAGTATAGCCACAGTATAACTTTCTTTGGACACAGTTCTTAATACAGCTCCTATTTCAGAAAATCCAATGTATAACTACGGTAAAGTAAAACAGGGCGATTGTGAGCTTCTAGTAACATACAGGTCAAAATGTACTTTTGGTTAATATTAAACATTTGATTATTATCCAATTATTAATTCTTATTCTTGAACTTAGTAATCATTTTTACATTATAGTAGGCATGGAGTGATATCAACACCAGGAGATTATACAGATGAAGTCTTGAAAATTGTCTTGTATGACAGTAAAGATTCACAGCTTTTCAAATGCCACATAAAATAGGTAGACTGAAATACAGTAGTTGAGTCCCCAACAACTACTTTTATAATACGAGTCTTACAGAGAAATGCTGCTAGTTATTAACAGAAAGTTGTCCTATAGAAATGTATACCATATTATACTGGGTTTTATCCACATTACTGCAGAAACAGTCTCTTTTCTGCTGTCAAGATGCTTTTGCTGTATGTAAATATTTAATGTTATTACCATCATTCACTCAGTGCTCATATTGTCTGATCAAGCATCTATTAGTGTCTGCTAGATACACTTGAGGATAACATTTATTCATGTCTACTGCTCAGTCACATGCAGGCCCTACTTCTCAAAGGTTCCTCAAAGTTCAATAATTTATTAAACACTGTGCACAAAGGTCTGTATCATTTGCAAAAATGCCTAACTGCAGAGTATGCAAAACTAGAATTTTACTTGTGCAAGTGTATGCACTAAATGGATAGAACAGGCTATAGCAGTTTATACAATACCAAGACTGTACTTTTACTCAGGGTTGTGTAAGCAATTTAAATTACAGAAATAAATTTTACGTTACCAGAACTCCCGGGTAAGAAATACAGATTTTAACAGGAGTATACTGAGTACATTTTAGTTCGCATAATTCACTGAAAACAAATCAAAACAAACATCAGTGGTCAGTTTTATCCCTGGTTGTAGTTGCAGGTATCACAACATTTTTGTATTTACCTAAATTCATAGTACTGTATGTAACAGATGTACCGCATGTGTAATACAAGATTTTATCATCAGTATTATCACTTGATACACCTTCCAATAAAATACCTTAGAGCTGAGATTTCCAAAACACTGAAGTCCTGTTGAGACAGACAAGACAAATTGCCAGAGTTCTCAAAAGGCTTGCGTAGGATTAAACAAGTCTCTTCAAATCGATTGCTCAGTTTGTCTGTAACAGAGAAATCTGGATACGAAATATATAAAATGAATATTTCATAACCCTTAGCCTTAATTTCACCTGCATACAAAACGTCAAATGAGGACAACACAGGAGTGACTGGGTTTCCAAGGTGCTTAAGGCTGGTCGGTTTGTTCAATCTTTTAAGACTTAAGCAGAGGCACCTAAGCAGGGGGAGCTTATAAAAGTCTCATTCAAAAGAAAAGAGAAGCCTTTAACAAGATATTTGAAATATAATACTGTCATAATTTGTAAGGAGAATGTTGTTGAAATAAAAGAAAAATAATTAGCTAGATGAGAAGCAGGATGGTCTCACTAAAGGTCTGAAACCAGTTTTTGTTTCAAATCTCAGTTTTAGTTTAGACAAAAGGGAATCGTTAGCTTTTTTTTTAGGAAACTGTAAGCATCACAAACAGACCATCATAGAAAGTGCAAGACAGCACAATTATTCCTTCTATCCCAGTAGACCATCACCCTTTATGAACATGTGACAAGACTCAGCTATTCATCAATGAGGCTAGAAGGAAATGAAAATGTTGAATTCAAAAGATCTGCCTTTCAGTTAACATCCTTAATGTAAATTAGGGTTAAATGTGAATAAAATTAATATTTAATCACTTGAAAAACTTCTATTCCTTTCTTCTCTTTAAACACTAAAACTTAATTATAAAATAATGTAAAACAAGTGTAAATTTAAAAGAATCATTTTGAAGATGTGCATTAATAGTTCAAGACCTATTGACACTGAAGAAAAGAAGGCGAATCCTAACATTATGTTGCTTTAAAGTAACATGTGATTCTACTCCTTGCCAACAGACAGCAGGAGCCCAAAGACACGGGGGAGTGCTGTGGTAGGAAAGAAGGGAGAGAGCAGCATGGAACGGCATTGCAGGAGGACAGCAGAGCAGGGCTGACCTAGGTTAGAAAGGCAGTCAAGTACGACTGCAGGAGCAGGGCAGTGCTGGCGAGAAGAAACCCAACTGCTAGAACAGGGTCTCAATATATTGCCTCACATTTCACCACAAAATAAAAAGTTCGTGTCATACAGGGGCACAATCCATTATCTAATTATGATGCAGCATGATACACAGAAAATAGTGCAAAATCAGGAAGAAAAGCATCTGACATCAGCACAATACCTCTCCAAAATCTAAACTGCTGCCCTCTCAAACTTTCGTAATGAAATCCCACGCAAAGTGAATCCTATGGGCCTTATGGTTTTGCACATAGTGGTTACCATTAACATGGTCTACATTTACCATCGGTTACCACGCTGTCATATGGGAAAGCTAACAATTATTCTCTATTCTAACACAGAACTTTTTACGTGGTAAAAACTCAACATATAAAAGCTCAGATTTTGATAATTTTTATCTCCATGACAGGCAATGTGGCTCTAAGTAACTGAAGGGGCTCACTCCACCATTCTTCTCTATGTAAACTTTGAACTAAACCCAGGTTAGAATTCGTTTCCACAAACAGTAATGAAATTCAAAATCTCTGAAGTGTTTCCCATTCTTTCTGGAACATAACTACAGCAATTTGTCACTTGCAAAAAATGTGTACAAATGAAAGACAAGAGTGAGCTTTCATAGGAAGCAGCAGTCACACAGAGTATGCATTCGAATGCTGAAAACCCAAATCCAAGAACTTCTTTCAAATCAGCTTTTGACTACTCTGAGTTGAAATCTTTACCTTCCTCTCTTACACCCTAAAATTTCCCCCTGCACCTGCTAAACTTCTTTTGTTTAGAATTCTCTTGAAGTTATAACCTACTTCAAAAAAAAACAGCTTCTGTGAGGAGGTGGTGTGTTCTGTGAAAAATGGTTAAGTAAGTAACATAGTGAATTCTAATATTAACATCATTCAACAAATAAATCCAGCAGCATTGTCTATCTCTGAAGCATACCACTCTCAGAAGTTCGGTTTTACTGAAGTGAACCAGACACCATTGCTCAATCTCACAAACTGTACTTGAACATAATGCAACTTTTCCTTCCAAAGGGAAAACTCAAAACCAGTCGAGTACAATGGTTAACCTTTCCAAATACAGACAAGCTCAATTGCACTGTGCAGGATATTTCTCCCTGGAACAAGCACAAGTGGTCATTTCATTTCTGCCCTGCTCAAGTCAAAGAAAAGACAGATTGAGATACACATATATAGATACATGTATATATAAAGTTGGTATTACCAAACAGCATCAAAATACAAAAGAGGAAATTGATTATCTGCAAAATATTTTTTCAGTACAAAGAATCCAACGCTCCTCTGAAACTATAAAGGTTTATTAGACTTGACCATCACAATGTTGGTATTTTGTTAAATCCCTTTTTCTGGTTATTTAACTTCTGCTAATCGAACTTCACTAATGCCTAGTAAAAGAAAGCAGTCTTATTTCCTGTCAAATAATAGGTTTTCTTGCCCCGTTCTACAATCACATTGTTTACATGGACTTTGTTGACTGTACTCTACCACACAACATTTTAAAACCTGAATCCCAATCAGGGCTACCCTCATTAAAAATATGACCTTTCACCTTCTATGAAGCACTGCTAACATAAATTACATTTTGTTGTAGCCCAAAGGTGATAGAGATGAGAGCAGGATAAACAAGGTATAATACAAAAGCCAGTTGGGTCAGCCTTTCATTATAGCCCTTTCAAAAGCTATTAATCTCGCTTGTAGTCAGTAGGCTGAAAATAATTACTTCTTCTAACCTATGTTGTACTCAAAAGTAGCAATAAGGACAGGTCATGCAAGACGCAAATAATTCTTGGTCCTCATAAAACCACTTCAAATGGTATTAGGTGAACATCATGGCATGTTGCTTCAAATCTCACTGACAGGAGGAATCTCAACAATATCAATTGAACATTATGCTACGTCATATCAGCTGCATTTGGCCATAATAGACCACAAAGAATGGATAAGAATTAATCATGGTAAATTCAAAGGAACTATAAAATAGTTCTTTAGCTTTTAAAATGCAAATAGAAAATGCTCCTCTTCAAGTTCAGCTTAATTTATCTTTCAAATCAGGGTCCACATTTAAAACACTAAAAGAACCACCGAACCTTAGTTATCTTCAGTCTACTTAGTGTGTCTTGGTTGCCTTCTGACTTACAAGAATTAACACTGACCTTTATCACATTAAAAGAATAAGAGATTCTCATGTTGGTAGGGAACATGAGGATCCTGGGAATCACACATTACTAGACAGCAGCTCAGTAAAAAAATTAAACTTGATCACTCAATGATAGTTTTAACTACTGTCTGGAGAATAGATAGTTACTTCAAAGTTACACATTAAGAAAAGCTCGCTGACAACAACCAGGCTACTAACAAATTTGTGATGAACTGCATACTGAAACAGTAGTATTTCCCTAAAACTGTTTGTTTAAAAGAATCTTCTACTGAGAATGTCATGTGCAGATGGTTCTAGAAGAAAGTGAATTTAAATACTGCCTGAGAGTTCTGCCAACTAACAGCAACCTACTGCTTATTCATCTGAACTAAATAGCTAAGTGATAACAAGGAGGGGGGGGGGAACCCACAGAAATTTGCGTTGTGCAACACGAACAAAAATTCTGTGCCACAATCAATCACATCAGCCTTTTACACATAACTGGGAGAGACCATGTACATAGTATGTAGAACAACAGAGATTCACATCTCGCTCAGGGCTTCTAAGAGCTACTGCAAGGTAGAGAATACTGTGGGACACTACCTGAAACTTCAGTGCTTGTTTTTTTTAAAAATCTACTGGTCAGCTAGTAAGCCAATTACACACTTAGAAGTTTCAGCCAATTCTTATCAAAGCCCATTACAAAACTTCTACTGAAATCTCTGAAAAGGCCACTAAACATTTAATGCACTGATAATAGATAGCTGGAGAGACAGGGAAAAAACCCAACAAAACAACCCCTCAAAACAAAAAACACTTTCCATTGTATTTTTGTAGTGATAGACTAGATTTCCTAAAGCTTTTTTTTTTTTGGGGGGGGGGGGGGGGGGGGGCAGGGGGGAGATGGGGGGAACTGTCATTGCTACTATTATTATAAAGTACTAGCCAGTAGGATATGCTGTTAGAACAGACCTGGAATCAGAAGAACCTTTTATTCAATTTCCAGTGCCAATTTCCTAATCTTGCTTTGAATATGACCAAATCAATCAGTTTTCCTAAGGCTTATTTTTCCAGTCCTCAATCTTCCTCCAAGATTGCTTCAAGACTTCAAAAACAGCAAGAAACTCTCACATTAACATTTCAATCACATACTCATTTTGTCCCTAAACTAGCATATAAACAAAAACAGTCTGTCATAAAATAATGACATCTGCAGATGTAAGTAGAAGGGACATCTGCTTAAATTTGGATCCAACCGAAGAGAGTACAATGCCAGTGACTTCAGCACAGCTACATCACCCCACATCAGAACTCCCTTTAACGATCAAGAAAATCAAGATGATGAAAGAAAGTAGGTTCAGTGCCTAGCTATGCAACTATCAAACAGCTCAGGAATCTGCCCAAGGACAAAGGTAGACATGCCAAAGAAAAAAAAAAAAAGGCAGATAACTGCAAAACAAATAGTAAGTAACCTTCAAGAACACAAAAGTAATTCTGAAAGAGATTAGTGTAACTACAGGCATTTTAGACATCTAGCCTCACTCAAGCAGTGTGAGAGGACCCAGAGAAAGGTCCAATACTTTGGAAATCTCCCCCCTCCCCCTTCCAAATAAAAGTAGGCATTCCTATATTTCAAAGAACCAGGCACAGATCCAGGTACAAGCCAGTCCTTACGAAATACAATGACAGATTTTAGTAGTAGGCAACAATGATTTTGTCTACCTGCATCTTTCTTTTGGTACTTCATGGCCAATTATGGTAAAGTTGCTCAACAGGATGCATACATAAGAAAATTCCTGTCACAGAGCAGATGCAAATTTAATTACTTTAAGTTAAACCTTCCATCGTGTCTAGAGGTCCTTCAAAAATGCAACTGTAAACAAGCACTACATTGCAATCAGGTGTCAAGGGCTTATTTGATCTCTTACAAAATATGTCACAAATCACTGGCAGAAAGTGGGTCGAGAGGGAGAACAAAGGAAAAAACTGTCAATGGACTAGGTAGCTCATGTGAGCGTGCCTATTAGTGCACTGGATCTTTCTGCTCCTGTCTAATGCTGTCCATATAAAGCCTTCTTAGTTTGACAGTGTTCTGTTATCCTGCATTTGATGTAATTTTTCTGTAGTAAGCAAAAAGAAAAAAAAAAAATCTGTGAAAAGAACTGATAGAGTAACCAAAGAAAACATTGAAGATACCAAAATCATCCTGCTGAAATACCAGTTTTGTGCTAGTCTTCATTTGTTATATGTTACATAACTTCTAACATCCTCAATCACATAAAAGCTGGAAGGAAATTAACTTTACTTTGCAACAGTATTACAGATGGCCACAAACACGTAACAGGTAACATGTTCTCTTAAGGAAGAAAATGACAATATTGTCCAACTGGCTGGAAGCAAAGCATGTGTATGTGGTTTGCACACTTCACCTTTCACTGAAACATCAGGTACTTTTTGGGACTAGAGGGAAAATACCAGGCACCTCTCCGCAGTATTCTGGCAGTCCAAAAATTCTAGTAGATCACTGCTCATTATGAATCCCTGCACTACAGTGTAGCTCAGAACAGACACAGTTTAAATGACAAAGTATCAGTAATTTTAAGAGATTTGTGAATACACAACTACGAAGACATACCTCTTATGGCAGGAAGACTGGGTAGGTATTTTATTTAGTAGAAGAATCCACTAGACGTACATAAGTGTACAGTTTCCTGCACACACTCAGTTAAGCCATATGACTGCATAGTTAAAAATATAATTTAAAAAGTCATTAAAAATTCAAGACTAAATATGCCAAACATTTCTCAGAGTTCTTTTGAGATCTGTGGAGTTACAACAATAGATGAATTGTGCAACTTCAGCAAAGACTAACCGGTCTGCAAAGCACAGCTTGTCTGTTATAAAGTATACAGCGGGGGGGAGAGAGCGGGGGACGGGGGACAGGACACACAGACACACTAACCCAAAATGCATCATGCTACAGCAGCCACGGCAGTTGGAGGCAAGGTAATAGCTGTAGGTATGTCTTTTATAAGATCATCTAGGATCACCAGGCAAAGTCAGACCAGGTTTTGGGCACACAAGCCCTTCTTCAGCTTTGTCTAACTTTAATAACCTTACAAGTTGGTCTATATACATATTACCTCTACCTATCAAACTTGGCTTAACACAGCAGGGAAAATACCAGAACTGTTATTCTTACATTAAGTATTTAAATACTGCTGTCAGAAACTTGAACTTATTTTTCTTTGACTCAAACAGCGTAACTTCTGCATAACATTAATTGGAGATTTTCTGCTCAAGCATCTATCTGTCCTGAAAAAATAACTGAAAAAAACCTCAATTGTGGTTATTAATTACCGTTCCGCTATGTACTGAATTAATATTCCAGTGCATTTTCATGAAACCAAAGCATATCCTTACTACCTGTAATACAATGACATTTTCAAAAACAGTATCTTAAAGAGTCAATTTAAAGAAGACCTACTTAATCAGACAAAACAGGCTAAGGAGTTTCTCCTTCACACAATCAGAATTACCCAGAACTAGAAAAGAAAAAAACAAACATAATTTTCCTCTTAGGCTTACAAAACCAAGCCTTCCTATGTTGATCTAGGCCGAAAGAACAGATAAAGGACAAGAAGAGCTAGGAAGCTGACTGCCTAAAAGTCATTTCCACTTAGCCAAAATTTGATTAATGCCCACCTTCTGATGCAAAAGATTCACCAGATGCAAAAGTAACTTGTGCTTCAATAACACACGAATATTTTTTATTTTAGAAAACAAAACAAAAGGTGAATCAAAGGCTGGAGGCAAATGGACAAATCCTGTATGGAAACAGGAGGAGTTCCAAAGCTGCTTATTTACCATCTTCCTCTAGGAATAATGGCAACTAGACAATCCAAGCATAAGACAGACTTTCACAATCTGATATATTGCCCTATGGAAATCTTCAATTGCTGCTTAGAGGGGCAGTCCAGTCTCTCTCTCATCTTGAAGCACACAATCCTAATACCATGAATTAGCACTGGGGGAAAAAAGGAAAAAAATTAGAGTTAACACAACAACTGTGAAAAAGAATCATCACTGTTGTGCAAGCTCCTCAGATCTGTATATGTATGAAGTCAAAAACGAGACAAAAGTAAGAAACTGTCAAAATTCCTAAATCGAGAAGGGACAGTACATTGGACAAGGCCTTACTTTGCTTCCCATATAGGCTGCTATTTTTCCTATTTAAGCAGAGCTATATGTCATATTTACCAAACTGGTAGATTTAGTTTAGCTCTGTTTAATATAAGATATGCATCTCATGTACACTTTGTTGCTACTGGGCAAGGAAACCAAATTGCTAAAGTTATCCCACCTATTTCCCTTTACTAGCAGAATACACCCCTTTAAAAAAGAACTTGAACAGCTAATACTCTCAATTCTTTCTTTTAAAAGGGAAATTTTCCTCTTTGTTCAAAAAAACCCCCAGTTTTAAGTCTAAATTATTTTATTCATATATTAGATAACAGAATAGCTGCAATCACTTTGCTTAGAACTGACTTTTTTAAAATCCACCGGGTGACTTTAACACTGCATGTACCAACAAAAATGCACTAGATCTATTTATCTCATTCCAATAAAATTTAAGTAGTGCAACACATTTTTCATCTATCCATATTATAAACTGTTGTGTACATTAAGTGGATAATATTATTAACACTAATGTTTCTGTAGGCTATTCATAAAATAAATGGTGGACAAAGTAATTCCATCTATTACACACGGAGCTCAATAACAACTGCAAATGAGAAAATTGCAACAGACATACTGAGTAATAATCAGAACTAAAACGACAACTGCAACAATATATCCATTGTGTAAATGTTCTGATTATCGAAACACAGACTAATCTGTAATTTTTCAACACTGATAAACATTGGTAACCAGCCAGAATTCAGATTATACTTTATCCAGTTACTGTCTAAAACACAGCTGCAAATACTACTTGATTTATTAAATTAATGAGATAGATACAATAAATACTTTGTTTACTATGATACAGAAATATGTGCAGCATGACATCAAATCACTGTACCTGCCTAAAAACTACAGTTAGCAAAATGTACTGTACCTTTCCACGTATGTAGCTACAAATGTGACATACGCAGTTTTGCCAGCGTAATGTCATAAAGCTATACTGGCTTGTCAGTAGAAGTTCTCTAAGGCTTCTTGTTAACGTTTACAGGTACCACGTGATCCCAGTTTAGAGCCTGCAAGAGCGACTGCTCATGTCAGAAAAGAGATTGAGGTAATTTTCTAGTTTGAGAGCTTTGGTGGTCTTAGTTAAAAATCTTTTAATTACCTCCAGTATCCTAACATTTTTACTACTGTACATGTAACAATGCCTAGAAATTATCTGTAGAAGCAGAGAAAACTATATGGCATGCTACAAACACAACTGAGTAACACTATAAGATTAGCCAAGAAAAGTCTGGCTCATTTCTAAGAATGATCACAATAAAAGCCCTAGTATCAGAGATATGAGGCACTAAGTCATCCAATACAAAATGTCTGCAGTCAAAACACCAGGCATGATTTTCTGTAAACAGTGCTAATTTATTAACAAGAAAAGACTCAGCGTGGCAAACACCAGGGATTATTATATAAAGGCTCCTTAGGAAAATGCCATCTATCTTGCATTTTCTGTCTCTTTACCAAGAGTCAGGCAAACTTGCCAGCTAGACATGAAAGAGGTGGAGGTGTGGTCCAGCTTCACGTTGCTGACCAGATGGGGAAGATGCTGCAATTGGCATAGAGCCCAAGGAGAAAGAGATCTACAGGGAGTTAGGAAGAGGCAAACATATTTGACAGCAAGACAAGAGCTCTCTCCCAGACATCATCCATGGGGATCCTTCATTCCCCTTTGCTTATATTGTCACTGCATATGCAGAGGATGACTGAATATATTATGCATGGGAAACAATCATGCCACCGGCACTGTCAAGAAGTCACTGAGCTTTTATTATGCATGCAAAGTTCTGCCATTTTGCACACGCAGGTAAAATTTGGAATTCTCAAAGAATTCCAAAACTAAATTACAAAGGAGAGAAGATTAGGCCCAGGGTCACAAGAGTAGCGAAGATTCCACATGCAAAGGAGATTTTCTAAAACTAAGTGAAGAGGTCCTAAACATTCTCTCCTCTGACAGAGTAATTTAGACCTTTTCAGCCAGGTACCTCTCTACAGCCAAGTCCCAGCAGGTACTTATGTGTGAGCAGGCCGCACGTTCTCCCCAATTATTTGGTAGGAATTTTTTTTTTTCATTAAATTGTAGCTATGTTAACATTCCATGCTTAAAACAACCTTCCCATTGTTTTTCCTCAGTGTCAATTAATTACTCTTGCTCACTACTTTTCATAAAAAAAGAATTAGCAAATGCCCAAGTGAAAAAAAATTACTTGCCTTTAAGAAAATTTGGTGCACTTACATTGCCAAACAGCTCCAACTGAATTCATCTGAAAATAAAAAAATAGCATAACCACAACCTTCTTTTTCTAAAACTCAGCTCCAATATCACTTAAGGTGAGGGAAACGAGGAGGAGAGGAGCAAAAGTGTTCTCCTGATCAGGCTGCTGGGTTTGGAAAAGACTTGATCCTCCTACCCTGCTTAGCAAGCAGCCACAACCTACTCTCTCCAGTCATGTCAGTGTAAGAGTTGGATAGTCTTAGCCCTTCACATGTCCTTACAGTAATAGCTCCGTTTCAGAAAATGACAGTAAATCTTTTAAACAGCAAAACACACATGTAAATTCATTTATATATAGTTTACATAACAGTCACTGATTACATTCCAGTCAAATAAATGTTAGGATATTACACTGCAATCCACTAGGTGTCTGGCTTTTTAATTCACGTTTTATTGATTCTCCTTCACTCAATTTTGTGTCACTTTTCTGCTTATTTAATCTTCCCCAAAAAATAAATATCACATTGCCCTAATATTTTACCATCTTCCAGCAAGTCCCTATTTGCTGAGTTCTTATTTTGTTCCTTCATTGCTCATTGCCTGCCTCCACTACTGACTTCATTCTCTAATTTATTTTTCTTAAGAACTGGATAATCTCCAGTTCTTGACTTAAATTCCTTGGAATAAAAGTATTTAAAAGAAAAAATAAAAGCCCCACTGACTATGAAACAAACAAAAAAGATGATAAATAAGTGGACTTGCTAATGCAAATTTCTAAACACTCTTTAAATGATAAATTCATGTAAAATGAGGGCCAGTCAAGTATGAGCCAATATAATATTGAATTCTATAAAGAGGAAAGTTCAGTAAAGCAATAAGCTTTTACTTTATATCTAATTACTACCTTTCTAGGATATCATTAGAAACATTCTACAACACTTGATAAATTCAAATTCTTGGGACTTAACTGTTCTTTCACTTGTTAATTCATGTATCAGTTTATAACCATACCAAAAGATACACAGATTAAATTGAAATTTCCACAGATATTGCTATACTTGAAATAGTTTAAAATAATATTGACTTAATTCATTAGCTCGTCACACTCAAAATTCTTTCAACTGGAAGTCAACTTTATAGCACTTGATATCATGGCATAGCACCAACTTTAAGGAAACTGTCAACTTTTGAGGCAAAATTGTCCCAGCAGAAGTACCATTTCAACAAGTTGAAAAGAATTGTCTGCTTATAGTCCTTTTTCAGGACGGTCTGACAGCTATCTCCTCTTTTCCATGCTTTAAAAAAAAATTTCTGAACAATTACAGAAAATGAAAGCTAAATTGTTTAGGCTTCAGAAGAATATAATGTCAGAATTTTCAGGATCTAACAAGACACACTTCACTGATTCCATTTAAATGAGGTAACGTTGACTTTCTAGTTTCATCTTATTCTACTGTAATTCAACCAAACACCAACAGATTTCTACCTTCTTCACGAATACTTAGAGCTTTAGGATACAAACAGCTTACTGAGTTTCATTTGCAAATGGCAGAAACTAGACCAAAGTTTACGCTTTTCACACTTTCTTTAAAAGGCTTACACATCTTTTAAAGAAACTTTTTCACTTTCTCTTATGGATATCATAGCTTCACTTCACTCATCAAAAAATGCACATTTTGGCCACAGACTTTAGTGTAACATTAAAAAAAGGTATCAGTTTGGTAACAGGAAGTCAATTTCCTATCCCCAGAGTCTCATTCCTGTAATAACAAAACTTTTTTTTTTTAACCACTAGTCAGCAAGCACCAGATTAGCCCATTGAATGGGCCAGATTTTAAATTCCTTATTTATTTTTCAGTTTTCAAAAGTTACCCTATATAAAAGGTAGCTTTACACATTTTCATTATTTCAACCAACTACTGATTGATTCTCAGGCTTTTCTAACTGATAAGGAATAAATGATAAAATGACTGATTCAGGCATAGGGCCCATAAAGCTTCCAGTAAAGCACTGGTAAAAGATACTGCACTTATCTGCTAAGAGGATGCTGTAAACAAATCTAACTTATGGGCCTGTTTCATCATATCTCAGAAAGAAATCTTTGAGCTTTCAAACCAAAGACAAAATTATTATGCAAGAAACTCTCACAGGAAGCATCTTCTGTATTTCATCGCCATCTTGCAAAGTGTGAACAAATGCTGAAACACAGCCTATTCTTAAATATTAATAAACATAACAGAAATCTTTCCTTCATCCTTAAGTCCAGTTTCTGATTAGCACGAAGAGCCCCTTCATTTAATTTACAGAATGCCATAGAAATATTACTAATAGCTTAAAGTACATTTAACAGTTTGACATGTTCCAGCTCTACAGTTTAAATCAAGTCTCAGAATTATTTACGTATTTCTTCACTCACAGTTATAGTAAGTGATAACCATAGTGACTGCTAAATTAATTGTTACAAAACTATAAATGTTTTGGTATGCTACAAAGGGTCTTGAATAGGACACTAGTTATTTCCAGAATATAAGAAATAGTTACTTGTATTACCTAAGTGCATGATTAAACTAAGTTGCACAGTACACAGGTACATCAGGATTTCAAGTCATGACTCAAGAGATGTCAGCTTTTTGTATACCAAAAGGCTACAGACAAGTAGAAAGCAGGGTTAAATGCAGAACTTGAACCTTGAGTGTCTGAAGTCGTCAGAAGGAATCTCGATACGTATCATGTGTCCTGTGATAGCAAGGGCTCACACAATAAAGAATCTCTGCATTTCTTCACAACCTTGTTTAGTAGCATAAACCAGTTCCTTCTTTCTACCCCTGAGTATATTTTATCAGTAGCTAGAAATGTCAAATACTTCTATGGTAAACAAAAATATCCTGGCCTTTTTTATTTTTCTACACACCAATACTAAAGAAGGTGACAATATAATCTGCCCCAGGCAACTCTATCACCATCCACAGTAGACAGGTCATTTTCCTTTTTATCAAAGAGGAGAGTAGGTCATAACATTTTAGTACATGTTGACACCACTGCTAGTAAAAAGAGATAAGAATTCAGTGCCCTTAAGGTGCCTTAACCTCTATTTTACCTAATACAGACATTTCACGGCTATTGCATTAAAGCCAGAAGAGAGACAGATTTGTACCCTGAAAGAATGCACTACAAAGGTCTCAACCTTTCTGACAAGCTGATATTTGTACTGCAGAGAGTATAGGTGACAACAAAGCACTTCCCTTAAGGGATCTACCTCTCTCTTATTTTGGGTAATAGGATTTCTTTTTCTCCTACAACACCAGAGAATCGTGGCTGTTTAACCTCTCAAGTACATGTATGCAGTTTTTGAACACTTTTGGAAGTTGAAATAAAAAGCACACGTACACCTCCTGCCACCCTCAAAACAACTTCAGAAGTTTCTTTGCTTGATTAAAGCATTTTGCTTTCAGTCAGGACACTCTTAATTCAGAACACAAAACAAAATAATGACACTTAACTGCTGTTGTCTTTATTCACTGTGTTTTCACTTTCAAACATTTGATTCTAATGTCTAGAGAAAGTTGCAAAACACTTCTATGGATGTTCCTTGTATCTTTTAAAACAACAGGAAAAGACACCACCTCCTAATTGTTAATACACAGCCATGTGTACAAGAGCACTTAATTTTTATTGTATTTTATGTTAATAAACCGGTTTCTTCACATCCTTTTAAAATACTGGTAAGTTAAAAATATCTGCAGGGAAAGAGCAAGAACATCAACACAAACTCCTTCATTATTACACAGACTGGACAGCATTCACAAAAGGATTTTTTCCATTTGGAAAAATACAAAGATATGAACACACTTGCAATAAACTGCATAATGATGCTCACTTTCTTCTGCACGTAAGTGGAAAACATTATTTCAAAATGGGCAAAAGAGCAGCCTCTAGTTAGAGACAGAACAGGAATTCCATACTTTAAGTGAAAGGATAGATTTGTGCTTGAAGATTCTAAACTTTTCTTTCCCAGGAACACAACTACAAATGGTGTTATTAACTCCCACTAGAAATTAAACCTTGATTTGTACAATAAGAGAAAGAGAAATGTCTTTCTGAAATGGAAAATAACATTTCTTTATTTTGAAAATAGTCTGGTCAATTTTCTATTTGATTTGGTAACGTTTTTTTTAAATCGTGGAGGCCAGGAAAGTAGTTCTAAGTTCAGAGACCATATCAACAAACACAATGGCTCATTATTTAAGTGCTCATTATTTATTTGTATACTTAAATGCACTTAAATGATTGCATATATACACTTTCAAAATTCAGTCCTCCTTCACCAAAACATATTGCATAGGTATGCATTACTCAAGAAGAGGGAAACGTAAATCAAAACTTAGTAACAGCAACTTCATGACCAGAATAAAGTGTTCAGAAGAATATGATTTTAAGATCTAGTAACAGATCACTATTTGCCAAAGAATTTTGCACATTTATGGCATGCATATATACATATATGTATACAAACACACATCTGAATGCATGCACGTTATACTCCCATTTCAGAGGCGGCACATATTAATGCATTAGCAAAGACTGAAATCAGAGTTAGACTGTTATTATAACAGCATTCAAGATCAAGAGCAAGACGACCAAAGACTAAAAGATCTCCATGACACAATCTAATCTCTTAGTTCAGTGCGTCTGAACGCAGGTCTCTTGCAAATGACATTGTGAGCAGAAAAAAGTAAAACCTGGTTCAGAAAATACACAGAGGGCAAAAATATTATGAAAATAACCATCTTTTTGTTTCTAAGCAATCTAATCATTTTCTATGATTTTATTGTTTTTACTAAATCAGCATGATGTTTTGAAATGTGAAGAGAAAAAATAATTTTATAGCCAGTTAGCAAGATAATGCTATTTTAATGCTTTACATCGAAGTCATTATGAACAAGCTCTAGTTAATCTCCAGTTTTTTAAATTGATACTTATATTTTTTGATGTCATTTTGATACACCATTTCAAATGCAAAGGAACTGGGATATATTGAGAGAAGAAAACAGACACATTTGAAATTCAATAAAATACATTTCAGTTACAGATGGCTTTTGCCCAAGTGAACAGCAAAGATTACACTAAAGTAGGATGTGACTCTTCCAAGCATGAAGCAATTCAAAATATTTGTTACTATATGATAGTTTGCATAAATGATTTACCTACACATCAAGCTTATGTTCCTAATTAACCCAGGGGTACAATTCCCATTAGTAGTTAAATTAAGTAGGAGGTTCAGCCCTGAATGCCTTCAGCGTTCATTATCAGAAGATACAAATATGTCGCTTGTTAAATATTTTCAATGTCAAGCATTTATTACTTAGTGAATTTCAGCCTTACTGACTCTTCATACTGAATTTTGATGCTTTTATGCACTGTATTCTGTGCTTGAGAGAAAAATGACCATTTTACATGGCCTTAGGTTTCTTACTTTTTTATGATAAATTCTATCTTCTCTTCAACTCTTTCAACAGAAAAAAAAAGCACCTGAAATAAACAACATTTCAGTCATTTTAAGTTCGCACAACTGCTTTACAAATCACACAGCCTGACCTCCTTCTATAATATTACATTACAGCAAGATCCAAAATAACATTCCAGTTTGACAGCTAACCTCAGGCACCACTGGTCTAGTATCTCGCTGCTTATACTGCTGGCTGAAAAGCTGATAGGATACGCAAGACAAGCTGAGAGTTTAACTGGCAGAGCTGTTCAAATCTAAATTGTGCTATTTGAAACTTAGACCACAGGAGACAACAGTTCACTTTTTACCATGGCAGCAGATTCAACCTCTTGGCCCTGTGAAAGTCATATGAATACATTTAGCACACAGAAAAAATATCTCCCTATATTATGATCAAAGATTCAACACACATTTTTTATGCACATTTGATCATTCTGTTGACAGTCTTGGAAGTTAAGTAATATGGACTGCTGCACATAGGTTTCAAACCTTGAAGGAGCCCAATGGCAGGCTACTTTTGACAGTCAAATAATGACAAGCACGTTGCAGGCCGATGCCCGTCATTCATGAACATCTTGGCCTGCTCCAACCGTTGCGCAGCGACTAAGTGGACGGTCAAAGGTTAAGTTCGAAGAAGACAGCAATGAAGGGCAACTGTCATGCACCACTGAATACTGTGAGGCAGCAAGGAGTGGTTGTCTTCTGAAGAACATGCAAAATGTTCTCATTCTGTCCAGGCAGACACATATTTGAAGGTCCTAAATGAGACCACTGCCAATTCATGAAGAGCCAAACTGACAGCATGCCATTCAAACTGTCTCTCTCAAATTTGACTTTTTTTTTTATTTCGAATCACAAATGCATGCAAAGTATAACGTTAAACACAACTCCTAGCAGTTGTTTTAAGCAAGCCAGGTTTGGCAGGGTCGGAAGGGTGAGGGGGAAGACATCTAAACTTTTTCCCTTCCCTATCTTTTAATATTTAAGAGAAGTTCAATTATTTCACAAGAAATTATTTGATTTTCTTGTAATGGCATGCATTTGTTTCCAAAATTACAACTGTTGTACCCCTGTTTCTAAATACTGGGGTTTCTTCCAGTATTAAAAAGCAGAGCCTAACACCTTATAATTAGGGCTAATACAATCACCTAGAATTTTAATTCTACATTTGTACATTAATATTGCAATAGGAGCATACATTGAAGCATGCAAATAAATACTTTGCATCAGTCTCTAAATATCCTAAGCATTTCTGTTATAAATGGTACAATAACAGTATTTTCTATTTGTTTAAAAGCACTGTTCTGTGTGGAGTTATGGCTTGAACAGCATGATTAACAATGAAATTGCATTATTTTGCATAAAACATATACATCTCACTTTTAAGCCATTGCCAGTAAAGATGTATATTTTTTACTTACACATTTAAATTATGTGATCATATTTACGTTCGCCTCTATTAACATATAAAAGACTTCAGGAAAAATAGAAATACTTTTTTTTATTAGATAAACAGTGATGCCGCTCATCTTTCACATGAATGAATGCTTGACACTAAATTTAATCAAGCTGACAAAGGATCATATGGGTTAGCTCTTTATGCCCTTTTCATGAACAGTCCATCTCTCCTGCACTTACAGGGCCAAATATTGCCCTTTAACAAAACAGATCAACATGCAAAGTGCTTGTTTCTTTTTGCTGGGTCACGGGTATCATCCCACTTGTGACATTACTGCTTTGTACCGATTTCTGTCATGATACCAACGCATTAAAGACCCTATTCACAAATTGTGCTTTGCAAACTAAAGAGAAAATGAATTGTCATTATTTATGAGGAATATGTTTGGATCGTGAAGCATAAAACCACTTGTCTGTCAAGTACACAGAGACACACACACACTGCACAAACTCTTTAAGGCAGGAACTATATTCTAGACTCTCTCATCACGAGCTGCACAGTGTGCGCACACACACACTTGCTATTTCAGGTAGTCAAACCCTGTCCAAATGAACCGGACTGACTGCACACACCCCACTTGGTCACAAGGAATGTAAGCAGTGTATCTGATGCCTACCCTACACTATCAATTTACTCGGGATAATTACAAAGTCAAAGTTTCTCTACACTTTAATTTCAATTTGTAGAAGAGGGAAAAATACCTCCCTACTACAGAGAAGTTTTGCGAGTATAAACTTCTGAAGTAATATGAGGTGAGAAGATGCACTAAGGAGACACAGGTAAGTACGCTGTATAATACAAATACTTCAGTAACATAAGACATTTTTAAAACAGTTCAGGGAAGGCTGACCAATATCCACAGTTTATTATAAGAGTTCAGGCTAGAATGCCACTAAGAACTCTGTTATATACTGTTATCAAGCACCACAACTTGCAATAGTCAAAGGATTATGAGAAGTTTTCTAAAGTGTCAGTTCCTGGAGTCAGGAAATTTCATAGAAGTTTCAACTCTTACTTGCAACAATACTGGAGAAAAGCTCATGGAATGGAACTTGAAAATATGAATACTACTAATGCAAAGAAACCCAGAAGAACAGCAAAGCTTAAAAAAATTTTAAAAAAAACAACATCGGGAGAAGGCAATACTGCCCAGAAGAAAGACAAAACGAGAGAGAACCAAACAGTGTGTTAGATCTCCTGCTACATTACCTGTTGGTTACTGTTACCTAAGCAGTGCGCAGTGTATCATATAGATAGATATGATATACAATACAAAATAGCTCTATTCCCAAATATACAGAAATACCCCATGACACATTCAAGGAAAATTGGTTAAAGAGGAAGGCACCCAGGAATATGAGTTTTTACTAATGCAAGTAAAAGACTTCTGAAGACTTTTAAAGTGAAATGTAAGGTTAGGAAATCAAAACATTGGCAGTACTCATAATCTGCTTTTATCTCATTTTTGTCTATGTATAAATGCTTTCCATAAACACTTTTCATTGAACCAAGATTGAAGGTGTCCATATGACTACATCACAGGACTATTTTTCAGACACCAGCAACTAAATTTCAAGAAATAAAAGACAATGCATACCGGAAGGCTTCCAAGCTTGACAATGCAGAAGCTGTTATTTAATTAATTTGCATAAACCCATCTTTTTGTGCGCAATCTCGAGTCAGTCCTTTCCAAATACAGATGTACGTTTCAAGAGGCCTATTGCTTTGAGACAACAGTCAGATTTTTAAAAGCTTCTTGCCCAACTCGAGTGCACATTCCATATCAATAGGATTGGGCTTCTAAAGTCCTCTAAATGCTTGTGAAAATCCTACCTATTTCCATTCAGAGTTGTTTGGGTTTTTTTTTTTAAAAAAAGGAAAAATCTATTCAATGTGTATTTGAACACAAATTTTAACTGTTAAATGGTTAGAAGTATATGTAAGGTGTATGATTCTACAAAGCAGTAATAGGAATGTTTTCCAATTCCAAAGTTGCTTAAACTTACTCTTTACCTTTTGGAGAGGAAAACCTGATCTGATCTTTACCTCCATTGTTTCCCCTAAAAGCACATACAGGGTAACAGTCATGATCTTTCACTGGCAAGATCCAGCACGTGAAGTTTTTGCCCTCAAAACAGAGGACACACCATGCATCAGAAGTTTCAGCAATTTCAGTATCTGTACAGAAACAGGTAAATCAGACCCTGAATTTAATATTATGAGATGTTTGATTTCAATACAATTTTAAACCTTAGAACAGAATCAGCAACATATTTTAATCAGGTACCTTTTCAAGTATTCACTGCATGAAGTACCAGTTGCCTGGGGGTTATGAAATAATACTAAAAACTTTATAATCATTCATTGATTTAGTTTTGAGCATAATATATCATTTGAATCCAATGGGAACATAAAGAGCTATTTGTGAGGTCAACCACAGTACAGACAGAGGCTGACATGATATCGATGGCAAGGTGGAAAGAAATTGCCAAATACAGCAGATCAATACCTCGTTTCACTGTTACAGCCTTCTGGAGACATAAAATATATATCTTTACAGCTACGAAAATAATAATAATGAAAGTGGGAGATAAATGCTTCCCTCAAGGTAAACTATTTGATTAGCTGAGGGCAAAGGTGACAATAGCAGTTACACTAAAGTAACTTTACAGTCTTAAATAAAAATGGTGGGATGAGCAGCAGATAAAAGGGCAAAATGAAACTGAACAAGTTCTAGGAGATAAAGATGTAATTCTTTTAGAAAGTGGTGTAGCATGTGTAGAAAAGTAAAAAAATGTTAAGCTAAATAAGGCAGAGCGCAGTTGCCTCCCATAGTAAGACTCCAGTAACCAAAAAAGAGTATTTTGAAGTTACAACACTATCATTTTCTCTCCAGAAGGCTTCAAAGATATGTTTAATCTGTCCCATCCTTTAAATGCCAATAAATACTCATAATCATGTTTTGCACTTCAGTAGTGAACCTAACAGAATACAGTAATACACTCTAGTGCTTTTTAGTCTCAACTGAAGGGAAGAAGATCATCTGGTATTTTGGATGCTTTTGGTCATTAAAGGTTAATTAAATAATTTAAGAAATGGATGAATTATTAAAAGCATGAGCACCCAATCCTGCTTCAGCTGAAGGCTGTGTAAGTTTGATCACCAATTGCACTGGGAACAGAAGCAAGCTTTAGGCATTCACTATTTGGCCTGTCTAGTTTTCGCTAACCTGGGTCAGATGAAACTGAATCCTACCTGCCATAAAAGGGAAAAGTATAATAATTATTCATTAAATGTTTTCTAAATCTATAAATAAAACTGAAAGTAGGCCCAGTACTGCACCTCCAGCAGGGACGTTTCACTATTGCTTCATTTCAAAAACGCCGGTTTCCATCTGAAACTGCTAAGATTATAACATAAGTTCAGAATCAGAAGACAACAGGGTCTGGGTGACCTACATCTGAGACTACCTAGCTTTCTGAAATTGAATCACCTGCTAACAACTTCCAAAAGATTTCTCTTCAGAGGGATGTTCATTCAAAACCAAAAATTCAATCCACATGTTTTATTTTCTACAGAAAACAGGAAGGATTTCCACAATGTGCTCTCTTTTTTTTTTTAGAAAATTTAATTTTCCTGAATGCCACAAGTTATAGAAATATTTGAAAAAGAATGTAAACAACTATCATCATGGTTTTAGACACTGCACATCTAACACTGGATTTGTAAATGATTGTTTTCTGTCTCAGTTGCTGTTTAAGAACATACTCATATAACATGTTTAATAACGGTCTAGTTGGAAATTTACTAAGACAACAGAAAACTTTTAAGTTCATCTTACATTTGGCAGCGTAGCTTTCAGCTGAATAAGTGAACTCCTCCAAATCACCACACTGTCTCACAAGATGCTTCGCAGTATGCATTTCTAGTCTGCTGTCTTGAAAATTATAGTAAAGAGGCTGTTCAATAGGGAAATTAGAATTAAGCAAGCAACATACGCTCCATTCATAGTATTTATTAGAAGGGGAAAAAAAATTTAGTGTTCTGAGGCAGACAAAGAATCAAAATCCATGTAAAGGTATTAGTACTTCGATACCCTTAAGGAAATGTGAAGTGTCTCTAAATGATACAAGCTGAATCAGTTAAATTATAACAAAAAAAGAAAGCAGAAGGGTAATTAAGTAAAGAAACATGCTGTTCATTTTGCCAGAGCAACAATCTAATTGACACTACAACAACAACAAAAATAGTTTCCCAAAAAGCATGGAACACTACCAGATTCTTTAAAATAAGCAACCAGTTCTGCACCTCATCCCACTTCCAGGACACTTCTTGCCCTCCATAAGCTGGCAAGATACCAACGGCTGTCATGTGGTAGGAGCCCATATTAATAAGTTTAATGAAAGGTCAGGGTTAATGGAACCATTTCACGCAGCCATGTCCTACGAGGTATTGTGTACCCATAACAGCTATTATACTTGTGGCATGCAACCGAGCCAAAATTTCAGTTGGCTAGAGGCTATACAAGTAACAGACATGAGCTTACAATCTTAACATACAAGACTATGAAAAAATAGATGGGGGGGAGGGGGGAAGCCTTCCCAAGGGTGCATATTCGGATACGAAATATGCACAGCCTCCATATCACTGTCTCACGTAGTGAATCACTAGGATCAAAGTAAACTGAAGACCTTTAGACCCCTGGCATTTGACTTCTCTTACATTACTCTCATACACAATAGCCTTACAGGCCACAATCAACAAAACATGAATTAGTGTTTTCATTATCCATGCTCCGCACATCCTTAGCTCCAAGATCTTAGAAGATTCTAGTATGCGAAGCATAGATCTGTTCTTATTTACAGCAAAACCAAGAGACTGAATGTAAAACAACATGTTTAATAAATCTGCAGAGCCTAAAGTACCAATGTAATTCAGAGCAGCAAGATAGACACGCACTTCTTAATTAAGTGGGTGACGTCCTAGTTAAAACAAAAAGACAACCCTGGGCCATAGCCAAGATTAAGCACGTGCTCTTGCAAAGGAAGTTCCTACTATTATCAATATAAAGGCTTTAAATCACAAAAAATAAACCATCTAATAGTCTGCATTCAATAGTAAGTAGAAAGTCAGGACACAGACTGATGTGGATTAACACATTTTCAGTTCTAACAAGTAATTTTACAGAGGATTAGTATTTTGATGGTCTGATCAATACTAGGCACTGCTGCTATTACAGATGAAGAGAAAATTACCCCTCCAGTAATAAAGTGTGTATGTCTTGGTTCTCCTTCATTTGCTGAGTCCATTACTGTAATGGTTCCAGCATTAGCAGCTGAGGCAATTTAAGCAGCAGGAATATGATGAATTTAAAAGCAAGGAACATTTGCCACTCATTCTTTCTTGTATTTTATTCTGCATATGCAAGGCTTCTACCTGACCATTTCCAATATACAAATCATGTGTTATGTGACTATCAACACTATTTCTTAATTATTGTCTCATTAATAATGGGAAGGGCCAATAATGTGATTACCACAAAAATTGCTACTGGCATACTGGCTGCTGATTCTGCTAAAACCTGCACACCATTTACCTAAGCAGAAATATGACATGACAAGAAGCTTATTTAACTGCATCTAAGCTGTTTCATTAACTTCAATTTTCCTAAATACAACTTCTAAAAGCATCAATTTAATCTGTCAATTAGAAAATTTCATATGTTTTTATACCTTAAGAGGCAGAACAATAACAGGAAACAAGAAATTAATGTAATATTTAAACAAACTATGATAAGACAAAGTTAAAGTTTACATACTTCATTGCAGGGCACGGGTGACATTTTTCAGCATTAATCCTAAAAATCATTCCCCTGCTCTTAAGTGCTCTGAGAATACTTGTCTTTTTTTTCCCTGAGTATTAATATGTTGAAGCAACCTATTTTATCTCATAAATATATATTATTTTCCACCCAGCAAAAATGAGGATGATGCAGGAAATAAGACTTTTCATTGAAATCTCAGCCAAAACACTGTATATTCCCTTTTCCTCCTTGTAAATAAAATACATGCAAAGCTTTGTGTTATTTAAAGCTTTATATTTCCTTGCCACTTTGTCTAGCATGTCTCACAAATGCGAAATTGCACATGAATATCTTTGTAAAAGCCCTTCTGAATATTCAGATATGTGCATATTGATGCATTTATTATTTGTATAGCAGTAACTTTATTGGATTGGGGTCCCAGCTGTGTTGGGAGCTGTACAAACATAACAGTAATGTCTGTGGAATACATTCTCTGCAGTCAGTTCTGGTTTCACAGTAATATGAATTAGCATAAACAGCTACATAAGGTAATTGTGAACTGGGCTTAGCGGTCTATTCCAAAGACCCATCAATGTAATCCTTTTAAAGGAAAAGAAAATAATACTCCAGACTAGCTGAGCATCTTATCTTTCACGCTGTAATGACACAGGGTCTTAATATGCCAAGAATGGCAAGAGGAAGCATATAAAGGCAGTTACGAGAACTTGGCATCTGTCAGACTGAAACTTACTTAAAAAAACAACTTTGACTAAGTCAGTCTTGAGACCAGTCTTACATTATAGATGAACTTTTTTAACTAACCTGTGAAAATTAATCAAAATAATAAACATTCTAAAAGCCAAAGAGCTTTCTTCCCAAGTTTAAAAGGAGAAAATAGTCAGACTACCAAATAAGAGGGTTATGGTTGGTTTTACTTCATGTAGTACCTCTTCTTCACCCAGCAAAAAAAAGAGTTTACTGCAAGCTGACCAAAACTCTGACCAACAGTGTAAAGAAAAAAGAATCAAAATAACTATACACTGTACTAATTAAAACAGAATTTGAAGTTAAAAAAACTCCAAACACACACGAACGAAACACACCCCCAATGGACTGTTTCATTAAAATGCCTTTCCAGCTAATGAGCAATACCTACTCTAACAGCTCTGGTTTTATGCACAGAAATAATATTTGCTATGGGGAAGACCAGAGAAGCTGATGGCATGCAACATCTCTAAAGATGTCTTTAGAAACTTAAAAATAATCATGTTTTGCTGTCCACTTCAGACTCGGAAATATTGCAAGACACTAGTATCCCCAACATGGTGTTTAAGACAGCTGAGTAATTATTGTTTCCCAACATTTTTCAGACCCTCTTCCCAGGAACGAATCTGCATCCTCCTCCTCTTGGGCTTGGAACACCAAATACTAGCATAAATAATTTCATTTCTGCTACACACTCAATCTTACTCAATCCAATTGAGTGATCTGCAAAGTAGAAATTGCTGTATGACAGCACTGCACTCTAAAGAAATTCTACCACATGTACTTGGAACAGAAATGTTCTTCTACAACAGCATAAATCAAAACTTGCTATACACATGAAAATTTGAGAGAAACAAAACAGCTTATCACATGTAAGAAACATACTGCATAATTACAAAGCAAAAGCCTATCAACCAGGCTTCTGATAGACAGCATTCAACTGTACACAATTATAGCAAAACAAGAACTTTTATTCAGGATTTAATTCTCCAGAACAGAGACATTGCCAGGAGATACATAATCCAAACCAGCTTCTCTATCCAACCACTTCCCTCTCATTAGTAGGCCTCATAAATCTTACTCTCCAGACGAGGTCGGGTTAACCTCACTAATATTTGGTTTGCTATTAAATATTTTGATCAGGACCTAAATGGAAGTCTTGGCAGAACTGCTACAATAAATATACACTACTTTTGCCTTCAGCATTTCTTAGGTGAGCAACATACGCGAACAATGCTTAAACTTAGGGACTGAAGGGTGAACTGGCATAGTGCCAGGAACCTAAAGATTAGATTTCTAATTAAGTTGTATAAAGTAACACCAGTATGAGGATGCTCCTGTGAAAAGCAAGTATATGTTTCTTCTTCTATAACCCCTCCGCTTCCCATTGCTGCCTTCACCTTTGGCATCCTTTATTCTAAGATGTTCTACAGACTCCTTTTGTTTCACTTTCAATATACTCAAAGCTTCCCTCAAGTAGTACCCAATTTACAACATCCCCCTAAGGCATCCTATAAGTATTCACACCTTTAAATTCTCTAGAAGGATCTCTTCTTCATTTTCATCCTTCTCTGCTTGTGCACCTACAACATCTAGGTGCGTCTAAGGCAGTAGTCTTTCACTCTAGCTTCCTTGAGTTTTTCTTATACACTGCTCCTCCGATACCTCTTCAAGTGCCTTGTCCTCCTACAACCTTTGCCAGCGTAGTTCACAGCTCCCCCTCTTACTCCCTCACACATATCCTTGCATGATTACCTTATCAATGGCAATTACTCTCCTAATGCAAATGATTCCCAAATATGTTTGAGATACATTGCAAAGACAAAAGCTGAACGCAGCCCTTGGATGGACAGCATAGATGTACAGGCTAAAAAAAGTATGGGTTGGGTTTTTTTCTGCAATTACATTGGATTGGATGGGACAGCTTACATCTGCCTGCGTTTTCACATACATAGAAAGAGCAGAACACAAATGAAACACTGAAGTTACTGTCCTTCAGCGATGAGGGACAGCAGAAAGACTAATCACAAAATGACCAGGTTGGCCTTAAGGAGTTGTTAAGAATCTTACTACTGTGAACAGGCTTTAAAGTTATTTTTCTATTAAAATATTTAGTTGCAAACTTAGGTCAGACCTTTTCCCTGCCACTGTGGTGAAATAACTTTTAATGTTAAATTGTAAATGAATAGCAATACCAAAACCTGTGTGCTCTGTAGGCAAAGACAGGTGAACCAGATCATAAAATTTAGAAAAAGCTTTCTAAGATGGTAATGGAATTAGCCTTCCTTTCATTAACAGCACTAAAATCAGTTTCAAACACGTAACTTACTGCTCCTCAGTGCTACTATTTTGTAAACAAAATCAGCAGAGGCACAACAACCCCTGAGAGCTGCAGCCAAATATTGTACAACGTAGTAGAAACAAGCCCTTCAAAGGCACCTGAAGCAGCAAAACATTCAGCAGCGCTGTTTGCTTACACAAAGTGTAATTACTTCTTCATTGTAGGCATGTAACAGCATCGCATCTAGTCACCTTATCAAGAAAAAACATTATTAAAAATGCTTATTTAAGTTAGGCTTAGAGTAGAGCAAGAGTACTTTTAAATTTGAAAATAAAAGCACAGTTACATAACGCACCTTCTGACTGAAAACGTACTGACAGAACCAAGCGTATATTTACTTCTGTGACTTTTTTTATCTAACACTGCAGAACTCCCTTTTAAATTAAAATATCCCAGCCCACGTGCTAAAAAAACTTTATTTTTCGCTACCGTTAGCGCTGTACTAGGTTCCCCTCTTCGACGGGAGGGGGAACCCTGAGGTTCGGAGGGTAACGAGAGCTCCGCCGCCAGCCAGCCAGCCCGCCCGCCGCAGCCCCCTCAGCCCCCTCAGGCCCCCGCCCGGCGGCGCAGGGCAGCACCGCACGCGCGGGGCGCGCGTAGCCGGAGCGACTTCACAGCCGCGAGGCAAGGGCCGCGCGCCTGGGCCGTGCCCCGCGCGAGGGCTCCGGCCTGGGCAGGGGCCGCCGTCGGCCCTTCGAAGCCGCTGCAGAGCCTCGCGGACGAGGCGACCGTTGCCCGCTCGCGCAGCAGCGGTGCTCCGAGGCGGCGCAGGAAGGCGGCAGCCGCCGGCAGCCCCCCCGCTGGGGAACCGCGGCAGGTAGCTCGGGGCTTGGGCTGCTCCCCTCTCACAGTAAACTGCTCGGCGGCCCCGGAGTCCCCTCGCACGGGGCTCCTGCTCCAGCACTGGAGCCGCCGGAGCCCGGGCGGGCTCGCTCTGCCCCTTGCAGCCCCACAAGCCGCGCAGCTGCCACGGGAAAGAGAGCTCGCCACGGGCACACTCCGCAGGGCTGAAGGGGAGCAGGAAGCAAAGAGAAGGTACCTTCAGTTCTTTCTCCCGCTCCCCTGCTCTCCTCTTCATGGTGCCGCCACAGCCAGCCGCCCACCCGAAGCGGCACGCGGCGGGAACCCTCCTCTGCCAGCAGCTCCCGCCGGCACCAGCCTGACGCGCAGCTCGCAGGGCGACTACAACTCCCGACACGCACCGCGACACGGACGCGGGAAGCAGGTGGCGAAAATGAGCTGTAGTCCCGCGCGTAACAGGGAGGCGGAGCCCGGCCCCTCCCTGAACTACAGCTCCCAGCAGGCAGCGGGGACCCGCGGTCCCCGGAAGTGGAAGGGCTTGGTTAGCAACGGCAGCAGTTGCTAACAGAATGCTGAGCGAAGACATAGGGCTGGCAGGGAGCTGTGAGTACGGGGGAAGCTTTTCCTCCTCTGGGGCACGGCGGGGGGAGGACAGCCATGCTGAAGCCGCTCAGGGGGATGCGGTGCCACGTCCCGAAGCGCGGGTGTTGCTGAGGAGCGGGGCTGGCGGGGGCCGGTGCTCTCCCGCGCTGAGGGGGAGCCCGGCCTGGGGCTGCGCTCCTGAAGCAGTCGTTTCAGACCTGCGGGGCTCCCTCGCTCGCAGCTTAGTGCCCCTGGGAAAAGGCAGGGTGCATCACCGTTTTTTTTAAAAGTAAAAGCCCTCCTCCGTTGTGCCTCTCATGTATGTAAAAAGGCTGCCGGACTCAAGCGGGAGTTGTGTTCCTGTGCCCGAGGGCGGGAAAAACCGGGGAGCGTAGGCGTTCCTACACTTCATGAGGCAAACGCTCCCTTTCCTCCCTGCCCCTTCGGTCGTGTAAATTATTGTCAGAACGGACGGAGCTGAAGAAAAATTTGGAAACCACTTGTAAAATATGTTGAAGGCAACACACGGTTGTTTTGATTTTTCTGCGTTGCAGTGGGACTTACAGGTCTGGGAGATGTTTCTTCCTTCAGACTACAGCAGGATGTGGTGATCTCGTTTGCTAATATCTTCCATATCTTCTCTCTTTTTTTCCTTTTCACCTCCTAAAACTCACAGCACTGCAACAGATGATGTTTGAAAGATGATATATGTGTATACTCCTACCAAGTAATAAATGAGATTATTTTAGATGACAAGCCCAATAGAGTGCAAACATTTATCTTTAAGGAATCAATAGAGGAAGAATGTAGGCTGGAAATACTTTGTGATAGGCTAAGATAGGTGGGTGGTCTGTCTCTGCTCTTCCCCCCCCCCCCCCCTTTTTTTTTTTTCTTTTTCCCTCTGCCAGAGAATTGGGGTAGGATTTTGTAAGAAAAGCATCATCTTGGCCATGGGCAAGACTCATGAAGTTCTAAATCCATGTTGAAGCAACTAAGCAAGTGTTGTAATTTTTGAGATTTTGCTAGAAACCATCCCTTCTAGCCTCACTGCCTGAGAAATTTTGGAAATTTAAGTAATCCCTCCTCAGTTTTGCTACATTTGAATGATTTTGGGAGAACAGTATGCTTCTGTGAGCTATATAAGAATTTGGACCTAAAGCATGAGCTTTGATACTTAACTTTAAGTATTCATGCTCATTGCTGTCTGGTCTTGCATAACACTGCAAACTTGGATGCAGTTTTTTGCAGTAATTTGTCAGATACAGGTGGTGATAGCACCGGTTTTGTAAGTAGAGCAGTGTATAAGAAAGTTACGGTTTCTTTAACTTAAGTAACTATATCTAAAATTCTTGCTTATACCAAACTTGAATTTCTTATAGGTTAATCCCAGAGATACGGAAAATTTTCCTCTCTTTGTATGTGAAGTTCTTTTTTTTTTCTTATTTTTTAGGAACAAGAAGTGCTGACGTGACTGTAGGGTAACCTTTCTTGGAAAGAAAAACTGTTTCAAGTTTTTAAGGTTCAGCATGGCATGTGGATCTGTCCAGATGCAAATACAAATTTATCTCTCTTTTGCTTTATTTTAGGAAATGCTGGACTCTTAAGTACAATCACTTTTGTAGCAGCGTCGCTGTACGACTTTGTCAGATTTAATCGCTTTGGAAATGCTTTCCAAAGAAGTAATTTGGAACTCTATAGAGAAATCTCATATGCTTTTAGAAATAATAGTGGAACTGTTGACTGCAAGGAAAGTAATTTTGTTTAAGTGTTTGTGATTGACACTGAGGTAATATTCAAAAAGTAACTGTAACATATGTAACACATGGTTTGCTGTTTGAAGTGTCCTCTCTCAGAGAAGAAGCATAGATGATGGTTGTTAGTGATAATTAAAGACATAGGTGGTTCTTATGTTACTAATGAGGCAAATAGATTACCAGGCCAAATTCTAAATCTGTGATTATATTTTGCTTCCCTAAAAGCAGGAGGCAGGTTTGTACTGTTTCTATCTAAAAACACTCTTTCATAAAAACAGTTAATTTGTTTTTTTCTTTTCCTGTGGCCCAGGACAGAAAAGAAAGCTGAATACTTAATTTCCATCACTTTGTGATGAAAATGAAACAACTAATTCTTCCTTTTACTTTTGAAAATTTCACCTTTCTAAGTTTTCTGGACTTTAGATTTATAGCAGCTTTATTTTGTCACTTGTCTTCATGTCATATTGCCAATAAAAACTGGCTTTTGTGTACAGCCCTGCTATGTTTATTTGCTTGCAGCTCAAATATTTCTGTGGTGTTGCTGCAGCCAGTAATGGACTGCTACTGACAAGAGGGGGTTGTTTGTTTATTTGAGGGACAAGCATGTGTTGTTTTGTCTTGGTTTTTTAAATGAATGGATTTCTTTCACACTGAAAATAGCAGGTAGATATCCATTGCAAAGTTTCTTTAGCAAGTGGCAAATAGTGAAAAACAGTAATGTTTGCCTGTGCCTATTATTGTGCTAGAGTTTTTGAAGCTTGATTTTGATAGATCACAAACATTGTAGAGTCGTGCTGATAAAATATTTGTTTAGCTCTTGACCTCTCTGAAATTTGCCAAAAAAAATGTCATTTTTGATTTGTGAAGACTAAGACAACCACATTCTAGAAAGACATATAGTGGTAGCATCTTCTCCTTGCTACCATCATGAACTAAATTTGGATTGATTGTCTAGAGGTGAAGGTTTCTGTTTCACTTTAATCTCAGTTTCTGTAGTGGTATTGATACAGTGACATATAATAATGACCGCAGTAAAGGAACCTAGCTCTTAGGGAAGTCAGTGACTGCAGATAGCACTAATTTAACAAATTACAAAAAAATTTTGAAGGATTTGTGTGAATAACACAAAAAGAGCTGAGAACACTGAGGAGCTGAATTCCAGTTGATACGTATCTGTGATTAGAATTGGTTGCAATGGCTGCATGCCATGGACCTCAACGTCACAAAGTATTATTCTCCATTACTGTGACTGACAGCATTGAAACTGCAACTTTATTGCTAATCTGCAAGTGTAGATCAGTTCAGGCATTTCAACAGTCATGACAAGGAAATATTTGTTGCACACAAAAGACAAATCTGTTTAGGTTGTTCTAAACAGTGAAAGCTGGAAATAATACTTTATCCTAAATTTTAATGAGGAAAAACCAAAAGATTGAAAGGAAGATTGACTTGTTGGAAACTAAACTTCCATTAATCTTTTTCATTCCTTTTGGGCAAAGCCATAAGGAGACTTGTTTATGATAGAAGACTTTACTGGCAGAAGAAAGGCATATCTTTAGCAGCAGTTTTGGTTATGATAGAATTAACAGATACTTCATGGAATGTCTGTGAATTATCCTATGTCACTTTTGTCCTCTGATGCAGGCCTTTAGTAACGTCACTGTTAATTTCTCAGTGCTTTACTAGATGTTTTTGGATTCACTAAGGATTTCTGTCACCTGAAGAGTGTAACAATAGGGGGGAAAAAAAGACTGTCTGAAGGACTTGTCTCTCTCTTCAAACGATTTCAGCCTTACTTGACACTATGGCCAACGTCTAATTTTCTGCACTGCAAGAGAAGAAAGAAACAGTAGTTATTAACAAGTATCTTCGTATATTACACTGAAACAAATGTACTACTTTCTCACATTAATACTTTCCTAATCTCATTTTGTCATGTAGCTAAGCTTTCTGTTGCCTCAAGAAAGAAATATGTCCGGATTTATGAGAATCATTCATAGGAGAGTCTCTATCTTGGAAAGTAATTTCTCTTATGACAATGATTGAAAGAATACTAAGAGAATGGTAGGCAACAGTGAAATGACTTCATAACCCCCAGCACCTCTGTTTCAGAGTCCCATTCAAAATGTGGAAGATGGCATTACTCATCTACCAGTTGATGCCCTAAGCTTTGACCTGTCTTAAAATGAATGAACAAACAATTAAAAAAACAAAAGACCCCCCACAGGTCCCTCTCCCATATGCACTTAGAAATATGGCCTTAGCCCAAAGATTGCTGAAGACAACAGAACTAGAACTTAAAAAAGCTAATTCTACATACATGAAATAAAATTGGAGCTATTGCATGAAAAAGAAGCCATATTTTGTGCACAGATTAAAACTGGCATAATGTTAAACTTGAAAGTTTAAATTGTCCCCTGAGCAATAACAGTTGAGATAGGAGCATTTACAGTAATGTACAAGTCTGTCATTTCAGTGAATCTGTCGTTGCTTTTTCCTTCATTTTATATGATGTATGGTAGTTCATTCTAGTCTTGCAGTTTAAGTTACAGATGGAGAAGAATTTCATTTGAATTTTGTTATCCGCAGGTAAGCCATGTCTGTTCCAGCTGATGAAACTGTGGGGGACCTGCCTGTGAGAGATGTAGGTCTAACTCTAGCTGGAATTGGAGGATTACAAGGTTTGTACCAGCTGCTATTTATTACAGTTACAGACTTTGATCAGTGGCTTCTTTAGTTTCTTTCTAAAAATGTTTCTGACATTCCCACTCTCAAAATTAAGTTCAAATACTATTCAAAATCTGGGTTAAATTCTGAAAGAGACTATGACCCATTCTGTGTTCATGTTGCTTATTATAAGAGTGGAGTTGCTGTGAGATGCTAAAAACTGGAAATCTCACTGAGCTATAACGTTCAGCCTTCCAGAAGAAAAGAGGACTGTTTTGCTGAATTGAGGACAAGGCCAGACCCACTTAACAAAATGGGAGCCAAAAGTACTATGCAATGCTGATATGTTAACTAAGCTGCTATTAGAATGGAACTACTGGGCTTAGTCCTATATCTGAGTAAATTTACAGAATTATGAGTTTATCTTTTCAAGCTTCAAGAGAGTATGTTAACTTTGAAACAGGTTAGAAAGCATCTCTGTGGTAATGCTCATCTTATTTTTTAAGTAGTATGTTTGACAGTACCTTGTTACTTGCTAAATGATTTTCTTTGTGTTGTCTAGTAGGTAATCAGTTTGCTGTATCATTTGAATTACTCTTTTATCTGTAAGAGGGAGGAAAAAGGAAGTGATTAATATGCCAATAAATCTGAAAAAATTAATCAATGGACTCATATAAGTGTAAAATATCAAATTACTTGAACTTTCTTTTTTTTCAGTATTTCAAAATGAGTTAGACTTTGGATTACATGTTGTTGAATGTATCGAAGGTAATTTAAAGTTGTCTTGATTTGGGTAGAATCATCAGCTACACAGAATGTAAAAGCTCGACAAGCTGTATCACGAATCAGTCGAGAGGAGCTGGAAGACAGATTTCTTCGTTTACGTGATGAGAACATCTTACTCAAACAACATGCAAATAAGCAAGAGGAGAAAATTAAAAGGTATGGGGTTTCATGTTCTTATTTTAGCTCACAATAACGTTTTTGCCCCTTAAAGCATTACCAACAAATTAAAAATTATGCTGATTTATCTCAGAGCACTTTTTAAAGCAGTAGCAAAAAAATCACTCATTGGAATTCATTTTTGTCCTGATTTCTGGTTGTCTCTGTGGTATGTGGGATATTTTTTTGCAGTGGACAGTATTAGATCTCCATGTAGAGAGGTACACCTCTATCCACCACTTGGAAGTTGGTACCTTGGGTTCATAGCTATGCTGAGTACAAATACAACAGGTATTCCGGGAACTGAAGAGGAGGATACAGAAGCCTAATTATTCATCTGGAATTTTGTCCTAGAATCAAAATGGCCTATTTTGGTAGAGATATCTCTTTAGGCAGAGAGATTCTGCCTGTTTTTTGTCCTTCCCTGTTCTCCAAGAAGTTGACTATCACCTAGCCTTTTATCATCTAGTTAACCCTTAAAATATCTATAGTTACGATCAGCTCTCCTTTATTCAGGGTAATAGATGACTTCATTGAAGAAGTCCCAAGTAGCATGGGGAGCACAGTACCAGTGTACCCAAACATATGCAAGCAACTTTAGGCTTCTTACTAAACTTAGTGCTGTGCTGGCAAACCAATCTGGACTGAGCAGAACTGTTCATGGTATTACTGTATTCCAGGAGGGCTAATTAATCCAAAAGCACCGTGTCTCTGTGTTCACATTGTGCTGTCCTTAAGCTAATAAAATCTTTCTGCATCTAAGCTAGCTTCTGGTCAGAAGCTAACCCATTCATGAAAGGGCATCTGAAGATACTGCCTCTGTAGATGAGACTGTTTCATACTTTCGTAGAGCCCAAAGCATTCTTTTCTTTTGATTCAGTATTCAGTGAGTCAGGATCAAATTGACCAGCATGACATAACTTTGCATCTTTTCTGTCAGGCTGGTGTCAAGTACAAGATAGTGGAACAAATGAATTGTTTACTTATTCCAAATGGCATTTCCTGTGTTTCTGTTAAATGACTTACCAAATGCACTCACCTTCCACTTAGCTAAAATTACACAGAACGTCCAAATTGGAATACCTGAATTACTATTTTAAGGCACGGAAAAAAATACAGTGTTTGTCTAGATTGCCAGAGAAAAATCGTAACTCCTCAAGCTAAATTTCTTTCCCAGCATCCTTCATGCCAAAACCCTTGTAACTGAAAGTTTGGAATGAATTTGCAGTAGAAGTACATTGAAAAAAACAAACAAACAAAAAACCCGCTTACAGGCAAGTAACATTCTGTGACATCCTAAAGTTATTATGGATTTTTTTTTTGTTTCACTTTTGTTCTTTTAAGTAGAAGCTTCTGTCCACAAGTATACAAAAATAAAACAAGCCCCTTTAAACAAATGAAGTGTGTCCTTATTTTCAGTTTTCTTTCTGGGCCTGCAAAAATAGATTCCCTGTAAACTAGATACAGGTCTTGAAGATGTGCGACCAATTTTGTAAAGTCTTGAACTTGTATCTCTCATCAAAGCCACCTTTTCTTTCTTTATATGCCAAGTTTTTTCCATTCACTGCTGGGTATGTTTTCTGTTCTTGTATATTACATCACCCCCATGTGCCCTCTCTGCCTTTTGTTCTAGCTTACCAATGTTTATCAAAACTAAAGGAAATCAAAGGTACAACTCCTGCAATGCCAAAAGCAAAATTTGTATCCTTTTAAAGACAGATGAAAACCATACCCTCTGTATCTAATTATATTCTTCAGCTAACCGTTCCTTCTCTGAAGCTCATGGTAATATTTACCAAGTATAAAATTGAGTATGGTAATGAGAACTATTAAGTCTCTTTTTCCGGAGTACCTTCTTAAATATCTCCACCTATATATTTTAGCCACTTTAGAACTGAAATATATATTTAAATCCTAAAATATTAGACATGATATATCATTGGAATGTTGCATATTACTAGCATTCTTTCAATAGTTGAATGTTTTGTGGAACTGTAGCTTTTATAGTTTGCCCCACCACATCCCAAATCTGTAACTTTACTTAACAGCATGCAGAGGTTCCTATATAAGGTCATGCGTTAAAAATTACATTTAAGCAGCATATGGAGTAAATATGTGTCCTCCCTTTACTAACCTTAAATGATAAGCCTTAGGAAACTGTTATTTGTCAGTGCTATAAAGCAGATTGCTGCACAGTGGTTTCAATTATCTTCAAAGAGTTCTTCACAGGCAGTAATAGTTATATCAAAACCTGAAATTTATTATTCGGGTTCTATGCTGAAGTCTTCACAGTGATTATATTCCTTTCAACAGAATGCTTTTTATGCTGACTTTTCACATTCTTTTTCATCTTTTTTTATTATTTTTCCCAGAATGGCCACCAAGTTAATACGACTTGTTAATGATAAAAAAAGGTCTGAACAGGTTGGTGGCGGCCCCAAGCGGCTGGGTCAGGCTGTGGAGCTGGAAGAAATGATTGAGCGTTTGCAAGAGAGAGTTCGTGAGCTTGAGAAACAAAACGAGAGCCTCTGCAGCAAACTCATTTCAACTAAACAGCAGCTCCAGATTCAAGGCCATAGGCCTTGTCCGTACAGCTATGTTCAGTCTCGTATTAACACTGGTCTCAAAAAAGTGAGTGATGCTGCTGGCATGCCGGAGCATGCAAAGAAAGGTATAATTCACATTTATTAAAAATAGGGGTTTGTATAGGTACCACTAATTACTGCTTCACTGTAGCAAGAACATACTCTTTTTCTGTTCATCAGTGGGCAATAGTACCCGTAGGCAGAAAGATTGTTCTTCCCTCTGTCTTGTATTTGTTATAGCAGTCATGATTACTTGTTTGCCTTTGAAGTCCTTATTTTGAGAATCCACAGTGGTAGGGGTAAAAGAAAAGTACAGATTTGAAAATAAAGTAGTTATCAAGCAGGTTTTCTAGTAGTTAAAATCATGGGACTTTCCTGGTATAACTTCTCACATGTTAAAGGCTTATAAAAGAAGTATATGAAAAAGTTTAGCGTTGTCATGTTATAACAAAGTTTTACATCTGTAGTTTGTTTGCACATGTTTTTCCTTTTTTAATTTCAAGGTTTGTTCTAGTCTCTTGATACATGTGTGCTCAACACTGCAGACTTGAAAAATCTCTTACATGTGTGGACTTTTTGAAAGCAAATACCACAATGCAGCCATCTTTAATGATGCTTTTTACTGTCATGACTTACTGCTTAAGGCAGTCTCACTCTCGGTCCTTTATTTATGGTAGCTACATTTGCAAATTACACTTTAAAACCTTTCTGTTTTCATATGAACATTTGTAGAAGTAATTGGACTCAGTTAACTTATACACTGTACAAATAATGTGTTCAAAAAAAAAAGACAGCTATGTTGGCTCTGATTCAAAATAGAGTCAGCAGAATTGTCTCCTTAAGTTCTACAAGGTATGGATCAGGCTGATGGCCAGTTACATTGTGCTTTTTTCTCCATCTCACCCTCCCACTGGTCTTTATTTTGGTTATGTTGATTATTGAGGTATATGAAAACAGAAACAATTCTTATGTCTTTAGACAGGCAATAACGAGCAATTGGCTCTACCACTTTGCTGCTTTAATTTGAATATAGTGCAAGTTTTGACATTTTAAATACACCTACATTTTCATACTTTATATCACAAATTAGGCAGTTTTATTCCCAAAATAGTTTTGTTTGTTTGTTTTAACAATGGAAAAATAGGGTGGAAATACAATAAATTTATTCAGGCTCAGTGTTAGCAGAGAGAAAAGAGCAACTTGGTTCAAGAATTAAAGATCAAATGTTTATATGGCATGCTGTGAGAACTTCTCTTGGCACAGGAACAGGTCCAGATCAAAGATGTCCTGTGCAGAGCTAGGATTAGGGCCATGTTGATTGAGGTAGTGGTTCTTAAACTGAAGAGAACATGAGGAAGAAAAAAAGGAAAAGTTGTCCACAGAACATCCAGTTCAGATAATAACGTTCAGAAATTTCACAGAAGTTCTAGTGTGCCTATCTCAGTTCTAAGACCTTGTCCAAACTAGAAGGGATTCTGATAATATGAGTGCTATGAATATGCAGTTTCCTGAACACACTTTTCTAAGGTGAAGGCTACTATTACAAATCTAGTAACCAATACTCAGAACTTGGACACATTAGTGTTGTCTTCCAGGAGGTCAGAGAATATTTTCTATAGTATTCCCTAGTATGGGATGTCACATGTTTTTCTCTTGCATGTTTTCTAATCCTGCCCTTTTGATTAATGATGATAAACCTAGCAGTCTGGTGTCGGGTATGTGCCTCCTACCTTTAAAGACTGCTGGACTCTTAGATTGCTCTGTTGAAACCATGGGGCTGAATCTCAAAACGTTTTTAGTGTAGATCAGAAAATATTCAGAGCAATTCTCCAAAAATAAAATGCCTAGAAAAATTCAGGAGAGCTTGGCTATCTCCAGGATATGAAGAGGCAAGAAGAATCCACAAATAATAAATACACCTTACTAGATCTGCTTTGTGTTTGGCTGGTTAACAAATACCGTAGCAAGTTGATCCAAAAGATGTGGTCAGGTATGAATGTTCACTAAATACTCACTGGTTTCTCTCATTACTTTCTTTATTGAGTACAACCATCTAAGATATATCATGATTTGAGCAAAAATAAATACAAAATATATACTCTAGGCATATATATACACATATGTATATAGCAAAATTACCAATACCTTAAAATAATACTTAAGGATCTAAATTCAAAATGTATAAATAAATCAAGTTAACTCAGCACAGATGCAAAGTAGGTAAATTTTTTTCCAGTCATTTTGTGAACCTGCTGGTATCTTTGTGCCTTGAACCTAAATGACTCGATTTTGGGGACTGAGGGATGGCAGCCTTAATGCTGTATTTGAAATTTAATGCATAGTTTGGTCCCACCTCAAAACATCATTGATTTCTTCTTGCTGAAGAAAGAGAAGAAGGAGAAAGATTTGGAGAAACCATTACTTTTACTCCTGAACTAACAATTCTTCCTTAAGTTAATTTCTCACTTTTCTTCGTCACCAGGGACTTAGTATGCTTCTAAAGAACATAAGGAAATTATTTGCACTGCTGCTAAAAATGGTCCTGTAGCTGCTTGTCTAGGTGAATGACACTTGTGATTTTATAAAGAAAGTGCTATGAGAGAAAAAGTGATTACAACTCCATGTTCCTGTTTAATAATATTGATATTGTTCTTCTTTGAAGACACCATCTGTGTTCTCTGTCTTTAAAAGTAAAGTCTTCTAAGAAAAACATTTCAAGACATGTTTTTAACACGTCTTCTTAACAGTGCATGCTGTATTGCCCATAGTTCAGATTTTACAGCAACTGTGTTGTAGATACTCTGGCACTTTTTATGACATCTGTATAGGAGTTGTAAGTGTTTGTACTGCGTAGAGATTGTTGTTTTGTTAAATGCTTTTTCATTCAGCATGACAAAAATTTATCTTTTCTTTGTTTTCAGGAATGAGATTTCAGGATTTAGAAGTGAGATCACCTAACCCTGTGCTCCCAAGATACGGACAGAGTCTGCTTGAGGATCCAAGGGCTGAAATAAGAAATTTGTATGATTTTCATATTTCTTAATTTTTGACATTTTTGTTAAAACTTGTGGTTTTCTTGAAGGAAAAAAATACATTTTTCACAAGTTTACACTTTAGAAAATAAAGTGAAGTTATTGGATCTGACACCAGTAACACTGGTAACAATGCAGAAGTGTTTTATGATAAGGAAAACATAGGATCAGGAATTTAGAATGCAAAATGTAGGTACGTAAGAATTTGGCTGGAAGTTAAAATTGATCTTCAGCGGCGAGCCTCTCTTTTTGCTAGGATGCAATGCTACCTAGCTTACTACTGGACAAAACTGACAAAAGCAGAAAGAATCTTAGCTGCAAAATTACACAACTCCTAAAATGTGTAGGATAACCCATGCAAGCGGTGACTGTATTGAATGTGTTACACTGCATCTACGCTTCATTTCTAGAGGTGGTCCGATTTTATGGATAAGTTGCAAAAAGTGCAGCGTGGGATAGTAATGTAAAATGATTTTGATTCACTTCTGCATTTTGAAAGTTGGTTGTAATCCAGTTGCGCATTTTAACTAAAATCGAAGCTCAGAAAACTCTTGATAACATCCTTAATGTAGAGACTGCATGAGGACAGAGAGGTGTTATATAGGGTGGAGAAAAGGTAGTTAACGTCTAATGTAAAGATACTGAGGTCTGATTAGAACATTTTTCTTCTCCAGAGTATATCGGAACCTATTACGCTTTTTAGACATTTGGTTTTCTAAAAGGTACTTTCAGTATGTGTCTTTCCTTTCCATAATGGTTTACCTAAATGAGACTTACTCCAATATCTGTAAATGCTGTTTTCAATAAATGGGCAAGCTAAGGATACAAATATACAAATTAATGTGCAATTATGTATTTTGTGCTTGAAGTTTTGTAAACACAAAGATTTACTGGGAACATAAGAAATAATTTTATGGAAATATTCTTATAAATTATTTTAATAAATAAATTTAAAGTTATTTAACAATGTTTAAATTGCACTTTTGCTAGCATTCTGTCTGAATTTAACCCTTGCTGAACAGTTACAATTTTTTAAAAATAATTTGCATTATAATAGAATGTTGTTACTGAAAAAAACAACTTCAGTAATTTTATAGCGATGGGCCTAGAAAGGGCTATTTCTTCTATACCTATCACTTTTGAAGACTAGGAAAATAAGAGCTATCCATTAAGACTGCCATGAATCTTCGTGCTCAGAATAGCTTTTCTCCTAAGACTGATCAAAACCATTGTGTTACAATGCAGAAAACATTCAAATAGCATCTTTTTCAGAGATTTCAGTTCTCACAAAGGTGGAAAAAAATAACCACAGTTGCTCAGAATGGTACACTCGGGTACAAAAGCAAACATATGGCCAAAAACCTCAAGGTACTTTTCAGTCTACAATAGGTATATGAAGTAACGAAGAACTGTAGCTTATGCATCAAAAGCTTTAGAGTGGAAAAAATTGTAGATAAATTGTTGCTTATTCTTATTAGAAAAAATCTTATTGGAAAAGATATCCAAGATTAACTTGTCAAGAAAATCAAAATCGCAAAGTTGTGGCCTACTAAAAAGTACTTGGACTCTGATCTCTATAGTTTTCTGCCTTTCTTAATTACATTTACTGGATAAATTCCACTGTTAAAGACACATCATCTGATTTTTTTGCATAAAGTTACCTCACTCAGGAAAAAAAGCTTAAAAATTACTCTCGCTGCTCCAGCCATTGAAGATCTCGTATTCTTTTGATAGCTAGTAATGGTGTTTTCCTCTTCAGAAAACACTTGGTACTAATGGATTAGGAGGAGGGTACGTTTAATATAGAGTATAAGAAACCATAAACGATGTTTTCAGTGAGGTTCTGCTAAACATTATTCAGTCCACGTAAACATTTATTTTAAGAGTATTACGTTGTTTGTGTTGTGTTTGATAATGTGTTTGAATTCTGTATTTATTGTACTATTCTCATCTTTTCATGTGGTGACCTCCAATTATTTTCATAGTAAATTGAACTCTTAAACCTCTGTTGTGATGCATGTCACTAAGAACTACAAATTTTGCTGAAGACTTAAAATTTTTGTTCTCTTGAGTATTCATTTAATTTTTTTCTTCTATTAAATACTTGCCTGGTTTTGGAACGTAAGATGTTTGTACTTGCAGGGAGACTGTGATTGAGTCCCAAAGGGAACACATTGAGGAACTAGAACATGCCAGAGAGATACTGGTGAGTCAGCTAAGAAGGAAAGAAAAGGAAATTGAAGAATCTGCCCTACGGTTGAAAGAGCAAGAAACAACAAGCCAAAGGTATTGTGAAAAATGGAAATCTCCATGGTGGAAGCATTAGAAGAGCTATGTCATAATGTTTATATATAGCTGTGAAAATTACTTGTTCTGTTAAGAAATGTGTGCTTTATGCATTGTCTTTCCCTTTGGTGAAACTAAGTCATACAATGTTTTACCAAATAGCCATGGGTAATTCTAAGCAAGGAGATTGTTAGGATAATAGGTTATTATGTTTTTTCACAACTAAACAAAGAAGTTCATAATTACCTTTTTAGAGAATTTATTTCCAGCTGATTCAGATTCAATTGAAGTTCAACTCATTAAATTTTAATCATCTATTGTTTCTTCAATATAATTCTTAGAAAATTTTAGATATAGGTTCATAGTGGATAATTTAATGTTTGTTAATACTCATTGATAATTTGGAGTCTACAAATAGGAGAAAAATAACGGCCCTGTAAGGGTAGATTAGCAAATTTTTGAAGGAATATGGTATAGCTGTGCAGTGAAACAAAGCCAGACAAATATGCTTGCAGAATGTATTTCACAGTAAAGCTTCTATTAGTTTAATCTCTTTTCTTCCTCTTTCTTCTTTCACTTCTGAGAAAATATATACAAAATTATATAACTTTGCCTATATTTTCTCTCCTTTGACTGTTTCAATTTCAGCCTGTTACTTTTAGTTGTATTAAGGATCTAATACAGCACGATCCTGCATTCTCTACTCATTTGATTTCAGTGAAAGTTCTACTTGGATGAGAAATATGTGGTCAGTTCTTTAACTGCCTTTCAAGAGAGGGACCCCGTTATTATGTGTGAGCATTCTTTTGTGCATCAGTGGCGCTACATAAATAATACATCATAATGTTTGCTATTAAATTATTCACAAAGTCATGTCTCCCCTATTCAGAATTTCCTTTATATAGTTTAAATAGGTTAAAAAAGTTGTTATCATAAATAATTTCCCAGTCTGTGCCTACAGTGAATTCAGAAAATATTTAAAAGATTTTTTCATTATTTGAAGATAATCTGATACGAATCTCAAAGAACTTCAGTGCTTCATTTTTCTATAGATAAACACTGTTCTTTAAGTACAGCAGTCAGAAACTGAATGTAACTTCTAAATTCGATGTCAGCTACCGTGTTTCTGTGAAATTTTTAAGGAGTTTTAAAGTAAAGGTACACTTCAAATTCAGCTAAAAAATCCTTAAATAAAGTCAGGCTGTAAAAAGTCGTGCAGATCCTTATTTATTTATGTTTACCAAATTACTTGTATACAATCCATGATACTTGACCTAAGTTACAATCTGTGAATTCATGTTTGAAGTTCTGGAATTATTTCCTTTATTTCGTGTTTGAAACCAGATAAAAGATACGTTAAGTATTTAGGAATTGCTGTGTTTGGCTGAAGACACTGGGAAAGAAATTGAAGAATGTCCACTAGCGCATATCCAGAATAGTGCGAGTTCTATAATTTTGCCACTAGAATACTTTATGGAAGGCTGTCAATCCCCATGTTTTTCAAGTTACATTTTTTTTTTTAATGCTGAATGAACCAGAGCCAGAACTTAGAGGGATACTATTCTCCCCAGGTTTAACTGTAACCATAGGTACCTATACATATTATCTGTAGGAGGTTTTCATTAGCTTGCTTTCTTGGAAGTCTTGCAACTGCTATCTAGAACAGTCTGTATTAGTTGTTTTATTACACAAATAGATTTATAGCTTCTATGTAATTCTTATTTTTAATCTGCTTCGCATCAGCAGAGAAGAAACTGTCAATACTGGAATACTGGAGGAAAAATTGGAAATTTGGGTGACTGATAAGGTCATCTTATTTCATCTGTGTAGCTTATGTCTTTGAATTTTGGTACACCTGGCAGCTTTTTCTTGTGTTCTGTCAGAATACACTTGGCTGTCATCTAGTTACGTTACTACCCAAAGACAGTTAATCTGTTGAAATTATTTAGGAACTGTATGGTGCCCAAAGGACATATAAATATGCTTCCACCAGTCTTCATGTTGTTAACACTCAGCCTGGTGTTAATAAAATTAGGTTACTTTCAACCTTTAGGAAAACATTCTGTATTCTGCTACATGATTAAGAAATTCTTGTGATTGAAATAACTGTAGCTTCCAAGTAGTGAAGCAGCCACAGTTAATAATCATTGATCCATCAGCAGTAAGGGCGGGAGATACTAGTTATCCTGAGTCTTATACCCACAAGAAATCCAGTAATACTTTAAAGATGCCTTTGCAGCTTCACTGCAGTTTCTGTATAACAACACAAGAGCTACATAACCGAGCAGAGTTCATATGCAGCGTACTCCTTGAGATGATTATTGTAACATGGCTGCAATCAATGGGTTTTTTTCAATATTTCATCAGAGACTGTTTGGGGATTGTTGCAGGAATATATAATTCTGACTTAATTCTGACTTAAGGGAGAAACTTGGCCTGTGAGTTGTTAGACTAAACACATTTTCTTATGTACAAAATTTAACTGCATTTAGCTTGACTGTTTTTAATTTAAAGATGGCCAAAACCATGATAACCTAATGGTTTGATGTCTATGATACACAGTGCACAAGTTAAAACATTAAGTCTAAACAATCACATTTTGCAAGCAGCTAGCTTTAAATAACTTAATTGCTTGTTGTACTTTCCAAAAACATTTTTAAAGCCACCCCAAAATGCATTTGTGAAACAGGTACTTGGTATTTGCACGTTTGTGGGGTTTTTTGGGTTTTGTTTGTTTGGTTTTTTTAATGAAAAAGCTTATTTGTCAGTCAGTTTTTAATTCCTTTGGCATTCTTTGCTGCAACATGACTTTGGAATTAGACCTATTAAATGTGTGGATTTTTGGACAGGAGTATCATGTCTGACGCACTCATGACTTCTGTATTTGCATCATAGCATTGCAGACCTAGATTAAAATGTGGAACACGTTAGTCACGATGCATTATCTAAAGGGTTTTGAGAGACTACAGCATGTATACGAATTTGCTAAATCATGTCTAATACAAAAACCCCCTTATATTTGCATTTCCATATCTGATTTTTCATATTTAACCGGTTTCCCTAAAGATTGCGACTTTTTTTCATTTGTAGATAGCTCTTTAGCCAGGCAAACAAATACAGAATTTTATATTGGTATTTAAATAATCTTAATGACTTAGATGCTAGAGCTATTGATGCAATGTTTGTTTTGCTTATTGCAAATATACTATCAATTACAACATAAAAGTGCTACTAGAAGGTGAATGTTGTTAATATTTTTTCACTTTTATATTTGACTTCCTATAAGGAATAAGAGGTAAAGGAAAGAACATAATGTATATCAACGTATAATCCTGTTAGTTTCCGAGTATTGTAAAATGGGAAGAACACTGCACGTTGATGTTCTATTCTTTACTTCTCTGCTTGGGAGTCTGTCTACTTTGGCCATTGATGCATTTGTGATTGAGAACTATTTGCCTAGAAACCTTTTTTTTTATTTTGCCAGGCAGAGGATAAGTGATCCTGAGAAGTATGATGGTGATACCTTTTTACTTGCTTGTTTATCTTGTTCTGAATGTGAATGGGGAAAGTTTGTGAGCCACTGGTCCAGTGGCTCACAATAGTCAGAACACTCTTAATAGTAGTCTCAGTATTGTATCCATGTCCTGCTCATATGGAAGTAAAGACAAGATGCAAGGGATGTGGTTTAATTAGACCTCAATTTTATTAGCTTAGCCATCTGGGATTTACTGGCATAAATTTGTACAGTGCAGGTCAAGATCCTTTCTTTAATCATTTCCTTCTGGTGTAGGTTGCTATCCGTCCCCCATTCGCACACAGCTGGTCCCCAGCCTGTTACTGGGACCCCACTCTATATGCTTTTAATCCAAATGATAAGAGGTCTGGAAAAGAGATTGTCTCTTCAGTGTACTTCAGACATTAACCCCAAACATAATTCCTAGCTTTTTAAAGAGTCACTTTCTCCTAACTTCACTTCCAATTTCAGACTTTTTAATCCCACTTTAAGATGAGGTTTAGAGTGGAAGGATAGAGTTCACGTTCCTTATTTCTGCACTTGTGGCAGAAGGCGTGCTAGAGCTAAATCAGTATGCCCATTCATTCAGGTTACTGCCTCAAAAGGGGTATTAGTTCCTTTTCTTTTCTAACTTCTGCTCCAGATCTACCTCCATCTCTTCAGGTTCTGTGGCAGAATTTTTGGCTTTTTTTGGCAATAGAGAAAATACTGAATGAGCTATCTTAGTACAGCTTTATTCTTATACATTATTTTGTTATTCTTTGAGCAAAATATTATCTAGATAAGTGAAAGGTAGCATTGACTTTTAAGTCAAATCTATATATAACCCCTGTTTTAAAGTTGTATCAGAATACCTGGGCAGATGTTCTGGGAGCAGAATGCGTCAACTACCTGGGAGGGAGAAAGCTGTGCAGATAATAAATTTCTATTGTATTCTACTGTTTTGTGACTTCGTTTATAGAAAAATGAACCTTCCCAACAGAATCTTCCTCAATTACCTTTGCCTTGCCCACAAAATCTGAAATGATTTTGTTCTTCAACAGCAAGCTCCTAGTCATGTATCTAGATGCATTGGACATTTCTTAGACATGTTTTATTTAAATAAATAAATAAAATATTGTAGAAGTACTGTATAAAAATAATTTTGTTGCTCTAGCCTATAATGAGAGTGGAGATTGTGACCGATGTAATGCACTAATAAGAAATTAATGGCACATGCTTTCTGTAGCTAGAAACTTCATGAGATGAACACTCTTATAATTGTAAGAATTGAAATGATCCCAATAAAAAGTAATTATTCACTTCCAAATTTGAATAATTTACTTCATAATATCAGTACCTCAAACCTGTTTAAATCAAATGCCGTTTCATTCACTGTTGAAAAAATAGTTAGTGTTGATTGTCAGGAGCCATGGGGTTTACATCTGTACATTATAAATTTCACTATCATCTGCTCCTTTTTCTACTTAAAAAGGAAAAAAAAAGCCCCCTGCTTAAAAAAAAAAAGTGCCTTGCTTAAAAAAGAGGTGGGGGGGGGGGGGGGAGAAGAAAAAGCCTTTGAAGGCATCAGAGCCTTTTGTTTGATGTGTGGAACAAGATTAATAAAAACGTGCCACTACATTAGCTTTTAAATAGCTAGCATGAGACAGTGCTGCTGTCTATACTCACCACAACTTTAATTTATGTAGATAACATGTTTCAGACACATGATAGTTTTAGCATTGCATTAGGGCTGCTCCTTGTGGAAGATCTCAGGTTTGTGAGTGTGTGTATCTTCTGTGTAAGGACAATTAACTGGGCAATGCCAAAACACAATAGGCTTTGATATTTTACAGAATGAAAGGAAAGTATTTCACGTACTCAGCTGGTTTACAGATGTGTAAAAGCTTTGTAGTCCATTCTTTTGCTCTAGCATGGCATTGTGACAATTCCTCCAATGTGTCTAAAATAGATAAATATTGGAAGAGAAATTACCTTTTCAAATGCTAAAGATTTATTTTGATTTTATCCTATTTTATATTAATACAAATCAAAATTGTTTTCCCTTCCTGTACTTGAAGAAGCTGTGAAAATAATGGGGTTTAGCTTCACTGTTTGAAGTAAGGGAAAACACCGGAAATAAATATTTATTTAAGTTTTGAATTATTTTAAACATCCTTTCTATTAAACAGTACGTTCTCAAATTAATCTTAGAATTGTAACAATATAGAACATCTACATGGATATTAAGTGATTTTCATGTAGTTAAGACACACCTGCAGCTTGTTTGAATGCCAGCCTTAAGGTGTTATAGTATAAATTGCTAAGTCACTTTTTCTTAGCAGTATTTGATAGGCTTAAACTCTAAGAGGAAACTCCATAAAATGGTAAACAACTGGCACCAAATACTTTGGAGGGTGGAAAAGAAATGAATGGAAAACAAATAATCTCTTTAGGTATAGGATTGTTTTCTCTTGCTGTCGTATATAGTTTGATAGGATAAACAAAGATGTATATATATTGATTGAAGCTGCTATGTTATCATGTGGTAGAATGTTTATTTACCTAAATTCTGTAATGTGGATTATAGAAGAAGAGATTAATTTGGGTATTACACACTAAATCTTCTCCCAGGTGTGTTGTAGAAAGCTGATTTGCAAAGGATTTCAACTTTTCAAGACAAAAATAATACGATAATTCATTTTGTATCTTTTCATTTTGTATCATGATGCATTTCTTTTTAATACAATTTTGAAGGCTAAACATTCGGGACAATGTGGAAATGATCAAGGTCCGTAAACAGCTGGTTGAGAAAAGCAATGCTCTCTCAGCAATGGAAGGAAAATTTCTCCAGCTTCAAGAGGTAATTGCAATTTGGTCAGTAACATTCCTTTACTCTTGTCACATAAGCATGCATAAACGGAAAATAAATATACACAGTTCTTGATTCTGAGTCAATGCTGAGTACATGAAAATAAACCACGTAATTCATTAAACCCAAGCTACTCCAAATGTGTAAGGTTTTTTAGTCTTAAAATTATTTTTTTTTTCCAGAAGGGTCTAGCAGATCTTAAGGATTTTATCTGCAATGCTATCCCAGGCAGATTGTGGAGAATGAACTGAGTTGTCTGGCTATCTAAGGAGACTCCTGATCATTTAAAAAGAAGGCTTTGGCTTAAATGTACTGATTTACCAAAGAAGGGGTACCAGAGTCCCGTTACTTTATCAGTCTTTGATAAAGTTTGGGAAGTTTGACTGTTTAGAGTTCTGATATTAGGACTTAACTTGTGTTCATAAGTTCATGGAAATTATTTTAGAGGGCTACTGTAAGTAATGGATTTTCTTTGTAAAAGCAGCAGTTTTATGAAAATATCACCAGAACATGCAACTGCATGGTGGATTCCCTATAGGTTTTAGTTATACAGCATTTTTCTGCTTCTTCCCGTATGTATTTGGAGAACCGCATGTGTATACAGACAGTGGTAGTATGATAATAGCTTAGAAACGGGAAAGTTCCTGTGAGTAGGAATCCTACATGCAGTAGAGCTTTATAAAGTATCCTAGCCTTATGAGGTGGAAGCACTCCTTATAAACTCTTACTGCTGCCTGCTTCTTATTTTTTAGCGTGCTAAATAACATTTGTGCCATTAAATTTTTGTTCCGTTCCTTTTTTCCTACGTTTTTCTGCTTTTATATTTTGCTTTGCTTTGCTTCCCTTCCCTGCCTCAGTGTAATGCCTGTATCTTCTCTGCCAAAGCAGCTCTTCTGTTAGTAGTTCAAATCTAATTTTTCACAGGGTGAACTAGGTAGAATGTAAATTCCAGGGGCGACAGGTTTCACATGGCTTTTTGTGGCCTTAAATAGAAAGGGATAAGTAAACTGTTCCATTTTAAATCATATGTGACTTTTTGGTAATTTACAGCAAACCTCAAGTACTTATGCCTCTTTCTTGGCAGCAGCTGAGTAGAAACACATGCCTAGGATTCAAACTGGTATTTGAAGACATTGTTTCTAATATTCAGAGTGAAAGCTGCATTTTTGAAAAGGATGAGTGTGTTTTTGGTCTTTTTTTTTTTTTTACAAGATAATGAATACAATGGTTTTCCCATTTCCAATCATCTGAATGTTTGAAACGTGTCTACTAAATGTGAATAACTGTAAAATCCAACATTTCTAGTATAGAAGGCTCATAAAGTACTTAACAGAGCAGTTTTTAGTATTTTTATGTTTATCTTAATGATTTTTGAGTTCATGATCATTTACTTTCAGCTTCTATCAGTTGAAACCCATATAATTCCTCCATGTTCATCTTTGAACTTAAGTCAGCTGAAAATGTGAAACTACAGAATGATAAGAGCCTATAATCCTGCTCCGTCTAATGGTATTGGAGTTGAGCTTGCTACCGAACATTTACAGGACGGTTTTGTTGATAAAGAATTTTAATGTAGCCAGTTGAAAGAAGGAATTGTGCAATCTGCTTAGACGAGTGAAGGACCCTGAAACTGTTTGAATTATATATAAGACCCATTGGTATATTTATTTGCTTTGATTACAGACTGAACATTCAGGATTTCATGATTTGTAATATGAAATATGGTAACCTGTGCAACTACAGTTTAAAATACTATAGAGAGTTAATTCTCTTGAACAATTGGAACAATTTCACAACTGTAATTGAGAGCAGTTTATGTTCATTTGTGCAATATTTCTAGGAGGTATATATCCATTTCCGTTGATTGAGTTATTTCTAGTTGACAGCAATATCAAGACATGTTTCCCAAAGAAATAAAATTCCAGACTAAAAATACTCAACTAAAATCACCATCCCAATTGTTGCCATGACCCGAATCTTGGGATACTCCAGGGAGAGCAGGATAGAAAACAGTTTGGGGGAAAAAAAAGTGCTGACAGAACACTCAGATATAGAAGAATATCCAGGTAAAGAATGCATTGTGGGTGGTGGGGGGAAGAGGGTAAAGTCATGATCCCCTTAAAGTTAATGAGGAAACTTAATCCAAAATGGCCAGGAGAGTAACAGAGACTGAAAGATTAGAATGAAGTTGAAGTAAGGAGATTTTTCAGGATGATATTTTTGTGCTTTTAATGAGATGGTTCAGTAGAATAAATATGATTGTTGAATTTGTTTTCAACTGGTTTGGAAATTAAGGAAAGAGGTGAGGGTGAAATGGTCTATGAAAGGCAGCTTTGCCAAGGTGGTGGTGGCTTTTTTTCTTTATATATCGTGGATTGAAGTGACACAAGTTATTGAAATGGAAAAGAACTTCAGGAAAAACTTGAAGCTGAGAGATGGAGAGGAAAAGATGAGTTCACTTGGACAGTTGAAAGGGTTAGAGACTATAAGGATCCCGATTTTGAGGAGAACGGAAAGAAATTTGGAGAGAAATGAAAAGAGTGTAAAAGAATGATTTTTAAGGTGTCATTTTTTTGAAGTTACTGAAATACAGTTCACAGATTTAGGACAGAGTAAGAGGGGCACTGAAGAAAGAGTGTTAAAAATTGATGAATAATATACTTCATTATCTTTCTGAAATAAGACTAATTGCTAATATTATTTATTCTCCATGATATTTTTCTTATGGAGAAATGAGATATGAGAAGCTGAAGATCAGGTTGGTGACTGGGTTTTCTGGGGGTTTTTTGTTTGTTTCTAGGATATTCAGGCTGCACATGAACCTAAACAATTTGTGCAGGATTCACATTCAGCTTCTCCATTTAACTACTTTGTAGGAATATTATATGGAAAAAATGAAGCTAACTTTTTTCTGTCTACAATCATTAAACGTTATCTATACTTATACATGTATTTGACATAAATGCTCATATAATCATTTTATTAAACAGATTGACTTTTGGGCTGTTTTGTTTCAAGTCATACTTTGAATGTGATTTACATTGAAACTTTTCATGAGTAAGTCTTTATTAAAGCATTGTGGAATGTAGGCAGTATAATATTAACTAATATTCCGGAAATAGAGGTTCTATCAGCATCCTCCATTTAATATTAAAATTAGTTAAATGTGCCTGAATATAATCCATTGAAGTAAATTAAATTGTAAAAGAAATCATAAGTCCCTCATTAAATTACTGCTAGCAGGGAAATAGAACTGCGTGCATTAGGATTATGAAACAATTAGATATCTACAATTAAGGGTTAACAGAGCTGTGGCGAGTTCTGTGATTAGCATAACTGTGGTCAACATTCATTTTTGCTTGCTACTGCAGTGTTTTTGGTCAGCATGTCTAACCACTGTAACCACAGCAAAATCTTTTAATTGCTTAACAGATGTATTTCTTGGTCGTTTTCATCATGACTGAACTGAGGGTTTAATGTTCATGAGAGCAACAAGAATGCCACCTTCTCCTGGCCATGCGTAATGAAAAGTTGCTTTCAGTTACTTAGTTCAAGAGTGTCTCCTGTTGACCACATGGAGAATATATATGAAACACTGCCATGAGAGACCACTGGTTGAATATGCAGAGTGTTGTAATGTTCTACTAAGTGTGATTTATTTTATTTTTTTTTCTGGATTTTCCTTCCTTCCTTTTCATAGAACCAAAGGAACTTGAAGACCAGCCATGATGCTTTAATAGCGAAAGGTGATGAACTGAATCTACAGCTTAAAGAGGAGCGGTTGAAGTGCCTCCGTCTTGAAAAAGAATTGCAATCGGTGACTATTTCAAATGGAAGGACAGAGGAGGTGAGATTGTGTTCAAGAGAGGTAGAATCTACTTTAGGTACTACACATAGATAAGGGAAAAGTTAACGACGGGATACCTTTTAATTGCGGAGATGTGAATAGACCTTTCAAACACAAGACTGACCTGGTAATATATATACTTTTATCCCATTAAAAAGAAAATCCTGAGGCTGCTACTTGCATTTCATAGAATCGTAAACCATACCTGGTCCCTGTGCCACATGATCACTGCACCAGTGTTTGGGCAATATTTGAGGTTAAAGCATAGGATTTCACGTGAATTCTGATACTAAACAACTGATTTGTTAGCCATAAAAAAATCATACTACTTGATTTATTGACCACATATTGCTAGTGTTTTAGTATTATTTCAACCTGATAGAATTACAATACAGTGTAGTATTAGATCTTACTCAGTAATTCAAATCAGTCACTTCTATTTCTTTGTCTAGTGGCTCTGAGAGACAAGTGTCATCACTAACAGTCACCCAGATACAGGGCTAAAAATCAAGTGGCTTATTCCTCATTCTCCTCAACATATGAGGAGTAAGAGTCTACAAACTTACTTGTGTTTTCTTACATTTTGTAGCAACTTAAGTTTAGTTTTACCACCTGGTTTACCTGTTTTGAATGTATTTTAATGAACCAAGTTTACCGAGGTTACCTCATAGATATTTCCTCCAAACCTTTAAACTACTGTAATGCATGTAGGGTATATCTTCTGGGTTAAAGCATCTCGTATCTTTAAAACCGTATCCTGCTTTAGTGAGTATTTTGAAAGCAAGGACTTGTTGTTTCTATAAGGTCAATAAAAAAATATTTAATATACAGGAGCCATTAATTATCTAATACTAATACTCACCAAATTGGAAATAAAAATCTTTAATGCTATAGATGTTTTTTTTTTTTTCAGAAGGCATAATGTGATTAGATACTGTCGTTCAACTGCAACATGTTAGTCTCAGCTTCATACAAACAACATGAAAAAGACTGATTGGGCCAACTGTAAATCCATGTGGTGAAAAAAAATGTTATTTTGAAGCTTTAAGAGACTGTTGTATAAAAAGAACAAATAAAAGCCTGATCATGCCTACAAATTATTAACTAATTGTCTTTACACGTTCATTGTCATTTCCTTTTGTGCTGTGTATTGCTTGAAACTTCCTTCCTCATTTTAGTTACAGGAAAGAATAAATGATCTGGAAAAAGAGAAGGAACTCTTAAGGGAAAACTATGATAAGCTATATAACAGGTAAGTTATAGTTTCTGTATATAAAAAACTTGATTCCTGTCCTGTTTAATAGGTCTTCATATACTATGTGCTTGAATGTGCATATGCGTATTGTGTGTTTGTGCACACACATAAATGTATTCATGCTACAGTTCATATCAGTAAGTGTATATGGAAACTTTTATGGTGTTCTGTCTGTATTTCATCTGTTCTGTTGAAACAGAGCAGCTTCCATACTTGTTCTAATACTCTTGAAATAGTAGATTATTTCTTAAAAATCTAATTAAAAAATAAGTGGAAGTCACTTTATTTTGAACATCAACACAAAAAGTTATTTGAATTTCTAATAATTTTTTTAGGGTTATTGTTGAAAGAAGAATACATCTAGGTAGACATATATTTCTTTGGGTTTATTTTATTTTTTGGGGGGAAGAGGGATGTTTGAACTTTTTGTATAAGTTCTTATGGCACTTCTCAGCGGACCTATATAAAGTCTGATATTTGGCAACTTCTCTAATGTTTATTTTTGCAGGGTGGTTTGTTTGTTTTGGTAATAGCTACCGTTTCACTTGTACTGGTTCTGCTTGAAGTTTTTGTGTAGGCTCATATAAGTTTTTACAAAGGTTTCTATACATAATAAGTTGTATAAATTGTATCAGCAGTGCTTACAATGAAAATGAAAATACATTACCAGATATGATTCAGAAATTCTCTAGTACAGAAGAGAAGTAATTATAGTCAATTGCCACAAGCATGTTAAAGGAAAAAATGACCTTCATATGAACTTTTCCTTTATTGTGAAACCACGTGGTCTTTTACACTGAAGAGGGTTAGGAAAAAAAAAAGACAGATTTCCTAGAGCTAATAATTGCCTCAGAAAGTAGGTAAAATGCTTGAAGTCTTTTCTCATATCAAAATTATTTCTCCTCTTGAAGTTTGTTTGGTTTGTCGGTGTGATGTCTGTCAAGAAAATACCAATGACTAAACACAATGTGAGTGACATCAAATGTTAGTTATAGTATTCTTACAATATTTATTATACTTTTTGTACTTTCTATGGTGAAATTAAAAATTATAGTCATAAAAAAACCTGTGAGTACAAATAGCTTAAAACATTTTTTTACATGAGATGTAACAGTTGTATAATCACAATATTTAGAGTTTTGTATAGGGGCAGTTGGTCAGTTGTCTTTTAAGTTCATTGTTGTAGATTCCTCCAAAGTCTGATCGTGTTATACATCTTTCTGATTTTTTTTTTTCTTCCTCTACCATTATGCAGAGAAATAGTTCTTACTAACAAATCAATTTACAATCTTGGCTTGAAATTTTCTGTTCTATTAAATCATAGTGGCATAACTTAAAAAGATGTTTAACTAGATAAATTTAAATATGGTTCTCTATAACCCAGTAATCTACAATATGGCTTTTCTTTTACCTAAAATGATCTGTCTTTTCATATACTCCCATTTAAACTTTGATTCATGTTTCATCATTCCATGTTTCTATATATTGGTAACAAGAAATTAGAAAGACAAATGGATCATTTCATTATAACTACTGTTTAGTAGCCATCTTTTTGGTTGTGCATTTGAACAATGCAACTTTTACTACAGCTTACCTGTTGCTAGCAGTGGATAGGACAGTGTCCACAGGTGCCAGATAATTAATAATTTTTTTTTTTCTTAATGGAGGAAAAGAGGCATAAACCCATTCTTTGCTAATGTTATTTTTTTGGAAATTCATTTGAAGTCGATGGGAATTTTGCCAAAGTCAAGACTGCAGAACTGGATCTGAAAAGTTTACAAAGAACAAGTATGAATTTGTCAGTTGACTCTTATTATTTAGTCAGTATCCAAGAAAACAATTCATTTGGATAAAAGGTTTGGAGGAATTGTTTTCATATGACCTTGTAATGCAAATCTAGCAATGCTTAAACTCCGTCCAAAGGAAACGGTGCCAGATGTGGTTGACCATTTATAGTTACCCAGATGGCTCCAACTCCAGTGAAATACAGTAAATGTGAAAGAAATTCCACATGAATTCAAGTAAAAGTAATCTTAAAATTCAAAGGAAGAAAGTGCCAGAAGTGCACTCAATTCAAACTGACATAAACATTAGCATTATACAGGCTTGGATAAAACCTGTCTTCTAAAATGTTCTTCATTTAGACATCTAAAGTCTGAATTACTATCATAGTAACTGTTAATGATTTTTCTGCCAGCATAGTCTTTTGAAAAACTGAAATAATGTGTAGCTACATATTTATGTGAAGTAATTGTACCTAAAGATAACAAATGCACATATAACTAGATATCATGGTCATTAAAACTTGAAAACATTTCAGAAGTGTGAAAGCTAAGGGTGTTTGATAGCTTTTCTTGCTAAGATTTATTCTTTTCTTATGGGAGCCAATCAAACTTTGAAGAGTGGTAAGTCTAAGCAATTATAGAACACACTGTGTCTCTTCTGTACCTATGCAGTATTATGGAAAGGATTGTGGGTTCAGTGCATTATATTTGCTGCATATGATCTTCAAAATTATAGCAGAGTGAAGTGTATATTACCATAGGACTTAGAAGCATTGCTTAAGTTCATGCATGCTATAAAAGACACGCTATCACACTATAAGATGGTATATGCCTAGATAACTGTATAAATAGGTGAGATAGATACAGTATGAGAAAAAGACAAAATACAGAGGGATAGAACTGTTTTTATGAAGATCACAAATCAAGAATATAACCTCTTGCCATATACTTTAGAGTCTACAATTCATGCTATAATTTTTTTTTTCTTTAATCTTAAGGTCATTCTTCAAATATATTAGATATAAATGCACTTATATGTACTCAGAACCACTTCACGTAGTCATAGCCATCAAAACAGGCAGTTTGTACAGTCTGCGAAGCTATGTGGGCTGTCCCTTCTGTGATATTTCTTTCTTCTCCTCTATGTTTTTTTGGTTGAAGCTTTTGTTACATAGATCTCTGGGAGAGAGAGATTGATAAATAGATAAATACCAGAAGATGTTTTTATACATTTATATATGTAAAAACCAACTTTTTAAACTGGTGAGCTTCACCAAAGTGAACAGTTGAGGAACTGACTCTTTTGTTTAAAAAAGCCCTACAATTTCTGATTTTTCACAAAATACAAAACTGAATAAACTGGTTTATGATTGGTTAAGATGAAGAACATTTTTCCAGTCAATAAGAATGCAAGTAGCGAATAATAATAATATGAAGACCATAGTACTCACTGTCCGAATTATATTAAAGCACCTTGCATTGCTTTGTCTTTTTACCTACTGGGGATTATACTGTAAATTATATAATGTACTTAATTTTGTTTCAATCTGAGTTACACATTTTGTTGTGGTTTCAGCAGTTCTGATTCCGTGTCCGTGCAATCCTTATTGCACACAGATTGGTAGTTTACAAGTAAATAATGTGTTACAGGCAAAATAGTTACTCTAATTTCTTTGCCCACCTCTGTTTTTTATTTCTTAAAGTAGGAGAAAGATTACTTTATATGTGTTTCTTAATCAGGATCAGAATTGTTGTTTTACAGTATGAGAAAACTGTTGTCACTTTGTGGTCAACATTTCTTTGAACGGGCAACTGACTTTAGGCTCTGCATGTTTCACAGATTTAAAAGAAATCAGGTGGGTGATCCCAGCTCTCTACATTAAGAGGTTTTGTATGCGGAAAGAATGGTTTTGTCAGTTGTCAGTTGCTGAGGTTTGGAGTTGTGGATTACTCTGGGATATGCATCTGAATTCCTTTTCTAGTCCCACAAATGTTGCATGCTGCCAACTTTTCTGACTTTGGAGCTCTAAATTAAGGCCAGTTCCTTTGCTCATCCCACAAACTCTTTCATGTTTTTTAACCGCAGCCTGAGAAAGGCGCCTTGGTTTCAACAGCAGCAGACCAGCATATGTTTACTTAATTCCTAAGACATGATGACAGTGGTCTCTGTGCCACTAAAAGCTTTTTTCTTTATTATTTTCTGTTGAAGCTGATTTCTAAAAGTTTTTCACATGCCACATGTTTTATTGCAGTGTCTTCAGTATGACCCATGAACAGCAATGGAAATTAAAGGAACAGCAACTGAAACTGCAAATTGCTAAACTGGAGACTGCTATCGAATCTGATTTAGCAGACAAAAATGAAATCCTTGACAAGATCAAAGTAGAAAGAGGTATATTTCTGAAATAACTATCATTTTCTCATGATAGGAGATTCTCCTGTGTTGGAGTTCAGGTATATTGCCCAGAAAAGTGTAGTTTCTGTTGTTGGTGATTTCAGAGCTGCCTTCTAAGTGTACATTTGAACAATACGCTTAAGTTATGACTAGCTATTAAGTATAAAAATTGACCCAATACAGGTTATGTGCTGAATGAGGATCATATAACTCCAGCTGCATTCATTTTTCATCTGTTGGGTTAATATTTACTCTTTATTCTGTATTTCTCCTCTACATTGAAAATTGTTATGGAAAAGAGGACCATCTGACAGTCCCTCTCAAATTATAAACCACTACTCTAATTTTATTTACTGTACAAAGTTACATGAAGCCTATATAGGCCCTTGAAGATGGTTAATTGTCTTTCAAGTTTGTGAATTCATAATTTTTTAATATTTTCAGTATACACTATTTTTTTATTTACAGCTATCTACATTTACAGTAATACAGTTTTCTTCCAAGCTACTGAACAGATTCTTTCATATGTGTTTTTCCCATGCTGTAGGACAACTTCTCAGTGAATCTTTAAGACCTTGCAATGTTTTCTTTTTTTATATCAATACTGTGGTATACTGTGGCAACATAAAGTTTACAAAGCAAGAGCACAGGCAGGAAGTAAACTATATATTTTTAGAGTTGATTCTTCAAATGTGTGTTTTTAAAAGGTGTATTTCTGTGAACAATCTATTGGAATGAAGTGGGCCAACTTGTGAATAATTCTTCTTATGATTATGGCTCAAGTTCGGCATGTGCTTACCATTAAGGTTCTGAGTGGCTCTACTGACTTCAAATACCAGATTAAATATTTAAACATTTTATTTGACCACAGCAAGCGTTTGCAAAATTAGCCTTAAGTGATACTAAAATAAGATGCCTTAAGCTACAATAATATGAAGTTATGACATATTGACGGTTAGAGACAGTTGTTAATGACAGTTTGATTATGCAGTGCAGAATTTAAAGTGATATTAAGAGTATGAAAATGTTATAGGCCATGCTATTATTTGGTTAAGTTGAATGTGGAAAATCAGGCAACACCTTCCATCTTCTATCCTTCCTATGGGCATTATGTTTAAGTGGTGAGTCTTTACCACCCCTTCCCCAGATTGGCACTTAATAGCTTGTTGTACTCTTAAACTGGATCACCAGGATACTACACTTTCAATTTCTATGGAATTAAACATGCTGCAGCTTGAGTAGATGTTGTAATACCCTTCAAGGCCTACCTGTCTAGGATTTGATTACAACCTCTTGCCTTTGACAAAGCTTAGGCAGTCTAAGTTTCGTCAATCACATACTTTGGAGTGTCTGCCTTTGCGCGTCCCTTTAAGTTCAACAGGAGAACTGAAGTACTGTTTGTCTTAACCTGCTGCCTGGAACTAGTGTAGAAATAGTGCCTTGTCTACCCTTTGTAGTTTGGCATATGAATATTTTTTCAAAACTCCTTTTCCAGGACTGAGAAAGGTGTTAAAATAAATGAAGTCTTGAAAATTCTTGATGCTACAGGAGACTGACATCATCTTGCCTTTTTCCATGTCCTCCTTCAGTATTTCTCTTTTGGAGTGACCATGTAATTTGGATCTGAATTTTTTAGTAGTATTTTTCTGTCCATAACTTCATAATGTGTTTTGTAATACTTAAAAGAAATACATTTAGACAGAAAACAGAATAACTTATTTCACATTGTGACTACATTTGCCCTTTTTTTAGAATGCGGTATTTCCAGATGCTTTATCACCCTTCCTCCTGCCCCATTTCCCTTAGTTATTTATTCTTGTGTTTCTTGTTTTTTCAATATCTCCCAGATTCTCAGCCATAAATTACAATAGCTGTTTGGTTCATGTTCATTGTATCTTCCTAACAGTGTTGTTTCATGCAAGTCTCAAAAGGCTGGGATAAGCTAATACAAAATCTAAGTTGAAACAATTACTATAGCAAGGATTGGTGTCACTTATCTCACAAATTTATACAGTGTATGTCTTTACTTGGTAATATTTATGTCTAAATAATTTTTATTTTTCATTAATATCTCATGCCTTGCTGCACTTGTTGTTCATCGTTATAATACTGTTTTACACAGAGTACGCTATTTACCAGCTGCAGGTTTTTTACAGTTGCCTTAATGGACAAATATTTATTCTGTTTCAGTAAAAGCTGACATGTGAAATATATAAGTAAAAATTATCTTTCACTCCCTAAATATTGTTTTTCTGTCTGTAAAACTATCCAAAAAACCACCATAAATACAGTTCCAGTTTTATTCCATGGGCTAACAAAGAAGGCAATCCTGTGGCCCTAAACTGGACCTAGACAAATAGAGGGTTTGGCAAGGAAGAAGGGGAGGATAGATGCTCTTGTACATGATGGTGGGTAGATTATGAGACAGTAAGCAAAGTAGGTCTCCGTTGCCTTGGAAGTGTGTACTTTTTATTTACAGGGAAAGACAGTGACAGTTTACTTTTCTTCTCCGTTGGTACTGGTTGGTCTGTAAGAACTCATTCTGTGAATTTATGTAGGAGGTGAACAAATGTGGAGGCTTTTGCTGATTAGGATTCTAATTATTTTCATGTTTTGTGAATACATACAAATATTTAATGTGGAAGACACCCATGCAAGTTTATTCAAATTCTGATTTTTGATTGGGATTGTGTATATTGGCACAATGTGTATTTTGATTACAGCTGAGAAGAGTATTATTGCACAGTCCCTTAGGTGTCTTATAAGGCCCTTACCAGCACAGAGGGCTATCTGCAACTCCGTAGTCTGCTTCCACTCGTGGCTCTGGAACCTTTCACGCAGGCTGCTGTGGCAGTGTTTTCCAAAGCTTCCAGGGCAGTGGTTTTTTTTCATTCTTGTGCTGTTACTGTCATAGCCTTGCTACTGAAACCCCTGATACTGTTGTGATTAAGTGTTCTTGTGGGACGTGGTCACCAATGGTGTAAGAATCGCCTCTTCTCTCCCCCCTCTTCTTCCCCTTCAGCTGCAGCCTTTGGGTTAAACTAGGGGAAGCAAGCTAAGCAGCAGCCAGCATGCAACACCAACCCCGATCCAAGTGTGCTCCAGTCAGTGCTGATAGTATTCTAAGTGGAAACAGCCAATAGAGAGATTTAGTGGTTCCTGAGGAAAAACAGTGTAGTTATATGGGAAAACTGAATGGCAGGACCCTCCTGTCGCTTCTGTTCCCTGAAGGCTATTGTGGAAGTATTCCCTTTCCTCCTGCCTCTTGCCCTGCATGTCTTGCATTTTTATCTTTGGTTGGGATCATAGAAACACAACCTGTTGAGAATCTGGAGAGACAACATGGACAGTGCTAAGGTAGAATGAGCTATGCTCTTGACAGATTGGCCCATTTTGGTTCAACAAGCTACTGAAATTGCTACAATTTGAACAAAAGCTAGTTTCCTTTCTATATACTATTTACAGTTTTGAAGTTAACTTTTTAAGCAGCAAGTGGGAATGAGTATTAAAAATGTGTACAAAAACTTCACTGGGGTTCATGTTAGAAAAAGGGTGGACTGAGCTTGCTGCTCTTGTCGGAAAATTCATGATAATAAGATAGAATTACTTGAGGAGGAGTATCTTGTCTCCTTATCCCTGGAAAAAGTGCCAGTTCAGATTTCAGTTTACATGTAGGGCAAAGAAACAACATCAGCATGAGGGGCCCTTTTTCTCTGTGGGAGACCTCCCAAGAGATATAGGTCTTTAGGGTATATTATTTGGGAGAGTCCAGAAGACTCAATTGCTGATAAGTGTTTCACCATCTTTTATGAAGGCCTGCCTTCTCTGCCCATTCACAAGGCTTATTTTAATTGTTTTCTTATTTGCTTTCTAATTTTTAGCCCTTAGTGTTTCTAATTATGCTTTCTTCTCAATTGCACAAATGCATTACGTTTTCCTCATAACTGCGGAGAATTAAAACCTTACTGGTGATTATGTGTTTGAATTGAAAGTGACTCTTGTGGAGTCCCAACACGTGTATGAGTAAGGCTACTGTGTATAGCAGCAGTGGCATTAAAGATGATTTATTTCTAGTGAAGATGTCATTTGATGTATAAATTCTGCAAAATTAGAACTAACCTGATATCAGTTTTTGAAACATTTCAAAACCCTTGAGACTAGCATCTCAGCCGCCTGTTTCCTGCTGAGTTCAAGCCTCTAAACTGAAAAGCTATTCTGTAAAAATAGCTAAGTTGTGCACCATGCCCTGAGGGTCAACAGAAAAGATTCCAACACTAAAAAGATATTGTGGACTATTTTGTTGAAAGCCGTAGAATATATTCTCAACTAAGTATGTAACATTTTACCAATCAACTCCCACGAGTGCAGATGGGAATTACAAAGGCTAATACTTGCACGTCAGGTTGACAATTAACATTTATATTGTTCTGACCGAAAATATGAATTCATGGTATTTAAGTACATGATATGAGAGTATAACTTTGGGACTTTCAAAAAACAGAAAAATGGAATGAGAAAAAACATTGTTATCAAGAGAATAAGGAATTTGGCAAGAGGAGGAGAGTGAGAGAGTACTTTTGTTCCTTAGAAACCTCAATGAGAAAAGCTTGCTTTTAAAACTTTTCCATGTGAAAGAAGATATGTTGTTATAATGGAATTATTTTGCTTAATCCTTAGGTTTTTTTCTCACATCTTCCTGAGAAATCATTGTGGATGTAGCTATGCGTTAGTGGATATTTGTGTATAATCTGTATAACCTTCTACTGATAAATTTAATGGTGTTTAGTCATTCAAATTGATAGAGTTTTATATCCTCTCTATACCCCTCTTCCTTCCCTTCCCCCAAAACAGAAAGCTGTACTTAGCTGGGCATACCTTTCTATTTAGAAATACACAAAGATTTTTGACACTGTCAGTTCCCTTTTAATGAAAGTAAGAATGTTTGGCTTCTTTTAATCCATACACCTATACTAGATCAAAGAGGAGTAGTTTCCTATCCCTCTCTTTCTGTTTGTTAACACCAAAGATATTTCCTTACACAAAATAAATTAGTTTCTACATTTTAAAATGAAATTTTCATGAAAAAGTTAATATGAAAAGCAAATTTATAATTTTTATAATTATGTTGAATGAAGTAGAATATTTTTTTTTTCTTTTTCTCTGTTAAGACCAAAAGGAAAAGCTGATGCAAGAGAACAAAGACCTGCAGTTATGCTACCTGGAACATAGGCAACAACTAGATGAACTGAAAAATCGCGTGAAGTTTTTGACCAAGGTGAACTCTATATTTCTGTTTAGAATATGAGAAAAAAAAACCCATTCTATGTTTTATGCATAGTGCAAATACTTCTTGAAAGTAAAAGAATACAGAAATATAACAATGTTTGTTTATTCTTGACATCAAGCAAAATGTCATGTCTAGTGAGAATGCATCTTGTTATTCTGAATGTATTACTTCGATACTCATTCACATCTGATAACACCTTTTCATTAAGTATTTCTGTTTCAGGAGAGTGATATTGATGTGGCAGAACTCAGTGAAGCCCTCTTGCTTATAAAGGTAACTTACAAAGAATGAGCATATGGGAGGTTGGAACTACATGATCTTTAAGGTCCCTTCCAACCCAAACCATTCTATGATTCTATATATTTTGCATTGTTTTCCTTTTTTTTTAAACCCTTGGTTGACCATTACATGTCTTCTATACAATGCTCAGCTCATTATAACATCAAAAGTGAATTAAACCAGATTCACAAGCATTTTTTAAAAAAACTTGCTTTTTTTCAGTTAAATGACTTATCACACCATCTTGTTCTTCCTATAATGTTTTTTAAAAATATTTTTGTTTATTAATTCTGTAATTTATGGGAGCATACTATAAGCATGGAAGTTCTAAAATGTGTTACAGCGATGCTTAGCAACTTCTCTTTGCTTATTAAAACAGAAAAACAAAAAACCACAGAAAATGTTCTGGTTTTTTCTCTTGTACATAAGTAGTAATTTTATTGTTTACAGTGAAATTGAAAATGAAGTGGAGGTGGGGGGAAGAAATGAATGAAAAAATAAGTTTGCATTAAGTTTCCACTGTTCCAATGACTTAGTTTTATTTTCTTGAGAAAGCGCTTACTGTAAATAGAATCTTTTTCTGCTACTGAAATGCAAATGATAACTCTATAATGACAAAAAAAAGAAAGGAAAAAAAAAACCACAACCCTCAACTAGATGAAAATTAAAACCCCAGTATTAATAACAGAAGCAAATGAGTAGTCAGGAAGACCTGAGAATAATAATTCAGGTTTTGTACATGCACTGAAGCAGGATTATTAATTATTCAAAAGGCAAATACATTAAGAGTTTTGTATTTTCATTGGATAGACCAGAGTGATTGCTTCTGAATATCTCATACATTTTAATTGGCTCCTGATAATCACGAGATTACATTACTGAATACAATCCTGACGCTTACTGGTCTACCTCATTTGTATTTTTCATGTTACCACATGCTCAAAATTTACAAAGTTATGCTTGCTGTCTTATTGTTCTTCCAAAATAATATCTCAATGTTACATTTGACCAGGCACAAATACATCCAAATATTTTGCAAAAGTTTGTTGTAGTAATTTTTCAAATTTACTTCAGGTTCGAAAGCAGCAGAAGGATGGGAACCTTATGTTTTTGGAAAAAGCAGAAGATGATAGCCATAAAGATTTAGAACGCTCCATGCAGGAGCTGCAATTAACGCATGCGGAAACAGTGCAAGAACTTGAAAAGACAAGGAATATGTTAATTGTGCAGCACAAAATTAACAAAGATTACCAGGTACTAAACTCTACTCACAGTGGAAAATAACCTGATAATAACATTTTAAGATTTGTAGCACTGGAACTTGTCATAATTAAGACTTGCAAATTCAGCAACAAAGCCAGTCTGTTTATAGGTAACCTAACATAAGATTTACTGTTGTTGAAAATATTGTTTAAAAAGCGTGAGATCCAAATGACTATAACTTTAGTCTTTTAACTCACCCTGATCAGAGCCCTCAAACCACGCCTTCTTGGGATTATTTCTGAGCTCTTATCAGGTCCTCACAGGAAAAATAGTAAGTGTATTTATCAAATAAGCTTCCTTTTCCACAACACTCTGCTTTTACTCTCTTGTGCTGGATTATTGCAGATCATATTTTGACTTTTAATTCAATTAATCTAAGTTTAAAATAACAAAATCATTAAAAAAACTATTAGGAACATTGTCCTGAAAGAATAGCTAGTCTGTTTTTTCTTGATAAAGTGTTTAGATTTTGCTGAAATTTGAACTGATTGCTGTATTGCTGAATTAAAAATTGCTGCTGTTGCTGTACTTTGTTGTTTGAACACTGAGTGTTCTTTCCTCAGATCTAACTGCATTTTAATTTGTAGCCAAAAGCACGTGCAGCATCAGTGCAGAGAAGCCTCAAAAGTCCTTTTTACATGCAAATTTTTTTCAGACTGAAGTAGAAGCAGTGACACAAAAGATGGAAAGTCTACAGAAAGACTATGAGTTAAAACTGGAACAGTATGTCCATCTTCTTGATATTAGGGCAGCACGCATCAGAAAACTGGAAGGTATCTTTAAAGTATATTCTTCTCTAATTTTTTTTTATATTTTACCTCTTGCAAATTGTTGTAAATTTGTTCTTCAGTTGAAACACTTTTTCATTCCTAAAACTAGTACAAAGGTCAGTTCTTTCATGAAAAATTATCTGTGTGCTGTTTCATTGACTTAAATGATGAAGTTATTAATCAAACAAAATTCAACAAAGCAGTTTATCCTGCAGCTATTGCTGAATAAGAATAAAACTACAAAACTTAGGTATTTTTTATTATCATTTTTTAGATAAATCGTACATTTATGGTCAACCTTTTATTTTGCTGTTCTATCATTACATAATCATTTTATGTGTTGCTAAAAATCCCAAAGTCATGGTATAATATACCTATGGAATATTTCAATATAATGAATTCAAAATGCTGTTTTAATGGCTTCAGCATATAAAAGGTGCATAGGAAGCCTGAAATAGGATACCTTACAAACCCCAGTGTCAAAACAATTTTCATGTTTTGTCTCCAAGTTGCACCGCCGGTACTAAAGGACTGCATGATGATTTATGTCCTAATTCTGTAAGCATGTATTTTGATTTGTTCACTATTTACCAGCTGTGAGACCAGGCAACGTGTAAAGATCTCTGCTGGTAGTTCTGTCTGCTCAAGATATTACAGAATTTAAAAGTCAAATGTATTCTTTCTTTCCCTGGCAAATTTAGTTCCACGCTACAAAAATATGTATCTTAAGTCTCTGCTACATTTGCATAGTGATACTTATTTTGATCATTGCATAAGACTTCTGAATTTTTGCTTGTTAACTCCCTTATAATCTGTTTATTAGTTGTTAGGAGCCTATGTCTATTTTTATGTATATTGAAGCAGCTCCACTGTGGAGGTATTCTTGATTGTTGCCAGTGTGCTAAATGAGCAGTAGATGTATGATTTTAAACGTGCGATTTCTTTTTTGGTAACACCTTTAAGAATGTAACATTGTTAATAGAATTGAATTATGCCTTTTTCTTCTCTACTCAGTCATTAATTGTATCTGATTTTTAACAAGATGGTCATATTGTAGTTCTATTTTATTTGTTGCAGCCCAACTAAGAGATATTGTCTATGGTACAAAACCACATAAATCCAGACCAGAAATATTGCCAGGTGATCCAGTGGATGAATTTGATGGAGCTTTACATTTAGAAAGAGGAGAGAACCTTTTTGAAATTCATATCAGCAAAGTGACCTTCTCTTCTGGAGCTATGCATGCTTTTGGTGACCATGAACCTGCAACTTTTTGTACTTACGCATTCTACGATTTTGAACTTCAGACAACCCCGGTAGTTTATGGACGTACCCCATCATATGACTTCACTTCTCAGTATCTTGTGCAGGCTGATGACTGCTTCTTGCACTACATTCAGCAAAACAGTACCACGCTTGAGGTTCATCACGCATATGGCACAGATTATGAAACAGTTGCTGCATGTGAACTGAAGTTCCATGAAATCTTGGAAAACAATGGGAAGATCTACAGCACAGCAACTTTAGTTGGTAATTAACATACCAAAAAGTATTCTGTTTGATGTAGTATTGTAAGTGCCAATTAAGTAATGTGTATTTGTCCAACAATGAATTTATGTATTACCGTTTCAAAAGAAAAAAAAAGGTTTACACAACATGCTATTTCCTGCTGGATGTGCAGCATGTTCTGGTGATTCTACTGACGGTTGTGGGAAAGCTCCGACAGGTGCAATTTTGCCCATAATGGCTGAGGACAAAGATGGTGTTAACATAGTGATCCTGAAGTACGTGACATTAGAAGTATGTAATGTGCTGGAAATGGCATTAGAGAATCTTGTCTGAAAATAGCACGTGATTCTTTGCCTTTTATAAAGGTTACTTGCGAAGTGTTACTACTACACATGTGAAGAATGTTAATAAAAGATAGTATCACCTAACTCAACAGAATTCTACTAAAACATGGAGAAAAGTAGTTAGTAGAGCAGTGTAGTTGATTGCATTGTAGTACTTATGCATATGTTAGAATTTCTCTATGAATACTGTAGAGAAGATATTTTAAAATAAGACTGATATTCTTTTTCATTTTGCTTTATTTTATGTATTGTTAATTGTGCTGTAGTAGTTTAATGTAAGTTTCTTTCATCCTCTGAGACTGTTGTTGGTACAAGGGGGCCCTACTTCAACTGTGAAACATACAGTAATTTCAGTGAACTTTTGTAATATATTTAAATGAAATTAAATTATTCTACTTTTGCTTATGCAATTTCTCTGTTTGGCAGAATATACTTTAAAAACATTTCTGCATTATAAGACTGTCAAACATCAGTGCTTTATATCTGGCCCAAGTGTCATAAATATATGCCCTCATTCCTTATCAATAAATAAAGGAAGAAATGGTTACAGTGGTTGTAATTTAAACTGGTAAGTCAGAGGTCGTCGTATACTAGTCGTAAGGCATCCAAAAAGTACAAATGATGGTGAATACAGTTAATAATATTTCATATAGTAGCATAATCTATGGGGGAGTTGGTTCAGGTTTTTCCTTTTCATTTAATTCATTGTCTTAAAATAATTTTAAGATATCCTGGACAAGCCTTTTTTAAGAACTACTTAATATTCTGTGCTGCTTACTTCTTCTAAAAGAAGTGTTTTGTCAGATCAGTATATTCAGAGACCTCTAACTGCCTGCTTTTGTCAAAAATGTGGTTTAATAAGCTGTTACAAAGTGGTATTTTTGCCAGTAATTTAAACTGCATACCACTTTATGAGACATTTCCAACTGTTGGCATACAAAACTGTCCTAAGCTTTATTTGCCCTAAAGAGATTAAAATAATGAACTTGACTTGACTCTATAGCTTGGACAGTAAATAATGCAGATTACAATATGAAAAAATGGTCATGTTTCGGTTTTGGATCATACAGGTAGAGCCAGAGGAGTTGTTGTTTCTGTTTCTAACGTGAACTACACATCTCATGTCACAAACACTATCATAACGCATAGTCACGAGATAACTAATCTTTAATTTGTGGCATTTCCTAGCTTTTGACTTAAGTACTTCAATGTTGAAAAGAAAATTAATGCAATCCCATATGTATTTATTCTTTAGGAATCAAAGGAAACATTCAGAATTATGGTACTGTAGAATACTGGATCAGGTTACGAGTTCCTATGGATCAAGCTATTAGTCTCTACAAAGAGAGGTCAAAGGCTCTGGGGTATATAACATCCAATTTTAGGGAACGTGAACAACCATCCCAGGTATGTTTGGGTTTGTACTTCATAGTTTTCATAGAATAAACTGTTCAAAATTACTTTTTCAGTTCAAATAGTTTACTTCAAGTCTTGATATATTCAAGGTTCACAAAGTTAAAGGTTCTTGAGCTGGAAAATATCTTTAGCAGTTGAATGACATGTTTTTCATATGAAGAGGTAAAGAACCAGTTGAATTATACCTTTCCTGAAGAGACAAAGTCTTAAACTTCAGTTATTTATTTTTACTGAAATTGTCACTAGAATATTTGAAATTATTATATTTAACTTTCTTAACCTGTAAGTGCCAGATTTTGTTAACATTTTGTTCTAGTACAAGATTCAGGAATGTTAAACCAACTGGGTGTCAGATCAGTACAACAGGTGAAGCGGTTGTTCAGAAAGGTCTCAAAGTTCTTAATGTTTGAGTATTATGAGATTGAGATTATTTCACGTTTTTGGTTTGTTTTTTTTTAGCTGGATAATGAAGAGAATTTTGATAATATAATGCACTGTATAAACCTGTTTAAGGGTCACAGAAAAAGAAGGGACTTTCAGACATCTTTAACAATTGTTTAAGAAATAAAAACAATCAAGTTGAAATGCATAAACTAAAACACTTTAGAGTTTCTAACAGGCTTTTTTTTTTTTGTCTATAGCTGTTTAAATTACTGTAAGTCTGGAGTAACTTTAATGTTTTATATTATTGCATAATGTAAATTTATATTATACTAGAATCTCAATGGGTTCCATGATGTAATCTGAGAAGTATGTTTAGTGTATGAATTCTATTAAAGGTCAGTGTAGGCATTTTCAGAATAATTTCGTGTTTGATAACATTGTAACATTTGCTTTAAATCTGATTTTTAGAAGAATCAAAGGTATTTTTAACTAACTAATGAAATCTGGCTGTTGTTAAATGCCAAAATCTGTTATTTAGGTTTCTTTATTTTTGATTATGTTATTTCTAGCTGTGTTACCAATCCAAACACAGCTGAAAGGTAATGCATGTGGAACAGAGCGTTTTGTTGTAATTATTGAAAAATTGCAAATTCAAACATGGAACTGAAGTATACCGATTATATGGGAGAAAATAAAATAGGAAAAATGGCAGAAATGAAGAACAGCTTCTACAGAGCTGTTTGAAACACCGCAGTTCTCAGAAATGTTTCATGGCAGAAACTAAAAGTCATATAGCTATAGCAGATGGTTACATTATGTTAAGGGTTCTGTCAGTCTGCAGCTGCAAAAGTAGCTTCAGTTGTGTGTTCCAAAACTTAAGCTTTCGCTAGTTAAACATACATATAAAATGTTCTGTCCTGTATAGTGGCAGAAGTCATGGAAACATGAACTGTACATAAACTGCTATACATTTTTTTTTTTTTTTCCCAGTTCTGTATGTAACCAGAAATAGTAGTCTTAAGGTTGCGTATTAAGGACTTACGCTGTCATGTTTGGGGTTTTATTAACTATTTCAGTGTGGACTATTTAATCAAAATATGTAACATTTTATCACACAAAATCAAATTGATACATTTCCCTGTATATCAGAAGACAGAACTCTGGCTTCCACAAGCAACATAATTATGTACAATTAATGAAAATAGCTGTGACATACTACAGTAAAAAAGGAGAGCCTTTTGAGATCAATATAGATGGGGATTACTCATTTAACACAGTCATGTTGTTTGTTTTCTTTTTAGTCTTTAATTTGTGTTAAAATCAATTTCCCAGTTTGCCACAGTATGGGTTCCACAGTACGTACAAGCCATGCCGATAGGTAATTCAAAAAATTTGTGATATCATTGGGTTTTTAAATTTACTTCAGACATCTATTATTACTATTCACATGCTGATTTCTAATTTTTGTAAATTGTTGGAGGAAGAAAAAAACAGAGGAATCTGCAGTGCAATTTTAATTATTGAAAAGCACATACATAAAGTGGACTAGAGTTATAAAAATTTCTTGACACAGAATAGCTGTCAAGATCATAATGCTTAACTTTAAAGTGGCACTAGATATGAATCACACTCCAAGCTGTGATCTTCACTCCTTTGTAGATAAGAAAATGACATAAAATGATAATAAAACTTCAGAAGAATAAAGCAAACAATCACAGACCTGAAAGGATTAGCCTCTTATTTCTTTATACCAACAACCCAAGAGAGATGTTGTTGAATTTATAGAACAAGTAGTATTTTGACATATAAAATTAAACAGTAGTTGGAGTGTCATTTGAAATAATCAGTTATTTGTTCTATTTATATAGTTCTTAGAGTTCGCCAACATAAGAATTCTAATGTTTTTAATTTAACTTCTTTTTCATTTAAAGCAGCAGATACTCAGAGCTGCCCAAGTCAGCACTTCAACAGATGGCAATTTAAATGAACTCCACATTACAATAAAATGTTGTAACAATCTACAATCCCGAAAAAAACATCTTCAGCCAAATCCTTATGTTGTCTACAAGTTCTTTGATTTTGCAGACCATGATACTCCCATCATTTCTAGCAGCAACAGCCCACAAATAGATGACCATATGTGTTTCCAAGTGCCAATGAATGCAGATTTAGACCGATACCTAAAATCAGAATCCTTAACCTTTTATGTATTTGATGATGGTGAAACGGAAGATGGTGCTTATGTAGGGAAAGCCAATGTGCCTCTTATTTCTTTAGCACATGACAGATCTATCTCAGGTAAGAATTAGACCTCTTTAAACTTAACAAAATCTTCACTTCCTGTTTCATATCTCTTTAAATCTCTTTAAGAACCAAACTAAAGAAAGGCTCCTCAATGGGATCTCAACAGGCTGGATCAATGGGCCGAAGCCAATTGTATGAGGTTCACAAGGCCAAGCACCAGGTCCTGCACTTGGGTCACAACAACCCCAGGCAACGCTACAGGCTTGGGGAAGAGTGGCTGGAAAGCTGCCTGGAGGAAAAGGACCTGGGGGTGTTGGTCGACAGCCGGCTGAATATGAGCCAGCAGTGTGCCCAGGTGGCCAAGAAGGCCAACGGCATCCTGGCTTGTATCAGAAATAGTGTGGCCAGCAGGAGTGGGGAAGTCATCGTCCCCCTGTTTTCGGCCCTGGTGAGGCTGCAGCTCAAATACTGTGTTCAGTTTTGGGCCCCTCACTACAAGAAAGACATTGAGGTGCTGGAGCGTGTCCAAAGAAGAGCAATGAAGCTGGTGAAGGGTCTAGAGTACAAGTCCTATGAGGAGCAGCTGAGGGCACTGGGGTTGTTTAGCTTGGAGAAAAAGAGGCTGAGGGGAGACCTTATAGCTCTCTACAGCTACCTGAAAGGAGGTCATAGTAAGGTGGGTGTTGGTCTCTTCTCCCAAGTAACAGTTGATAGGACAAGAGGAAATGGCCTCAAGTTGTGCCACCGGAGGTTAGATTGGATATTAGGACACATTTCTTCACTGAAAGGGTTGTCAAGCATTGGAACAGGCTGCCCAGGGAAGTGGTTGAGTTACCATCCCTGGAGGTATTTAAAAGACGTGTAGATGTGGCACTTAGGGACGTGGTTTAGTGGTGGACTTGGCAGTGCTAGGTTAACGGTTGGACTTGATGATCTTAAAGGTCTTTTCCAACCTAAATGATTCTATGATTCTAAATACCTGTATCATTCATCTACGGTTCTTGTCTGACAGAATTTTAAACTCCAATGAAATCTTGGAAAGAAATTTTGCATCTCAGTGTTACTTAAGTTGTGGCTAGTGAAAAGTCTGTGTCAGAGCTTTGAAACTGATGAATGATTTTTTTAATATAAATATTAAATCTCAAACATTAGAGAAACAAAAGACCAAGGGAGAGAAAAATTTTGAGTATCTTTTTTGTTTACTGAGACAGTACTAACAGATCGTTCCAGCATTGTTGCATTTTAACTCAAATTTTGTAGTGGTGTTTGCTTTTGTGATTATCCATCAACTGCAATGAATCTGAACAGGATGCCTGTACCTTACAGAGTGGATTGCAATAGTAGGGGTTTTCTTGCCTCATGACATTTTCTGAGATTTAAGAGAAAGAGATAAATACTTTCTTTAAAATCCACAAGTAAAGAAAAAAAAATAGATCAAAAGAACCTGCTGTCCAAACATTCATTTACCATGGTCCTAGCAAGGATGAAAAGTCTTTAAAATCCTTTTTTGTTCTCTATACTGTCCCAGGTATAGAATAATTATGATTTGATAAATAATTATAATTGGAATGAGGTCTCACTGTAGCACTGACTGAATTTAATTGCTAATCAATTATTGATGTTTTCTTTTTTGTTAGCATTTTAGTAATCTGCATCTGTATTTTACCACTGTGTTTTGCCTTGAGAAGCCTACGAAATTTACCAGTTATATTTCACACACTACTATATTATGAGTATCTTTCATTATTAGATAGAAAGGCCCTGTTAGTCTTAACATCAGGTGGGAAGGGGTGGCTGAAAGCTGACTTTCAAAATGTACTGCTTTCATAACTGACAAAATATCTGTGAAACAAAAATAGTAGATGTCTTGAAATAACTCTTAAAAAAAAAAAAAAATCAAGTGTTTCTGGTTCAAAAGTAACCTGGAAATATTTGGTATCTTCTTTAACTGGTCCTTTTTTATGTTCTAATGATAAAAAATGTTTCCAGGCGTATACATACTTTCTCCCACCTCCTTTTCTTCTGGTATTGCTGCTGCTACTTTTTTTCAGGACTGATATGCTAATTTAAAACATGTTTTCTTTCTCTGCATAGCTTCATTTTTTTCTCATTAGTTTTCTTTTCTAGTGTTGGCTAATGTAAACTTTAAATTAGAAAATTGACATGAGAAATCAGCCTCTTTGGGGAAGAAACAGATCAAGAGCTACACTTGGAATCTTAGAATCATTGTCAACCAGAACTCCTGATATGATCTAATCCGTCCTCCTGACCCAGTTAGAGCAAGTTGCTCAGGACTTTGCCAAGTTAAATTTTTAATATCTCAAAGGACGGAGATCTAGTACCCGTCTGGTCAACCTGTTCCAATGTTTGATCACCCTCATAATAAGAACTTCTTCCTTACAGAGCTGGGATTTCCCATGTTCTAACTTGTGTCTGTTGGCTGTCCTACTTCTGCTGTGCACCTCTGGTTCTGTCTTTTCCCATTAGGTGGCAATGAGATCCTCTCTGAGCCCCCTCTTCTGAAGGTTGAACAAATCCCTTCTATGTCATCTGCTCCAATGCCCTGAAGCTCTTTGTAGTCCTTCACTGGACCTGCTCCAGAATGTCAATGTCTCTTGTATGCTGAGAGGCCAAAACTGGACACAGTATTCCAGATGCCATCTCATAGGTGTCGAATACAAAAAACATGAAACTTCCCTGGCCCTGCTTCACTGTGTTCTTGCTAATACAGGCCAGGGTGCAGTTGGCATTCTTTGCTGCAAAGACACAGCTTGGCTGGCTTATATTATTTTTGTCAAACAGGACCAGCTCTTTTTCTGCAAGGCTGCTTGTGGCCACTCAACCCCCAGCCTGTACTGCTACTTGCGGCTATTCCTAGGCCGATGCAGGACTTTGCATTTGCTTTTGTTGAAGTTCATGAGGTTTCCATCAGCTCATTTTTCTACTGTGTGAATAGCAGCCCTGCCTTCAGTGCATCAACTGCTCCCCGCAAGTTGCTATCAGTTACAAATTTACTATGGCGTTTATAATATAAAAGCTGCTTGATGGTTATTTCATTGTCAACTATAAGATATTCTTGAAAATTTTAAAATATGATTCTATAATTATCCCTTATAAATGGATAATAGGAGAAAATTTGCAAGTGAATTTAGGGCATTTCTTCTTTGATAAAGATTTAGCAACTTGCACGTTTTTAAAACCCTTTTATTTTCTTTGACAAAAGTAAGTATTAGTAAAACATGGAAATGTTTTATTTGGGTCTTTTGAAAGATGTCAATAAGAGTTAGTTATCTGGCATTGGATTATCTGAGAAACCTACAAGACAGCTTGAATGAACATAGTAATCCAGTCCCTTCTAAATCCTGTATTTTTGAATGTCCAGCGTGTTATATTGGATATATTTGGATCTACAAAAAAGTATTTTGACACTATTTAGCTTCTAAAATGAAGACTATTAAGTTACTTAATTCCTGAATCCCATTCAGTTTTGCATTGCATTTTCTTATATATGTATAGAATAAGATAATTTAAACAAGGTTTGCATTTTGCTTTCAGGTACTTTTGAACTAACGGATTCTGAAAGACGTCCTACTGGTACCATCACAGTTGAACTAAAATGGAAGCTTGTCTACCTACCACCAAGTGGATCACCAGTGGCTGCAGACTTAGTGAATTACATTCAAAATGAGAAAGCAGTGGCAACTAAATTGCTAGCAGAGCAAAAAACACAGACTTCAGCCCTGTCTCCTTCTTTTACTTCATCAGTGACAGTAAGTAATTTAACAAACTCACAGAAGTTAAGGGATATAAAAGACCTATTACAGCAGGTCATTTAGGTCTTCCCTGATGACCAGAATTTGTCCTTACTGTAAAATAATGCATAGTACAAATATTTCATATAACCACCATCTTCGACTTCCTTTGGGAAGTGAAATCTTTCTTGTGTCCAAAAACTTTTAACAAGTCTTTTATAACGGTAGATAACTGGCTAGCAAAAGGGTGAGGAGAAAAGGGAGGAGAAATAACAAACATTGCATGTCTTCCCTATAAATTTAGTGCTTATTAATTCTCCTTCCAATGTAGATGTGCTAAATAAAATATTTCTGGATCATTTTTTAAATTTTGCAGCTATTACCAGTCTCTTTTCTGTTTCTATGTTACAATTCTCCAAAGGGAGTGGGATGAGGAAAGGTGTCAAAGATATGGTAAGCCTATAGAACAAGAAAAGGAATCAAGCACTCCCTAAACAATAATAATAAATTGTTCTGCCACATATATGATACCACTGACTTCAGTCCTACCATTATTTCTGACCTGGAACTCACATTGCATTCCATAAATATTCGGTAGAGTTTTATACCCATTTGTGGCTGAATTCTGAAAGGTATCTTCATTGGGGGGGTGTTGCTTATTGAAACAACATCTACAACATCTTGCCTGTTTAGAATTGAATTTAGTCCAGTTAGATTTGGCTTCGAGAAAAATTAGGGTCCCTCAAAATTTACTGTAAAATAAGATGGTTAGAATATGGCAATAAATGGTCTTCAACTATATTTTTTTTATTACAGAAACCAATACCCAAACCAAGGCAGCGTGCAGCTCAAGCAGACAAGAAAGTGTCTTTTCTGGATCTTAGTACAATACAGATGGCAGTAAGTTTTAAGTATTTTGCTTGTGCGTGTTGAAGCACGAAAGAGTACTTATGTCTCGGTATGGACAATTTGTAGAACTAATAATCGAGAACACTCAATTATTTTAGCAACACAGGACTGGGATGTCCCAGGCAGTGAATGACAGCACTGTACATAGGTGGGGGATACAATACAGGGATATTTGTGTGACTCCCTCAGAATTGCTTGCTATCCTCCACAGTTTCCAAGCTTCAACTTTCATAGGCTTAGGGCAGATTCTAACAGCACCAATCAACTGTCTCTGCACTGTGTTTCTCAGCTCTCTGGGTTATTAATTAAAGTGTCTTTGTACGTTGTACCACTTGCACAAACAATTAAATGGCTCTACAGAAACCAGCTTGATCCAAACAGATCCTGAGCGTTGTGCTAATGAGATACACAATTTGACACAGTTCAGAGTCGCCTCTTCAGGTTTATTAGCTGAGATTACACACACTGCGAAAACAATTACACTTCTGAACTTGGGATGCACTATCGTGTGTACATCCTTCCAAACTCTAGGAGAGTCTGCATGGAACTAACTGAAACATATCTGCTGTATGGTGTAAATTTTCATTTAATCTTAAATAATCTGCCTTCAAAGAACTAAGAATAGGCTGTATTTACTCTTTTAATTAAATCCAGTAAGTTAAGGTACGTTCTTTAACAGCTAATTATAAAAGGTTATGAGTATTATTATTAAATAATATTATGTTGCGTTAATTAATTAAAAACTAGCTGTGATCATTTTTTTTCCGTTTGTAATGGAAATTGATTGGATTTATTTTTTGAAATGTTACCATCGGTTTTCAATTCACAGGTGGTTCTGCTGTTGTTTAGTTTACCAGGACTAGAACTTTGTTTTGAGCCATACAGGATAGACTGGAAATAAGAAGTTGATCTCTTGCATTTATTAACTTAAAAAAAATAGTAGTCAAGTGTTGGTGAAATCAAATCTTTTGAGAGCTTAGATATGGAAAACTGAAATGTTAGCCCTATAGTTACACACACAACGTATCTTCAGCTGTCCAAACAGTAACTTCTCAAAGTTCGACAATTTTTCACAAACTAGGATTTTCTAAGGGAGACAGCTACTTGGTCTCCATCAGAAGTCTTCATTACTGGGTAGGCAGCTCCCCTAGCTATTTTAAAAATCCAAGCCTCGCTGTCTGGTTAGAGCCAAAAAGTAACCTTTAGAACTAAATAATGAAATAGCTGGGGCTTCTGTGATGTCTAAATCTTGTGGTGAAATGGCAAGAGTGTGTCCATGCAAGAGAATTAGAAGTTCAACATTAAAACTGTACAAGAACAGTCCGTTTCATTTTCTGAATAGCGGAGAATCTAGTTCTTGGATATTAATGTGACACATGCCAAAGCAAATAGTTACTTTGGGAAAAGGAGACTCACTAAAAAGTGGGATGAATGGTTTGACTCGCCCAAACCATTTGTAAAAATTGTCCAACCTCATAGGTAGAAGCTATAGCAGAGGATAGAAGCATTAACGCTAATGCAGGGAAGCAAAGGAGGACAAAATTTCCTGTCCAAATGCTTCACCAGTAAATTTATGCCTATGTTTGTGTGTTAATTGTCTACTATATATTAAAGGCTTCCCCTTATTTTACCCATAACTTAGGGCTCTGTTGTTGAAAATAACTTGGAACTTGCACAGAAGATGAAGGCTTCAAGAGTTCCAAGTGTTTCAGAGGTATGAGATTATTCAGGTTTTGTGGTTTTATATAATATATTGCATTTGAATTCCATGTGTATGTTATTTCTTCAGAGCCATGCATCAAAACCCAAACTATAGTAAAGTAAGATCTCAAAAACTTCTCTGAAATATGAAAAAAGTAATTCCTTGTGATGACAATCTCCTTTTTTTGGCCATTAGAAAGGGAGGAATATCTCTACTTATTTCCTTCTATGTTTGGACGAAGTTTATTTTGTCTTCCCTCTAAAAATTACCATTCTATAGTGGGGGGAAATGAAGAAGAAATGGAGTAACTTTGGAATATTGCTAAATATGTAGCATTCCAAGGAGAAGAAAAGTATTAAATGTTGTAATTTGTAATGGTCCAATTGGTTGTGAAAGTGAGTAGTGGCAGATTGGCAAACCGTAGTTTCTAGTGGTGTAACACAACCTTGAATCACTGGCTCTCGTCTTCCTTTCACTTTTCTACTTTAAAGCTCGTCTGGGGCTTTGATTGAGAAGTTGTCTCCCTTCCACCACATCAGGTGGTATTGGTCAAGTAGAATATTCAAAAAGTATTCTTTCTCTGAAAATTTTATCCACAAAATGCAACTTTGTCACTGAAAGAATTAAAAAGAATGACCAAACATTATCTAAAACACAGTGGTTGTGACACATCATCTATGACAAGGAGGAGCATGAGACATAAAATCAGTTGTTTATGACTTGCAAACTTCAAGGATAACCTTTATTTATAGAATAAGGCTCTTAAGTGTTTGTTAACATTGCTTTGCTTTATGTGGCTCCAAATGTGTTAGAATAGAATTAATTCTTCAGGTCCAGTTTTGAAATACCCAGATGTTCTGTGAACAGCTGGAAGTTATCTCATGGATTCTGAGGGTGGGAGGTGAAGCATCAGTGTCTCTGTGGAAAATGCAGTCCTAGAGGAGAATTGTTGGATAATAAATAATGCATCGGTCTCCAGCAAATTTCCATGGGAGATGCCATGTCTGGAATGTTATATCCATTGATGAGGTATTATTCTGTGTAATTGTACTCAAAGAGAAAGAAGGGAATAAGATTACTTCAGAGTAAGTTATGCACTAAAGATATTTTACCTTAGATAACGTGTTTGTATTTTGTAGCAAAGCTGATTCTTTTTTATATGATTTTAGTTTGCCTTTGAAACAGAAAATATTGTATAATTTAAGTTCTAAAATTGCCAACTGAGTAAGGTAGCGGTGTGCGTTGTTTTGGTTTTTTTAACTGAGTCTTGTAGAACTGAAAGAGCTGAAATATAAATGAATCTGGAAATCTAACAGGCTGTATATATGTTGACAGGTACCAAATGATTATAATAGTTATGTTTTCACAAATATACGTCATTAGAGAATTGTCTTTCTACCGTATCAATTATTTGTTACTGCAGTTGACAACTTCTCATTGTTTCCTGCACTGCATAATATAATTGTTTAAAGGCTACGTATAATGAATGTGAGCCATAACTCCAAGTTTTGAACTTTAGTAACTTTTACTATTCGAGGAGTGTTATAAAGACTGTAAGTTTATCTATTTTTATATAGCATGTGGAATATGAAGTTAAACAAGAAAGGCTAGCAGATGAGAAGGTGAAGGAGATGGCTGAAGAAATTCAACAGGAAAAAGAAGACCTCTCACATCTGTCAGAGGGGCAGTTGGCCGACCAAAGCTCAGTTACCTCTGGAGATGAGACAGAAATAACTGAAGAATTGGAACCAGAAGGTAGAATTCATTTTTATGAATAACTGCGTTTTCTCAGTAAATCTACGTCTCTTTCCATTTTCTTAAGCATTTCTTAGTAGCAGTGGGAGCTGCCTCATTATGAGAAGCTTCATGACAGAAATGATATTCTGGTGTGCTTTATAGCTGAAGCTGAGTGGTGGATATGGTGGTGTTATTTTCTTCCCAAATGGAAACTGTATTGTAATTGAATGCAAAAATCTGGTATCTGACCTAGATTCATAAAATATTAAAGGAAACCTGGCTTCTATTTTAAATGTCTTTATATTCTCCCTTAGAACTATGCTGTTCTAAAGACTATTTTAATGAATATGCTCCTTTTGTCTGCCGATAACAGCCAATGCTGATATCGGAAATCCTTTCAGACAGTGAGAGGGGTAGTATGTCTTATCGCATCAGTGACATAAAGTTGTTAGAGGCAGATTTATTTGAAGATTATAAAAGCTGGGTCATCCTGTTCCACCTCCGAGCTTAAACTGTTTATCATTGAAATATACTGAGTCCACGATACCAAGTTTAGAGTAAAAGCACAAGCAGGATGCTAAAATTTTATATTCAGTTGTTTGCAGCTTCTGCATAAGAATTCATTAGAAAAATTGGAAAAACATGATGTTGAATCCCTGTTGTGTTTATAAGTAATTTGCTCCAGAGAAAAAAAGACCTGAATGCTTTAAAAATAATTCACCTGCATACAGAACTACTTTTTTTTTAAAAAAAATGTAGTAGTATATTCTTCTTTACATGTGCATGGTGTTAAACGTAGTCAGAGGAAATCCACAAATTCAGGACATATTCTTATATAAAGCTAACTGTTGTTCATACTTCAGTTCATCACAGGACTTATATCACTCCACTCATCAACTTTCATCTGGGGAACATTACTATTTTTTTAGCAAATCAGAAAAAAATACAGTTTAGACGACTTTAAAGGTCATTGATTTGCCAGTGTTAATCTTTTAAGATTTACCTGGCACTTATACTTTATTTATTAGAAAAGCAAATATATTGCTATCAGGTTTCTCAGCAAGTCTCAGATGGACTACAAATACAGGAGATTTTAACTACATTGATTTTTTTTTTTTTTTTCTTTTTTTCAGATCAAGATGATAGGCAAGAAGATGGTGCCATTGAATCAATAATAACTGACAGCGATGACTGTATTGTTTCAAGTCCGGTATCCAAGAATATTAAACAGGTGAGTCAGAGTATTTATGGCAATTATTTGGTAAGTCTAAGAAAAATATTTTTAGCCTAATATCTTCTAAGAGTAGCTTTGCTATATCTAAGGTCAGATTCTAAGGCATTTTCAACAAATGTATGTTTTCCTGTTTTGAGTTCAAATAGACACCTTTTCGCAGAAAAAAAGTTAACCTGACTGTATTGTGCATGTGATTTATAGGTGTGTTTTTAATGGGGAAATTTGTTGTCATCTTTTCCATTATTGTCATACACACTTAGAAGTAGACATTTCTAATTAGTTTCAATCTGAATTCAAATTTTACTCCTGTACAAAGTCTCCCTAACGAAAGATAACTACTGTAGTGTGAATGTCTAAAGAACTTAGTCTTGTTGTTCAGTCCTGCCTGTTGCCTTTATGTGGGAAAATGTGCTTTTCTGCTTCTTCCAGTGCTTTCTGAGGAAGGGGAGGATAATTTCACTTGTCAAGGCCTGTAGTAAATCGACAATGCTTAGCTATGCACTGTGTTTCATCCCAGTATGTTGGCTTGATTGAATGTTGTTGAAATGGCAATTGCATAACCTTGAGGTTGTTAATAACACGCAAACCTTGCATGTATTTTCTAGTTCATCCACATAGATTTCTTTTTGTTCCTGACTTCCCAACAGTTTTAGAGTTGAACATCAGTTTTCGATAAAGTTTGCACGTGTACAGTATCCAATCACTTCAGTGTACTTCTTTTTCTATTATTATTTGTGGGCGTGTACAGTAATGATATTCTCTTGACTTGTTCTTAAAACCAGCAATTAATGAACTTAGTCATATATAAAAATAACACAGCATAATACAAATTTGGAAAATTTACTTTGAACAGTATTTCAATAGTGTAGTTCTCTAAAAAAATAAGAATATTTCATACTTTTAGATCGAACATTGACTGAAAAATCTTAAAAAATACAAAAATAGCACTTAAAATTGATTATAATATTTCTAACGGTTAATACTTCTCTGGTCTGTCTTAGCCTTCTTTTAAAGGACCAGGGGTGTACTGTTATATCCTGTCAGTCTTAACTTTTTTTAATGTTCTGCAATGTGATAACCTAGAGGTAGTTTGATGATTTTTATTTTTTTTAATCCTTTTTTCAAGGCTGTGTGACATCTTAAAAAGTAACTAGCAACAAGAAGCAATGCTTCATATGAGAATTATTGCTCTTTTTTTTAAGTTGTAGCAGGGATTTAGAAATGCTATCACTTATATATGCTGCAGAAAGATACAGAAGGTACTTTTGAAGACAGAATTGCATTGTTTATATGTAAAATGCTGAAGAATTGTTTCACCTGTAATTTTGAGAACTAAAATGACTGCTACTCATCACCATTAAGTCAATCTATAATGCAATTGATCTATACATTTCTAGTCATCCTGTATTTTATTTTATCAAAATTATTTAAGAACACTTCTGAGAGGATTTTGAGTGTAGATTCATTTCAGGGTCATTAATTTCTACCTCTCTCCATTGATCTGTTCCTCCAGTAACAAAGTGCATGTTCAAGAAGGGTAGATAAGACAACAAAAGCTATAATCTATTAAGGCAACATATTTGATACAAATTGGATTTTAAAAGTAGGCATTGATATATTTGAAATCTGGGGTTAATTATAGAATACAGCATGTGAAAATTGTGATTGAATTTGTGGTTTTTTTACAATTAAAAATCACTGCCTTTTATCTTTTAAGATAAATATCCTGCTGGTAATCAAACACTGTAAATAAGACTTGGGATTTTTAGAGATCGTTATGCTAATTATCCTATAAATCTGAGTTGTATGCCAAACTGTTTAAGCCATTTAAGATCATACTGTTTCTTTTTTGCATGTTGCAAATTAGACAGTTCATGGTTATTTCTTAGATATGTTGATCATAAGGGGTATCTAACAGATTTTCCAGTACTTAGCTGTACCACTTGCTTCTTTCTCTTTTCTTCTTGTCTATGATGTATAATTAATCATAGATTACTTCATTTTGTTTCATTTCATTTACAACATTTATGAGCTTCACTTTGTCGGTATGAAATGCTTGTCCCCTTCTTTCCTTTCCAAAGTGGCATAATTAGTGTTAGCATCTTTTTTAACAGGCTACATAAAGTTTAGTGGCTGGATTAAATCAAGTCATTAACATAATGTGCTATACAATTTGCCCCTATCTCTTTTCGTTTCCAGTACATCAAAGTGGCACAGAGTGCCAGTGTAATTGGGCCTTGCTAGCTTGTCAGGTTCAGTCAGGCTGATGGCTGCTGCTTTTACTAAAAAGCTTCCAGGCATGATAATTAATAGAGAAAAGAAGTCTGAGAAATGTAAAAGTTTGGACAGTTCTCTATGAATATTTCATACATTTGAATAATCAGAAGTTAACATTATCAATTTGATGTATAATACATTGATTAAAAGCCTTGTTTCAGATCCTCAAAATAGACATCAAAACTGGGAATTTGCATTTTCTTTGGCATGGTCTTTATATTAAAAAAAAAAACAACCAACTTTTCTTTTCCATCCCCTCCTCCCTTTCACCCCCATGTCTACACTTTATCCTTACAGGAGATAATATAACATTCAATTATCACAATAAAATTTACTGCTGTCAGCTTCCAAGTTGTCTTAAAATGTGCCGTAGGGCAATTACTGGCAAAAACAGTTTGTTTGGTGGTGGTCCCATTTTTTTCTATAGGTGTGTTTACGTTTCTCTTTTTTGTTGCAGATACTGTGAGTGCATTATCTTGTGCTAATAGCAGTTTATTGAAAACTGTCATTATCAGTTCCTTTAAATTAAGGTCTCAGAATCTAATTAATTTTGACATGAAAATCTCTCAAACACCATTAAAAAGCAATACCAATTGCTTGTGGTTCTGCTGGTCAATGAAACATGTTTGTGCCAAGCTGGGAAGATGTAAAGCATAAAGCTTATGTATAGCAAAGCAATAACTACTTTTCCTTTTATTATGGCTTTTTTTTGTACAATAACTTGAATAGTGCATTTCCTCCTATAAGTTATCTGCATTCATTGAAAAAAAAAAAATTATTTGGACATTGTATTGCAATTTTAAATTTTGGCTGTCTTGATTTCTCTTTACATTTATTTTCTGCAGGACTTGAGTACCTTTGGTGTACTTCAGGCAGATTTCCGAGTGCTTAATGCTTTTCTTAAACTGGCTTGTTCTGTGAATATCTAAGCTGAATTTAGAGAACTAAAATTTTAGGGTTTTAGTATTACCCTGTGTTGCTGAGTTGGCTTGATTCTACTGTGTCAGAAATACTAACCCTTTGTATTCTCTTAGTCCTGTCTACATCTAACCTTAGTTGCTTTGTGCTTTTCTATAAGAAGTACAAGTGCTGCACCAGCATATTGAATAAAACAAGAAATAAAATTCATGAAACAGAACTATCTTACCAGAGTAAGATAAAAGTAACTTATTAAAGCTTTATAGTCACTGTTTTCAAAGACTACTGATGGGCCTAAGATTAAAAAGGAGCATTTGCCATTCTCCATCTTTTAAGTTGATTGTTTGCTATTACGGCCACTATTAGACAGGAACTAAAGTAAAAGAGAGAAAATTTGAAGAATCCGGGACAAACCTAAGTTGTCTTTTGCCACTGATAAAGTTTGAAATGACAGTAGTTTGCGTAGACAGTACACTGAAATGATGGATTTACAACTTCTAGCGCTTGTCAAATATACTTTGAGGTAATAATTAGGAGCATGTACTACAAGCCATTCTTCTTGATGGAAGAACTGAAAGAAGAGGGAGAAATAATACCAAAAAAACCTGGAACACCAGCTTTTAAAATGATTCAAACCAACAGAATCTTAAGTCATTAGGTAACCCATTACTTCTTAGGTAACAAATAAAACTAATTAGTCAGAATATTAAATTAAGTGGAAAGTGGGATTTAAGTCTGAGTGCATAAGCCCACTGGAAAAGTATCAACAGGAGCCATTTTTAACCTAGCTGGTAATATTTTTTTATGGTTATGAATATGAATGCTCCTTAGTTGCTTACTTGAGAGACTATATTTATCAGAGCTCGTTGACATGGAAGTAAGTTGTGGTGACTTTTAGAAAGGAGTATTTTTCTAACTAGAAGCCTAAAAAGCAAAGGATGGGATTTGAAACTAAATTTGAGTTTTGATTATCTGCGATATATATCACCAAGCATAATCTTTTTCATACTGTGGGTAATATGAGAGAGAATCAAATTCCATTCATTTGTGCATGTCTATATTGTCCCCACACAATACTATAATGGTGGGGACATACACACGCAGAGTATCAAATGTTAAGTATTAAAGCTCTAAATAAAAAGAACAGCTGTATTAAAAATGTGCATTTGTTTGGGTTTTTTTCCACTACAGATGCACTCTTAACAAATGAAAATGCTATAATAATAGTTCTGCTTTCTTCCCATACTAAGGGGTTTTTTTTCTAAATGGATTGACTTTCAAATAAAGATTTTTAAAATTTAATTTATTTTTTAAATCAAACCAGAAGTCTATGATCTACATATAGAAAAATACATGCATAGATATATACAAAAGCAGAAATCCTATATTTGCCTTTGTTTAGTTTTTTATACAATACTGCTATTTATTTCATCTTATTTCTGTAACTTAAATGTTGACATGTATTAGCATACAAAAAACCATACAGAGTAAGACCTCTATTGAGAAATTTTTTTTTCATGCTTATTTACTTAAGGATCATGCTTCTTTTTGAAATGGAAGGTAATTGCAAGTTTACAGAGCATTTGAATTACTTAATTGTGTGACTAGTTGGTACTGATGTAGCTAACTGGCTTTGAGAGTTGATAAAGTTGGTATTTGTGTTTTATTTATCTGGTGGTATAATCAATGGTGAGTGTTTAAACACTAAAAAAAAATGAAATCTCCTCTTTGAGATAGTCTGCAGTAGAGAGGGGGTTACTTAGTTCAGGACTGTAACAGTATTGCTTATGTAGCCTTCCCCACTTCTTGGGGAGAAAATAAAACTCAGAGTTAAGGAAGTTTGTATCTCACCAGTCAAACAGCTCCAGATATATCTGCTTTTTCTGGAAACAGTTTACCTTTAAAAGCTGTGAGTTGAGGCAGGCAAGTTGCAAAACCGAATCTTTAAAAACAATTCAGCTTCAGGAGAAACGTTGAACAATTTTGTCTTTATTCTTCAGAAAGGGTGGGAGAGGCAAGCCATTTGAAGGGAGGAAAGTATATTATTCAAGTGATCAAAAGTTGTATTATGAGCAAAGTGCAAATGTGACTTTAAGTTCACATGTATGTTTGTCATGGTTGTGGTGGGAAAGCTTCACATCCCTCAAGAACTTAGTATTTTCTAAAATGTTTGGTGTTTTTTTACTGAAATAGAAATTGTCTTTTCTGAAAAAAATCAATGCATTGATGGGTATGTTACAGATTTGCATAGAAGAGACAATATCTAATCATTGAATTGTCTCAAGCTGTAGCAAGTAATTCATGCCTTTGAAGAAATTATAGATGAAATCATGCTCTGAAAATGATGAATATGGACCCTGCACTAGATGGCAGCAACCAGAGACATACTCACTGTCACAAACAGATTTTTTTGTGTAGTGTGTTCTTAATTGTAGACAGAGCTGAAGGGATTGCATCGAACCTTATTATGGTGCTAACTTTATGCCATTGCATTCTCCTCCTAGCACATGGCAAAAACAGTGATGCTGGGGGAAGATTATACGTGCCTTTCCCTCCTTCACAGTAAATCAGACTCCAAAAGGGCTATTGAACAGGAGAGATCTCTTTGCTTCATGTCTTAAGGAGAGTGCATGCACTTTTGTAAGTCCCATCCATTTGGAGAAGCAACAGGGAGCATTTCCATATCCCTCTTTCTATTCTCACATCTACACCATTGTGGAGAAAATCTAAAAATAGATGATGTTTTCCTAACATGAAAAGTCACTGCATACGGTTAAGGACTAGAATAATTTTTTGTAATACGTATTTTTATGTGTGTATATAAGATGTTGACCTGTTAATCATAATTACTTAACAACTAATGTTTGTGTCTCTGAACAGTTAAATTAGATTGACATTTCTGTGATAGCATTCCTTTGCAGCTCTGGTCTGACATTTTTAATAGGATGATCACAGGATTTGGCACTCGGTAGAGGAAAAGGATGATTTCTCATTCAATAAATGTATTTGTCAATCAAGTAATATTGATAGTGATTGAAGTATTGATAGCAGATGGATGATTACTTGTGATTATTGGACAGTAGCTTATAGTTTATCTGATATGCTCTCTGCTTGAAATAGAAGGGAACACGTGAATAAGTGGACTGTGGAAATAAATACATAAAATATTAAGGAGTAAAGCATAAATATTTTTGAGCATTGGTAAAGATAGGATTCAAGTTGATCTTAGGGTTAAGAAGTTTCCTTTATTTTGAGTTTTGCAAGGGCAGTATATTAGTTAAAACTGTGGATGTAAAAAATAGGAACATTGTTTACATTGTTCCTATAAGGAAGGCATTTTCAGTCCTGCTGTCTTGTGCAGAAAACGCAAACTCTTTTTTTGTAAAACACTTAATTCTGTGGGATACTATTGTGGACCATTTGAGTCAATGGGAATATTATTCACATCAAAGTCTTAACATTTTATTGTGACCAAAAGGGAAGTCAAAATATGGAATATACAGCTTCTTGAAGATGGCAGTCAAGACTTTTTATGGAATTAAAAAGCTTTTTTTTAATCTCAGAAATCAGAAAGATGAGAAAAGTTATGTTGAGACTTCAAATTCTGATGTAATATCCAATGCATTTAGTACTTAACCTAATCCTAAAGCTTGGTGAAGGAGTTCAGTGACTCTTCCAAATCTCTAGGTAGTGTTAATCACAAAGAGTCAATATTAAATGGTAAAGAAAGAATATTGACATAGACAAAGTATCTTGCCCATGTTTTGTTTTCCTCACTTGAAATGAAAGCACTGAACCACTTTCTCAGAGACAGTCTTGAAAGCATTTAGTATTCTTTATTTTAATATGTGTGTGCAGTCTCTCTGTTAGAGGAAATTCCATATTATATTTTGTTTTAAATAAAAAAATTAATGACTAATTTTATTCCCATCAAAGTAGAATGATTTGTGGGAAGTAATTGATCATGACAAACTATCCATTTTTCAAGTGAATGGTACCTAATAAATCAGACCAAGGCTTAAAGAAAAACAACTTAGGAAAAGATTTAAATAACATACTTCATTCTGCATCTTAGAAATATAAATGGTTGTTTAAAAATTAATTTGTATCATATATGGGATGCTACATATATTTTCAGCATGGCTACATAACACGAGTGTTTTTGTAGTATTAGTGAAATATGACGTGCTAGCTGTGCTGTTCTTAAGCAGTTCCATATTTTTTATTTGTAAATATCTTTTTTGAATCAGCTTATATTCTCCTTTGAATTTGCTGTATTCATGTTTAATATTAATAAAACCAGACCTTAAAATATCCTTGACTGTTAAGCTCTAAACTATTTTTTTTTTTTTACAGTTTTCTAATAGTATGACTCAGTTATTTGCTTCCCTATACGTTAGAAAGCAGAATACCTGGATTTACCCTGCTATCCTTGAAAAACTGTAATATTCTTTGCCTACAGTATGCAATTACAAGTGTTAAATATGTCAAACAAATCTTAAGATATGTAAAAGGAATACTTTATAATAGAGGATATTGTATTTGGACTCGATTCATAAACTACTGTCTGTGTACAAACTAGTTTGACATAGCTGCTAAATACTTTGGGGCGAGCAAAACCACTCAGCCCATCACTTTAAATACAGATGCTAATACATCTGTTCAGTGCAAGAAGAAAAGAGTTGTTTCTGAAGTAAAATTAGACAATAGAGCCAATTTCATTTTTTATGCATGTGAATGTAGAGTGCTTGAGGTTATTAGTTGAAACTGAGTAACCTTTCCAGGCTTTCATCTCTTTCTTTTCAAATTTGAATATGAAAAGCATATTCAAGTCAAAGACCATCACTTTAATGACATTTGGCAGTCATTTGATTTATTAGATTTTAGAAAAAAAATTTTCCTTTAAATATTTCATCATTCTATGCTAATCCCAGTAATATTGCCAGCTGAAGCCGTGTACCTGTATTAGTGGAGACAGAATGGTGTGGAATTTTCTCTGTCATACTAGTAAAATTTCCATGAATCTACTGAATAATAAAACAACCTTATTGAAATATTCAGATTTGGGTTTTTAGCTAAAGTGTCTTAGGATACATAATAAAAGGAAATGTCTTTTGAAAGGAGGGGGTAAAATTACTTCATCAAATATTGAAAGGGCTTGACAGCAATGGAAATTGTTCTATATGATGGATATTTTTACAATAGGATACACCTGCTTTTCAGTTTGATTAATTATGTAATTTGCTTGGAAAAATATAAGCTATCTCCATAACAAATTAGAATATTGGCTTACAGTTCTAACGCTGAATCTAGAAAGCTACTCTTTTGAATATCATTTATTACTTCAAGTGATTTAAGTTTACAATCAAAAATTGTCAAAATATTTCCATATAGGGGAAATATTTTTAATAAAGTTAGGAACTTGAAAAGGAAGAAGTAAAAAAAATTTTTTTGACATTTCTGAACTCCAAATTGTTCTGTTTGCTCTCTGAAGAATCGCATCTTTGAATGCTTATCTGTGTGCTCCAGTTTGGAAACTGTAGTGGCTTTTCTTTCTTTGAATTACAGAGTTACCTAGGGAAGTATTTGTGACTCTTTCTGTCGAGTCTGACATTCCCACTTAAATACAAAAAGCTCATTAAAATTTATCTGTACACAAATAATAGAGACTTTGCCTAACAGTATGAAACAATTTCATATAAGTAACAGAAAATGTCATTTCAGTTAAAAATAATAAGAAAAGGCTCTGGTGAAGAACAATTGGGATATTGCTTTTATTATCATATGTTAATTTTAACTTTTAAATGTATATTTGATTTAACTAGAAAAGTTCAGTATGTGAACATGCTTAGCGACTTCGTGACTTGATGGATTTTTATTGAACTATTTGTAGTATAGTCTGCAGTAGGCACTGAGTAACAACTCTCTTTCATTTGGAAAACTTTGGTACCTAATATTGCTGAAACTATTTCAAGCAGCTACAGCATCAAGATACAAATCACTTTGCTGTGTAGCTAAAAATAATGGCAACTGAAATTTACGGTTCAGATATCATTTGTACATGATGATAACCTCAACCTAATCTTCTCCAGCAGAGTATGACTATTGCAAGAATATTTTCAACATGAAATGTAAATCAGTATCTGTTGCAACAATATTCTTAACTACAAACCCTGGGGCTTTAGAATCTCATTGTGTCTATGTCAAAATCAATCAATCACTGTTAATCATACAAAATAGCCAATGATTTACGTTTATGTTTGTTTGTTTTATGTTAACACTTCAAGAAACACAAAATAATTTGTATTGTGTTTGTGCTTTGTTTTTAAATAGGGAACTGAAAAAATCAGGATTGAAATTATATCCCTCAGTCTTACTGAGTCACGAATTGCATCAGATGAAACAATACAGCAGCTGTTTGTAGAATGCAGATTATACAACTTCCTTGCAGAGGAGACCCCACTGTCACTTCCAAAACCAACAAGTGGTCAGAGGATTCACTATAACTATAGCAATGGTAAGTATGATCTATTACTGAGCGGGCTTGTTTCTTCTCTTAAATTCTGTCTGATGAAAATGCCTACCAATAAAGGCTACTTCCTCTATATTATAGTTGCATTTATCTGTGTACCAATTGTATTTGTCTATTTCCCAAATATTTTAGGAGATATTAAAGGTGGTTTTTGAGAAGTGAGGTAAAGACACAATTATCAAGTATAAAATGAATTATTGAAGTAGGCTTGTGTATGAAATGGTAACATTACAATATATTTAAATATGCTGCTAGCACAGACATTTTAAAATTAGGTTATACATAACTAACACTAATGTATTCTTTTTAAAAGAACATGATGAAATGATTTCTCTATCAGTACATGATGATACAGCAAAAGAAAAACATTCCATGTAACCATGTACAAAAAAAATACAGTTGAAAAGACAAAATATGTAATTGGACTTGATCATCACTTGGGAATACTCAATGTTCCTTTAATAAGAACTTTGTGAAATAGGAAATTATTCAGCCATGTTTAATACTAATACATTGTTATTTACTTCATAATACTTAATCCTGCATGTTCCGTATGCTATTTTCTAATAAATAAACATTTGAAAATACTTTATGTCAATACACAATGTAATTTACACTAATAGCATATGCAGAACTATTGTAATAATTGATAATTCTCTTGTTAATTATTTTCCCAGCTATTTCATAGTATTTCAATTTTTCATTAACTTTTTTTTTTTCTCTGTTAAAGTCTGTTTCATTTAAGATTCAGTCTGAGCGCTTCATGTTGTCTTGGACTTTAAGTATTGCATTTTTAGTTGAGAGTATCCTGGAGCAGGGAAATCAGTTTGCTATTTGTGACACACCATTAATACAGACATTTAAATTAAGCGTTCTTTTAAAAATAATTTTGTAAAAGTGGCTTTGCAAAAGTGGTGTCACAGTCAGATCTTTAAAGTTGCTACCATCTAGAAACCTGATTTTAGAAGGAGACTTACCAAAGAATTTACTCATTTATATCCTCCTAATACTCGTAAACTATTGGATTACTCCATAGTTGAAGACTGAAATCCCTTGTAGATGTCACATCAACGATAGCTATAGTGGGACTGCCCATTTGAGAGAGGATATAGAGGACAGGGCACAATGTGTTAACTTCTGTGACTCTGAGAAAGACAGTAATCTTTGTAAGGGAAAAAAAAACAAACCAAAACAAAAAAACCCCAAACAAACACAAAACCTAATAGCACTGCACACTCTCTCATTCACTGAGGCTTACTTCCATTCAAACAAATGGGATTTCTGGCATCATATACTAAATGAGACATCAGATAAGTAAGAACTCTTTTTATGAGCTGAACAATATTCATCTTGCTAGCTGCTGGAAACACTTTTCCAAGTGTTCTAGATAGGCAGACATAATTGAAATAAATTTTTTAAAACCTCATTGAAATAACACCATAAGCCTATAAAAGCTATTTAACACTTTTAATTTCTCTTGCTTCTTGAATCTTTATTGCTTTGAATATAAGAAGCATTCAGAAGGTATAAAAATTCTTACACAATATTCTGATTCCTGTGTATATTGGTATGGTCTAAGCATAATATTAGTTTTTTAAGTATTGACTCTGCAACATTAAACTAGCAAAACACAGGAAGGTTATGGTGAATACAGAATGAAATTTCAGACTCTTAAGACAATTATGACACTGAAATATATTTCAAGCTGTGATATTTGAAAATAGTATCATGCTTTCTAAAGACTGTAATTCATAATCTGGTAGCACTGTATTATATTATTTCTGCTAGTCAAAACCTGGCTTCATAACTTTGATTTTTCTATTTGCTGCTTAAGTATCGAATCTAGAACTGTTTAAACTTTAAAATATCCTAACGAATCAATATCAAAAGGTGATTTTGGTCTTAATTGCTTCAGGACTGTATTCTGCAGCATAATACTAATGTGGTTATTATTTGCAGAGTTTTGCTTAGATAATTGGTCACCTAATTTCTACTCAAGATTAGGTTTGCATATGGGGGGGGGATCTAATGAGTCTGCTGTCTGATAATGTCAGTTGGAAAGCCAGTAAGGTAATAGTAATGAAATCTGCATGTGTGTTTACTATAGCTTTACTGCATCTCTTATTCATGTCTAATTAGATTTGAGTATGTTGAATATTTGAGGTTAATTGAATATTTTCTTTAATAAAAATGAGATTTGCATGGGTAGAAAGAAATTTACTTTGAGCTTAGAAGGAAACTAATAGTCTTCTAGATTTTTGCATGGAGAAAATCAGGGTAAGTCCTTAAGTAATCTAAAAAATCATTAATTCTTATAAATAAAACATTTTATATTACTTATAACTGGAAGAGCTTGACTGTTTTAAAAAATCTTAACTGATACAGAAGGCTCCATGAGGTTTGTTGCTTAAAAAACATTTCAAGTTTTTCCATACCTTTTGCGCATCCTTCGCTCTCATTGCTTGGCATGTAAGATACCAGAAGATTAACACAATCTTGTTGAAAAACAATATAGTAGAACTCCATTGATCTGGGCATACAAGATCCTATGAATTTCCCTTTTCACAAGTGGTTAGAGCATGTAACGTGACATTAATTGTTTGGTTTGACTATGACTTTTTGACTAGGAGTGGTTAGAAGATCATTTTCTTTCTTCCAAGGTTTTGGAACAGAAACTTGAATGGGAGGTTTATACACTCTAGGGTTATACTGCATAACTCTTGATTTCCCATGACATTAAGCGTTATATCTACTGATGGCCATACTGACTGTGGAGAGGAGCTGTTGTGTTCGTTAGTGTTGGAAAGAGTTACTAGAATAGCCAAGAATGGTTCCAAATGCTCCAGTCCCATAAATTCAAAGAAAAGTGGAACCTGCCAAATTGTGCCCACACCATGACGCTGTCCTGCAATTTGGTAAAAAGGAAGGATTCGGATTTTTTGATGGAGTTTGTTTTGGTGTGGTTTGGTTTTGATGTTAGGGTGTGTTGCAGATCATAGCAAGCAATGAATTAATATTTTAATTTTTTAACGCATTGTGTGCCAGAAATCATTTATTTCTAGTCATGTCACAATATATGCTTGAAAGTGAACATAATGGCAGTTTCACCGTCAGAAAAACATAGGGAAACATGTTGTGCCAAGCAAACAAAGCCCAGTCTCCCTCACGTATAAACGCATCTATTGATATTTGACTCTTAATTTCAGTAAAATAAACATTTTTCTTGTCAAGGCCACAATTACTTAAATTATGAAGCTAAGGTTAGTTCATAAATGTTGTTAACAAAAAACATTCATATTTTATTAACTATGAATTCATAACTATGAAAATGCTGAGATGGCAAGAAGGTTACTAGAAAGTAAGATTGATAAAAGGTCTGAAATATGTCCTTATCACTGTATACAGTGGTTCTAGAGAACAGGCAGCAGAAGTAGAAGAAAGATTTACGAAATTTTGCAAAGATTTTATATGACATTTAATCAGAAAGCTTTCTCTCTTGAGTGAACAGGTGGTTGTTTGAACAACTTGAAGTACAAGTGTAAGTAGACCAAAGGAAGGGGCGGTGGAGGAAAGATGACGGAGTTTATTTTTTATTAAACTTTTGAAGATCCATATTCTAAAAGGTGGACTCCTCAGTATAACTCAAATGAAAATGTTAAGGCCTTGCATCACAAAACATTGTTACACTTCTTTGTGTTTATTCCTTTTCTCCATTAAAGCTCAACACTGTGAGGCATTTTTTCTTCATCATTGTGATGAAACTCTGCTTCATCACGTAGTCATTTAGTTTTGTTAGAAAGTGAACTATGAAAAAAAAAATGCTATAACAGAACCAGCTATGTTAATGCTTGGAATTGCGGTGATTTTTAACGGGGTTCCAGGGTCATTGTAATCTTCAGGGTTTAGTGTTTCTTTAGGACAAACTTCAAGATTATAATTTTTAGATGCAAACCGTCACAAGTTCATTTTGAATTATTTTTGCAGTTAATTGGATAGAAATACGAGATGTTCCGTGCCTTGGAGCAATGTTATAATTCTAAGTTCAGGCAGTACTAAGGGGTGATATGAAAGCATGTTATTCATCAGGATCTAAAAATATATTTTCACTATGGTTAATCATTTTCCCCAGTCTTGAATGGAGTCATTGTGCTGAATGTTTTACTTGCTAGTCTGAATTTTTCCATTGAGTGAAATGAATTCGAACTCTTTAGGTTTGTAAATAATTTCCATTTAAAATTGTTTTAGATACAGAATTAGTAAACTTAGGAAATTCCATTTGGGATGCTTATGGGAAAGGGAAGAATCTGTTGATGTGGCGGCTCCTTTGAAGTTCTTTGGCTGTCCATCTGTCTCCCTGCTGCCTCCCCATCACTTCCTGTGGTGGCCCCAGGAGCACTTGGCCATGAGAGTAGCACATGTGGAAAGTCATCCACATGCCCGAAAGAATAGCAGATGGCAGTAACAGCTTCTTTTAACCTGTCTAAGAAAGTAAGACTCTTGTGGGTAGAAGCTAAGGATTCCAAGATAGAGCACCAATGCTTTGCTTTCTGTTAGTAGAGAAAAAGGTGTTAAGTTGCAGATTCCTTTGATTGAACGATTCAGATACCAATTGTACTGGCTGTTTTCTGAAAGTAACTAATTTCTAATAGCAATTCTGCTGGCCAGGTAAGAGCTGAGGAGCAGCTTTGGAGAAAACTAGAGAACCAGTAGCTCTGGAAGGTGTGCTTCCTGGAAGAACTTTCATAGAGATATGTCCCTCAATAAATCCCTCTGCAAGGAATTAATTTGAGCCTTCTTACCTCTCTTTCGTACTCCTGTATTCCAATACTCTCTGCTCCTTGGTAGAATTGGTAATGTCTGTTTATACAAATAAGTTTATTTTGGATAGTAGAAGAGGATATGAAATACGTTAAAGATTTCTGTCAGCACATAGGAAGAGGAAACCTTCACGTGACGTGGAGAATGAAAAAAAGCTTTTTTGAGTACAGTGGCAGAGCAACTAGAAGAGAGTGAATATTCAAGGTGTTGGAGTTTAAAGACAGAGGCATTTCTAGCTCCTCCTCCTGCCCTCAAAAACAAATGAGAAATGTTCCTAAGAGCTATGTTTGTTTCTCAGAGGGTTATATTCGTTCTAGTTCTGTCCTAGCAAAATTTTTTCAGCTGCATTTCTTACTTTGAAAAAAAAAAAAAAAAAAAGTAATTCCTTTAACACTTTTTCAGTTTTCGCATCCTGAATTTTTATCATCTTTCACAGTAGTTTACTGATACTTGTAGGCTGTTACCATTTGCAGGAAAGCAGCTACTTTCTTAATATAAGATGCCCAAAAACTTCTTAAAGAATTTCCTAAAACCCCGTTTCTCATTCTTTTATTGTTTTTTCCAAACCAAGGCTATTTTTCACCGTAGGTCATATTAATGGTACAAAAATTAAAAGCCGGTCCTTGTGTTTGTATTTTAAATTAAAACAATAAAGGCCTTTCAGAGCACTCACGCTCCCCAGGCTGTGGATTTTCTCCAGTCCATTGGTCTAGATGTTTCTCTTACTGAAATATTGTGGCAGGAAAGGAGGATTAAATTACTGAGGCTGTCAAAAAGGACAAGCACTCTGCCATACATTATCATTATCACTAGCTTCCTCAGTGGAAGAAAATGCAGTAAATCACTTCAAATACAAAGCAATAAAGACCACTGGCTTTTAAAATCATGACTGCTATTGCCATTAACAGAAAATGACAGCTATGTGGCATGCTTAGATGCTACTTGTATCTTTTTTGACAGTGTGCACATAAACCTGCCAGTGACACGCCATTAGATCACATGACCTTTCAAATTTGATTCTAACATGGTTGCTTTTCCTTGGGAAAGACAAGGGAAAAAAAGGTTTATTTTTCTTTGTTCTTTTCTTCGTGCTCTTTCTTCTAAAAGGTGAGAAACAATTGATAACTAATTATATTAATTCCAATTTGCTTTGCAGTGATACATGTGGATAAGGCAAATAATCGTGCAAGAAGAGAGTATCTCAAGTCTATGCTTCTAAAGCCAGATCTACATACGGACAGGTACATATTAGTGCTGAAAAACTCTATAAAAGGTCTTTGTAAATAATGCTTATGGTTTCCTTTGTTGTTTGACTTTATTGAGGAGGAATCCCTGATAAGTGAACACATAACTAACTAGAGAAAATTTTTGTTTCAGTGGCAATGTACCTACATTCTGATATGGCGATTGATCTACATTTCTTCCCTGAGTAGGTTCATGTGGCATGGAATATTGCAACCTCTCTTAATGTTGTTTTCGTGCTGGGTTTTGGTTTTTTTAACAACCTCGTTTGGCAAAAGAGAGATTCTGTCATCGGCATTCTATCAGTAATGAATTTGAAAAGCACATATCTACCTGATGATAGAGTAATACATCTGTTGCTTTCTGAATTCAGCGTCCTAAAAGGAGTGTAAGAGTTTCCGAAAGTGTTCCTTAGCCCTAGGAATTTCCAAAAAAACCTATGTATATATGTGTGTGTGTGTGTGTGTATATAGATGTAGCAGGCAGCTATTATATGTATACATATGATAAAGAGTATAAATTAGCCTTGTCCAAGCTCATAATAATAAACTTGTTCTTATTCAAATTTTTTGATTGAGATAGCATGCGCATCACTTTGAGAGACTGCATGACATGCTTTGATCCTGTTTCCTCTTGAAGGTCAATCTTCATTAAAATGGAACAATTATTAATTTGAAGATTCATTTAATTTGCAGAAGAGTAGAATACCTGCTGATTGCATTTCAAGTGTAGGAGTTACTTGTAAACCTTTTAAATACATATTTATTCACAAATCACAGATGCACTCTGCAGTAAGAGTGATCTCTCTTCATTCCATTTCCCTTCTAAAGCTGAGTTTCATGTCTTGGCCAAAAAGCAGGTTTTACTGGAATGAAACAGGGAACACAAATGATTACTTGTTGGGATGGAAATATCGAACCAAAACATTCTTAGGTTTGGAGATTTAAAAAAAAAAAAAAAAAATACTCCTCACTTAATAAGCAAGCAGAAGACTTATTTTACCATACAGATTACGAAAGCGGGTAAGACGTTCTACTAGGAATTTAACAATACTGAGGACAAAATATTATTTTTTTCCTGAGGGATAATTCAGCAAAGGAAAGTAGCTAGTCTGTGGCTCTCAATTTCACCTAAATACTTGGATATCTATACTAAAATATTAACCAACATAGGGTAAAATAAGGTAAAATGACAGCAGTGGGTTTTTTTTCCCACAACAGAGCATTCATCTTTTACATATGCCATCATAGCACTATCCTCTGGGTTAATAGGTAGATTGTTTCTGCATTTATCGATGTGTCTGGTTTGGTCTGTGGTGAAATTTCAATTCTGTGTTGACTAAATAGCAAGGCAGAGGTTCATCAGTAGTTGATTCCCCACTTTAGCTAGCAAGAGGACCCACAAGAAACAAAATTTATGGAAAGGTTCTGCCTATACGCCAAATGTTTTCAACTCTATGCGTTTTAAACCGGCTAGTTATATCTCAGCACATGTTTTCTATCACAAGCCTTACAAACTACTATCAGAGCTTTTTCAGCTGAAACAGGAACTGAACTAAACTAATGCTTAAAGCTCAGGAAACCAAATTATCAAGAATATAAATATCATTGTAAAATGCCTGCACGTGGTTTAGGCCTGACACCTTTATTGGTGTTTGTGCTATGCCAGATTATAGCATAGCTAGTGTATTATGTATATTAGCGGTGTATTAAGTTTTCAGGTGAACTTTCCTCCTGCACAATTAAATGTTGTTAGAAATGATGCCTCCTAATGATTGGATCCCTATTAGAACATAAATAAATAGATACATCACATGCCATTTCTGTCTTCAAAAGGAGAGTCACTTTAATGAATGTCCCTGAAAAAGATAACTATTCTCAGGTGTTATAAGAGATATTAATATAATACATTAAAATTAGGCTAAGCTAAATTTGCAACTATAGCCTAACCTGTAGTTGAGACAGGAGCCAGCTTGGCCCCCTGCAAAATAATGAATTTCACAGCTTTATACTCTTTTAGTTTACACTACAATAAATGTAGATTGACATGTCATTTATCTGTGAAACTATGTTTATTTGTTGGGAGTGGGGTTACTGTTCACTTAAAAGATAAAATTTCCAAATCAAGTTGATTTTTCTTCTCTTTCAATTCATTTCTTGGTATGGAATCACTGTAAGTGTTATTAGAAATGTTGATTTTGGTTCCACCATTTGAATAAAATGGCTTTAGTGGCAGAAAATGCAAGATATTCAATATTCAAGGACCAATCAAGGAAAATATCCCTGCTAAATAGAATGATATAAAATCTAAATATGTGAGCATGAGGTAGAAGGAGACTAGGAAGATGTTTGAAATCCTCTTTAGGTTAGTAATTGTTGAATACCACAAAGATGGTTCTTCTTTTGCCAAACATCTTTGTCTTATCTACGTTTTCAGACAGACAATGTCTCTGTCATAACATGGAAATTTTGTCATAATACTTGCTTTTCTTTATAACTGTGTTGTGTGACATGGGTAGCGTTTTGTTTCTTTTTCTGTATAATAGGGATTCAAATTACATTATTCATTTATGTTAGGAAGCTATACTTACTAATATTGTAAAACTTTGAAAAAAAAGATACAAAATTATATTTTATCATCTGACCCAATAATTATTTACTTACATGTTCAGGTCTTAAATCCGTTAATAACAGGAGGTATTTCTGGCAGTCCATTTAACTTACTGTAACTGTGTCATAGTATATTATTCTTTGCTCCTGTTTGTATTCCACTATTGCCTTTCAGCATTTTAAGAGGTAGAGATTTGGGTCATAGAGAGAAACTTACCTGATTCCTCATGCCAGATTGTACTTGCGATGCTTGCAGACCTGGCGGTAGAGTATATGCTCTTCTGACAAGTGTCAAAAGAGACCTATGGTGAAGATGGAGGAATCCATTCTTCTAACAGTCACATGCTGTGATAACAAGAGTGAGCAGGTTATGCCAGAGGTTTCCAGGCTGATCCTGACAGGTGCATCATTTCATGGTAGGAATGATTGTTAGTCCAAGAAACTGACTATATGAAGTCATTGTCTCCAGAGTAACAAAATCTATTGCACCCATGTTATAGGAGTAGAGAGCAGTGTACCTTGTTAGCTTCACATTAATACAAGGTTTTCTCCTTGCTGCTTAAAAATGACTGATCTCTGGAATAAGAATTAAGAATCTAATTTGCCTACATCACAGCTTTGTCCAGGCACTCTAAATTCCCTGCTGGTGATCACACCTTTGAGTGTTATCATAACAAGAACAATAAATTTGTTCCAGGTTTTCTGTTTCATTGTAAAGCACATTTTAAGCTTAAGGCATTAATATTTTTTGCTTTTCTTTTGGCCCTTTATTAAGCAGACACGTTTCATTTAGGTTTCTCTAGTCTTTCTTGCATTGCTAGCACATGTCTTTCCCACACAGTACTTTAACGGATGTCAAGATTCTTCTTATTCTGTGTCAGTAGGCATGGGATTCCTGCAAGGGAGTGAGTACTCTGGTACCTGCTGTTATAGAAAAGAAAAGCGGAAATGGGCTAGAGAGAAAGTCTAGGATCCTAGAGAGAAGTACAAGAGAGAAACACTATATATAGCTTTATTTATGTAAGAAATCCTAGTGTGAATTTGATATTCCACCTTCCATCAAAGTTTCTTACGTAAGTGAGGCAGTGTTAAGGTAAGATGGGACACCAGCTGCACATTTGTGCATTCTGTGCTTCAGCACAGAGTGAGGAGTGTGTTCATGTGCGGCGTGTTCCAAGGCAATGTAAACCGTGCCTTTGTAGCCAGTTCTACCTGAAAACAACACTCTTGCAATTTTTGGTAAATGAAGAAAACAAGTTAAAGCATACGGAATATCATATTTAAACATTTTCTAAACTTACAGCATTTGTAATATTTTTAAAAAATACAAAAGTCAAAGTGATTGTGCTACTAGTCTTGCAGTCTACTAGTTGGTGTGTTCCCTTGGGATCCAGAGTTCAAATGTCCTCCTTCCTGATTAGCAGCAAAGATTTAACCCAGTATTATGATCTTTTAGGCATACTGGAACTGTAAGGTATTAGAGGTGCAGTTCTCTTGATCTGTTTTGTTGAAGCTTGCTCTATTCATGTAAAGTACTTGTGTATGATCTGAACCAGGAGGTGGACCAGTATGAACGACTCTCCACTTTGGCTATGAGGTACTGTCCCAAATGTTACTGGGTCTGCTTTTAGTTTATGCTTTAGTGAAAATTTTAGTAGTTGTTGGTACCCTTAAGTGAAAAAATTAATCCAGCACTCACCTCCTCCTTTATCACTGTCTTAAGTGCTAAGCTGGTTTCTCCAATTGATTTGATTTAACATGGACAGTGAATCATAACAAAAACAGATCTGTTCCCAATACCAAACAGTTTTATCAGTTATTCTTACAATTTGTAATTTGTTTTTATTTCATTTAATATTTATCTTGCACATCTAAGTATTTCTTTCTTTTTGATTGAGTTTTGGCAGTTTTGCTGCTGCTGAGCTCTGTGCCAAAATCTTAAGTTAGATCCATTATGCTCAATCAAGCCACCTGCTGTTGGAAATAGCTGTGATATTTTTCGGGTTTTGCCTCCAGAAATTTTTTTTAAAGACATATATTTTCAATAGATGTCTGGTTTTAGTGACAAACAAATATATTTTCTATAATAAATAAGTGTTAGTAAGAGCCAAGCACAAAAATAAACTACTATAAAAGCATATTGCAGTTGTTGTTACGTTTAAAGTCTTTTAGGAAGATTTGATTATATTTTGTCTGAGATATCCTTTCCTGTAGACTTGGATTCTATGCAACTTGATTGTTACTTACTTGGAATTATGCTTATTGTAACATTTTTAGGCTGTAAAGCTCACAAGCATTCACAGTTTAAACAACATTGCCAAGACATACCAAAAAAGTAGTTAGCTCTGAATTCCTGTCATTTTGTCAGTCTCGGTGTTTTTGGCCCCAACACAAGCCACTAACTCGAGTCGGCTCCAGCTCAATACTGGAATTATGTGTTTAAAAGAAAAGCCATACTTGGATGCAATGAGTGTAATTTAAGTTCACAGAAGAAATGCAAATATTTTGTAGAGTTGTTGAGTTTAGATGTTTGGGATGGACAAACAGACTGTGTTTAGACAGGATGGTAAATACTCAAAGGCCTTTGTATCCAGGCTGTACTCACAGGTAGTTTTTTGATGTGGAATAGAATAATGAAGATAAAATATGAGATGTATTGATCAGAGGGAACAAGTGCAGGACAAGTTGCTGTGTAAGGTCCAACTTTAAGTAACGAATACACAAGACAATATTAGAAAGGTAGTATTTTGAGAGAACTGCCTTTAGGTCCTGTTATTTTTGTGGAATGCGTTCTTGGCTAGAATATGCTCTCCAACTATCTAAATGAGGTGTGAAAATTCTCATAACTTTCAGTTAAATATTTTACATGTGGTGTTTGGAAATACTTGCTTCATTGAATACGTCTAGTATTTCTGATATCAGGAAAACGTTTGATATGGTTTGTCTTAATTACTTATCTCATGTCTCCCACACTACTCAATGTAAAGCCAAGAAAATGCATGGCTTAAAATTTACTAAGGCGAGATCTAAATTATCAAGTGGTGCAGACCAGAGAACCTCTAGCGCAAAGCAGTTGTTGTTAATGGTCTGATATTCACAGTACATGGATTTTTAGGATGATTTTGAGAATTTCAAAATTGAAAACTAGTTGATCCTACTGACTGAATGTCTGTTGCAGTGGAGTGCGTTAGGGGTAGGTACTCCTGGAGCACATCTTCAGTTTAGTTTAGTCCAGTCCAACAGGAATCCAATTAGTGTGTTCCAACACTATTATGCAAATAAAGCATCATAACTAGGGAGAACTGAAAAGTTTTACTTCATAAGCATGCTCCACAGTAAAGCTGAAATCATCATACAGGTTCATCTTATGTGGCCTGACTGAATTGAAGTGGTTGAACTCTTCTGACAAGTTTATGGTATTAAAAGGTTTTAATCAACAAAATGTAATTACATTTAATCTAAATCTTCCATTATTGATTATGAATTGGTTTTATTTCTTCACATCAAATAATTTGCATGGTATGGTCAATACAGTAAAAATTCAAAACAAAAAAACCAAACACACATACACCCCAACCCACAAAAAACCTCCTAACTATATTTTTAGATATTTTATATATCTATATAAAGTTTTGCTATAAAAGCCTCAAAGTACATAGATACAATCTTGATTTTTACTTACGGGGGGTAAATATAAAGAAATTAAGTCACTTGAACAGTTGATTCAGCAGCTGAGCTAAACAAACTTACAAGTTTCTAATGTGAAACAGTCTTTAATCCTTAGACTATTCTGCCTGTTACTGCCGTAGGAGCAAGAATTGTGCCACATGGTGGTGGGGAGAGGGGAGAAAAATGAAAAAATTCTAGAAGCCTGCAGATCTGTGGTTACAACCTCTCTGTCCTTCTAGTACTGCTAAATAATGCTAAAGAAGGAGGGAAGATTTAAAAGAAAGAGTCTCAAACTATTCTTGTCATGTTTTTTGAGTTAATTTTCAACCCTTTTGAAAGTAATTTTTTTTTTTTATGCTTAGCCTACGATTTACAGTGGTCAGTGATCCCCCAGAAGATGAACAGGATCTTGAATGTGAAGATATCGGTTTTGCTTATGTCAGTTTGAGAGAGATATTCCAGAAGCACAGAGATATCATCGAGCAAGATATTGATGGTAAGTTTTAGAGATTACGTTCTTGTAACCTTCTGTAACCTAAAAATTACTTGTTGAATTTCTGCTTTTCTCTGCAAGCTTTACTGTGCGAGTAATTGTTTGACATTGTTTCAATAAGAAATCCTTCAATATTAACTAATGGCTTCCACATTTGTTTGCAAAAGTCTGCAAAAACTGTGTCCTATTGTTATTCCTTAAAATCTGTTTAACAAAAAAAAAAAACACCCAACAAAAACCAAACAGCATTCTCAGCTCATAGCAATTAGTTTATAAAACCAAAGAACTTTCAGGACATGTCCACTTACTATAATTCTCTATTTTGTACGACATACTTCATGCTAGTAAGACTATAAATATATATTTTGTTATTAAATTTTATGTCAGTAATTCTGTATTGCTAATGTCTACATCTTATTTGAAGTTATGTTACAACCCCCAGAGTACCTCAAGCTTTTGTCCTCCATATGAAACCTGTATCTGAGACAATACGAAATACTGGTGGCTTTGGTTAGGTATCAGTTTAGAGAAGCATCCTTCTGTAACAGGCTGTGACCGAACTTTCACTGTGACTCACTATAGCAAGATGAGGTGAGTAGGAGGTGTGGAACCTTCCATTTCCTGGGTCTTATGACGGCGTTTTTATAATGCCAATAAGAAGACTTGAGAAGGCTACTAGGTCCTTTTATAGACAGTGAAGGAAAACATTCTCCTTGCTTAGACTTTCCTGTTCCCTAACGTAGCAGGGACATGGTTATCAATGGTGCGTTTTTCTCCTTACCTGTTCCTCTCCATCCTCTTTCCCCATTGTGGTAAAGCTCAGTGAAGAAGCTGAGAGTTATGTTATGAAACAGTTACTCTCCTGTAACAGTAAGTGAACCAGCTTGATTCCTAGACACAGTGCACCCATGTTCGCAAGGTACTCTTTGCAATAGCAAGAATTCTAGTTAGCCCTAGTAGAATGCCAAGCTAATGTGACTTTGCTACTTCTGCTGTGTCTAATTACCATACCTTGAGTGATGGGGAGCTGAGTAGTGAGGGAAAGAAATAGGCTTTCTTATCCATTTCCATTATCATGCATGATTTGCATCCATGCTGTAGCTAAAATACTCAAAGTATGCATCCAAGTTCCAGGAACACGGTAAGGAAAATTCGAAGAAGAATCAAATTTCCATACCCTGGAAAAATAATATACAGATTTGATGCACTTCTTACTGTGGCTGAACCACTTAATCTTTTCTCAACCAATAATTTTTCTCCAAGTAGTTGTATGAAAGCACATCTCCTCCAAAAAGGTATTTCATAGTCTCTCACTGGAAAATTGTTTTTGTTCTAGATTTTATGGCCATAATTCCCATTGTCATAATTCTCATTTTCTCATAATTCCCATTTGATAGTGTTGATTAGTGATATAAATATAATTTTGTATCCTTGAAAGTCACCTTTCACAAAACTCTTAAAACTCCTAATCGTCATCTGAGATAATAATTATGACAGGAAGGACTGGGTTTTGTTACTAGTTGTTGTTCTGTCAAAAGGTAATGATTACTATGTAATGATAACTACCTCAATATTGTGAGGAGCATTTCTTCCCCTAATCATTTTAGGGGAAATCCCCCCAATCAGATTAGGGGAAGAACTAATTTTTACTTTATGTACATTATATCTATGGAAGTGATAGTAATAGGTGGAAATACTTTTATTCTTATTCCTATCGACACTTCTCCCCTTCCCTGCAGATGCTGTACAGTTTAGATTTTTTTTTATTGCATACATAACCACATTTTCTGAAAATTTAGAACTTTCAGAGAATTGAAATGAAGTTAATATATGTCAGATCATGGCAAAAGTAGAATATATCAGTATATTTTCTTGGACAAAGTCATTGTGAAAGGATCTGTCCTTAAGATCTGGACACAGACTTCAATGAAATGTAATGACATAATAAATAGAATTCCTAAACAATATTGTACACATTCTCTCAGGTGAATATTGGTTTGAGGGGAGAAGAATAAACCTAGACACGGAAATTCATAGGATGCTACCACATGAAGATCTAATCATTCTTAAGTTAGATACCATAAACTTCCGTCATTCTTTTTGAGGACTGCAGGCGTATATCTTTTTCATATCTTGTTCCTTTCATTGCTGATTGTGTGAAAGTGGCCTACATGAAATTTGAAGCAATTAAGTGAATGGCTAAGCAAGAGGCAGGATGAAAAAAAGTATAGACCAGACATATAACAACATGTCTCAGAGATAATATCATAATATTAAAACTGAGAAAATAGAATTAATGTTATCTTCTGATATCATTAATTACAGTTATCCTACTGTTCTTATAAGTAAAAAGAATAATGTCCCCTGAAGTCTGCTCTTTAAGCTGACAGTTCACTGAGTGATTTGTCCAAGGATATACAAAATGGTTTGGATCTCTAAGAATAGCGTCCGGTCTGTCCTATAACAGCTCTATCAACAAAGTAAATGATGTAAGGTTTATCCCATGTTTTTCCTTCTCCAAACCCCTTCTGAGCGGTCCCAGCAGCCTAGAAGTTGTAGCATGCAGTATCATTGCCTGTGCCAGAGTACTTATCCCAGTTCATATAGTAAAGACATAACTTTGCCATTTGTCTGCTGTATAATTTTGCTTTGAAAAGATGTGCTGTCAAGATTATTTGTTTTTATTCAAATTCCTTCTAAAGTCATGTTAGGCAGCCTCATGGCGCTTTATGCAGGACTGGGAAGGAGCCTCATTTTTGACTGTTAGCAGCATGTTTTTAATCACAGCAGCAGAGACTGTGGCCCTCTGGGCTTACTTAGATATTGTAAGAGTGTGCAATTTTAAATCATGTTAGCTAATTTCTGTAAAATAGAGATTTTAAATACTACTTTAAAACCCACATACACAAAGATGAAGGTAGTTAAATAGTTTAGTCTAGGGGAAATACCATCTTTGGATACACTTCACTATTTTACAACACATAGAAACCTGGAGTTGAAATTATTTTGCATTGCACCAACTGGAAAAAACAATTTACTATTTAAATACTAATAACTGTCCAGGCTGATTTGGACTGGTCATACACACAGTATAGAAAATGCATTAATTGGTGTATTTTTTACTTAAAACTATTTATCAGTATGCATATATTTAAGTATTGTGAAAAAGAATTAATTTATCTAGGAAATTATCATACAGATAGTTTTCTTTATTTCAAAGTTAATTCCAACACTAGTACTTTTATTGATGTACATTCTAGTCGTTAGAGTGCTCAGTTTCCAGTAGGCTGAGTGCCTGAAAACTGGAAGATTTATTTTCTTTTTTTTTTTTTTTTAACTCTTTTAAGCATATGCTAGGTGTCTTTTAATCTGTCCAAACACTAAGGAAAATTATAAGAACAAAAGCAAAACCTTAAATGAAATTGCTAATGCTGTTTTCTGATGTTTCCTTTCTAGTTTTCGATTCTCAAGATGATAGTGCAGTAATTGGAAAGCTCAAAGTAACAGTGGAAGCCCTCAATGCGCTGCGTTCAGTCTATGAGGAATGCAAAGATGACTAGGAGGCATGAAAGGGAAGTTTGCCTACAGAAGTTCCTTCTCCCAGTGTAAATACATGCTTGATAGTGCTTCAAAGATGAGATCTTTGTAATTCTTACAGTATATTTAATGTATAATTCATATGAAAAGGACGCTTGATTTGTAGTTGTAAAGTTTTGTATACTTTTCAGTCTGTTTGTTTTTATATTTCCCCCCTAAGGCTAAGAATCTCTCCACAATGGACAACGTCTTGTAAATAATTAATACCTACATGATTGAATGATGTGCTTTATTTGCATTTTCAAGACTTTTTCCTACACAAAACAGTAATAAAAATGCAAGTCAAATTTTTAATTTTTAATAAAAAAACCATAAGCCTTAGAAAACTGATTAAAAATACTTTTATGTTACCCCTAATCACCCCACTAAATGGAATGCCTGTGATTAGCCTCATTAAGAATTTTATACTGTGAAGATTTTATTAAAAGCAATATATGAAAATTACTTGGATTAATGTGTTAATCTGCCTCTTTAAAATGCTAATATCCATTTTATGCACATTAAATCTCAGTATGTGTTTTCTTTGATGCATGCAGTTCCTATCAATTGAATATAAAAAATGAGGCTAGTTGCAGGACTTATTAAATTACTGCAACCTTCTTTTAAATAACTTTTACCCCTCTACTAACATTATAATCAGCTGTTTATGATTATCATGATTTGAAGTAGAGGGAGGGCAGGCACAATCATTTTTCTGTACAGTAAAAGGTTTACTTTCAGCCAACATCTGTCAAAGCACAAAAAGAAGCCATACAGTATCAGATTTTGCTTCACCTAGTTTGAGCTGTAGGCACAGGCACCTGTGTTTTCATTTGTTTTTTGTCACTTTTAGAACTTACATCCAACATATACAATGAATTGTTGTATCTGAATAACCAGTGTCTAGCTTAGAAAGTTAATTTTCCAGCTTTTAACCAATCTCAGTGAAGGATTTAATTGATATTTTTAATGGAGCTGTGAATCAATGCTGCAAAAGGATTGTCTCTTGAGAACGAGGATATAATACATTTCATTTTTTAATTTACTTTTTTATTTGTCATTTTCTTCAAAGGATTTTATAGACTCTGGATTTCCACTGTTTGCAAACAGGCTATGTTTCTTCATAAGCATATGTAAAGTATTCAGAGAGATAAGTAATTTATTAAAATCTACCTAATTTGCCGTGATATATTAAATCTCTGCTTCAGTGATCACAGACCATTTCATTTAGAGAATTAGGCATTCCCTCTTTGTGTGATTAAAGCTCTGGAAAATGAGTTCTTTGCTCCTATTTGTGAACATTCAAAGCCTGCTAATGGCAAGAAGATGGAATAGATTATGAGACAATTCATTACAGTTCAACAGGAAAAAAAAAACAGCTATAATGCAGAAATGCAAGTATGAATATCTGCATATAGTTTGAACCATGTGTGCTCTAATGGCTTCAATAATGGGTCTTCGTCTTCAGTAGGCTTTGAAATGACATCCATACAATATTAATTTGTTGATGTGCATTATGAGGCCAATGGAATGAATATATTCTGACCACTGAAATCTCTGAATTCCAACATGAACTGATAGTTGACTCCATTTTAGGACCTACCATCTTCAGTAGTACTTCTCATCCAGACCTTGCCAATCCTCACAGCAATTCATTCCTCTGGAACTTTTAGGAGACCACAGACAGCTGCATTCCTAAACCCCTCCATTCTTCGGTTAATGGCCATATGTTTGTTGTCATTTGGGCTGGCGCTTAGTTCATCATTTTGGCCACTATTTCTAGCTTTTTTTGGCTCTGTGCATCTATATTGTCAATAAGACTGTTATTATACATTACAATAATTTGAAACAGCTAGATTCAACACTGAGATTAACTGAGTGGCTTTTTAGAAATTTAGTTGCGGTATTCTGTCAGGAGGTTCTTATTATTCTTCTAATACTTTGCAAACCAAACTAAATATCCTGCACATAAACAAAGAAGCAAATTGTATTGAGTTTTTGTGTGTGACTGTTTACTGACTTGCAGGAGAACTATGTAACTGGTGCTTGTTTTCTTCTGAAATAAACCATGTGGTAAAATTAGAAAATCAGTGATGTTCATCTCACTTAAACGTTTACAGTAACACCCTTAGCACTTAATCTTCGCCATCTGAAGTTGAAAACTTAGAAACCAAGCGTTCATATATTCATTAAACACAGACCTCTTCGGTAAGTTACTGCAAAATATTCCAGTTGACATTTGGTTACATTGTGTTAACTGTTCTCAGTGACTCCAACATTAACATCTATAATTTGCCTCAGGTTCCTAAACATATTTCTTTGTAAGGCTCACTATTACTCAGTTTTGGGTTGAAAAAAAAAAAAAAAAAAAAAAATCTTGATTTCTATTCATGTTTATCACTAAGACAGATATAATATTCAGTGAGGATTTTTCCAACAGATGGATTGTATTATCTTATGCAACATAAACATACGAACATACTAGAAAATTTTGTTCTTGCATTAAGTAGTCTGTATTTCCAACATGCTCTTAAATCCTAAGTCTAAATGCTGCCCGGTGCAGGGAAAGTGGAAAATGTAATCTACTACTATTTTGTCCAGATTGAGCTATGAATAGCTTGAAGAAAACTTACATCTATGTACTCTCTAGCCTAAGGCAAAAAGTATCCTTTTTTTGTGTGCAGTATGTTAGTAAGCACAATTCTTTTTGCATTTTAAAAAAGGAGCCTTATTAACGCTGGGTACTACCATACTTTAAAATGTTACTTAATTAAAATTATTTTTTGTGGAATAGATACATTTTTTTCTATGGTGTAACTTGGATGCAACAGTGGTCCTGCATAAGATGAATTGGGCAGGATCAGATGATCAGTTTTGTTATATCTTTTCCCATTAATTGTTACTGCTTACAGCTTTGCTGTAATACCTTCTTATGTGATATAATAGCTGCTATTCTCCAGGTGTCCCAGGTATGTTTATCAAGGTAGAAACTTAAATTTAGCTCAAAATATTTTTTCTTTTTTTTTTTTTTAAATGTTGCTTTTAAACTGTTATAACCTTAACCTAGGGATGGAAGTTATAAGAGCAAATGCATCATGAACCAAGGTAACATCTGTGCGAACTCGATCAATTTTGCCATAGAGTAAGTCACAGCTTATCTATTATATGCTTATAAGAGTAGATATAACATGACAACAATTATAATAACTTGCCTCACAGAACTTCTACAACTGAAGATCAGTATTTAAGTTAATAGTAATATTGTTTTAAAATGCTTTTTATTATTTCAAGGCATAGTAAGACATTATCATAACTCAAGAAGTCACCAAAGACTATCAAGACTAAATATTAGCTGTTAAATTTCATTTTCTTCTTTTGTATTAAAACTCAGAAATAAATTCAAATACAGACTTAAAATTGTCCAACAAACTTTAGTGCATGTTTCAGAGCCAGAGAAATATTTTATGTGGCAGTTGGATAGACTGGTCTTTTTGCAGGTGATGATAATGAATTATCCATCAGTTTTTTGAGATAGTCCACAAGAGAATAAATACTTTTTTGTAAGACTTCCTTAACATTACTGTTTATGATATAGGTCTTAATAATTGGACTAGATCGCAGTCCTGCAACTAATACTGAATTGAATGCATTGTGTTGCCTGTATGAAATTAATTGCAGAATATAAGTTCAAGTTGATACCTTTGCATGCATGTGATAAAAACGGGCTTTTGGCACAGTATGGTACAGGTGTACTGCTCTGTGCTTTTCGTTAGTTCCTTTTTCGTATTGCTGACAGATTTTAATTCTCTTTGCATCTTTTAAAATGGGATGCAGTAACTTTTGAAGAACTTGATTTCATCAGAAAAATTTCTTGAGGGAAGAATTTGACCTATGTTTTGTTTCTTATTATAGTATAATCTTAGCACTCACAGGACGTGACCTTGAAAATCACATATAACAGAGACTTTGGTCTTAATTCGTAAGCACCAAACTCCTCCTAAATTGTGCATCTGTGGGCTTTAACGGTATTTAAAAGCTTTTCTTATTTCTAAGGTCCTTGCTGAATCGTACTTGAAGCTCTCAATACTCCATGGGATCAAGGTCTAACTCAGTCCTAGCAAAGTTTCATTTCAAACAAAAGCTGCCTGTAAATTATCAGGTACCAGTTGAGGATATTTTGTCTAAGAAAATAAGCAATTACGAACCTTCAAACAGAAATGCTTATAGGTTCTTAATAGTAGTAGTTCTACCACAATACTATATCAGGACAGGATCATTCAAGTTAGAAGAGGCCTCAGGTGGTCCCTAGTCCAACCTGCTGCAGGATTAGCTATAATGTTAGACCACGTTGCTCAGGGCTGTATCCAATCTGGTCTTGAAACCCTCCAAGGATGAAGACTGCATAACTTCTCTGAGCAACCTGTTCCAATGCCTGACTGTCCTTGTGGTGAAAAAAGGAGATACATTTCTAAACATTACTTCAATCCAAACTGAAGCCAAATCTAGATCTAAGCATGTGAAAACAGCTTTTGCACTTAATATACCATCTGATCACCTAATTTTTTTTTTTAATTCTATGGATGGCATAAGCATGACCTTGTTTGTCATTTGTTTCAGCCATTTAACATTTTGCACAGAAATATAAATAACAAGGCATTTTAATGTTGACTTTCATGCCTACTGCCTTGCAGTATACCATCAAATTTCCATCCAGTTTTGTGAAGCAATTGACAAAAAATACGTATGTTATTGTTACCGATGTTGTTTGCTCAGATAATTTCTTTGTAGATTTCAGTAGTAACGTGTTTTCCAATTTACTGTGGTTTATTCCTGGTTTTGTTATATTAGGCTTAGATTATTTTAAGAGTAAGAAAACAGATAAACAAAACCAGTCTCACATTGAAATTATACTCTTCGTGACCTTCATTCGTGAGTTCTTAACACATTTTAGATTTACAATGAAACTGTGTTCCCTGAGCTGTGAGAAACAGGGATATAAACCTGGAACCTCTGTCCGCACCCATTCTCTGTATCAACATATATCTTATTTCAGTAGTTCAACATCAATAGCTGCAACAGTGCAAGACAGGTCTTGCACATGATCTAGCAATGACTTGTTTAACCTTTTTGTGGATTTGGAAAATAATCTATTTTCTATTTAGACAAACTGTCATTCTTGTTGAATGCAAAATTATTTCCTTATGCTTTAAAGCTGCAAGAACTGAACTTTTCTTGAAAAACCATTGGAAAAATGTGGTCCTTCTACTACCAAAAAAAAAAAAAAAATCAATAAAGTGAAGTTTCTTTTGCTTGAAGAACTGTCATGCAACCAGTGATTATTCTGATTACCTCCTCATAAGTATAAATAGCTACAATAGCTGATAGCCTTTGACTTCAATGATAATGAAAAACTGAAAATGTGTTACTATATATAGAGCAATTTTCCCAGAGAAATGAAAGGAGGAAACCCCAATCAGCATCTGACTCCAAACACACAGTACACAAATAGTAAATAAAACACAGCAAACTTAAGAAGAGAACATACAGAAAATCTTTCTACACTTTGAAAACATTCTTGAACCGTCTTTCCTCTGTAATAAGCACTTACTGTAGTATACCAAACCCAGACCCATTTGGAAACTTTCCAATACGTTGGTAAAGTGAATGGTATAATTTACATCTTAGATGAAATACACAAAACTGGAACTATTTATAAAGCAGTATCAGTTGTGTATCAGCATATAGTAAATATAACCTGAGCAAGAATATATGTGGGTTTTTTTGTAGCCTATCTATATTTAAGTCAAACAAGTTAGTGTAACTTGTAATTTATTTTAGAATGGAATTTACAGTTATCTGCTCAAAGTCTTTAGTAACAGAGCTTTTCACAGAAGTTTGTGAGAGTAATGAGGGATTGCATTTCCACCCCCAATGTCAGACAAATGGGATAGGGGCCTGTAACATAGCCCCTGTGCGGCTATTAATGGATCCTACAACTGCATACATGTTGCGGAAAGCACTGATTACTGCAGTTTTGTTAAATTTCTCTTCAGTATCTTCTCGTTCCGAGTTGGCCTGTTTAGGGAGAGCACAGAAGTTGACTGTTACGAAGTCTGTAGGGTGTGAGATGTGCTGTTTCTCTATCTTCATCATTCTCTTCGGGACAGTCTCCCTACAGCAGGTAAGTGGAAGGACAAATTTTCTGCTAAAGGTGAGGGGTGGTTTTAAAATCAACATATAGAAAGGCTTTGGGAAAAATTTGACAAGAACTCCTTAGATGCTATAAACGAAAATACTTTTTGCGTTTGACTTGCACTTCAGTAAGTGGGAAGTCTACATCCTATCAGGCCCATAACCTTAACTCTTGCATTTGGTTTGTTGTAAATTTTTATGAACTTTCAGCAAGTTGCAATGGCAACAGAAAAAAATAGAGCATAGAAAGATGTAGAGCAATGAGAGTAAGCTCTTTGGGGTGTAGAATTAGTTTATGGTTAAGAGGGCAACAGATTTGGAGATTTCCATAGTTTAACTGTGGATATTGTCCGTTAGAACTTCTTTCCTCTTGCACTCTCAATGGACTTCAGATATCTTCTTTGTAACCGCAGAGACTGCTCAAAAATCACAGGATCACAGAAAGGCTGAGGCTGGAGAGAACCTCTGGAGGTTACCTTGTCCAGCCCCACCATTTCCTCAAAGGTTTCCTTTCCTACCAACAGAAAGAATCCTTGAAAAGATGCCAAATAAAAGCATTTGGGATATTGGTGAAATAGGGGCTTTTATTCAAATGAGAGGTGACATTAATTAGCCATTTTCTGGAAGCTTCCCTTCTATCTTCATGCTTACCCTGTGAGGAAACGAGGCTATAGAATTAGTCAGAGAAGAAACATAACTACTTTTGACTGTTGTGTGTAGAATTAGCGTCAATACGACACCAGCACCCATCACCTGGGAGAAAACTAGCAATCCTTGGTAACCTTCCCAGCTTCCGCGCAGGCTGTTTGCGGAAAAGCCCTGCAACTGCAGTCCTCCTCGCGGTGAGGCGCGCCGGGCGCTGGCAGCGCAGCCGCTGGGCTGTCCCCCTGCCGCCCGCTGCCCTGCCCTCGCCAGCCTGGCCGCTGCGGCAGCAGGTGAAGAAAAAAGTGGAGGTAGGACCCGTGAGATTTAAGAGTTATGTCTACCTAGAGTAAGTTAAGTGGCTGCAAAGGATGTGGTAAGTTTTGAATGCCTGAGGAATATGGGCTCCTTCCTGGGATTGCTGCATGTCAGTGAGGAAATGGAGGGAGAAGGTGGCTCTGAGGTAGAGGAAGTCACACAGGAGATATCCTGGGGGACAAGGAAGGAGAAAAAAATAGGATGAGGAAATGAAAAAGAAAATGGAGAGAGAAGTAAACATTGTAAAGACGTTTGTGTCCTGTACAAAGTGAGCTTTGATACTGAGCATCCCCTCAGCACGTGTAGCCAGGGCTGGTTCAGATGCTGAGGAGAGGGAGGGCGGCAGGTGTTTACACTGTGAGGGGATCCTGGAGGCACAGCAGGCGGGGCTGGCGCGAGTCTGGTTTTGTCTTTGTTCATTTGCCTGTTTTAGTACTGAGCCTGTGTTCTTGAACCTTTTACACTAGGAGAAAGGAGCTTTCTATAAACCTCTGCAGCTTTTTTGCCTTTGGGGCACACTTACCGGGGTTTTAACAGAAACAAGTCTGCCACGTATGGGTTATTTTGTACCAAGGGAAGAGAGAGGACACAGCTGAACTTCACAGTCTGTTTGGCTGTTCCTCCAGGATGACGCTCCTCAGCCTGAGGAACCACATCTCCTACTGTCCATTTGAAATCAAACCCTGGATACAAGCGAGGAGGCAAATGAACTGGAAGTTCAGTCCTGGCACGTCAACTCGTGAAAGGGCACTCGGAGAGAAAATCATGAGGGGGAGAAAACGGGAGTGGAAATCAACTGTTTGGTTTCACCTGGAGTTCAGTCCTGTCAAAACACAGTAATAAAACAGCAAGATGCTTCTCAGCCATAGGTTAAAAGACCAAAAAAACAACCAAACAACAAAAAAACCCCACCTAGTAATTTGTGAAACAGCACAAATTATGGGATCATGAGGTAATCTCTTGTGGTAAAATGTCTGCTCTGCTTTTTTTACTATGCTTTTTATGATTAGTTTTCTTTGTAAACTAGTACTGTTGATACCAGTTACACACATGCTCTTTAAGTATTAACATGAAAATGTAAGTTCATTTCAGGAACTGCTGGAGGGTGGATGTTTTTCACATCTTGTAATCCTTGTTTATGTTATGCTCTGTCTATTAAGTAAAATACAGTTTAAGTGCACTAACTGAAACAGGAGATTTATATTTTAAGGTGGGGTTATGTTTAGAGAAATAATCGTTAGCCACATCACTGAGAAAAACAAATACATAGTGCATTTTCTTTGGGTTTAAAGCCAGATGAGACATTCATAATAACTTCTTCTGACCCCCTAACAAAGGCTGTTGCAGTGAGTTACCTATCTGAATTGCTGAAGGATCTCAGGACGCTTTAGAAGAAAGGTCTGCAGGCAGTTTCTCATTGTTTTACTGCAGTTGGACATCCGGTGAATTTTACTCTTAAGTTTGAAGCTTAAATGGAGCATGAAGTTTTGTATGATTTGATTCCCAGTATTTAACATCCTTCACTTGAAATCGTGGTTCTGCCCAAATTTGCTAAAAACTCACCTTAGGCCTAACCACTTCATTCTGTGAACCCTATAGCAAGACTATCCCTAGTTTTGTGGGTTTATTACAAGTAGTATTGTTCTACTTGACTAAGTTTGGTGTGAAAATACTTCCAGTGCTACCCAACTTCTTTACTTTCACCAATCTGATCATTTTAAAAATGAAATATAAATTTTAAAGGGAAATCAGTTAGTTGCGTATTAAATTATATAATCTTTTAATCCACAAATCGTACTTGTATAATATAGTTAAGCACACTTGGAAAAAATACTGCTTCATGTCTGACTGGTTTTATCCTTTGATGGCATGCCTGTTTTTAGCATTTCTGTCAGGGGAAATTCATGGCAAAACTTTCATTTTTCAAGTGATACAAAATTTGACACACGATATAGAACATCAATTTATTCTTAAATATGGATTTATTGTTAAACATAATTATACATGTTAATATAATTAATGAACATTTTGCTATTTATATCAACTTTTGTATTAGTCCCTGCTCTGTTTTTTAGGGGATTAAATTACTGCTTTTATAAATTGCTTATTCAAGGAAGAATTATTTATCAAAATGTAAGTGTGGAAAAATAATCTTTTTGAGATTGGTTTCTCACAAATCCTATGACAGCAAACTAGAGGAATATAATTGTCCTTTCTTTCATTTCTCAACAGCTTTGAGATTGTAGTTTGTTATTTTATGTTGCAGCATTTTTCTAGTATATAAACCAGATATTTCCTCAGCACACTGCCTGAGAACAAAATGGGATTTTAAAAATGAAACCTTCCATTTTACAAAATTGATATAGACCACACAATAAACTTAGGTAAGTACTGAAAGTACCCGCTTCATGTCATTATAATATATATCAGAATGCATTAGGTACGACTTGTGGGTGAAAGTTGCCCCCTATTGTCTGATGCGACATTTGCATACAGAATAGGAATTCACAAAATTTGAGATTAATTTGTCTACTGTTTCCTTAAAGAACATATTTTAATTGTAAATTTTAGGATTTCATATGGACATAAGGTACATACGAGATCAGATGTTACAGGAAGAAAATGAGCTTGAAGAGTGCACCAGTGAAAGTCAACAGGTAGCACTGAACAGATGAAATACTAAGATTAAGTGATCTGTTTAGTTTTCTTTAGGCCTGTACATGAGTGTGAAGCAGATCTGGCAGATCATTTAGATGTGTGTGTGTGTGTATTTGTGCGTACGTGTGTGTGTGTGTATATATATATATAAAGAAAAGAATTGGTGGAATTAAATTGAAATGACCTTATTGTTTTTCCTACTTGTTTATTGCAATGGAAATTTCATGGGTTTCTACACAGTGTGACTCTACCATTCAATGCATACAATGTTAGATAAAAGGTGAAAAGGCAGTTTAGAAGGGGAAAACAGAGATTACAGACACAAGGAAATGTGTAACTAACAAAAATGTTATTGAGATATTGATCGGTATTTCATTCCATATATATAAGACTTGGAGTTTAAAAAAAAGTAATTTTGAGGGAATCTGCAGCCGTGCTGAGTGTTACGAACCTTTAAAGGGATTTGGTTTAAAATATTCATTTTCAGTGTCTAGTTAGTTGCCGCAGACTACCCTTTCTGACCTCTTATTTCGATTATACAATAATCACAGAGTATCCTTCTATGATATACCAATCACACATGGTTCATTTGAGTAACTTTTGTTGTTGTTGTTTAAATCATTGTGGACATTAAGAAAGAAACAAATATACAAGCTTTTAAGTTTTTAAAACACACCTTTTCATAATACTGTACATCATTAACTTTTTGTTTATCTCTTACATAGTATTAGTTAGTTCAGTTTAACTACCTATGGATGCTTACTGAGAGTTTGTCAGCAATGCAAGTTAGCAGTTCAAATTCATTACATGTATAAATAATTTAAAGACTGAGGAGAAATTAATCACAAATGCCAAACCTCTGGGAAGCTTGTAAAGTATTGTCCTCATCACAATGTGAGTATATGTTCTTATTTATACTGCACAAATGGTACTTGAAACCAACTACAGTGGTAACAAAACAATTGCCAATGTTTATGCTTTCAAATTATGTCTGTCAGAACAATTTGCATGTAAGGATCTTAAATGATTCAGTAATGAATGCCAAACATAATGTTGTAGCAGATGACAACTGATATCATATTGATATTCTTAAGATTTATTACATTGTTATTATTAAGTTTTAGATACCATTTTTGTTGGGTATTTTTATGAAATAACATTTTTTTCAGGTCCAATCTTTGATTTTCAGTTTCCAACAAGGAATCCTTAAAGCATTTTACAAACTGTGTAGCACGTAGAAATTATTTTGAAAAGAGGAAAAGTTGAAAAAAAAAAATGCCTGGAGGCAGTTGGTGGGAGTTGAGGATATGTCAATGGCAAAGTGGCAACACAGCTGTACAAGGACTGAGATTGCAGGGGTAATGGTGTCTTTTTGAAGGCAACACACATTCTTTTCCTCTCAGTCCTAGTACTTGTTACTCCTGTCTGTACTACCTAATTTCTGTAGAAGACCTGTTTCTTTTTGAGGATTCCTTGGCACTGTTGGGGAGATATCAACCAGGAGTGGCAGCTTCTCTTTGGATGTTGCTCTAAAACTTTGCATGCCTACAGGGGACAACAGGACAAGTTTAAGGAACAGAAATCCATGGAGGCTTACTAAATACTTACAAACCACTTGTGGCTCAGAAATGCCCTGAGCCGAAAATAGGTAGAGGGTGAGAGAATGTTAGGAGGATGTGTTACATATTCTTTCCCTGTTGTTATCATTTAGTCACTCTTAGACATGGCAGCAATCAGGATAATTAGCTAGAGGGACCTTTGTTCTGACTCCACAGATAAATTTTAAGTCATTTATATCGGAACATGAAGTTAAGCCTTGTATGTTAGCCTCTTGGTTGTTAGGCTTTCTACTTTGTTGTTCAAAAGAGCTCTTCAACAGTATACTGCATTCAGCATAGTCCCACTTGGGACAACAGTATACCAGATGCTTTTAAACTGGAAAAAGAACAAAAAGCAATCGGGAACTGACATTATGAAAGCTGGAGCAGAAGACGGGTCACACGTTCTAATTGCTCAGGTTCTTTTTTCTTGAATTCCTTGCATGCCAGAGGTCGTGAACTGTACACAGTTTCAAGTTTGGGGTCACAGTGGAACTTAACTATTCTGTAACCCAGTAATCAAATTATCACTCTGTGGTTTGCTGACTGCCACTATCTCTGTTCTTCCAGCCACTATTATCATTTCAAGAATTTAGGGTTTGGTACATATGCTTTGAAGTCATTAGTATATGTGAAAATACATACTTGAACAAGCAACCACTGTGTTGCACAAGTTTGAACTTCCTCTCATCTGAACTGTGATGTGGTCCCAAAATGCTCAGTTTAACAAGGTTTCACTGTAACCCAAACATATACTATAAATTTATCTGCATTAAATTAAAAATAAAAAGAACATAACAATCATATTTGTAAGCATTCACAAACCAGGTCAGCCCAAGTAACAGATCTGATTCAGTGTTTCTGAAAGGATGTAGAACGATCAACCTAAAAAGCCGGCATCTGGCATTATTACAGATGTCTTTCTCAGAAAAAGAAAAAAAAAAAAGTGAAGTATTTTAATCCTAGAAATTTAAAGAAAGGTTGACCAGATATTGAAGAGGAGATTTTTTCCAAAGTTCCAGGGTTTTGCTTTTTGACACTTACTATTGTAGTTCAGATTTTATCATATGTGTGAATGTTGAGTCACTCCTTAATTTCACTTTTATATTGTCGCCTTTACATCAAATGTTATTGAGTTCATTGCTCTTCTTGTGGCACAAGCATCATTACCAGCATGTTTCATCTTGTCTATACCTACCATATTCCTGCTGATCAGTGACCAGAAGTGAAACCCTACCATTAGTTGTGTATATAGCTGTGTATATTTGAGACAGTATGTTGTATAAATTTAAAAGCATGTACTAATATGCAGTATAAATGCAAATGTGATATAGAATATTGACTTTTTGTACTTTCCTCTATATTTTCACCCTATAGATTATCAGTCCTAACATACTCCTTAGCTGGCATAGCACAGAAGCTGACTAAATTCTTCTATTTATTGTGCCTTGGATCAGCATAAAAGCAGCAACAGAGAGAGATATTACACTGGGCAACCTGAAGTATCCCAGGGCAAAGGCTGGGTTTTGTTTTGTTTTCAAATGTATAGCAAGGCAAAAATCCATCTGTCAAATTAATAGCAAGGGCCTGTTTAAAGAAACAAATTCCTACTTGTGTCAATACATTTACTGTAGTTTCCCATTAAACCTTGTTGCAATTTATTTCCTTCTTCACTAGATGCAACATATTTGACTGAAAAGTAGTTGCAATAATGTGAAGTTTTCTGGAAAGTCATGAATACCTTATGTGAGTGGAAATGTGTTCAGTTGCCTGTTGCTCCACAGCCATTAATCTGATGAATAAAGAGTTTACACATGGGTTCACTCAGAGAGTTAACATCTGATTTTACATGGAAATATTTGAAAGAAAAAGTACAGCATAGCCTGAAGCCTGTTAGAAAGATTTTCAGAGATTTATTTAATGCAGTTTCTTGCCTTGGTTCCTATTGTCTACTTAGAAAAGAATGTTGTTTTGAAATGTAAAATGAAATAAGGGGATACAATTCAAACAATGTTTCTACTGGACAAAAAAAAAAAAAAAAAAAAAATCCCTTGCCTCAAACACATACAAGACCTGTCGGTTTTCATTACTCATCTGTTGTTCTACTATTTCATTATCATCTACATTAAATCAGATGATTCCCCACCTCCACACTGGTGCTTTGGAGATAAAATAAAGGGGTAGGAACTACCTTCATTTATCAACATGAAATAACATCAGCATTTGTACTGGGATAGTATTTATGTCAATAATTCATTTTTAGAAGAAAGAATGAAAAGCATTAGTCGTTATTGTTTCTCTCTGTGGAGATAAATGCTTGATGCAGGAGCTACGAGTCAGTTGAACATCTTAAGTTACAGGGCAATACCAAATCTCAGCTTGATCTTAACATGGATTCTAGTTTCCTGGTGAATTCAGGAAATCCTCAAACATAAGTTGTGGCCCTGTTTGCTGCTTTTGTTATTACTTTTGAATTTATTGACTCTAGGATGTTGTTACTTAGAGTTGGAGAGAATGTGAAATAAGTGGGACATCTGTATTAATTAGCTGAATATGTTGAATGACTCGTTATTAGTAAGATTGCAAGTACTCAGCCTCTGACAGTTACCTCACTGTTTCCTTATTACAGTGCACTGGATGTGGATGATTGGAATAATACTTGATTGGAATTTCCCTTGCTTCCTCCTATAATGTTTTTTAATGACATTGAAGAGACGTAGGACTTGAAGCTAAGTCTCATGCAATCAGAAATTGCATTGCTTTGACAAAGAATATTTCATGTCACGTTCATATTGCGTACTTGGCTTTAAAAGCAAGACTAGATGCACCACTTGAAAATACTTTTGTCTTCTCCAAATTGCTATTTAAGATGTTGTTTGCCTCAAATTTTTTTAAATCTAGTTTTAGAATCTTTTCTGACCTGAATTGGTAAATTGTCTTAAACAAGCTCGTTTGGATACAAAAGACTGCATGAAATCATCTGCTCCGTGTCTAATGTCTTTGGTCTAAAATCTGATGCTTGCTCATTTCTGAGTGAATTCAATTCCTTAATACAGTTGTACATACAAAGTTTTGAGTTGTTTTTTTTTGTTGTTGTTGTTGTTTTTCAGAGTAAATTTGCTGATTTCTACAGATTTTCTAATTACAAGTAGCTGTGAACTATACTCAAATGGCAGTTGAGTGTCCTTAGATTATAAACATATAATGTTCATATTCTCATCTGTGCTCGTTGCATATGTGGGGTTGCCCATAGTGACCAGCTGGCCCCTGTGCCTGCAAGATAAGCCAGGACTGTTTAGATAGTTCATGACCAAATACGAAGAGCCAAAGGCAAGAAAATGAAAGCTTATTTCTTTACTTTTAGCTGCTCCTATAGACAGCAAACATTGACTATGCACAAAAGCCTCAGATCCTTCAGACACCACTTGGAATGTTTGGCTGTGACTTGTCTTCTAAGAAGCTTCCATAGGAAGGCTTCCTTTTCTCGCCAAATCTTCACGTATTGGAACAAAGCTTGTTTCAGAGCAGGCTTTGCCTTCATTTAGCTTGGTTATTGACTTCGGAAGATTATAAAAAGATACAGATACAGGCTGTGCAAAAAAGGGGCTTTGTTGGCCTGCTGAAGGGTGAAAAATAAAGCCACAGATTGAATAAGAGTGGAGGGTAAAATAATGCTGTGAAATGAAATGTTGGCGGGGGAAAGGTCTTTACTCTGAGCTGTAGTCACATGTTATAGTGCAATCTTTTATAAGGTGATGTCTCCAGAAGCGAGTTATTCCAAATGGGCCATCATTGAATTGACATGAAATTACTCCTATTGTATTTCTTTGCCTAGTGTCTGAGAGATATAACAATAGGTACATATACTCAGGGTGTGTTTTTTAAATGGGATATTGACACCTATCAGCTGCTTGTGAAAACTTCCATCTGTGCTCCCTTGATTGATAAGAAAATATGCTGTTCGCAGATCGTATCCTGTTGTTCTATTATGAAATGGAATTGACTTAAACTTGGCTTTCCAGAAGAAGTCAAATGCTCTTGAATGGATAAAACCACTGTATTTAAAGAGCATTTCGAGTAAGTAAATTCTTTAATGTCTTAATACATATTGTCCAGAACAACAGAGGCATGTATGCCCTGGAGTTAATACATGGATGTGTGTGGCAGATGCAAGGCCTGCATATGGATGTTTAAATCCACATCAAGGCTTGTATCAACTCAGCATGATACAGCAATTGAGAATGGCTGTTTGTAGAGCTCTGGCCAGCATTAGCAAAAAAAAAAAGAAAAAGAAGGCAGGATTTGCATTCCACAGTGGTATTGTAAGTCAGCCTCTGCAAACCTTCCTTCATGTGGGTGCACATCATTCTTCAGGCACATCCTTGGTTTAGACTAACTGTGACTCACATGGATAATGTGTTAATCTGACAGCTAATCTTGCTAAAAAATGGATTAACTACTATGTACACATGACAGAAAATATCTAGCAAGAGGCATGATTTTGCTTTTCAAATACTCTATTCCAATGGACTCCTTCTCTTTTTGTTCAAAGGGACCATCTGCTCATCAAAAATGGGTTATACTCGCTTCTACTTCTTGAAGAAAGATGGCTCCTTATTGCCATTTAACCTCAGAAAACTTTTGGAGTTTTTTCTCCCTGATAATTCTTCTTGACATTTTCATATCATCAAAGTTAACTATCTTGCCCATAAAGCTATTGAGGATGCAAAAACATCTGTGAACCATGCCCTGCAGTTAAATACTTCCCAAATCAGGATTAGCGGTCACTGGTTTGTTTTGTTGTTTTTTTTCCCTAAGGAAAAAAAATGTATGAGTCCTTAATCAGAGGATGGATTTCTGATTAACTGAAATGACACCTTCTAATAATTAGCTTTATCTGTAATAAAATGTGAAAATAATTAAATCTTATTTTTAGAAGACACTAACTTCTGTACTATGTTGTTCCTAACAGTCTCTGAAATAACTTGACAAAAGTCTCACAAAACACATTGTAAAATAGGAACGAGGTAAAGGTCATTCCACCTGCTGTGGTGATACTAAAACCAGCCTTGTTGGCCTAACTGAAATTCACGAAACAGTAGTTTAGGACAGAAAGTTGAAAACAATGCTGAGGTAGAGTAGTCATCTTGTATTCTTGGAAGCAGCAGTATGGATAACTGCAAATTGTCACCCAAAAGAATGAATGGAATGAAAAACATTTAATTGATAACCAAAGATTCATTCACGACTAACATTCAAAACTGCCATCTTCTAGAGTTATTAAAAATAAGAAAAAGTTCCCAAGATGTTATCATATAGATAAATTATAAAATGCAAAACGTATTATACAAAGTATTGGCGATAGATATTGCAATATTTTTATTTGATTTTATTGCAATTGTTTCAGTTGCTGTAGTTTCTGAAGTGAAAATAAATCTCCATTTAAATTTTCCATTACCTTTTCCCAGTAAACGCTTCAGTGTATTGGTTTGTCTTTTGACTATCAGAGGCTTGCACAAGGCTGCACACATCCATGTGTTTGGAAATTTGCTTATGTATTCACTGAAGAAGCAGGGTTTTGCTTCTTCAATAGTGATCAGATATTAGTTTGACTGCGTGTGGAAATGTGCAGTAAATCAGTGATAAATTTTTCCATATGTCTTGCATAAAATCCAAAAATGGTTATCTAATGTAAGCCAGAACACCAGAAAACAAATTCTACTGTCATATATTAAAAAAGGCCTTAGCAGTGTTATGAAATAAATAGATAATGTAACATGTTGATCTTAATAAAATTAATTGCTATAACTGTTTTAGTTAAAGGATTCTTTTATTTGGCTAATGAATTTCTTGAAATACGAGATTATCTTGTTACACCTAATTATGTAACATATTTGCTCCAGGGTTTAGAAGCTGCAGATACATGACTCAGTCTGTGGGTCAACAGGTACCCAAAGATGCTGCAGTTAAAGCCAGTTTCCTTACTTTTCAGATGTGATCCAAGTCATGAAGTAGAAGCTCAAATAAGTGCTTTCAAACCCTGGAGCTCTAAGGGGAGTTCTCTGAACTATGCCGTGCTGGTTTAAATATATTGATTCTGTCACCATAGGACAGAACTGACCTGTTTTCTTCATTTTCTCTCTGCTCATTTCTTTATTTGTCTTTATAAAGAGAGAAAGTTAAACAGATCTCTTGATGTTATACTGTATCTACATCTATTAGACAGTATTGTATAAGTGATTACAGATTAAAACAATAAATAGCTCACATAGGAATTTATTGGGCATCTTTTGGACAGGTTAGCTTTTAAAAGCAGCTTTATTTTATTTTAATTAAGTAGAATCTGAAAAATTCTATTTAAATAGAATACACAGACCTCTATGATATTTCATACAGTATAACTTGTAGCACATTTCAACATCTGGATAGACTAAATTTAATGCCATTCATCTGTACAGACTGCTTTTCCTTGAGTTAAAAAAATCACATGTAAAAATGACCAGATATCTCTGTCTTGTGACTGAATAAAGAAATTAAAGTAGCTGAAGAGGCTTATTATCAGTCATTTAGGGAAATTTTCTGAGTGATGAGAAGATAATTGTTAGCTCATTGGCTTAAAAAAATTCATCTCCCTATAGACAATTCTGTATTTTATAAATGACTACAGAATAATTGATTGCAAAATGAGGCAAATTAACAAAATCAAGCTGCAAATCAGTATAGTATGTTCGTAACCTTAAGTACCTTCATAGTCCGAGTCCAACTGAAAGAAACAATTTATAATAAATAGGATATATCATATTTCTCTTCTGAGAATCCATTATCATGCAATAAACCTAGATATTTCCAAGTGCGTTTATTATTAACGTAACATGTTAATTGAATCAGCAAATAATTTTCAATCTGAAAATCAACTTCATGGTAATTACTGATATTAAATATACAATTTATATGAAATGCATATGGCATGGAATTGACCCAACTAAACAGTAGTTTGAATTCTAGTTTATATTCAACTTCTGTGTCTATATTCAACGTAAATGTATTGAACCTGAAACTACTGAATAGTTCAAATTGAGATACTTGTCCCATCGTTAAGTAACGTAACACGAACTGATAGTTGTACAACTTTACTGTACAATCAGAAATTCACTTTCATGAACGTGTACTAAAAATTAATATTTTTTGACAATTAGTGCATGTAAAACTATGAGTTTCACAGATGTTTACCAGAAGTTAACCTCGGTCTTAAAATAAACTCATGTACCTGTTTGTTTCATGTAAATTAAGGGATATAAAACATTTGTGATGGATTGCTATCTTTTAAATCACCTGTGGTTCACATGCATTTGAGTGTTGGTCAAGAAGCTATGGCATGTGAATATAGAAGGCAATACATGGGCTTGGAATTACGTTAAGCTGCGGACTTTAAGAGGGAGTGAAGTGACCCAGTCCCATCCCACAGTGCAGTACAGGGTCCCCATCTCTACTTTCTACCTGTAAGCCAGGCTGTTCCTTCCCTTTTGTTGCTCCGTCCCTCTTGAGTGTGACCCTTGGCCACATGAACTTTTTGGTATGCACCTTTTAGAACCAGAGAGATTTGCCAACCATGATATAAAATTAAGGGTTTCATTAACTTTGTAAAATAACTACAACAACAACAACAACTATTATTAGTAGTATCATTAGTATTATTATTAAAGTGTTTTTGGTTGTTACAGCTCTCCATGTTCAGACCTGGATTCCAAACACCAATCCAATACCAATAGTCTCTGCATATATATTTTGACTTCCAGAACATTAGTGGTAACAGTTGTTTCTTAGAGTTTGAAACAGACAAAATATCTTGAGAAGTATGAAAGAACGTATTGTTTTGATATTTCTGTGTATTTGTTTTGTGGAGGTTTGTGTTTGTTTTGCTGCAAGGAATCGAGAAATACTGTGTTTTTTGAACAAGTGAGTTAATGGAAGGACAGGATTAATTATACTCATGAACCCTGTATTGTTAGCCACAGTGATAACTGTAGACATATTTTCCTCCTATAAATAGCTCCTCTTTTATCTAACATCTTTCAGTCAGATGTTGCTAAGATCCCTCCTTCCTCACTAAGATTCCTACAATCCATATTTCAGCAGTATGTTTTATATGTAATACAATAAAATCCACAAAAATGTGCTGTTGCCTCACCTTTTAGTACAGTAGCATAAAATTATGAAAGGAATAATGGGTGTAGGGGACGAATAAGAATAGTCAGGTTTGGATTTCATTTTCTAAATGAATTCAGCTGGACTGACAGCCCTAGAGGTGCCCTTAAGCAGAGAAATTGTTAGAGAACGTTAGATTAGGTGATAATTGCAGGACAGAATAGAAGTTGAACAACTGTTTTTCTTTGTTTCTGGATTTTTGAGGAGAACTGAATCAGTTCAGCATATTGAGAAACCAGGAAAACAGTGGGCTTCTCACATTGTTTGTCCTGAAAATTAAAACCTCAATAATGTAAAAATGCTGAAAAGCCTCTAAATAATTCCGAACTTGTATTGCCAAGAGGGTATTTACTTATGTTAGGGCTCCATCTACAGTCACGAGGAAGAAAATCTTACCTTTGATGGCAGCTATCTCTGCGTCTGGGGCTTCACTGATTCACCATGTTTAACATAATAAACTCTCTCCTTTTATTTGGGTCAGCATACTTCAAGCTGATTTGCAGCCACAGTTAAAGCATCTGATCTCTAATTATTTCCAGTAAAGCAGCAAATAATAGGTTGTATTGACCATTTCTTTATATGCTTGTATTCTGGTAGGGTTGGCTTAAATTTCAAGTAGTTTTATTATCAAAAGGGTAGCAGGCACAGAGAATCTTATCGTGTAATCTCACTCACACATTTATCAAGTTCCATTTTTAAAGCTGTTAGGATTTTTGCCCCCTCACTATTTCAGTTTGAGAGGCTCTTCAAGAACATTGTTCCTCAGAGGGTGAGCACCATTCCAGTGCTTTCAATCTAAATGTATTAATGGGCTTCTTGTATCCTCTTGATTTTAAGCCACTATTGACCTTGAGTTAAAATAGATTGGATGTAATCCTCACCCTCAATTTAAGATAACATTTAGAAACAGTATAGTACTTAATGTAACTAAATAACTGAAATAGTGCTCTCTTATTTGGTACTTTTTGCCATCCACATGTGAACTGGAATTTGACTTAGGTCTGCCTTTTCTTTGGAACAGTCAACCAAAAGAGAAAACAGCCGCTTGTGAGGAAAATAGAAGCTGAGCAATACGTAAGTGCAAGTATGTTTATTTCTCTACTACTGTCTGTATACTAATCTATTGAATAATTAATCTTACGTAAGTAAAAACAAGCAAACAAAAAATACTCAAACCTTGTCCTTCACTTATAAAACAAGTAGAAGTAGGTAGTAAATTAGGGGAAATACCTAAATATTAAGATGGCAATAAAAAAAGGGCTAACCATGGGACAATACAAAGCATTGACATGGTTTACTGAAAGTCTCATGTTTAAGTTCAGCAAATAGACACATGAGGTTGATAGGACAAAGCTTAGAGGTACAAAGATCAGCCTTACAGGTTTTGTATATGAACAGTGCATCTGTACTAATGAAAGTTTAGCTACCAACTGCATAATAGTAGCCAAGAAATGCATGAAATAGTGGGCATTTGCTTGAGCATGACCAAGCATGTTAAAAAGTTGTAAAAAACTAAAAAAAGTGTTGTTAAAGAATGTGACAACTGTCTAGCAACTAAGGTTGAACATTGGACTTTCTAATTAGAAAAGGAAGACTGAGTAATTGAAATAATGGACAAACAAATAATTAGGGGGAAGGGGTTAGTAGTTAATAACTTTTTAATAGATAGAACGCAAAAATATTCAGTTCTCAATTTTCTTCTAAAATAAAGCTCACACAAAGAGAATGCTTTCTCTGCATCCATTTGCAGCAGTCCTCCATGCAGCTGCAAAAGGCTTAGTAATAGCTGTCTACTGAGGGTAAACGTAAGTTGCTTCCTTCCAGTACCTCAAGCGCAGTGAGGTACACTACCTTCCTGTTTACTGGAGGGTAGTGTACAGTAAGAGAATGCACACAATTACTGTGGAGCAGAGGCTGGTACCCTCTGGTAACCTGTATGTCAAAACTATTATTTGCTAATGTTCTTGTGGATCTGAAACTGGAAGGGATGCGTGTCTGCTTCCTGAATGTTTGTGACAAGTGAGAAATACTAAGGGAAGAAACAAGAGTTGCAAAGTGAGAACAAGCAGCTCGAGCAGATGCTGCTATAGGAAAATACTGTAAAGAAAAGGGAGTTGGATGTGGACACAAAAAATATCTCTCTAGACTAGTTCCATTGCAGTGCTCCACACTTAAATGAGGAACAGAAAAATTATTAAAGAAACTATCCAGTTAAAAATCAGGAACGGTGCTCCAAATCAACAAGACTGAGCTAATGCAAGTTGGAAAATATGGGAGAAACAGTTGTGAGTGCAGTTATCTCACCATGTGCCAGTAGGGGGAATGGAAATTTCTTTACAATTGTTAGAGAGGCATAAAAAGTGCTCACAGCTCAACGAAAGAAAAAGTCTGCAGTACTAGATATTTGGTGAACTATAGGAAATTCAGTAAAATAATTCTGAAGGGTTTGTGCGTTGGGTTTTGGTTTGTTTTGGTTTTTTTAAATCATGAGTAGATAATACCCTTAACACTGTGGCAGGCTTCTGCTGTTCTTCTAGAGTGCATTGTTAAAAAAGATACCAGCAAATACAAGAAAATGTGGAAGACAAGAAAGAACCTGCTTACAGAGAAGGACAAGGTCTGTGCTCATTTAAAGTGATGGCTTTTTGTCTTGTGTTGTTGTAAGTGTCACCATGCTTTACAGGCTTACAGAACATTGTTGCACTCTTTTTTTCAGCCTACCTAAATTGTATTTCGATGCATGCAAAATTTTGATGAGCAGGAACTAATGCATTCATAAACACAGTAATCTTACAGTATGAATTTCAAATTTAATCCAAAGAAATGTGAATAGTTTTTAAAACAAGTAAATTATTTTGAGTATACAATCAGTGAGGAGAAATTTTCACAATGAAAAGAAAGCTGAGGCTGTCCAAAACTTGCCAACTCTTTGGATGCTCACATATGTTCAGAGTTTTTAGGCCTCCTATTACAAAAAGTTCATTTGTAGGTTGGCCAGAACAGCAAAACCACTACATAAGTTGGGTAAAGAAAGGAAACCATTTCAGTGATCAGCAGTGTGTGATTTAGCATTTTGAGAGTCAAAGAAGCTCTTGTGATTGCTCCTGTTTTAGTCTCCCTGTGTTTGAAAAACGCTTTCATATTGTGCACAGCTGCGAACACTTACAGTTTGGGGATAGTGTTGACACAGGAACACAAAGGGTTTGAGATATTGCTAGCTTATTACCAGGGTGGGAGGTCAGGGGGAGGACATGTGGGGGTAGGAGTTTTCCAAAGACAAATTATTGCAAAAGTAACTCATGACTATGGTTAAGGACTATTTTCTTAGTTGGAAATTTATGATCAGGATAGACCATGCATCTCATTCAATGATTCTGTAGATTCAGGTATTCTGAGGGAAACTTGCCAAGCAGTTACAGATCTACCACACTGTGCCGCAGACTTGAACACAATCATGGTAATGCTACTCTTGCATTCATATGGCATTTTGATTGCTAGTTGCAAGTATTTCCATAAACAGGAATGAGTGAACTTGGTTTAAAAAAAAAAAAAAAAGGAAAAAAAAGAAAAAAAAAGCGCCTTTTCTATTCTAGACCTATGAGTTGCTGAAACTGAAAGCAGAATCTTGAAATTTGTGCTATATATGAACAATCAGTTGATAAATTGCCTACTTGAGAAAGTATCTTTTTGTGCTATCACAATAAAAGCTTGTTGTTCACAATGTGAAATGCGAAGTATTCTACAGGAGATGAAAACCAGTCGATGATGGCAAGGATGGGGCATTGGTGTGCAGAGGTAAATGTGGTTGATGTGTCAGATCACAGGGCGTATGGAAAGATGAACAGAATCTGGCCCCTCTACGTGTGGGCTCATTTTAATTATGCTGGTTGGGCCTCTCCAGTGATGGGTACCTGTAACATCAGACTGTACTTAATTTTTCGAGAAAAATGAGATAACATCATGATTTTTAAACTGCTGGACTGCAGGAACCTTGGCATTTTGCACATTATGCTTGGACCTGAGTGAGGTTCGCACAGTCTAGCAACTCTAGACGTTTGCACAGAATGGCCTATAAGAAACCAAGGAGAAGGTGGTTGCACTTGGGCTGAGGTTAAAGACTTAAATTGTTTTAATAAGTTTGCCAAGCTCTCTAGTCTGTAGAGAAAGACAAGTTGTTTGCAAAGTGACTCAGATCAGGAATTTAACCAAACCTTGACCGACCACCTTTTGGGTGGAATCATTTCTTGCCAGAGAGAAGAAATCAAGAGAGCTTAGACCACTAGGTTAAGCATAAACTTTGCAATTACCCTCAAGGGATTTCATATAGTGTTTGGTAGTGAACTGAAAAAAATACTCTTCTCATGGATGAAGTTCCTAAAAAGGAAAAAAAAAAAATAATTTCGATGATGTAGAAAACCTGTAGATAAAAATCATGTTTATTTCTGCAAAAATTAAAACACTCTAGCAGGTAAGGACACTTAGCTGTACTTTTTATAATGTCTCCAAGCATGATTTTACAATCCTAGGAGAAAGAAAAGCAGGACTCCTTTGAGGGATCCAGTAAAATACTGATACATATATAAGAAGGAATGAATGAGATATATTGGGTCCCAAGACTTTATCCAGAGTTGTTCATAAGGAATAGATGATGTGATAACAAGGATTTCAGTAAAATTGCCTCAATATAATGATTGTATGATGTGCTGACTAACAAAGACTTTGAAGCAAGAAGCAAAGAAACAATTTCCATCTGTTCAAAAATGTTGTGCATTCTTTATAAATACGCAGGATTAAAGGAAAAAAACACCTGATTTCAGCATCTGTTTCTTTTCAAATGGAAACAAACGAAGGTTAGTAAGCTTTTGGCTGTTGGGGTGGTTTTGGTGGTGGTTTTTTGCTTGTTTGTTTTTTCAAAACTCAGGTAAAAAAAATGGGGTAACAGTATGTCCAATAGTAACAACTTGGTGTTGCGTTCATAGAGAAAGAATGTGGATTCCTATCCAAAACATATGTTTTTCTGTAAAAGTCAGAAGGGGTGGAAGAAACCCTCAAAACTTTGAAGCTAAAGAAATGTTGTACAAAATGAGCATGTCAGTATGCTTCAACTGGCAAACAGTGAGTTGCCTGTAACCTCCAGGCTGTTCTTACACTGCATGACAATCACTGCATAGAGCTGCAATTTCACCTGATCACTATGACACAGGTGAGCTCTTCACAATTCCTTTCTCCTCCAGCTTTATTTCGGTGAAAATTCTACATGCCCTAAATTGTTGTTAATATTCTGCTTGTCGTAACTCTGATTTTAATGCTGAACTATGCCACCAGTTTAGTTAATTTTAATGCTTGCTGCAAATTGAGAGGCTGGAGTTGAAAAAGTAGGAAAACTATACCTTGAGGTATCTTGCTGATTTTAATCACCATCAAAATTCACACTTTAACCAGTGTGATTCAAATCCATCTACCTTGTCACCGTCAGAGTGCAAAGCATCCATCTGAAGAGAATGCTTAAGGCCCTGACATGTAAGGTGTTTGACTGGACCTGCTCTCCACTCTGCAAAGCATCCAGCGAACTGCTGCTGTACAAATGGATTCACAGAAGTCTCATGAGCAAGGTCAGTCCTCGACTTTGTCTTTTCTTTCATCTGCTCTCATGACCCATTGCCTTAAAGTGCTAATATGTCAAGCTCAATTAAAGTTGTTTGCAGCTTTCGAGATGTTTACTAGGTAAGTTGCATTTGCCCTTATTGGCTTTTGTCCTCTGCAAGGAAATAAAACACTCAGAAACTGATAGCGATGAGAGGAACATATATAGCTTTAAAATATTACAGGGCGAGGGGGAAAGTGTTATGATGAACAGACTTCAATCAGAATTAAAGCAGTGGGCTTGATATTTTTACTTTGAATTTATATTGATACCATAGTGGAAGCATAATTTTAGCATGTATATGTGCTTATCACACTTTTTTCAGTCAAAACTATTACAGCCGGAAGTTTAATTTATCTTTTCTGGTTAAATTCATATACAGAAAATAAAGAGGACAAAACCACAGGTTTATTATGACTGAAACCATGAGACATTTGTATCCATGGCCGGCAGAGATTCTATGTAAAATGTGAACATTTTCAACCTTGCTTATCAGCAGGCAGAAGAAAGTTCTGCTTTGTGGTTGGTTTTTGGTTGATTTGTATGTATTAGCCAGCATAACTTGCCTAAATGATACCTGTATGTGGTAGAGTAGAAAGGACCCAATATTTGAATTGTGTAAACATCAAAGATGATGTTTATTTACATTGCTATTGAAGTGATGAGACTGACAGAATGGAGATCACATTTATGAAAGACAAGAAACTTTATAATGGTGAGATGTGTAAAGTTGTAGATTAATTTCACAAATGGAGTTAGAGAATCCCCACTGCTTAAGAGTTTTTAAAACTATTCCAAATACAATGCATGTTCTCAAGCATAATCTGGGACAGACAAAAAGGCTGAACTATGAATGACAAAGGGTCCTACCCCATGTCAGTACTTAACACTTCACAGTATGACCCATAATAATCAGGGATATTAACAATTTTGAGCAATTATACTAGTGACAATTACTTCTTAAAAATCTCTGTTGTGATTCGAATGACTTTGTTGCTTCTTACACTGGAAGAATCAAAAGGAATTTTTGTAATATTCCCTTAACTTTCAAAAGGTTCATTTGTGTTCTCTGAAGAAATGTCTTAAATGTCTTAATGAACTTAAGAGGGTAGTTTTAGGGCATGGACGTGTAAATAGATGCTGCTCTACGCTAAGAAGCTATGCGTATGGTCTCAGTTCTTGGTAAACAGAAGTGATTTGCTACTTACCAAAAGATATTTAAGCTACCCCACACCTATAGATCTGTCAGTCAGCTTCCTCTGCAGCTCATGTTATTGCATAGCAGCAGTGCTGTCTTTCTGCTTTGAACTCCATGTGTGACCACAAAAGGTCATTTGCCCTCCACTGATAAGGGAGACTGTCCGGCATGGGGCCCTGGACTATGAGAGAGGTGCGGGTATGGGTCTGCAGCTGAGGAGTGCATCGTTTAGCAAGGTGCCTCTTCAGAGGAGTCCTTTACAAACACGTGCATCACAGTTGCGACTAATGCGACTCAGTGTATCGTGTGTGGCAGGTAGTACAAGTATTTGCGTAGGGAGCCAGGGCCAGACCTAGCGCACCTGGGATCTGGAGGAGCCACTCTCTCCGGGCATGCCCTAGCTTAGGGGGACTACAGTGCCCTGTTGGGGCCTAACTGAGATGTGGTGACTGCCCTTTTGTAAGTTCATACCCAAGTCTACCGAGTAGTGATGTTCTTGTGCAACTGATCTAATTTTCCTTGTTGTAGTCCATCTAAGTAGATGATTGGTTGTGTTAAACAGTTATGTTTGTCAACTGTTATTTTTTTAACTTGGAATAACTTGATTTTTAAAAGTACAAATATTTTGCTTAGTAGTAAAATTTTACAATTGTACTTCTGGTATAAGGTTTGTTAATTTTGGCACAGGTTTTTAAAAATTACATTGCGTGCTATCGAGCACTTATGTTGCCATTGAGTAGAATGATAGCTTTACAACTATTTGGCTTTTTTTTGTACTTTTACAGTAGCATGTTTAATGAGGTCTGATGTTATCTATCTGACAATGTTGCATCTTCATTTTGATAATCATAGTACAATTAATAAGGTCCCACGATAAACCCAATGAAGTTGTACTGAAGTCGTACTAAGCTGTAACTGCCATTTCACTTGAGAAAGCTTAGCTATAAAATATAATGTGACTTGCCTGAAGCCACACGCAAATCTTTAAGAAAGCCAGAGTGGGTTTGGATTTATTCTTTCTATCTTTTGTTTTAAATAGAAGATATATTTCTTCTTCCAAATAAGGTAAGACACGTAGGGAGAAATTATCATGGTTTTATACCCCAGAAAAGAAATAGATTATGCAGTAGTGTACATTAGCATATATGTTTGCACTTGCAAGTTAAGATCAGTCATCAAAAATTTCATCTTAAATGAAAATTTTAATAAGTATGTGCATTTGAACAACTATATAGCTTTATTATCTGAACTGTGACTTTCTCTAAAAATGCATAAATATGCATCTACTTGAAAGATTTCTAATATTGCTATATTAAAATTCTTATTATCAATAAAAAAAAATCTGTGGAATAACAAATGATTTTTCCATATGCAAAAATCTTTAGAACTGTGTGGTCTAAAAATGAGACATTTCCAAATAAAATTGAGCTATGCAGAAGAAATTGAGGGAAAAGTCCTTAAGGTGACTTTTAAATGAAAATGAAATGTCTTTTAGTAAGTTTCAGAGGTACAATATTACAGACTAGTCGAATTGTATCTCATTAATTTCAAACATAGATTTTATGTGAGGCTATTTGATTATAATTTGATTATCTGACCCTGTAATTAAAGTTTATTGCCAATTTCAAAGCTTATGTGTAAAATGAACTGGTTTTCTTCAAAGCAATATACAATCCATTGGACTCATTGACTTCTAGTTTTGCATTTAAATCGAAAAGTCTGTTATAACATGACAAACAGGTTCAGTTTTTGATCATTAATCCTGCTAAGCAATATTCATAAATTCAATTTTGAATCAGTTGGAATACTTTTCTTTTATTAGTTTCTGTGTTATTAAATGAGATTGTTTCTGACTAATATATTTCTGGACTCAAACTGTAGCTCCAAGCTGTTATTCAAATCAAATAACATGCCCCTTACTTGTGCCTAGCACTAATAAATGCCAACTTGTGATACATTTGCTGGAGACTGTCACGAATATTAAAGGAGGCAATAATGCCACTAATGTCTCATAAGTAAGCTTATTTTTCTAAAGGGCTGAAATCAGTCATCCTACTGAGGGGGGCAGAGGGGGAAGAATCTTTAAGACTTAAAGCCTAAAGCATTATTTTACTCAGCTGAACATTATTATTGAGGAGGTAAATGACCAAGAAATTACCACTGGAGAGAATAAAAAATATAACATGTAACTTCTGGTGCCACCCTGAGCAACAGAAATGCATCCACTGGCTGAGCATATGCTGGGTTTAGTAGAACTGCATGTTCATTGGTTTGGAGGCATGTTTTTCTCCCTCTGAGTGTTTGAATTAAAGGAAGAAAAAAATTCCCTTTTACTGTTATTGTCAACCACCTACTTCAGTTCTTTTGAGATATTACTGGTAATAGTTAGGGGTTTTGGTATAGAACACATGTTGACATGAAATTATCTAGCATATAAATAGAATTAACTTGTCTAAGAAGTCATCCTGCAGTCTGGACAACTTGGGAAGAAGTGTATCGGGTGGGGCAGGGGGTACGACTGGGACTGAGAGACGTAGCATGGACCCTACCTGTGTCCCGGTTGGATACAAGGGCGATGCTGAGATTTAGACACAACCATTTTACCTATTTTGCTTTCTCCTACCTCAGAATATCCCCCCTTTTTTGTTGGAGGTGGAATACTGATAATGAATGTCCATTCTATGACTCTATTTACTTTTCTATGCCACTTTGAGCCACACATTCATCCCTTTGTTTCTCTAGCTTTCCCCCAAATGCTTAAAACTTAAATTAAAAAATAGGTAGTGTTTTATGTCTTGTGCAGTCTAAGTTCTTAGCTTTCCTACTTTCTCAAAAGTTCTGTGTAATAACCTTGTATATTTGTTTCTAAAATTAAAAGCCCCCTTATCTCTATTAAAGTTCATTAGTGTCAGTATCGCAGAATGTACCAAAATAACTGATAGGTTCTAGTAGAGCGACTAATGTATTTGGGTTTGGTTCACTGTTTTTTTTGATAATGATTCTTACATCAAAGGTGCTTTTAATTGAAAAGGATGAAAGGGTTGAGACAAAATCTGATGGTCTGCTTTATGATTGCCTTTAGTTTTTACAAACTGTTCTGTGTTGTGCAGGATGTATTCCAATTTGATTAAGTTTACAAATCGTCCGTGACCTCTGCATTAGCTGGTTCAGAGAGGTGCTCTTTCTTATGGACATCACTGAGAATTTTGTAGCCTAGCTGGAATGCCTGTACTGCTGAGACATTTTGTTATGGCCTCCAGCCATACCACCTTACCTCGGGCAGTGATCTTGTCAGAGTTCGTACGCTAACAGGTCACGTGAGATGAGTTATGATTGGGATACCCGTAAGGAGGCATCACTTTACCCTCTGAGCTAGCAAGGAGCCCCTGACCTAGCACTTTGCTTTTAGATTTTCCGTTTTTCATGTAAAACAGAAACTAATCATGACTTCTCATCATTAGAGATATTATTGGAATATCTGGAGCTGAGGCGGAGCTACAGTTCACAGAATAGATGAACAATACTTGCCTAAAGTGTCCTGTAATTTATCTGTTTTTCTTTTTTTTATTTCTAAAATGTTGCCTAGTTTAACAAATGCTATGATCCTCCTCAAACTGGGATTCATATCAGTGCCTCCTCTATCTGTAATATCTCATTATTTCTGAAGTGCAGTGGAAGCATTTGGTTTGAACACTTCTATGTTATTTCTTAAATGGCAGATTTTTATTTGGCACTTGTTATTATACACATAATACTTAGTTCTTACAATGAATACAGTAAGGTGACAGGTTGTCACACATAATGCAGATTATGGCTGAGAGCATGTGATCCTAAGCTTGGATAGTATAATGCAAAAATGACTTGAAATGTATTTGTATTTCCACCTTGTGACCAGGATCGGTCCTCAAAGTGTGAGTTAGAACAGCCTCAGCCAGCATGGTAAGAAAGCAGCTCATTCAAAAATGACCTTTGTATCTAACTATCTTCACTACATAACAGTAGTTAAGTTCTTCCATCCACTGTTAAAACTACATTATATACTGCACTGCTGTTGATATTACCAGAGAAACTAAATCCAGGCCAGGATTTAGCGGCCAGGTCCATTTCAACATGTAGTTTTCTCTAACATCAATTGAGTAATTCTTTTCTCACTACACTTTGTTTCAGATTTTTTTGATTAAAAATAAGTTATTTTGGATGCAACCTATTTAGCTGAACAGGCATTTGATACCTGGATTTAAGAACCAACAAAATTTGGTTTGTTGTAACAAAGTAAGTTATCTGATGCAGTGATATCTTTAGGGTGGAAGAAGAGGTATTGTTTAATCTTAAAGGCAGACTGCTTCTCATAACATGTTCATCCTAAGTTCACTATCTAATATCAATAAAAATTGTGTGGTATACCAACACACTCTTAACAGTTATCTTTAATATTTTTGGTTTTAAGAGTAAACTTGCTGACTTCAATTCACATCTAATCATCAGCTTCTGTTTTTGCAAAATAACACGAGAACAGAGAAATGTGATAAGACCCATATCTAGCATAGCCAGTTATATTAACAGCAATAACAAAGGCCAACAATAGTGCATTGATTACTAGGGATTCTCAACAAGCTTTGTAAGAACTCCAGAACAATGAACGCTTTTGCCTAATTAAAAGACTAAGAATCTAGGGCCAGACACATTGGCAAGTTGTGGTTGGTTTTTGCTGCATATTTACTGAGATGTGCAGTGATATATGTTTTTTATCTCCATAGGCATCAATTAGTTTATACAAACGTAGCCCATAACATGTTTTGGTGTAGCCTTCAATAGCTCATATCCTCCAGCTTTCCTAGAACAGTAGAAGTCTGAAATAACACTTAGCATACGCTTACTCTTCGATACGTGCTTAAATACTTCAATGAATAAAGGTGGGAATACGGAATGCGAAAATTAACACCAATGTTTGTTTTCTTAAGGTAAGTCTCTAATTATTATTAATTCTCAAGCAAATCAGTTTAATTTTTCAGAAAAAAATGGTGCATCTGAAGATACTTGCTGTTTGACATATAATAAAAAACTAATTAGGCTTGGCATGATTGTTTAAACATTGCTTAGGTTGCAATTCTGCTTTGAAGTATTATTTTAGAGAAACATTATGATAGTGGTTATCGTAACATCTGGTTATCTCCTTCAAAGGATCCCAGAAAATAATTAAGAAGTAATATTTTAGAAAATAAAAGTAAAATGTTTTCTTACTCATATTTTAGCTCTGGAAGTATTTCTTTTCCAGTACTGGGCTACTAGTAAATTTTTGTTCCTCATAAATATTGTGTTAAAATAGTAAGACAGCTAAGATTTTAATGACACAAAAAATGTAGAGTCAGTGAATGCTACTTGCTGCACACTTCATTTCAAGAACTTGAGACACTTGGGTTAGGGTCTAAAATCTGTCTTCTGTTTGTTTGTTTGATTGAATTTTTCTTCTTTTCTTTCCTTCCAGGAGGGTCAGCCTTACTACACACTAGAATTAATTGTGATTCCACAAAAGCAAGGAATGAAGACTGTATCCCCGAAGGACTACCTAATATCTGTATGCTCTGAAAAGTAAGGTTACAAAGTGAGTCAACCTTTTAATGTGTCCAGTAATCACGATGAGGTTAATGTCTGGTTTTGCTCAACTTACACACTTGCATATCTGTACTCATTTTGCATAGAATATACAGACATATGATTTTTTAAAGTAAAATTGAATTGTTTCCTTACAGTGAACAGATTCCTGTTCTCTTCTGCAAAATTTTCAGGTTTCCACTATAAGCACAGACATTCTTCTTTTTTAAAAGGGGATCACAATAATTTTATAAAGAAGTAAGACATATTCATTCATCCTCTCAGTCCTATTTCCCCAATCGTAAAAACTTTGGGTTTTTTCTCTTTTCTACATTTTCAGAAAAATAATAGCTTTGTGCGTGTGCATTACTTAAAACTTCAGTTGAAGATATGCACACCTACCGTTTCTTTGACATTGTTAAAAGACCCTGAAGGTTAAGGAGGGACACGTGAAGTTCTAGCCATACACTAAAAGTGGAAGCGCTTCACCACTCCTAGTAAATTCAGTTCTTTTGAGAAGAATTATTTATTTTAATTTCTATTTTAAATGTGACAAAAGTGACAATAATTTTAATAGAAAAGATTTGAATTTTTTTTTTAATGGTTGGCAAAGTCTTGAAACTGTTTAGTACTCCAGCTTAATATCTCTCCACATTGTGATGGCAACAGGAGAATGTATTAGTATCATGTTTTAATAAATTCCCATACTTCTTCAATTTCCTATAATAACTTTTTTTTGACATACAGTTAACAGCATCTCAGTAAAATGAACAGATTAACATTATTTTCTCAAACCCACTCTCTGTAGTCTCAGAAAACGTCACTGTGTCAGTTAACTTTGAATATGTGATTAATATTTTTGTTTCTAACGGTTATAGGTTTTAAATTGTCTGTTAAAACAAATTTTGCATTTTAGATCATCGTACGCACTCTTTTTGTAGTGACAATAATTATGTGATTGTAATTTACACCAGAAGGCTCACAAGAACTTTAAGAAAACTCATAAAACTGTTTTCAGCAGTTAATGTTTAATTTAAATATCAAATAGTTTACTTCATATTTAAATCTTAAAAATCTAAAAAAGTAATTTCATTGTAAAATTTCAGACTTTCTCCTAAAAAAAGTTGTTTTTTTAGAATGAGATGGTTTGGACTTCAATTGACTTATTTAGATATTTAACTGCTTTGTGGTAAAAAATGCTGCATATCACTAATTGGGTTTTGAAGATGATCAAAATCTGGTAACCAGAGTATTTACTTTTATATTTAATGACCAGAGTGCATCAACTTGGATACACTTTGAAGAACATTAGGCACTCTAAAATTGTCTAGGTTGTACTATTTCTTAAACCTATTTACCAAAAAGAAAAACAAAAAAAGTTAAAAATTATATTCAAAGTATTAAAAAAAAAAACCAACCCATAAACAGCAATTTTAAAGCACAGGAAATTCTTACGCTGACAGTTTTTTCCTGGTGTGTAGGTAGTGTTGTCTATACTTTTGATACATTTTACTCCAAAACAGTGAAAAACCGGCATCTGTATGAAATTTCATTCTGATTTTCATATGAACAACAAATTACTAATTAATTTCAAACAACTGGACTTGGTTAGTACAGTAACTTATTTTACTGAATACTCTAGTTCCTTTTTGTGGAATTAATGTCATCTCATGCTTTTAAATGATAAATTATAATATTTGTATAAGTACCATTTTTATTATAACAAATGGCTTACACAACAAATTATAACAAATGTTATAACAAATGGATTTTCTACTAAATATTTTATTCTATTGTGTTTTCTTTTTTCTTAGTTCATACCCCTTGGACTGCTCATTAGAGTTTGGAGGGCTCACATCGTGGAAGACATGTCTGAGATATCGTTCATGTAAGTAAATTATAGAGTGATTAAATATTTTTTATCAAGCCTCAGTTATTCTGAGCGTGTCAGCTCTTGAATGCCCCTGCTAAAGTTTACTTGCATAGTTAAAGTTAAGCACAAAATTTGTAAGAATTGGCTCAGAGTATGCAGAACCTTGCAAAGTTGGTCTCTTTGAAATACGTCCAAATAGATACTCAAATCAGTATTACAACATAAATCAGAAATGCTTTCCACATTTTACAGTGTACTTCTTATGACAAGAACATTTCCTCTCTGATATAATTCTTTTTCAAAGAGTGAAAATCTTCAACTTGATGGTACTTGATGGCAAAAAAATGTTAACTGAAGTGTGGCATAATGCTGTTGCTTGTTCACATTCAAATTTAAAATAATAAAAAAAAAAGAGTGGAGGAAAGAGAGCTATTTATCACACGGTTTATCCACTAAACCAATTTCAACTTGTAAGCCCAAATTTATTCATGATGTCAGTGCCATTAGAGCACAGGTGATTTTATCCCCGCTGCTTTTCTTCCATGGGCGTTGCTGTCAAAGCTTCCCAGTCACCTTGGTTAATTCATTCCACGTGCCAAAAGTGATTATCCTAAGTTCCATGCTGACTGCAACGACACGAAACTTTGGAATCTGGGCAGCTATGATGTCATAAGGGAGCCATTAATGTAAGAGTGGCTTATATGGAGGCCTGACGGCCCACGCCAATTAAGCACATTGCCACAAGAAAGGTATTGATTTAATCATTCTGATGGCAGGCCTGTGAGAAATGTAATTGTCCACTGCAGGTACAAATGTGTAAATGGCTATGCCAGCAAGAGGCAGCAATCTTTCCAAGTAACGTTTTACATTATTCAGATCATTCTGCTTGTTTTCCTCCTCCTCCTGCCCCCAGCCTGAGTCTGTTATTGATATAAAGGTTGAAGCTCAGGCAGCTTAACTGTTATGTGGAATGACCTTTACTTTTAATATTAATATATTATTGTAAAGTCTATGAGACTCATAAATGCAATTTTAGAATTCATATGAAATGCCATGTGCTGAACCTATTGCAACTTTTCCTCTAGTCCTGTGGCAGGTTGCAAACTATGCGAATTAATATGCATCATATTCTTTCCCCTTTATTTACTTAGAGAGGTTTGCCGAGCAACTTTATCAAGAGTAACATTATCAAGAGCTTTCCTGCAAGCTTCTTTATCATATTCACATCCGTGTCTGCTCGACACTTGTCACTGTCAATCAAATCGCAATAATACGCAGATGATTTGCTCATTTGGTTTAATAAAATCTCTCTGCTTATTTGCACTGCAGTCATTATGCCACATAATTGCTCTGCCGCTGAGGTGAAAGGCAGCCAGTTGCCTGGGGGATAAGAAGAGACTATTGCTATATGAAGGATTTGTTTCTTTGCCTCTGTCTCTCCCTAGTCACTCATATCCCTAAAATTAATATTGTATTTGAATCCAGTCCTGCTATTCTTATGCAGGCTAACATTGTTATTACTTATTATTTGGATGTGAAGCCATTTATTTTTAGTTTTGATGTCCAAGCTGTCAAGCTAAATTTCATTGTGTACTGCCACATACGATTTTTAACTGCCACTTAAACTCGATTCAAAATCCAAATTATGAAGAGAACATGTTCAAAGGAATGGGCTGACAGGAAGTATAGCTACAATTTTTATTTCCCAGGAAATCAAAGTATAGATCTTGTTATTGTTCTGTGGTGGAGATATGTGCAGTTTTCATACTTCATAATCTTTTTTGTATTGGCTGGACACCGTGATTCAGAAACAGAAAAAAGGGGGCTATTTATGCATATGAGCAGTCCTCAGGGCGCAAAACAAAGGCATTCACTTCCAGAAATGATATAGCACAGAACTAGCTCAACTTACTGTTGTAAATTCGTGAATGATTTGTACTCCATTTTCCAGTAGATTCTACTATGACGGATGGTGGAAGTAAAAATGAGGAATCTGTCCGTGTAACACAAACCTCAGCTCCTTCACTGCACAGTTAATATAGCAGTCACTGCTGTGTGATAATAATCATGATCCTGTATTTGGGGGGGGGATCCCATCTCAGTGGCATACTCATTAGGAGCCTAAACTACTTGTATTTTTAAATGTATTCCAAACAGCAAGTCCTTAGTGGTTTATTTTAAAGAAAATGAAAAAACAGACTAAAATTGCCTATGAGAGAGTACGTCTATGTTCAGCTTCCCTCTTTTTATTCAAAGTCCTGCATTGAGCTTAACTGGGACTCTATTGGTAGGTCAGAGGAAGTACTAATATTTTAAGGCGTTTGAACTTGAGGACATCTTTTCTATTTGTATAAACTCGATCTAATAGTATTCAGATATAGAAAGAGAGAGTGATTAGTCATAATATTAACACGGGGATAGCTTCTTTAGCTGCCTGAATTCAGAAAGTCCACAATTAAATAGAAGAGCCCATTAACCCACAGAAGTCCAAAAAAGGACTAATAAGTCACCTCCAGCCTTTGTGGCAGGCCATTACGTTTCATCCAGCCAATGTGATATTGAACCCAGTAGCTAGATAAAACAAATTTATACGGTGAGATTTTCCAACTCACTTTGAAGAAATCAAGAGATATAAAGTAACTCCCTTCAGTAGTTAAAGTGGTTAACCACTTTCACTATTAAAATATTTACCAAATGTCTTATTTAAAATTAGTTCTTGTTATGGCTTTCCACACTAGATTAAAAAGACATTTATCTCCCAGCATTTTCTCTCTCTTTTCTTTTGTCTTGTAATTGAGTTCTTTCTCAGTAGTTTTTAGCAAAATTAACATATCCCTTAACATGGCATTTCACCACCTTTTTATGTGTACATGGCTCTTTGTTTTTATCACAAGTAAGTAGTGACATCAGATATCTGAGCAGTGTTTGGTATAACATTAATCTTTATTTTGGGGGGCAGGGCAGCACAGCAGTTGTAATGGGCAGCTAATATTGAGCTTTTTTTAGTTCTGTATTTTTTCCGAAATATAAGAAAGGACTGCATTTCTTTTTTTTCTTCACCGTATTATGTAGTATTTAGTTTGCATTTTTGTTTGAATGAGCATACCTATGAAGCAGTTGTGATCACCCTTTGACTACATATCTTGATTGTTATTTACCACTGTGGAATGGATCGAACATTTGTATTACCCACGTATGCTTGTAACTTTCATTTCCTAGGGAAAAATGTATTAGGTCTGTTATCAACCCAGTACTGAGATCTCTTGTACTAAGATAGGTTATGATCTAAAACATCCTAAATCTGACAGTCTGTGCAACGGAGTTCAACTGAACTATGTGCTGCAGTGTAGTGTAGAGATACCCAAACATGAAATGTGGGACGTAGGGATCAGAAGCACGTTCTAGCTAGATGCCACAGCGTTACTTGCCTAGGCTGCTTCTACTTCATGAACGATCTTGGATACTCGTCTTCTACATTACACGTAGCAGTGTAGTTTTAGTCTAACTCAGAACTCTCATTATGCTTCCTGAGTAACAAAATGCTCATCAAAGGAAATGGGTAAAAACATACAAATTTCCTTCAGGTAGTTAAACACCCATAGATCGAAATCTAGTGAGTTGGAAAGGGAGAGGAGAGGTTTTTCTCTTAAGTTTGCGACTACTAAAGATCTTTTCACCACTCTGCATGGCTGTTACAGTTTACATGGCATTTTTTTTCTGTAGAATACAGTTCCTCATCCTGTCCTCTTCCATAATTTACCTTTGCTTTCATATTGTGTTCTGACCCAAACACTGTTCGCTACAGACCAGCTGTTGCTACTACTACGCAGCAGCCTGTAGAGCCAGATCACGAAACTGACGGTCTTGTGAGTGGAGCAGGTTGCTCAGAAAGGTTGCGGTGCCTCTCCACCTTCGGAGATATTCAAAATGCAGCTGGATGTGGTCTTGAGCAATCTGCTCCAGCCGACCCTGCTCTGGGCCGGGGGCTTGGACCAGACAATCTCCAGAGGACCCTTCCCACCTCATCCTTTTTGTAATTCAAGGATACAGAAGTGCCACGTGACTTGTAAAAGTTCTTTATATAAAGGATATAAAGATATAATATTATTTATTGCCATAGTTTGGTACGGAATAATTTTATAGTGAGATCAAAATATTAATCTGCAGTACCAGTTGTAAAGAACTTTATTTTGCCTGATTGCTTGTTTTTTGTTTTGTTTTGTTTGTTTGTTTCTGGGGGTGGTTTTTGGGTGTGTGTGATGTTGTGGGATTTTTGTTGGTTTTGTTTGTTGGGGGTGGGTGGGTGGGTGTGTTTTTAAAGAATACAGATCTACTTACCTAATTTTAGGCCTGATTGATTCCATCCCATTTTAGTCAATAGGAGCAGATTCAAAATATTTTCTGCTAATTAAATGGTAGGTAGGTTTTAAACCAGATTTCTAAAGAGGCCAGCCACAGAAATCTTCAACACCAAGCCCTAAAGATTGCTCTGAAACAAAATATTTACTTCAGATTAATCAGAAAAACACTTAGAGAGGAAGGAAGGAAGGAGAGTTTCATTTTCCCACCCTTATGGTGGTTGTTGATCCTTTCTCAACTCTAATATTTAAAAGATCTTAATTCTAAATATGCTTATTTTGTCATGGTGGCTGATTTGGCTTTATGAAATGTAATAAGCTTTTGGAAGAAATGTTTACTATTGTAAGCTTAATGGTTTTCTCATATGGAAGTACAGCTGTTGTGTTACTATTGTTTTAATGTTGGCTCACTTTCTCCTTTTTGTATACAATCCATTGCATGTTCCTCTTTAAGAGCATGCTTATGCAATTTACAACGGGAAGTAGCAACAGTCTTAAAAAGAAATTGTTGCCTATATTTTTTGTAGAGATATCTTAGTTTCAGACAAACTGTTTTTAGAAGTTGATAGGATACCAAATTGTGTATTACAGAAAATGAAAATGAGTTTTTATAAAAATACAGTGCTTAGCTTGGTGTGCAGCTGCCATAATTCCTTAAATAAGGTATTGGTGCGTTTGGATTAGCACTCTATACACTTGTATACACAGACTTGTGCATACACATACACACAGACTGAGGTTGTCATAAATCAAAGACGACAGGGAATTTCCCTCCAGCCCAAATACCCAAAGCACCTGCCTGTGTTCAAAAGTTTGGTGGGCAGGACTTCCAGAGGCACTGAAAAGAAAAATTAATTTATAATTACATGGTCTGTACTGGAATAATGAAAAGTAATTCAATTGTGACAGTAGCTCTTTGCTTGGCTATTGAATAAGTTACTTGACATTTTTCAGCAATATGCTCTGCTATAAATTGGAACCAATATATAAAATAACACAGAAAATACTGCATCAGGGAACATTCTATCCAGGATTTTCATAAGAGAGAAATCTAATATTATACCCTGCTATTAATTAACATTAGATTTACTATCTGAAAGAAGGCGTTTAAAATTCTGCAAAATGAGACATGATTATCTTCATATAGTCTCTTTCTCATAATCTTCATTTTCCAAAGGCATTAAGGGACCTTATATTTGCAAAGTGGAAATTATTAAGGATAATTAAGATGAAAGTTTTATTTGATAGAGGAATTCTCATGATGTTTGGAAATACTCAGTTTAAATCTAATCTCAGTTCACACTCTTGCTTTTTAGAATGAAATGCTATGTAATAAAGGGAAACCACAAACAGCCAAGCCACGTTTCGAAACTGCAGAGACACTATTCGTGTCCCTTAAAAAAGAAAAAAAATTAAACTTCCCAACATCTTGTGGTTTTGGTAACTGCCAAATGGGTAGAAGATAGGACTGAATAAAACGAGAATCACAGTACCTTGAGGAAACAGAACAGAATGGGAGGTACAAACTTAGACTAACTTACAAAGAAAAGGTCGCAGGTGGCATAGAAAAGCTACCAAAATTCAGCTAAAAAATAAAACACTTGAAACAGATGTGGACAGAGATGTTCTGTTGAAGATTTTTTTGCCAATGTAAGTTCTTATTCATAGATGAAGTATCTCAACTAAAATCTTGTTGAAGTTAACAGGAAATTTGTCAATGCTTTTAATTGGTCAGTAATGTCCCTAAAATGTTAATTTGTGACTAGTCAAATTGGTTGTGAATAGTTAGAATTGGGAGGCAGACTGAAGTTTCTGTATCTTGGTTACGATGCAGTAGAAGCTAGCAATAACCTTATCTGACTTTAAATCGCTTCCTACTGGGCACATATTTCATTTTCCATCTACCAATGTTCATTTTTCTGAGGCTCTTCAGCTGTAACTGAAGATAGTCAGATCCTGCATCCGATTGCATTTCCAAGGTAGTCAGTCATCTGAGTCAGTTTTCTCCTTGTTTCTCTCCTGCTCATTGCAAGGGATCCATTTGCAGTGGGACCAAATGTTACTCTATTTTCCCACACCATCCATCAGCTCAGCTTGTGTTGGCTAAAAATTTGAGAACAAATATGAGGAATAACCAGTTCCTACGTGCCTGTTTGCAGTGGAAGAATGACTGTACCACATCCACTTCTACCCCAAATGCCAGGATGTGCAGCCTGCGGGAAGATGCTAGGCTGTTAGTCTTTAATTTCTCTTTGTGTTCAGTCTAGCTTTAGAAAGAACTAAATGTAGTAATTGTTTTCTTAATACACTGTCTATAGTATTTCTGTTTAGTTTAAGCCAGAAATATATAGACAGAATATAGAACCCCCCCAAAATTGAGGGGTGTTTCTGAGTTTTCATTCAGTTCTTTGTGTATGCAGACGTAGCTGCTCTGTCCTGAGTTACAAACTCTGAGTAGGTAGCACTGGCTATAGTTTCCATTCGGAGGGATGGAGGGAAAAGAAACAATCTTTCTCACAAGCTTTTCATTTATTGGAACAGAGGTGACCAACCTCACGTTAGACTGCACGACAGGGCAGCCAGTAATCGAGGCTGGCTCACGGAGGGGTTGGATGAGCCCCAAAGACGCCAGGACTTTATGGCATGGATTGGAAGCATGGGATATAAGGTGCTGTGAAGTGGCATGCCGTTTATTTAAGCACATTTCCTTCTGCGTGGGGGTTTACTAGATGGCATGTTCATATCCTGCTTTTTCTTCTGCCTTTGAAGCAAGGGGCCCAGTATTGTTTCATAGGGTTGAGATGTGTGTGGGTTTTTTAGCTGGAGAGAGAGAGAGGGTGTAAACTTTTAAAGTCTCGTATTTGAGCTGTGAGGTTTAACTGGTCTGATGTGATGCTCTTTCTCACACAGAGAGGACACTCTGCGTTATTTCTCTAAGTATCAGGTCTTGCTAATTCTTACTGATGTGTTCTGGACCAAGGAGCCCTAAATCACCTCTGTTTGGAACTGTATTAGTTGAGCTAGGCAGACACGATCTTTGGTAGCTTTTCATAGCTGTTTCCCATTGAATGCGATAGCTTCCTTTGCATATTCTCCCTCTCTCTCCAGTCTTTACTCTTCATATTCAGTTCTTTGATCAGTCACACACTAAGTTTTTTAAATATGCAGCTTTTTAAAATTACCAACCACTTACATACCTGCTTAATATGTCACTTTACCAGGAAAGTAATAAGAAGATGAAAGGAGGAAAGTGACTTTTGTGTAGAAATCTGGCTCAAGGTGTGAGTGGAGAAAAAAAATAGTCCTACTTTATTATGTCTTCTCATCTCGGAAATTATGTAGGCATTTTTCAGTCAACAAATTAATTTTCAGATGGAAAATCACAGTCATGAATTGGTTTTGGTCTGCCTTTCACTCATCATACTATTACAGCAAAAACTGGAGTTCATAATGATATTGTGGAAACCGCTGATCAAAGGTTGTTTACACGGACTGTGTTCACTGATTTGCCACAGTTGTCTCATACAGATGCACTTTAATGACTATTCTCTGCAAAACTGATTTTTCAAAAAGATTCTTTAATCTGATTACTCTGTAATCTTAGTTATTCTTGAGAGTGTGAGATTACATACATATTTGTTTGAAAGTATGACATGATTATGATTCAGAATGTTCCATGAAAGGAAGGTATTGCAAAAAATTACAATAAAAAATCTTATTCACAAGGAAATAGTAATTACAGCTGTAAGTCTAATCAACACCTTATGAAAAATCATCAAAGATTGGCTGTAAAAAATCCAAAATGAGGAATTTTAATTCGTCAGTAGACATACGTAGGTAAGAATTAAATATAGGCTCTTATCCCGAAAATGTCTCTATATAGATAAGTTGTATGGATTTGTAGTTTTTAGATTAATTTTACATGTTAGCATTTACAAGGCAGAGGATTCATATGATTTTGATACCCACGGAACGTATTTTCAAAATGTGTGACAAACAAATCAAGTGCCTCTCAACCACTTATCTTTTCTGGGATATTTTACCCTACAAGCAAGTATTCCCATAAATAGAAAAAAAGACTTCTTTCATGGGATTTATTCTGACATTATAAGCCTCTACTCAGATTCAAGTATCCAACTTTTTTTTTTAATTTATTGATAAAATAGTCCTTTCTCTCCTCAAAATGTGGGGTTACTTCCAAAATCATACAGTGCAGAATCAAAATTCATCTTAGAATTGTAATTCTTACCATGCCAATAAGAGCTACTAGGTAAGCAAATAAAAAAGGAATTTAAAAAGTACTTTAAATCAGTTTTAGAAGTTTCATGGTTCTGAATTCTGTACAGTTGGACTCGCAATAATTAAGGCTTTTAGCTTATAAATTAAGGAATGTGAAATACATTCAGACTTAAATCCTTAATGTAGTTTTTCCACAATGTGAGACACACTGAAAAAAGTGTAGTTCGAAGGCTATGACGTGATCTTTAATTAGTCATTGATAGCTTCTGCTATTCAGGAACCATTAATACAGCCAGTCTCTCATGTTGTTAAATACATTGACAGCCATGCAAATACAAACCTGTCCGAATATTATATACATATGTATTTTCTTTTATATGAAGGGAGTCTAGGAAGATAGAAGGCTTCCTATGGGGAATAAATTAATATTTCTGACCCTCTGTTATAATAGTGAGTTTGCAGCTGAAGATTTACCCTTTTGCTTCTGACTGAGCAGAGACCAACAGTAGATCCTGCGATTCTACCCTAAGAACTAAATAACAAATTTTGATGATGCAGTTAGCGCTGTTTCATCTTATCTCTTCCTCAGGGAAAACAAATATGCAGTCAAAAGCATTTTTATGTTGGTGCCTCTATAGTTACATCCATTCTAGCAATTTCATTGTAATAAAAACATTAGGAAAAATAAGCACAACATCTTTAACTGACAGTACTATAAGAGAAAGTTTCCAGTTTATGCTTGGTTTTAAGAGAAATATCACACTGTTAAGTGTAAGCTAGAAGAGGGGTTTGTATTTTATTTGCTGTTTGTTTCCAATCTTGTTCCTAAAAACCCCTGAACTTCTAATTAATCTTTACTAATTTTTATCTTTTCTTTCTCGTACTTTGTTAACAGGCTTGTCTTGCGCTAAGGTAAATCTGGGTGAAACTGAGAAAAACGGTACCATCCAAACGGAGCAGCATGCCAAAGCAGCTCCAGGGACTTATACCCCAGCACACATTATGGCAACCACAGATCTGGACAGCATTTTCTGTCAAGCTATGAAGGCCTGTACGGGAACTAGCATTGCGGGTAATAAGCTTCGGGGAGGTCTTCCCAAATCAAATACCTTTCTGGTATATACTTGGCATTACCTAACAAGAAGGGCCAGAGACATTCAATAGCTCTAGCCTTACCAGAAAATATCAATTCTAACCAGTTTACCCAATATTGTCTGTACTACTGTCCTTCGGAATGATGAGAGAACTGTGACATGAGGTATTCCTCCTTATGGACAACTTCTATTGTTGTGCACTGTGAAATAACCTCCTTCCATGCACTGCTTCATAGATGCATTTAAAATGAAAAACACCCATTTTCAAATATTCTTCTATGTTTATCCACATATTTTAGGGATCTGATAATTTCTCTGTCTTGGTTTACTGAAAGGATATGTCCTGTTATCAGCAATTCCACGTTCACCATTCAGTAATTATGCAAATAGAGACCAGCGTGGAGAAATTTAAAATAATCCCTGCATCAGAGAGTACACCATTTTCACAAAGGTAAAAAAAAAAAAATAATCTAAATTGACTACTTGACTGCTTTTATTTTTACTTAGATTGTTCTATAAAGTGTTGATAGTATGTTCTTCTGGTATACAAATCACAAAGGAATTCCACTTGAAAGTACAAAAAAGGTGGTCAGGGGTTCAGGTTTTTGACCATGTTTGTGATTCTGCTTTTCAGCTTTGAAAAAGAGAAAATACCATCTTTCACCTTTGCGTTTTTAGAGAGAACAAGTCTTGTTAATATTGGTAGTTGTCAAGTAAGGTAATGTTTTGTGTAATTATTTGGTTATTTTTCAAAATTTTTTTATTGGTCTCCCTACTGAACTACTGGGGACTTCAGTGGGAGATAAGCATACGTATTTGTTTCCAGCCAGGAGCACACTAGGCCCGATCATTTCTCTTTTTCATACCGTATACATCATGTTTCAGTCAATGAAGTATTTTTGTCGTTGATCTGCCGATGGATTAGAGCACGCGACTAGAACAGCTGCAGACCACCACCTAGTGGTGCCGCGCACGCCCTCAGACTAATTAAAGACAGTTTAACTTTCCTCATCTCTTCAGATCACTTCTCAAAACTGCTGCCACCACAAGGTGAAATTCCGGCCCAGATTAAGTCAGTCAGAACGATCCAGCCTCTTTGCGCGCTGAACAATTAAACATGACATTGAATATGCCTTAAACGGTACGGCAATCGCAGTCTCCTCCTTCCACAGAGATACAGGTAGGTGCCTGGCAATTTTAGGTTTTGGATTATGAGTATGTATGGTTTTGGGGTAGGAACATACGTATTGTGGAAAATCTTGGCCAACACTTTTTTCCTATGCTAGCCTAAAACCAGTTTTAAATGCAATTCCTTACTGGAGTTAGACTTCTGGGTGAAACAGATAGAAAGTACCTAAAGGTAGGAAAAAAAGCATCTAAAGGTTATTTAGACTTGTATTAATCTTATAATATTTTCTACAGGTACCAAGCCATAGGGAAAGAAACCTTTCATAAGGTAAGCAGTACACAAAAAGCGTTCTAGGCCAGATTATTCTCTTCTGTCGGTCAGAATACAAAGATTTTGTTAAGTAGAATTCATTCAGATCTGGTATGCCTAAGAAGGGAATCTAGTCTACCATGTAATTTTTTGAGGCTTCTGTATTTTAGTTCACCTTGCAGATCAACTTTCTGCATTCCTCTTCAAAGTCATTATATTTAAGTTTAGCTATTCTGGTGTTACTGATTTACCAGTGTGTAAACTAGGTATTCATTTAACTGTCCTGACGTGTAAAGCTCACCTGAGGACATCTATTTGGATGGGCTTTGGGTTTCAGAAGCAAAAGAGGGAATAAATGTTATTACACTGTAGTCATACAGCAGCACTGCTAAGTGAGGTTTATGCGTACGCCCAAAGATTTACTACCGCATTTTATTGAAAGCTGTGTTTCCCGATTTCCTCGCTTGATCATACACAGGACAAAATGATACAACAAATCCAGGGACCTAAACCAGAGTGCTTTGATATTTTAGGAAAACATTTAGCATCATTTGAGCAGAGAGACACTATTTTAAGTGATGACCTTGCACCCAGATTGCAAACAGATACTGTTTCTGGATTCACACAGATGATGGTGGTGTAGATCTGTGCATTGATTACAGGTAGTTCTAGTAAAAAATGATAGAAAAAGTGTTTTCCTTATCAGTGGTTCAGAAAAAAAGCCTTTAAGAAAATTTATTAGACAAAAATTAGCTTCTTTCTTGTCAAAGAAAGTTGTTGGCAAAATAGGAAACTTTGGACTGTAGTGGGGTTTGGAGGATTATCAGTGTTGCGTTCAATGGCTTGATAAAGTATTCCCCTCCATCCTTGGTATCAAAGTGAAAATATTACTCACATTATCATTGCGATACAGTTTTGCAACATCCTGAACATGTACACTCAATTAACACTAAAACGTTGCTCAAGCCACAGAATTTTGCAGTGTAAGATCTATGACATCTGCATAAAACGTAAACGAGCGTTTCATGCTCAGCTTGCATTCCTTAGCAAGATCAGGACCTGATACAGGCAAGACACTTTGAGGAATGGTTAGGTCTGAACAGCCCGCTGGTGAAGGGAACCATGTAAAAAAGAGTTGTGGAGACGTAACCTTCGAAGGAGAGATGGTGGGGAAAGATTTAGAGCTGAAAAAAGAAAATACACATAGCAGGAAAGAGATTATGAAAGAATGAAGCAACAGGCGGCTGCTGCATGTAGCGGTGGCAGGGGGGTCATCCAGGGCATGAACCTGAAGGGAAGCTGCACAGCGCTTCAGGCGTGGGCCAGGAGCTTGCACCCGAAACACTGAAGAGCAGGAAACTGCAGAAGGGTGTTAGAAACTTGAGACAGTGGCTTGGCCAGAAGAGTAGTGTTATTAACTGGCTGAAGACTTTAAAGTGGCATTTTGAGGACAGGAAGATAGGAGCGGGTTACAATCATTGAGGCAAAGCAAAAACCTTAGCGTGGTGTTTTTGCTCATAGCTTAGGAACAAAAAAAAAATCCACCATGTATTCATTGATTTTTAATTTTCTCTGTAATTTTTATACTTGAGAGAGCATGGGTTTTGTTATCTTCCAAACCTGGACAAATTACTTTAGTTTTGGTATAGCGTTTTTGTAATTGCTCTACTGGGCTCAGAAAGTCTAATTACAAATAATAACTAACTCCTGATTTTTGTTCTTATTTTTCTCCTCTTTAGCAGCTTTTAGAGCTAAATTTTGTATGTGTACATATGTGTATGTATAGTTAACTATAGATTAACAGTCTGTGTGTGTGTGTGCATACCTGCTCAGTGATAGTATCAGAAGCTGGTATGTATTAGTAACTGAAATAAGGAAAAAATCCAGCTAAAATGTGTTCTGTACACTGTCTGTTTTTACAAGCCTGCTGAAAACGTGCCCGAAGTCCAGGACGGATGAAGTCACCACTGTAAGAGGCCGGGGTTCTGGGCGTGGACGCGGACCCTTAGCTACGAAACGGGTCCCTCAGAGGGACGGAGCCGGTTACCGGAGCACACGCACCCCGCGGCCCCTCCTGCAGCCTCCCGCCCCGGCGGCGCTCGGGGCCGGGAGCGCGGCAGGGAGCGCTTCTCCTCCGCCGCCTGCGCCCAGCCGCTGCTGGGAGAGGGAGCTCGCCTCGCCCCTTCGGGAGGCGGCAGCCCGGCGGCCACGGCGGGTCCCCCCGGTTACACCGCTCTCCGCTGCCCTGTCCCGGCGCTCAGCCACGTGACGGCAGTCCCACCGCTCCGCTGCGCCCGCAAGCGCGCCCCAGCTGACCCCACCGCCACCGCCTGCTCGCACACACCGACAGCGACGGACAGGCGGGCCCCGCGCCGTGACGGTGCTGGCCGAGCCCCCGGCCCTCCCCGGGCGCGGGAGCGGCTCCACAGCAGCGCGGCTCCCCTCAGGCCCAGCCGGCCCGTGCCGCCGCCGCTCGCCGCCAGCTGATGGCCGCCCGCCGGCCAATCGCACGCCTCCCCGCTCCCACCGCCGGCCAATGAGAGAGATCCATTTCTCTAAGCTCCAGCCCCAGCGCTTTCTTCCTGCGGAGAGAGTGACAGGTGCGCCGCCGCTGCCCCACTGCTCCGCCCGCCGCCAGACGGACAGGCCCTCGGGCCAGTCCGCGTCCCCAGGGCGGAACCCTCAGCGGCCGCCCGCCCCGTGCCGTGACAGGAGAGGAGTCGGCCTTATTGCATCACGGAGAGGGCGGTGGCTACGATTGGCTGTCTTTGTCCCCACCGCCCCGCCCCGCGGAGCCCTTCCCGGAAGAGCCGGACGGCGATTGGCCGAGGGGAAGGCCAGGTCCGGATGTGCGAGGCCGAGGGGCGGGCTTTAAATGGGGCAGTGGCGGGGGCAGAGGGGGAGCGGCGGCGGCTGGCGGGGCCTGGGCCGCGCGTGAAGCGGAGCGGCGGGAGCCTTGGCGCGGGTGAGCGAGCGCGCGCCTGAGTGCGGCGGCACGACAGGGCCCAGCCCGCCCCGGCCCAGCGCCGCCCTCCCGGGTGTAACGCCGGTGGTGGTAGCGGGGGGACGGTCCCCGCCGGCGCGGGAGGGCGGCGGGCAGCCCCGGCCGCGCTGGGGGGCGGCCACGGCGGCGGGTCGTCTGTCTGCGCCCCGCGGGGCCGTCACCTGTCGCTGGGAGGGGAGGGGCTGGGCCGGCGCGAGCGGCGCCCGTCCGTTCGCCCCGTGAGGAGCTGCTGTCGCGCAGAGCGTCTGTCGGCCCGGACAGCGCCGTCCCTCACGGGGGAACCGGCCCGGCGCCGCCCGCCCGTGAGGCACCCCGCGGCCCCTTTCCCCCAGGGACCACGCGGCGGGGGCGAGCACCGGGGCTCGGGGCGGCCGCCAGCGGGGCTGGGGCCCGGCGGGCCTCCCTCCACGCCCTGCCAAACGGCGTCGCTCTGCGGTGCCAGCCACGGCCGTGGCCTCGGCGTGAAATACCGCCGGGACTGACGGGGGAGGCTTCGCCCGCGCAGCGCTCAACGCTTGGCAGAACTATTGTTTTGTTTCCCTCCTGTGACCCACCAGTCCTCCGGCTGACAGTCCCCGCGGAAACCCGGCTGTCTGTGAAACTTGGCAGGTCACCCCCTCGCGTCTTTTACCCTGCTAGCCGTTGTATAAGAGCTGGTTTCGTTGGCGTCGATGGTGATTTCCTTGAGAAGTGTGTTAGGGGATTGAAGTCACAGCGGCAGGTGTTGGTGCGAAAGGCGTAAGCCGCCTGTGGAGGAAGAGTCGGCAAACAGGCTTGACTGGTCAGCGTTCCTCTTCGCCGCCGGCGTTCCCTCCGCGGCTCTCTTCTTGGCCAGGAGGTTCGGCTGTGGGCTAGCGAAGTCCTCGGGTCCTCAGAAGATCAGGAGTAGGTGTGCTGAGGAGATACAAGATCAGGAGTATGTGTGCTGAGGAGATACAAGTTCTGGTGTAAACTGACAGTTACGGTTGCTGGACAAACGTGTTGTGATCAATGTGTATTGTTCTTCTCTTGTGCTCTGCCTAATCAGCTCTGTTTAGTCTCAGGTGTAGGAGAAGGAGTACCTTCTCTTTTAGCTACAGAATAAAATGCATAAAAACATATGTATAAAAATCTATTTTATATATACTTGTCTATACATTTTTTTTTTCTTCTTGAGGAATCCTTTATGTTTCCAGAAAATGCTTAGAAAAGTGCTCTGTTCCAGACAGATCAAGTTTTTGTCGAATTGGTTTAGTGTTGTATTTAATCTAATGACTCTGCTGATGACAGGGGAAAAATATGACACATGATATGACAGTGGGTATAAATAATGGAAGTAATCTTTAACAAGGATACGTGGTGTAGAGAAGGAAAAGGCGCAAAAGCAAAGTACTTAAAATTTTGGTTTTCATGAGTGATAACTTCATTTTTTGAAGTATTTTAGAGTGATGATGAAGTAGTCCATGAGTCCGCACTTGCTGTGGCTGCTCTCACGTATCGCGTACCTCAGCGCTGGTGAACGTCAGCATAAGGTTATGCTTGGCAGCAGGTGGCTTTCTGGGTCGGGGTGTGATAGGCCCGTAGCGATACAGTGCTGTATAGAAGTTAGAAGGCCTTTCCGAGAAGCAGCATTTGAAATAATGTTCTTCAAGCTTGTGTTGTGTCTTTTTTTAACTGCTGTTGTACTAGAAGGAAAACACTAGAGAAGAAGATAGGTGTGAAAAACCCATGGGAGGAGGGCCGCTTAGGAGGGTTGCTGTTCTATTCTTGAAGTAGTAGAAACTAGTAGAACGTATTACTGAGCAGCACACTGTTAAGGCTCTTCTTAAGTGAGGCACTGTGAATCATGACACTGTGAAAGGAGACAGGGTGATGACTTTGAGTGTATTTATTCCCTTTTCATAAAATGAGGAGAGGGTATTGGATTCTTTTGGGAAGCTGATCGTTTCAGTAGTGACAGCACCATAAGCTGCCGTAATGGCAGGTACCTTGTCGTAGACACTGTAGCCCTGTGTAAGATTGAATGACTAAACTTAATGATATTGGAAGTTGGCTCTCCTTGTCTCCATAGTGAGAAGCAGGATAAACAGCCTAACTTAAATGTGCTGTTGCTTGATTATTTTTTTATATATATATTTTTTTAATTATTCTTGTGATTGATGTGGGATAGTAAATTGTGGGGTGAAGGCGCTAGAGAGCATAAGCAGTTGCAGATAAGTCTCCTATACTGAAATTGTAGTCCACTCCCATGTAGCATAGCTAGAAGGAGTGAGTGTGGTTTGAAATAAACAAACTCTAAAACACCTTGGAAGGCTTTTTAAATGACCCTCCTCTGGAAAGCTGGTACTCTGAGGTTATTAGTTTTCCATCGTAAATAGTATTTTAACAGGTGAATGAGACTGGAGGCAATTTCACAATAAGTTTAGGACAACACCATGTATCACTTATTACTGGTAGGCAACTGGATAAAGGATCTCTGGGTAGGAGAATCTCTGTAGTTTCACTAGAGCTAAAGTAATGTTTTATTTGGAGATATAAACCTTCTTAATAGCCTGTAAATAGGCATCCCTATAATGAAAAGCTTTTCGACAAAGCTGGAAGTGTACTGAGATGCACAGCTGCTTTATGAAAGGTGGAGTCAGGGACCGAACTCCATCTGGCGCCAGTTATCAAGCTTCTAGATCAGTTCCCTGTTTCACTAGTAATTGGTTAGGCTGGTTTTTACATACATACCTCATTCTTTGTCCTGCTCAACTCCTGTATCTCATATCTCTGGTTCTGGAATAATACAATTTATATTACCCAGTCTTAAAAAACCACCAGCCCAAACCAAACAAACAAAGGAAAAAAAAATCCCATCCAAACCCTAGAATCACTCCAGATTCCAGCTAATTGTCTTCCAACCTGTACCTCAGCTTCCAGCACTTCTCTCTCTTGTCAAAGTCAGCACTCAGGTGCTCTCTTTGTGCGTCAGCCTCTCCACCCTCTGGTTACACTGAAGTTTCCCGAGGAAGTGTCTTGTACGTTCCTAGCCTAGCGTCTTGCTGTCTTACTTAGTCTGGCTGAGTTGTGTGGAAAAGGCCCACGGCATAGCCCGCTGGCGTGGCTCTGCTTTCCAGACAGGAGATGGGGAAAAGTGAAAACATCTTCTCCCTGCTGTCGCAGGGCACGCCCCAGCGCAGTAACCGTGCTTTGACTTTGTTTTCAGTGGCTCGGAACGATGTGGGACTCTCTGACTGATGAAGAGGAAAAATATCTGCGGGAATTGTGTACTGGAATGTTTGAGATGATTTTCGGGTGGGGAAATTAATTAATTTTCATCACTCTTCTGAATGGTGCTTGCATTTTTTGAATACTTGGCTGCTCTATAGTCTAGAAGGATACCTATGATTTGATATCAGTGTTTCTGTTAAAAACTTACCATTGCTAGACTTTCTTTGGATAAATTGTCTGGCTTATTTTTTTTCTTTTAACAAGATTGCCATTTATTTTCCTTCTAGGAAGATTTTTGATCATAATGTTACCATTTTCTCTATAATCAATGGGTGAACAGGTGGTGCCCTGCTTACTGTAGAAAAACTTAGTGTTGACCACAGTAGAAGACTGTGCCATTCTCTCTGTTTCTCTGACATCCTATAAATCGCCTTGGTCAATGTTGTACAACTTCCTATTACAGAAACTGAGTAAAGTGAATTGCCTCAAAACCTTAGTTTATGTAGCCAGAAATGGGGGAGTAGGGAGGGGAAGGGAAGCTAGGAGAACCGGAGGGAAAAAAAGAGTGGAGGAAATAGGCTGTGCCAGACAAGAGGTGCTGTAGATGAGAGCTCTTGCACAAACAATAGCAAGACTTAAAAAAAAAAAAAAAAAAAAAAAAAAAAGAGAGAGAGAGAGACAGAGAAAACCAAGGACATATACAGTAGATGATGCCCTGAAACTCCAAATACTGCTGAAGTCCTTTTATTGAACTGCTGATCTAAAGAGCACTAAGCCTTAGTGCTCATAATGAAGCCATTAAATAAGCTACAGAAAAGTTCTGTGTTCTGTGGCTTTGTCTAGTCCTGGTGGTGTTCCAATGCAGATGAAAACAAAATGACACATACATGATGCAAACTCAAAGGGAGGATCATCTCTCTCACTGGGAATGGCGGAGATTTTTTCAAACGGGAGTGCTTCAGAAACATGCAAAGTCAGCAGTGTATGAGAGGGCCAACGCTTAACTGTAACTACAAGAGTAAGCCATTGTAGTACTGTCTGGTGCTGGACACTTGTGAAGTGATAACTTTGTAGTATTTGCGTGTGTAGAGGATCTTTCTTGACTGTGCTGAGCCAATAGATGGTCTTTTATTCCAGTTGGCAAGACAAAACATGGAATGCAGACTCTAGAGTGTCGTTTCTAGCAGAAAGAAGGCAGGGATTCATGTGCAAAAATTATTTCATAGACAACTATATTATTGTCTTGGAGTCTAATATATAATAGAGCTTTGGCAGTTTTAACTATTGTCAGTCTTAACTACAAGAAGTTTTCTTCTGAAGTTGCAGAAATATAAAGCTGTCTGCAGAATTAGATCTGAATCCTATTTAGATATTAAGTCGTGTTTATCTGTTAGAATGCATATTCATTCTGTGTATTTTCAGGGTATAAACCAGAGAGACCTGAGGACACTCTGAAGACACGGAAAAGTTGCAGCCCTTTATTTGGAATACACGTTATGAACCCTTTCTGGAGCATGTCTACAAGTTCTGTGCGCAAGGTAGGTGTTTAATGAATGGTGCCATAAGGTGTTAACATGCGTTGAGGGGCAGTAGCAGTTCTGGAAAAGACCATCAGATGATCTACAAATACAGTGGGAGTGTGTGTTTTATCCCGAGGATTGTGATCATCCTCAATAAAAGCTAGCTGTGAGCTGCATTAACTGGAATGGGACTGTGCGTGGAGTCTACTCCAGAATTTGTTGACTTTTCTTATCTGAAGTACCTTTAAGTAGGAAAGATGAAACAAACTTGTTCAAATGGTTGAAACACTTGTTTCTTAGGACATTTTGTTTACTGTCATATATAGACCGTAGCCAGGTATTGCATGTGCAGCGAGCGTTAACAAAACTGCACCTCCAGAATGCTGTTGCTACTTTAGATTGTGTGTATAAAAGCGTGATAGTTCTAGGGTTAAGCACTTCTGAGGTGTTCAGTGCTAGGTTGCAAAATTATGTAACTTTGATGATGATGCTTGTGACGTAGGTATTGTTACTAGTCCAAGTCTCAAGCGCTTCGAAATACTATAGCCTAAATCATGCCTTTAGTCACCACAACTAGCCTAATCACAAGTCTGTAGCCTGCAGGATTGTCTTGGCAATCTATAGAATGATTTTGAGGTCTGTATGTAGCACAGTGTTCTCTAGCAGTGTAGCAGTGACCAAGTAAGCAGAAATTTTGTTTGTTTGTTCTTTCTTTTTTGATAAAAGACAGCATAGGTGTAAAAAGGTTGCTATAGCAAAACTATTTAAACTGGGCTTGGTATCACTGTCAACCGGTGACTCTCCTGCAGTGGGAATGGGCTATATGATCAGCTCCAAGTGGAATGTTGGTGTTTTAAAGCACAGGCAGGAAGTGAAATACATGAAGTTTTCTGTAGAAAGTTCTTATTTCATCTCAGCTTTACTACACTACTTTTAAAGACTCTTTGAAGTCTAGAATGCAAGGATGCTTGTCAGTGGAAATGATTTATCTTGATGCACTGTGTGCTAGAAATAGATTGACTTCTAAGCTGATGTTGTATACTATCTGGTTCCAGTTACTAAACAAATGTAAGCCTCCTTAAGCATTTGTCCTAATCTGCAGATTTCCTATCCAGCATTGATTACTTTTGTACCTGTAGGCTAGGTTTGATTGAATAAAAATCTGTTTAAAAACAAGACCCAAAGAGACACTACCCCCAAGCAACAGAACACCAAAACCCAAGATATGTTTCTTTGGCCAAACTTCTAATTAGCAAGGTTGGGTTTAAACCTGTGTTAAAATATGTTCCTATGTTAAATGTTTATGAAATAACGCCTGTAATCTCGTGGTTCTCTTTTAATCTAACAGAGACCTGAAGCTGAAGAGAAAACTCTGAGTGGAGAGCTGCGAACCAGTCCTCTACGAGCCTCTACAAAGAAACAGTTGCCTTCTATTCCAAAGAATGCTGTGCCAATAACCAAGCCCTCTTCACCTGCCACATCATCACAGTCGACAAATGGAACACATGCTTCTTATGGGCCTTTTTATTTGGAGTATTCCCTCCTTGCAGAATTGTAGGTTTTCACTTTTTTTTTTTGTCTTTTTTAGGTCACTGGGCTTATGCTTCAGTGGGAAAAAAATGTGCAGGGATCTAGTTCTTGCATGGTGTCTTTGCCTTAGTCCTTGAAGAAGGCAGTAAAGCTTAAGTTCCACAAGGTTCTTTTTCTGGAGCAGCAGTCTCAATTTCTTGAGGTAGCAGGGGAGAGGAAAATGAGATGAGATTTTAAGGGGTGTGTTTAGATGTGATTCTCTGAATTATTATATTTCTCAGTCTTCAAGTAAACACACTTGGGGTTTAGGCATCCTAATAGCTAGTTATCCGAATAGCTTTTTGGTCAGATATACCGAATTTTTGAAACAAGTATTAAAATAGAAGCAAGCAGATGTCCAGTGGGAAGATGATTATGAATGTATGGTACTGTCTAATGGAGTTAGGATGTGGGAGCTTCCTTCAGTTGTTACATGGAACACTTGAACGCTGCCTGATGTGGCTTATGAAATGGATATTAAGAAGACTGTATTCTTTCCTGTCTCTCAGTGATATTTAACGTGAAACTGATGAGGGAGGAGTTAGTGCGATTTAAATAGCTTTCTTTGGATCAGTTACATTTGATCCAGTCTAGTGATCTGTAGACTGCTGTGGGAGGATACAAATCTCTATTTGTCGGCAAAACTTTCTAGTTATATAAAGTTACATAAACTGTTTTGTGCTACGAAGCTGAAGGGACTTCCTCTGTAATAGACACGCTGGATTCTCAAGTATGTAGTGCCTTTTGGAATGAAATCCCTCGAGTCCTTATGCAACACTACGTCTCAGTTCTTGCATTTAACCATTAAATTGAAAGTGAGAACTCTGAAAACATTAATCCTTTTTTCTTTAGGGAACTGATCCTGAGTTCTTAATTGAAGAAATATTTTTTTCTTCTGCAGCATGCAAAAAAGTATTGATATCATAATGTAAACTCCTCTAGTTTAACAAATTCATTATTAGAGAAATAATAATGAATATTATGGAAATCGTAAGCGGAGAACTGTGTTAATGTTTTGCTTTAAGATTATTGTGTATTCGTGTAAGCGTGTGGAGTTCAGTTTAGTGGGCCTATATGCCAAGTAACTGGAAAAGCCGTGAAGTGAATAATTTGGTTTATCGTTTATAGTGTTCAGTAGAATCTGCGTGCCATACAACTACAGCTGGTTAAACTTACTAGCAACTTCTTGTGTTCATTGATTTGAAAAATAGTAAAAAGATCCCATTTTGCCCTGGTAGTACTGTTGATTATCAGATGGACTTTCCTAAAAGGCAAAGGGAGAAACTCTTTTCATAATGCAGTGGTCATTGATGACCGAATATCGTGACTGGATTATCATCACGAGAAGTGAAATAGCAAATAAGTGCAAGTTTGGCAAAATGACTTGGTCCATCCTGTTAATGAGATGCCTGGAATCCCTCGATCTGGATCTCTAATATACCCTGCTTCTTGACTGTTCTTTTTCATAGAATCATAGAATGGTTTGGGTTGGAAGGGACCTTTAAAGCCCATCTAGTCCACCCCCCCTGCAGCGAGCAGGGACATCCTCAACTAGATCAGGTTGCCCAGAGCCCCGTCCAGCCTGACCTTGAATGTTTCCAGGGATGGTGCTTCTGCCACCTCTCTGGGCAGCCTGTGCCAGTGCCTCACCACTCTCATCGTACAAAATTTCTTCCTTATGTCTAGGCTGTCTCTCCCCTCTTTTAGTTTAAAACCGTTACCCCTTGTCCTATCACAGCAGGCCCTGCTGAAAAGTTTTTCCCCATCTTTCTTATAGGCCCCCTTTAAGTATTGAAAGGCTGCTATAAGGTCTCCCCGGAGCCTTCTCTTCTCCAGGCTGAACAACCCTAACTCTCTCAGCCTGTCCTCATAGGAGAGGTGCTCTGTCCTTCTGATCATTTTTGTAGCGCTTTTTATTCCCTGTTACTTTGTTTTGTCAGTTGCCAGTGTAATTTCTGTTTGACCTGCAGCATAGTCTCATCTAAAACTAGAAAACTACTTGTTTACATTTGAAGTTAAAGCTTTGGTCACATTTCAGAATTAACTACAATTGCCTGCAAGTCTGCATTCAAAATCACTTAATTGCATTTCTTTTTTTTTTTCTTTACTTTGAAACTAGGGATTCAGTAGATAAGTGGAAATTTCAGTACTGACATGCATTAAATGCATCTACTGGGGGAAGAATTTATTCCTACTTCTCTACTTAATCTTTTACCAGGAGAAATAATGTTTCCTGTTAGTAACTCTTTAAGTGGAGGGGTAGGAAAAGCAAGAGTGAAATAATATGGTTTCACTAGTTTCCTGCCACCTCCTTCTGTGAGCAATCTGCCCTTGGGAATCGATTGTAAGTTCGTGAAGAAGTCCCCTGTTAAGCCATTGGTAGTATGTTCTGGGTTTGCTGTTGTCAGCTTGCTGTAGGTTTAGTGTCGTTGTGGAGCTGTTCTAAATACTGATTCTAATTGCAGTACCTTGGTTGTAAAGCAGAAATTGCCCGGTGTCTATGTGCAGCCATCTTACCGATCAGCATTAAGTAAGTTTAAACTTAACTTTTAACATCTTTTTTATATATATATATATATTTTAAATTCTTTCACTCAAGCAAACTTTCTCACTTGCAGTGTGGTTTGGTGTAATATTCATAAGACATGGGCTCTACCAGGATGGTGTGTTTAAATTTACTGTCTATATTCCTGATAATTACCCAGATGGAGACTGCCCGGTAAGTGGTTGTGTGTGTCTTGGGTTTTTCTTGTTTTCTGGTGTTTTAAGTATGTCTTTTTGTTGAAGCTAACATACCAATTAGCTTCTCATTTCCTTGAACTAGTTTTGTTCAGTTGGCTGGGCTCATTTGCAATGTCTTGTACATATTTCCTAACATCTGTGGAGGAATCATGTTATTCCGATTACTGAGGCTGGTGTAGAGTGAACTTCCTGAGGTTGGATGCATTAGAGTATTAAGTAATTGACCAGATCGTTACCTCAGCTCTCGATCTGCTACTTCCTTGGCAAGGAAGTTAACGCATAAAGAAGTATCCAAATTCTGAGTAGCGATATAATGGAACATAAAGTCCAGGCACCTGTGCTGTGCTTGCTGTAGTACTACAGGATTTCTTGCCTGTCTCTATTCTAAATTACATTGAAACAAGGAACTAAAAGAACTTGAGGAGAAAGTTAGTGAAACACAGAGAGAGAGATAGATAGTATGGTGTTACCTTCCATCTCTGCTTTTTCTTTTCAGGGAAAAGTATCCAAGTTACTACATCAATTAAAAAATAAAAATTAAAAAAAAATCTTGTGGCAATCTGACTCTCCAGAGCAGAGCAGCTGGCCCTCTTGGCCAAATTTCTTTAAGAGGAAGACTGGGGGACAAGTGTATGTAACTGCTGTAGCTGAGAATGAGTTTTGCTATGTCAGGAAGCTGTCTGCTTGGTGTCAAGTTTTGTGTAAAGCTATCATCATCTTTAAAAGGACAGAACTAGTAGGAAACAGTTTCTTTCAAAGATTAGACTTTAGTATCTCTCTTGTACAGCCATCATTCTTTTGCTAGCATAGGGCTTTAAAACCTTCCTGGTGAAACTAAGTTTTCTTTTGGAAGAATGCATGGACACCAGAGGAAACTGGCTGTACAGAACTGAAGACACTGTACTGTCACTGCACAGTTTACTTAAAAATGTGCAGGATAGAAGAAGTATTGATTGTAGCTAAAGTATGTAAAAAGCTTTCAGTCACAAATAGCTAAACCAGAAAAACTCCTTTAATCTGATCTTATCTGATATTATTACCTGTGTTGGCACTAGTGCTTGTGCAGTTAGCTGGATTAATACCCTGCTTTGGTGATAAGCATGTGAGAGAGGGCAAGACCTTGCATGTAACATGAGTGTGTTGGGTTACAGTTTCACAGCTGGTGTAAATCACTTCTGGTTGCTTTTTCTTAATACAGTAACAATTAATCAGTATCTGGAAGCAACATCTGACTGACGTTCACCCAGTGGTTTTAACGTTAGGATTGAAGTTGTCATAATGAATTTCCTTTTTGTTCTAATGCAGCGCTTGGTTTTTGATCTGCCTGTCTTCCATCCGCTAGTAGATCCCTTATCTGGTGAACTGGATGTGAAGAGAGCATTTGCAAAATGGAGGTTAGTGGTAACATTTTGATGTGTAATTTGAAAGAAGTTTGTTCCGTTCTTCATTGTGTTTTGTTCTTTTTAGGCGAAATCATAATCACATATGGCAAGTATTAATGTATGCTCGCAGAGTCTTCTACAAGATTGATACAACTAGTCCTCTGAACCCTGAGGCTGCAGTGCTGTAAGTATCTTTCATGTGTACAGACATGGTCTCTTAAGAGAGATTTTTGCATAGGCTTGCACAAACAAGAGGTTTGTAAAACTGTTTATCAGTTCATGGTCTCTACCTCTAGAGTTGGTTGCACTAGGAACTAAAGTTGAGGCTTCGCCAAGTCTGTCTGTGGTTCTAGAGCAAACACGCGACTCCTTGCAATTACTTAACATTACTTACTTCTCTTGCAGGTATGAAAAAGATATTCAGCTGTTCAAAAGTAAAGTGGTGGACAGTGTCAAACTATGCAGCAGTCATTTATTTGATCAGCCTAAAATAGAGGATCCCTATGCAATCATGTAAGTACTATGAGCAAGTTCACCATGTCCTAATGTTTCAAAAACAAGTTTTGGTATAGTTGTTGATTTGAAGCCTTTCTCTGCCAAGTTGACTGACCCGTTTTTTCTTACATTTATAGCAATACTTGGAATATTCCTACCCTCCTTTCCTTCTGTTTAGTATTGAGGGAATCTTAAATATGATCAGACACTTGTGTTTACTGGTTTGTCATTAAGCAACCAAGACTTAAAAAAACGTCAGCAAAATCCCCAAACAAACAAAAGCCCCAAAACACCTCACCTTTCTCAAGCAGAAATACCCATGGAGTAAATATTGCTTTCAGGCTTTCTTGAACTCAATTTGCATGACTTGTAGCTTTGGTCATGCTTTTTAAATACTTTTAAGCTTGACTGCATGGGAGATAGACCAGTCGGCTCCATAGTGAATATGAGTAGTATTTCATGTAGTACCTGCTGAATTGCCAGCTCTCATTGCAAACAAAAATGAAAAATTTTTCTTGTTGAAAAAATCCATGACTGTGAATTTAGTTCTTAGCTGTATGTTTTAACACTGAAAACTCAGACTTTTAGTTTGCTTTAAATTCAACAAAGTGAACCAAGGAAAATTGCTGCTTTCTGCTCTGTCTGTGCCGTAGTTTGCAAAAATGCAAAGTAAGAGAGAACTATACTTTCTCCATAGTTTTTCTCCATGGAATCCAGCTATACATGACGAAGCTAGAGAGAAGATGTTGACTCAAAAGGTATGCGCAAAGTCCAGATTCTCACTATAGTAGGGGTTTATTGCCTGATAGGGTAAGAAAGGTTCTCTGTCTTTTTGTGATGAACATGTACTAGACAGACCTTGTTCCACCCTCTTTTGGATCAGCACGCATGCTGAAACTGATTTGGTCTCCTAACTAACCAGTTATGTCACTGTTTTCGCTTCAGTGTGCTAAGCGATTAATCATTTAGCCAGCTAGAAAGCTTTGTTAGTACAATTGTTGGCACGCTTGGCAGATTTTTTGTTTAGGAATGGAAGGGAGGGAAGAAGGGGAAAGAAGATTTGCTGACTGCCTAAAAGCTTGTTCTGCACTTATCGTGGCCATTACCACTTCAGCATAACCTGACAGTCCCTGACTTCTTTGTTCTCTTCTGCCGAGAGACCTTTCATTAGTGAATTAAAGCTTCAGGGCTTGCTTCTCATTCCAGACTTTTTCAAGCAGCACATCTTTGGAGATGCACGTTAATTTCTTTTTACGTGAAAACTAACATCTTCAGTAACTGTTGCATGTATAGTACTTAGTTGCTGGAGTAGTTTGATAGCAGGAATGGCCAAACTTCCGTGCCTTAGGAGATTTTTTTTCCAAAATGTCAGTGTAGCTGAGAATGTTCTTTTCCTTCCCTGTAAAAGGAGGTTCCCTAATCCTGTATCCTGTCTTTCCCTTCTTCTGCAACCCTGGATCCTTGTTTATTACCTGTGTAATTCCTGTGCCTTGGGAAACAACTAGGCCACTCTAGAACTGTAGCCCAGGAAGGGCTGTGATGTCCCGGTTCCCTGCTGCGTACGTGGCTTTTGCTAGATAATGTCCTGTGTGCAGCAAGTGATAGGCAGGTGCTTCTCTGCCAGGCTCAAGCCTAACTGATCCCTCCTGTTTGCTGCTCTCTGTGTTCTGGCAATTCTGTCACGTGGTGTCACCTTTTACACAAAACGTGGGGAGGGACAGAAGAAGTGCAGGTTCGTTTTTCTTGCTGACTTAATTTACTTTGTCAGGCAAAAGGCTTCCCATAGTATGACAAAGTCTACTCACGTAATTATCCCCTTCTAGAACTTGATGCGTCGTTCCAGTTTTGATGTAGTTGGCATACAGATGATCTGATGAGCCTGTAGCAGTGTGGAGGCAGGGCTAGTTCCTAGTATGCAAAAAACCTGCAAGCTATTCTGTTTCTTTGACCTGCTAGAGTGGCTATCTAATTTACTCATCTTCTTGAACTACTTTAAGTCTACAAATGCTTGAAGTTGCATCTTTTCTCCCTCAACTTGAAGCTTGCTTTTTTTTTTTTTTTTTGTCTTCTGAATTGCAGTAGTCAGTCTCAAATGTTCGTTGCACTGTGTTGGGTAGAAATAGTTACTGTTCAAGCATTTAACCGTGATAAATGCTCAGGGAAGGGAAGGACCATCCTTGGAAAGCATTAAGAAACTCCATGGTATAGCAAAGGTATCAGCTGCTCCTTTGCCAGTTAATTTGCGCTCAGAAGCCTTCAGTGGGGTGGAGTACTCCTGCACAGCGTGCGCAGCATCGCGAGGCGGTATGCTACAGTTACAGCGTCAGGTTAATGACAGAAGTGTTTTGATTTGGATTGACACTTCTTTCTGTAGAACCAAGAAATTTGGCAAATAGCAGTGCAGTGGTGCTAGGCCGTGGCCTTCGAGCAAAAGGTGCTATTCAAAGAGTATCTTTTAATCTTTGTGGTATGATGGGGTAGCAGTACATGAGCTAAGTCACCAAAACTTGCCTGTAACGTCAGGGTAGTTCTACAAGATACTACAGAAATTAAACCAATAGCCATTTTACTGTTCCCTTTAAGGAGAGGAAACGATGCTAGCCTCTTTTATGCTTGTATTTGACAAAGGTAAAACGGATGGGGAGGGGCTTAGGAGGGTTTGGGGTATCTAATAATTCTGACTTTGATTTTCTTCTGCCTAGAAGAAGCCAGAAGATCAGCACTGCAAAAGCATGCATGTTTCTGGCCTGTCCTGGGTAAAGCCTGGCTCAGTTCAGCCGTTCAGCAAAGAAGAGAAGACGATGCCTACTTAGCTCTTCTGGACGATGGTGCACAAAACACTTTCTGTGGGTGGAGGGAATGTAATGGAGGGAGAAACAGCAAAGCAGCAGTTTCCTTCTTGACTTCGGATTAGTAAAAACTGAATGGTAGCAGTGACTCCAGTAAACCTGTTCAATGGATTACTGACTCTTAATGTTTTACATATGCATTAGGTTTTAAAGGCTTGCCTGGAGTTTGGAAGTCTCTCTTGAACACTGCAGTACTTCTACCTGAAGACTGTCTAGGGTGGGTCATTCCTCAGGGCTCTGAAATGCCTGGAGGTTTTGGATTGGTTTTTAAGCTTTTTATTTTTTTCCCTCCAGGAATAGCATTTTTTTAAAAAAATCTTAAATTACTGGCAGAAGTATTAGCATTGGAAATATGATGCCAGAGGTAAGCTGTGTTCATGTAAACTAATATAGCAGAGTTAAACACTATATTTAATGGTTTTAAATACTTTGGTTTCTGTTGTAAATATATTAGGATTTGAAATTGTAAATAGATGGTTCATTGACTCCATTTAGCACTTTCCAGAGGTAAAGCTGGGGATGATGTATGATGTATTATTGATTTGTAAATGGATATTGTCACTAAAGCGCACATTAGTCTGACAGGGTGAAAGCAGAATGTCAGGCTTGTTAGACTTTTATTACATAAACACTAAAATTAAAGCTTTTAATGGTGGTCTCTTGAGCTAATAAAATCTTAGAGGGTTTTACATTCCCTAGGTGTCTAGGGGATTACTTAGGATAGCTTGACTAATGTGTGTTAATAGTGACATCTTAAAATAAAAAGAAACCGTGATCTAGCTTTTGTCCCTCTGTTTGTCTATATTGTAGACATGTAGCAAAGACTGGAACCGGAACGGAAGCACCTGGCTACGTATGCACCTGCCTGCATATGTGTCCAGGATGTTAGTGGGGTCACAGGACGTTATGTGCTGAAGAGACCGGTTAAATACAGTTTTGCTCCACATACAGGAAAACCTTTCTAAAGCACGTGCGAGCTCAGGACAGAATCTTCTACTTCTCACAAGAGTCTTCCTAATGTCATAGCCTACCATAATGCCTTATTCTTGCCTAACAGGACTTTCCTATCAAAACCTGTCATGTCAACCCTTTACACCTGGGCTGCTTTTTCTTTGGCTCCTCATACCTGTACCGGTAGCATTAATGCAACCCTACTGTCTGGTAACAAGTAGTAGTGACTTCATATGTAAACGTGATGTGGTGTTTGGAGAGGGTGGGGAGTGTGTTTTGGATTTGTGTGGGTTTTCTTGTCTTTTGTTTTTGTCTGACAAGCTAAATCCACTTGTCATGTAACCACCTTTCCCTGTTCCCTTTGAGAACAACTGCTTAGCTCTTATGGAAATGGACAAAGGCTTCGCAAGTAATGTGCTATCATATACCAAATGATTAATTTAACGTTCTGTTAAGGATGACTTGAGTGGTTTCTATGCAGCACTTAACATCATATAAATTAAGTACTTGCTCTGTTTTAGGTAATGCTGAAATCTTAATGCATGATGTTGCTTTAAACCTTTTAACGCTTCTGCCTTTGAGATGCAGCTGTTTCCTGGGGCTGCCTGGAGAGTCTCTGGTACTGCTGGAATTCCTCTTTAGACAGAAGAATGCAGAGGGTACGTGGAGAGCAAGGATCCTCTTTAAGACAGAGAAGGAAGTGCATCCAAAGGTGCATTTCTTGGTGCTACTCTTTCCCCTTTAACTCCCCTTATGTTATAAAGTGTCTGCTACAGGACATAGGTTCTTGACTAAATGCTAAAATGTTCTTTCTTGACCTTAGTATATCCATTTATACTCAGTGTAATAAGGGAAATATGATTCAGAGTGGCTCCTTCCTAAATAAATTTGAGGTTAATGTGTAAGTTACCGAGCACATGCTTCTGAACAAGGTATTTGCAACTGAACTATTGCCTTCGGCTTTCTGAAAGCTCTTGCTGACTCTGTATATGTGAGGTATGGGTCTGTGTAAACTGAAGGCTCTGGCAGGCTCTGGCTGTGTGAATCAGTACAGCAGACTCAAACATATTTAATGGCTTTAAATGCACTGTGTTGCGGGTTTTTTCTTTTTATTGTAAACTGTATTGGCAGTGGTGGTTGAGTGCGGATCTTCCAAAAGGACATTTTTGCCAAGGTGAGTCAATCACTGGGTGAGATGTCTGTGACTTGGAATGACTTTGTAGGGCAATTAACTCAGAGTAAACTCAGTTTCTACGATCTTCAACACAAATCTGTCTCCTCCAGCTCCGAGCTCAGTCCAGCTTTGTTATGAGGCTGAGAAGATGGTGTGTTAAGGCAGTGGTATGTAAAATGGAGAAGGAAATCTAGAGCAAATCTGCAGTCTTTAGTGTCTCTCTGAAGGTTGCTGCTGATGTGCTTTCAGACAATTGCAAAGTCATTACTAGAGTAATTCTGTGTATTTCCACTTATGCCGTGTCATCCCCAGAGAAGTTCGTCACAAACAGTCTAGTACTTTGATATATCAGTAACCAGAGTAAAGCCAACAGACGTGGTGTAGGATGTGTTGCTGTTTGAGTCTTGAAACGGTGGCTGCTGTTAGGAGAAGCACTGTATCTGGTGGAGGGTTGGACTTGATGCTCTTAAAGGTCTCTTCCAACCTAAACGAGTCTATGATTCTATGTTTCTACAGCAACACTAGAAACCAGCACCAGTAAGGTAACGTCAAACTAGATGTTGCTTTCTTGCTAGTAGTGGTGGCTTGTTGGAGCAAAACGTTCAACTCCAAACCTCGAAATAAAGCTGTGCAAATAATGGATTTGAGATTTTTGTGGTGGTTTCTCTCTTCTCCCATTCCTACCCCTTGGGAAGGAAGGAGGGGGAGAAGGCTTAGGACTTGCAAGAACTTTGCTCTTACTCTTAAATATCTTCTTTTTTAAAAACATGTTACACAAACTGTTAAGTCCTGTCTTCAGATCAAAAACTTGGAGGACAGTGTAAAATTCTGAATTGCCACTTCGGTTTGTGTACTCTTTCCTATGGTAGGAACATTCTGTGTCTTTATTTAAAGATGTTTTTTCTAGCATTGTTTTTGCATTCTTTACCTTGCACGCTAAAGTTAGTTATTTTGTGAGAACAGGACTTGGATGGCCGATAGCTGTAACCCTTTATAACTTTTTCCGTGTGTCAGTATAGAAAAGATGCAAAAATCTGTGGATCTTGGAAGAAGGCAAGCGATTCTCTCTGCTGTTCCCGTTGTCAGCTCTGTGATGATGTGCAGAAAGGCTTTCTGTCCTTCCCTCTCTTGCTTACCCACCATGGGAAAGCAAAAGGAAGCAGAAACCTTGTGGAGCAGTTGCTTAGTGCCACAGCTGTTTCTTGGGAAGCTAGTGAGTAACAGTGCTAGAGAGTGTGAGAGCGTGTGTGTGCGTGCGTGTGGCTTTCCTGCTGTGTGAGCAAAGGCACGAATAACTGGGCACATAACCCTTCTCTGCTCCCCTCCTCCTGATTCAGTGCTCTTTAGGCAACTACTGCCAGTGTAAAATAGGGGTTCGAAACTTAATTTTTCAGCCTTTCAAAGCAAAGAATGTCATTCTTGCCCTGTACTACCAACCGCGGAAGCTGCCCGGCCCACCCCCGTCGGTGGGGTGAGGGGGAGAGCCTGCGGGCCGGGAGGCTGTGAGTGCCCCCTCCCAGGTGCTGTGCGTTGCCTGAGGCGGCAGGTTAAGTGTGTGCTGGCAGCACCTGCGGCACCTCCTGGGCCAGCGTGGCCGTGTGCAGCTCCGCGGGCCCCACGCAGCTCCGCAGAGAGCTCCTGGCTTCATCTCCCAGCGCGGATGGGGTCGCTTCTCCCTGGGGTCTGTGCTGAAGAGCGCGAAGACCACGTCCACGCCTCATGGAAAAGGGTGAGTGATCTCGCTGCTGATCCGCTCCTTTGAGAGGGAGGGAGAGCGGGAGGTGGTAGTGGGGAACTGGTGTCTTGCTCAGCCTCCCTCCTCTTGTGCCAGAAAACAAGCTCGTAGGTAGCGCAGGACAGGGCTGTGGCAGTGGCTGTGCCGTGGGGCTTCAGTTGTTTTCTGCCTCGAGTACTTCGGAAATACTCGGTAGAAGCAAAGGCTGCCGAACCGCCGTACTGTAGAAGCGAGGGCCTTGAGTGCTTGTGCACATAGGCCGGGGCTGAAGAAGGGAACTGTCTGAAGATCTTTTGTTCTCCAGAGGGTGCTTAGGTCCTTGGGCACGTTTTGCTCTTTTTCACGCTTGCAGTTTCTCAGGCGCAAAGGCGGTACACGTGGGGAGGGGCCTTTCTCTGCACGGCTTGGGCAGGAGCTCAGCTGTCCTCTCACTCTGGTTTAGATCCCTCCAATGCTCTTAGATACCTTTCTTAATCTCTCTTCTTTAGTGCTGTGCCTTGCAGTTTGTATTGTTGGGAAGGGCATGTGCAGGAAGTAGCTCACATCCCGCTTGCGCCTTCCCCAGCGTGTTTATGCCCAGGGACAGGGTGGACGTGTGGCACAGCGTACAGAGCAGCGCTTGCAGCAGCCACGGCTGATGTCTCGTGCTTAAATCAACTACTTCTGGGAGTGTGGGGTGGCCGACCACTGCTTGACAACGAGCTTAGTCTTTGGGAAATGTTTCTTTTGTTGTTGCTTTTTTCTTGCTGCTTGTGCAGCTCATTGCTATTTAAGAAAAAAAAATCCTTCATAGTGTTTCTGGCTTTTGTTACTTGTATTCTAGGGAACGGATTTCTGATAATCCTAAATACGCATTTGTTCAGTGTCACTCCATCCTGCGTGTCGTGTGCCGCTGGTCGTTAACCTTGCTAACAAACGCGCGGTTTTTAGTCCAGCAGGGCCCTGCTATTGAGCAGCTTGCTTTCAGTGGTTCTGTTCTGCTCGGGAAGGCTCTAGAATGGGGTTCAGCATAGTTGAAGTGGGCTTTAACGCCGCGTTGGACTTGGAAAAGCTTGTGAGAGAAACAGCCGGCTTCCTTGTAAGCCAGTGCAGAGGGAAAAGGGACGGCTCTGTGTCGCTTACCTTGGGCAGCCTTCTCTTCTGTGTGGCACTAATGCCCCCGTGAGCCCCTGTATTTCGGACATCTGACAGGGTATGAGGAATTGCAAGTGCCGTGGAATTGTCAGAGGCCTGTTCTGAGTTTGCAAGAGAAAGCAGGAATGGAGGAACTGAGCCAAGAGCGGAGTGTGTATTGCCTGGAAAGGGGTGACGTGGGTTTTCAAGGAAAGCACCCAGGGAGAGTTTTTGAGGGCTACCGTACTGGCCTGGAGCGTAGCTACTGAAATGCCGTGAGCATTAATGCCGTTGGTGCTGCTGTTTCTTGTACACTTTTCTTGGGAAGGCTGAAATTGGAATTTAAATGCTTCGGATTTAGCAGTAGGAAAGTTTAGCTAAAGGCCGCTTCCGTGAAGCAGAAAACGTGCCCGGTGTTGTGCCTGAGCGCGAGGTACCAGCTGGGCAGGGAGGCGGCACCAGAGTGTTGCACTGGAAGGTGACAGTTCCTCTTTATTTATTCTTATGACTATTCAGAAGCCTTTGTAATAAGTCGCTGACTTGCAGATTTCCTAAGCCACTTAGGTGAAGGACTGGCGTGGAAGTTTAATCCCTTCTAATTCTGGGCTGCTCTTTCATCTCAGCGGCAGCAGGGTAGACACAGGGCTCAATTCCTACTGCTGCACTAAGCAGAAAAGCGCCCGTGTCCCCGTGCGTACGGCGCTGTCGGGTGGGGGAGGCTTAACTACAGAGCAAATCCTCCTAATTGTTACCTGATGTCAGCTCGGAGACGCGGCTGCTGCTCTTCTATTTGCCCGATTGTTGCTGGGGTTTAGGAAACACGATGGTTAAAGATCAGTAAAAACAACGACAAGGGGGAATGATAGAATGCTGTAGTAGAATCGATGGTTGGTTGAGTCAGCGGTGTTTGTCTTTGGGCTGTTACGGACAGCTGTCATGTTAGGTTAGGTTGCTCTAGGGTAAATCCGCGCTAATAGCGGTTTGCTGAGAAGAAAATAATTTTATTTATTTAAAGAATGCTGAATTTTGTTTAGCTTAGAATGAATAGTCTGAATCTTTTTTTTTTTCCTTTTAGGTTGGGAAGGGGGAGAGAACACTGACTATGGCTTCTGTAATCGGATTTGAGCATTAGAAGCAGCTGTTCCAGCAGGAAGGGAGGCGAATGGGTACTGAAAGGACACCATTGAAATCAACCCCTTTCTCCTGTATTTAGCTGCCATCTTTCCTCGTACAGGTATGTTATTTAATGAAAAAACTAACTGAAAACGTAAACGTAAGTCCCTGCCAATACTTCGAGCATTTTTTAAATCATCTTTGCAATTCTGAGCTCTGTAAAGGGTATTTCAGAAAGAGAAATATAAGTTATGCTATAGCAGGCTCACACCGTTCGGTTGCAGTTGGACAAGCTGGTCGTTGTAGGTCCCGTCCAACCGAGCTCTTGTAGTGCGAGTCTTGAGAGAAATATTCTGAAACTACTTGAGGATTTTTGTTAAAAACACCACATTTATGTACTAGATTCAGTTTTTTCCTTTGGAACACCTCTGCTGAAGTAGCTTTTTTAGCATTTGTTTCAAAGCATAAACTGCAAATGGTCCATCTATTATTGTTTACAAGGAGAGTTACGAAACAGCCCGGTTTCAGAAAGGGATGGAAACAACAGAAGCTGGTGAAACTCGGTGCCAGGGCCACTAGGTAAAAATGCAGGGGGAGACGGCACTTTCTTAGCTGTAACGACACGGTACCTGGCTGCCCGTGGCCAAAACAGCTCTCAACACCTCGTCAAGAATTCTTAGAATGTCCTCATTTAGTTCAAACGCGAGTAGGTGGGCCAGTATCTACGAACGGGATTCTGCTGTCGTTGGACTGACCTGCGAGATGTGGCGCTACAAGCTGCTGCTGCTGCGCGGAAGATGGACCGGGCTGGTTTTATGCAGCCGCCTCCGGCGCAGGGAGGGGCAGGAGCTGCGCCCCGGCAGGGCAGGCCTTGGCCCTGTGCCTCCGCAGGCTCCCCCGCACCAAGTTCTGACAGAGCGGCACGAGGAAACGCATTAGAACAAACACGATGACTCAACTGGGGCAAGAGTAAGTCCCTCTCCTCCTCGTGCGACTAATACGTGCGATTATTATTTTCTTAAACCATTAATTGCAATGTCTGACTGAAGCTCTTGCAATCAGTCAGGTGCGTCACGTGCCTCGTGGCCCCCAGCTGTAGGATCATTTTGATATTTTTTTGTTGCACTAACGGGTCGCACCTAGTGCTTGAGAGCTGCAGACTATTTTTAGCTTTGCATGTACGATGCTTTTTTCACATGAGAACGTAAAATTGTGAGTTTATAAATTCTTTATTGAAAAATACACTTGCAATATTTTCATACAAAGTAACGTAAATGGTACGGAGTAACAAGAATTGTCTGACAATTTCATAAATATTTTTACAGAAACCTCTACACAATTTCTCGACTTCAGCCTTTTTGTTATGCAGGTAAGAATGAAAGATGCTTTTATTTTACTTTAATTGCATTTGCAGTGGAATTAAGTCCTAAATTTTCCCATTATTCAGAGGAGCAGGAATGACTGAAAACACGGAGCTTTTAACTGTTGCTTCCTTATAAAAACTTGTAGAATCTGCGTGTGCTACATCTTACATTACCACCCCCCCGTGCCCGGTCCTGTCACTGAGGAGTGAAGTGGGGCAGCGGGCGGGTTGTTAGTACGCTTAATGCTTTCCTACGAAGTCCGGTATTTTGGAACTATGTTAAGTGAAAACAACTAATAAGTCTAACATATGCACCACTTCCTTATCCTGTTAGTAGGGGAGCCGTTTCTCCCAGGCAGCCTGATTTAGTCCATTAAAAAAACCCCAAACAAAACCAGCCCCCACCCCCTCCCCCCCAACCCTGTCCTTTAAAAACAAACAAAAAAGCTCAGTATATATTTTATATATTTTAAGAGATGGACACCACCGTCCTGCTGCTGAGTAAGCGGGGTGGCCAGTTCCTGACGCTCAAGAAAAGCGATCTGAAGAAACGTTACAAGCATATAAAATTCCTTGGAAAAAGCAAACATCCCGAGCTTCCCGCATTCATTACTGCACATACGTCAAGGTAAAACGAATTCTTAATGCCATTTGCTGAAGAGGGGAGCTATGGGATGTCAATTTGAAAATAAATACAAAAGTCAAATTGCTTCGGTACAGAAGGACATCCGAAGTCAGCCTTTGAAAAAAATATTCACATTTAGAAAGTGCCATTGCAAATATACAGCAAAACTAATCTGCCTTAAAAATGACGCTTCACAGCCCTATCAAAAGTGCCACCTTTTGAACATGAGTTCACTTTAAAACATTGCACAGCTAAAAACAATGCATAAACAAAATTCCCTACCTTTGTACAACAAGGTGCCCGAGCGTTAAAGCAAAACAACGTGATGGTTTTCAGGGGCACGCGAAACATCCTGACCGTGGAAAGAATCCGTTCAGATAGCTTCCTTCAGGGCTTAAAAAGACTTTTCCCATCTTCCCTTTCCAAGCGGAACTGGACTTTGCTGGAATATTACTTGTGAGTCATTATTTTTGCAGAGGTCGTTACTGTAAAAGCCAGGACACCGCTGGTATGGTTATCTTGGGGCCGCGCTCCCGCGTCCGAGGCACGTACAGCGTTCCAGTCCAAAGGTACGGTGGTAAAGCACTGACGGGAACAGCGTAGGTGGACTGGTCAGAGCAAACGGATTTAAATACCTGCTGTGAGGCAGAAAGCCGCATTAGGGGTGCGTTCTCCAAGCACCAAGACGCTCTTCGGCTGCTTGCGGAAGCCTGGAGCCGGATCGCTTGCCTTGTGATTAGCGTAACCGTGGGGCGAGGCTGGGTCGCGGGGCTCGAAGGGTCCCCCACTGCGGCGGGCGCCTCTCCTCCCGCCCCTTCCTGCCAAGCGCAAAGGCCCGCGCAGCCTGGCGGGAGGCGGCCGCGGGGTGGGAAGGCAGGTGCCGGCTGACGGCACGTGCAGCGGCCGGCGAAGCCCCGCGATGCGCTGAGCCCGGCCCCGCGGAGCAGCAGAGAGGGGACACCTGGGCTGAGGCACCGGGCTCAGTGAGACCCTCTGTCGTTCGCTACGTCTTGCAGTCGTCTTAACAGAGCGGTGTGATTCTCCTGACAGATCCGCTTAGCTGGTGCTTCAGTACCATCTTCTAAGAGAATGCCTCTCTTCTTCGTCGGAGTTTCTCCCGTTCTAACCATGCTGTTAATTTCCTTTAGCCTCTGGAGAGAGGAGGGGGGAAAAAAGTAGAATTATCTCTCATTATTGTGACTATCAAAATATAAAGCGAACTTTTTGCTAATTGCATTACCATGGGATTCCCGACGCTTTATTTCTGGAGACCTGTGCTGTACAGGGTGCTTCCCGTGACAGACTAATCACTGGGCTGCTCTTTCCATTACTGTGCGCCAGAGTCTTACTCGCACTCAAGCAAACGTGTTGTTTCAGCACCTGCAGAGCAGAAGGGCCTTCCACCCGCCGTTACAACTGTCACCTTGCACCACAGACGCAACAGCTCCTAGCTAGAACGAAGATGCTTCTCCAGGAAGACTTCTACTTCAGTCGTGGTGCCCAGAGATGACAGGATTCAGCCTATTGCATACGCACCTGGTAAGTCTCTTCCCGAGCCACATGGAGGCTTTTCCCCCTCGGGTAGATAAGAGCATGTGATTGTACTCAATGTCCCGCTCTTTGAACAGTCTCCGCACGGAGTAACCCACCCGTTACCTGAGCGCAAAGGGTGCCGCGGCCACGCCTCCCCCGTCTTTCATGAGTACCAGTACAGAGAGTAACGCTTAAAAGTACCCGAGTGGCTGGGACACCCAATTGCTTTACAACATCTTAGATACCTGAACGGACAGTTTGAAGAGCGTTAGGTGACAAAGTACCCGTTAAACAATGTAAACGGCAACGTGTGTTGCACAATCTTCTCTAATGTCGCTAACAAAAAGAAAAGGTAGAATTAAGGATTTATAAAAGCAAATTAACACCCTTCATCTCACCTTAGAGGGGCTGCTGCTGAAATAATAGAATATTTTCTCTCGAGGAGAGAGAGTCGACTCATTTTTGTGTGGCGAGATGTACACTGGGTGATTCTGGGACAGCTGTATTCTGCGAGGGGAGCCAATCCTCACAAAGGGGTAGGGCGAGAGCGGCGGAGAATCGGTCTGCTCGAGAGAAAAGGAAAATCACTCAATAGCTGCTATCTGATCTCGGGTGTTACTGCAGGAAGGCTTTTCTAAGTCAGTCACCTTAAACACAGTTCAGTCTCTTTCCCCTGACGGCACACCGTACAGACTTAGAACACATGCAAGCTTTGTCGTGTTGTAAGGCCAGATTAGTATCTTATTTATTTACTTTTCCAACCCTGTCTGAGGCCGGCGGGTGACACTGCTCGATGCTGTGTATTTCGTACAGGAGGAAACAGCAAACAGGCATCGAAAGTACTTAGTGTTTCAGCAGCAGAGCATGTCCTTGAAGTGAAATTACTGTCATCCAAATATAGTCCCTTGAATTTGCCTACAGTGCGGTGAGCTAAGAGTACTTACTGCATGTACAGGTGAAAAAGATCGATTCACTCATGAAAAGCACAGAACGTAACTTACTGCATTTGACGTATACTTCAGGGCAAATTCTTTAATCTGCTCGATGTAGATGTTGTTATAGAATTGTATAAGGTCCCCTCGCTCTTCCTCCTCCGTGTCGCTGTTGGCGCCCGTCAGGCGGGTGGGGGTGGGGGGAGCGCTGTTGGGATGTGGGACGGGCAGGGTGCTGCTGGATCGCATGACCGGGCTGGAGTCTCTGCTGGCTGCAGGGGCGAGAGAGTCGCGGCTTTACTCACCCTCAGCACCCGCTTTCATCCCAGACTCTCGGCTGCACGCAGAAGCTGCCCTCCAGATGCCCAAACCGCACTACAGCGACCGCGACTGGTGTCACCATCAGCAACGCTGACTTTGCTCCCTGAGCATCTTTCCTTGCAAAAGAGCAGTCTGCTGTTAAAGACCAACAATCTGCTGAGCGTGTGTGTGGAAACACGTTCCGCTTCTGACTTCTTACTGGATAAACTGCAAGTGGCTTTTCTGGATAAGGCGAGTTTTGTCACAATATAAGCAGAGCTAAAACTCCATTTTTCAGGCACTTGTGCTACACTTTTAACAGTAGCTCTTTCTTGTTGCCAGCTGGCAGAGTTTCAAATAAGGAACAGCAGTCTTTTTCAGCTAGTAGTACAAATATTTGGCTTGGTAATACTTCCTGCTGGTTTAATGTGGGAAATTGCAAAACACGTATAACTTTTTCCTCCCCTCCCTGCCACCTCTCTGTGACAGAAAACATTAATACCTACAGTTTAAACTGTCATCTATTAAATACCTTGAAAGGCGGTGGTAGGAATATACAGCATCCCTTATTTGTTTTCCTTTGCAAAAGTTAATTCAAAGAAAATGTGTCAGTTCAAGTATCAAGGAAAGAAGCTTCAGAGATGTCAGGCTAAAATAGATGTGGTGGGTGGCCAGTCTGGTCTTATCTCTGAAGACAGCCAGCTGCTGCTTCTCAGCTACAATATTAACAGAAACTGCTGCAGCTCCGTGACTGTGCTAAGTAAAGAGTCACAGTGAAGAAGGGCTAGCACTGATTTCCTTTCGTTCCACACGGACGTGTTCTTTGGCGCACAAACGGAACCCGGGACTTACCAGCCCTGGTGGCCGACTCTTAAGGTAGGCGCGTGTGGGGATGGATGCAAAACTGCCGAAGTGGGTGTAATGTTAAGCCTGAGTTATAGCAACTCTTAAACACTATCAATGTATTCTTAATCGTGTCCAAGTTCACCGAGGACGGAACCATTTGGGGGGGTGACACAAAATCCAACTCTGTGCACACTGGTTTGGCAATGGAATTAAACCCCAACAGGTGGAGTTTGGAATCACTCACTCCTTTCTTTGTTTCTCTCTCTACTTCTGTCTGTAGGCGAGCTCTGCTGGCTGCTGCTATCGCTGCTGCCGGAGCGGCGGCGGCGCCTCCTGCCCTTTATCAGGACGCTGCGATATACCTGCAGGGAAAAAGAGGAGCACAACGAAGGAAGGATGATGAGGTGGGCAGTTACGTAGCCAGGAAACAACAGCCTGCCTGATATATCTGCTTTTTAGACACTTCATCATGGTACCAAATTGCTTCTTACAGGGAAAATACAGCCAACTAACTCAGCGGAGTACTATCCAACAGGCACCGCTCCTCAGGTTTTAAGTAAAGATATTTTCTATTTTGGATGTAGTTTAGCATAAAAAGCTCTCAGTAGTGCAGGATTTCGGAGACGAGTGCTGTCTTTTGAGGAGAACGGCTCACAGACTGCATTCACTGAATACTAACTGTTACTTTAAAAAGCGATCCATCCCTAAAACAGAACTAAGGCAGTTAATAAACCGGACACCGCGTTGTTTAATACAACTGCACTTACATGACTCTTGGCTTGTGGTTGTGTCCGATAGCAGCGCATGATGTTCTGAAACGATCGGTCTTCCTTCGTAACCTAAGAGGAGATGAACAGGAAAGGTTAATAGCTCGGGGGGGGGGGGGTGTGTGTCTGTGCGTTGTTGTGTGTGTTGTTTGGTTGGGTTTGGATTTTTTTGAGGAATTGTAATCTTTGGAATATTAAGTCTTAAAGAAGTTTTTTGTTTGTTTTTTCTTTACCCACACCTTACCTTGGCCATTACATAGATGGCACACATCAGCAGCTGATCCAAATGTCTGTCCATCATGATTTCAGGGCAGTGCACCAAGGAATACTCAAAACATGTCCAGATCTTCTTCCGCAGCTCATCAGATATATCGAGTTTGACACAGAGATCTCTCAGCCGAACGCTAGCTAAATGATACACCTGTGAAACGGAGACACTGCTTTTCTTACCCAGCCAGAGGGTAGTTCAGACTTGCACACCCTCTAGAACTTGTGCAAATGATAAGCCAAAAGAAGAATAACTAGATTTAACTTTTGTCCTTCCAAGACACAGACATTCTCGGTACTGGTGTTGATCCCAAGACAACATTGGTTTGAAGCATAAATTCGGAGTTGTCCTGAGTGCAGGAAGGGCTCTGCGTAGCCTACAGAAACCACTGTATTGAATAAACCAGAATCTCTCAAAGGTGAATTTCTTTCTTTTTAAGAGCCTTAAAGAAAATGGACACCTTTAAGTGCCTGCTGGCCAAGTACATAATCTGCTTCACAACGTATGGTGGCTGTGGCGATAGTCTGCTCCTTTGCTGCATAAGGAAACTACTCTTCAGGTATGTGCATCTTATTGTTACTAATGATATATATTTTAAAAACCACTGTACCAAAACACAAACTAAGCAAAGCACAAATCAGTCTGAAAGGTACCTTTCTGAAGAAGAGTGACAGTGAGCCCATCTTCCGGGGCCTGCTGGACGTGGCAGCGGGGAAGGGCTGGGTTTGCCTGTGCTCTCCAGGCGAGACCTGCTGAACAGTTAACTGGCTGGGGAGCTGCAGCGTTGCCCCCGTCATCGGCGCGTTCAGGGTGCCGGCAAGAGTCTGGGCGCTGAGGGGCTGAATGGGACCGGAGACGGCCTGCGGCTGGGTGCCCACATTCACCTGGACTGGGAAGAAAGTTATGCCTCCATTTTCATTGGCAATACCTGTAATTTGAGAGAGAGAGTCTGAAATGAGAGCAAGTTTGGGAGGTGGGGTGGGGTGGTGGTGTTTGTCGTTGTGTTTGTAATTTTTAAATAATTCAGTAATTCTTTTATTAGTTGCTTACAACCATAACTATATATTTAGTATGTTATATATGAAATTTGTTTCATCAAAATACTTTGTGCTTTTCATTGTAAGGAGATAATGAAATTGAACTAAGTTTTTAATCTACTACAGCTTTCATTGCGTGCCAGTTCAGGAAGGAAGGCTTACTGAAATAACCAAATTTTAAAAAATAGATGTTGGCAGTCAGAACATCCCTGTGCCGTACATGTTCTGAGTCTAAATTCTGCTCATCTATTTATACAATTTTTCCCAATTGCAAATACTTAAACATACTTTCTCTCCCCTGGCGTCCTGTTCCCCTCCTACCCCTTGCTGTGTACTAATACTCTGAGGGGAACAAGCCTGACTAGTTCTCCAGCGGCTTTTCTCTCACCTTGCACTGGTATTGTAACAGTTTGCCCGTTATTGGCCGTTACGGTGGCCGTTGCCACTGTAACCAGCGTCTGGCCGGGCACTGGCGTTACTGACATGGCTTCGGGATTCATGTTCTGCACAGGCACCGTGTTCACCACCGGCTGTTGGGAAACTCTCACTGGAGTTCCGCTGTCGGAGGCGTTATCGTTGTCCACAAACAGTCTTCTCCTTGTAGGATTGGCTGTAGGAGAACTGTATCTGTCATACAGGGTAGTTGGAGAGGATGAAAGGCCTGTGGATTAAACACACACACACGTGTATATTTAACTCTTGTTGTATAATCCCTTATTATACAAATACGTGACAGAAATGTAATGAAAACCAAAATATGTCATGCAAAGCTCTTCAGGAAACATTTTTAAAAATTCCTTGTGTCTAGATTTGTGGCTTACAGATTGCTTTTGGAGATGACTTCATCGCAAATAATGCCGTGTTTCATCTTTTTCTAAGCTAACGTATTATGTTTTATTTTTCCAGAGAAAAAGTTCAAGACTTCCCATAACTAAATCTATAGCGGAGCTTCTACTCTGGTATAACAACAAAGCAAACTGTTTAAGTGCTACTGATTAGAACATAAGTAATGTGTGTATGTGTAAATATCATTTAACATATACATATGTATGCATACCTATATACAGTTCATACATAACCTCCTGAAAACACCCTGTCAGAACAGTGGTTTGTTCACACTGAAATAACGAACGCGTCAGTCTTGGACATCCGACCTAACTGTGGGAGTTGCAATAGAAATGCCGTTTACAAGTGTGCTTCCCATTACCCGTACGTTGACATTAAAGCAGCTTCCTTGCTGCACGTCACTGAGACCAGGGCTTTAATTTTTAAATCCAAGCGGTTCAAGTATGTTGTGCTGGAAACAAGTCTCACCTTTTCCTAGTCCTCCCGTTTCAGCGCGAACCTCGTTTATTCGTCTTGGTGTCAATGGGGAACCTACAACGCTGTTCCCAGCAGATCTCTCAAAATACTGAGGTGGCATTACCTGAAATATTTATACTTTTATTAGAGTGTCTGTATCACAGATTGACTACATAACAGATTTTTAAAAGCTGCTGCACTGCAAATTTTGAATTGCAAAACTGTATGGAAAAAAATAAGAACATTGAAAAACTTACCATCAGCCTAACTAAAACTTTGTAGCGATTGTACTACTCTAGAAGATACAGTACTGTACTAATCTTTCTGCGACTACAATTAAAGTCTGCACTGTTTACCAGGTTCCTTCTTGTCTGGTGGTCTTTTAAAGTGTAAGTGACTGGCCTGAACCTCCCCTGGTTGTCCATTTTGTCGGTGGTTCTGCTCTGCAAATACTGGGTGAGAGTCATCTCAGCCGCACGTCTCGGTTTTGGCTGTCTCTACAGAGATGTCCGTGAGCAGGCCAGAGCACGCTACATGTACTATTTTCCTGGTACTCCTTAGCTTGTTGGCCGTGTAAAGCCTCTCCTTCAGGGTGTAACGTCCACTCTCTACCATCCCGTCCAATTAGGAAAACGATGTGAAACATACAAAGAAGTGCTCACCTCTTCACAAGTAGGAACTTTGTTTTCATTGTCTCTGATTCTGTCCCACAATATGGATTCCTGTTTCCAAGCCATACTTTCCAAGATCTGTTCTTCAATATGATTAAGGTGTTTTACTACTTCCCGACAAAGGCCATCCTCTGCTCTAATAAAAACCTCGATTACCTGTATGGTGGATAATCATGAGCAACATAAGAAGGTATTTGTTTTATATATTTCTTCTTACAGAAAGATCTAATTCCTGATTTTCAAGGAAGAGGAGACTATTAGAAATATTCAGGCTCCATTACTGTGACTCAATCATAGGCTGTCGTGCAGTTTTATCAGAAGACAGATGTCTGTATGTTTCTAAACAAGCGAGCAGGGCAAGCGCTGTTGCAGAATAGCTGCAACAAGAGCTCGTGATAAAATGAAAATCCCTTGGTTACTAATAGGTACTTGGATACTGCTCCTGTGTGTGTTGAACTGCTGACCGTAGTTTGATTTTTAAATGCCCAAGACACACACTTGGGTAATATTTTTTCAATACAAAAAGAGGCAAAGCTGAGAACGAAGTGTTAATGCGTAAGTTAACACCTAGGTAAGGAGATGATTACTTACTTAATATAAGTCAATAGAGTACTCATGACTTGATAAGCATTTCTAGCTATCAAACACTTTACCTTATAAAAATGATAAACTGGAATGTCAAATATTTCAGTGATGAACGGGAAGTTTCCAGGTGGCTTGTATGTAAAGGTAATTATCTCGAGGCAACACGCCAGCAGCGATCTGTGAAACACGTCTTGCTCCAGTATTGCCTGCAAGAGAGTTGCAGATTTTAATACTGCATTTACAGTGTAACTATAGAAGAGTAAAACGCTTTCTATTCTGCCTCCACAGCAAGATTATCACACTTACAAAAAGAGATCTTACTTTGTAAGAGACAGGGCAGAATCCAAAATGAGACATCTTGACTCATTAAAAATTTCATATACCTCGGTGTTTGCAAACACCACTGATTTGTTGTACACTCTTCCATTCGGGGGTACTTACAGGCTACTTCTCAGAGATTGTCCCTCATTTTAATTAGCTGTCTATTCTGCTCTACAACTGTGTTCCTTTTTTGTAGCTCCAACTTTAAAAATGAGGTACAATTTGATCAGTTTTCCTTACGGATAAGTCAGTGTCTCCCAGCCTCCTCCTCTCTTGCTCAATGACTGACTCCAAGACCTTGTAGTACAGCACCTCAGCACGACGAAAATGCTTACTAGCAACATCTGCAGGAATTTTAAATAGAAACAATACTGTGAAATGCAATAAAAAAAAGTATATTCTTTATCTTAAGCTATAGAGATACAACAGTTTAGTAGCTTGTGGGGATTTCTGTGCTGCTGTGGCTACAACACTTTCAGGACTAAATCAGTTAATTTAAAGCTAACGTACTTAGGAATCGCTCTCCTCTGCCGCACTGACTTGTGAATGCAGAGCAGAAAACCCCAGGTTTTGATGGAAACACTATATATAAAACACTTTTAATTGCTACAATATACATATTTCAAGTTCAGAAAATGCATTGTTTGAAAAGTATATCTGTATGGATCCAACTTGCACTGTGCGAGAGACAACACCGAGGCAACTATGCTGCCAAGAATGAATACAAGTAAGCGAGGCCCTGTTAACAAACAAGGTCAAGAGCATCTTCCTCATTTTTAATCCATCTTCACGCGCTTCACAAATCTTGACAACTTGGCAAATCATACTTTGTGTTTATACCGGCAGGATTTAAATAACACCTGTACTAACCCATCCTTGTGTGCAAGCCAAAACTGCTGTCGGACTTCTAAAGACTACAGTCAAGCAGATCTGTCATTACTGCCACAGAACTCCGTGCCATCGCTGTTCTTGTAACAGAGAAAAGCGTACCCTTAAGAGTGCTTTCGTTTCCCTTCCGTAGAACTGGAAGTATCATCAAATTCCAGTAAGCTAAGGCTGATTATAAAACTGTGTGCAGGGTTGAAATTTGCCCTGCCTTAAGAATACCAGGAAAAGACAAAAGTAATAGAAAAGACTCTTGTGCTAAAGCATAACCTGTAAGTAAAACTAAGTTACTTACAAGACATAAGAATTAAAATGCCTGTAAACATGTTTATCTGTGTAAGTAAAATGTTTCCCACCTTTGGAAAAATTACTGAATTCTCCTTCCGCCTGCATGCTCTGGCAGTATACGTCATACATTTCTTTTACTCTGTTTGTGATAGATTGAGAAGGATCTCTGGAACATGCCCTGAAAACAAAAACTCAAGATTTTCAACATACTACTCCTACTAAGACAAAAAAAACCCCCAACAAACCAAAAACAAACGAAACAAAACAAAACCCCACAAAAACCAACCAACCAAAACCAACAAACACCCCTACAACTATTTTTATCATATGATTAAAGCATGAAACTCTCAATGTCTTGCACAGCAATACGGACGCACCCGTACGTGCCTCACTGTGTACGTACTGTAGAATGTCCACAGCACGTTATTACCGTTACTGGACATACTGCAGCAGATACGCACATCTTTTCATGATCAGGGATAAACAAACGGTGTTTTCCACGTGATATAAAAATTGTTTTAAAAATATATTGTACCCGAGGCAACAGTTTATCTACATGGAGAACAGATTTTGTTTTGAATCTTCTGCAGTGTGGAGTGATTTGCTAGGTAGTGACATTTGCGAAGTAGGAAGAAGTCCTGAAAATTTTGTATTAGCAGTTTGCTGTTAGAGAAGCTCAGAACTGTTGGGTTTAAAATGTTTTACGTTCTTATAGCCATCAATCTCTTAGGGACAAAGGTGTCTAAATAAAGAGAACAAAGTCTTTTGAAATGTAAAGGTCTCTCTGGGTCCTGTTTTACTCCAGAACCTTTCAAGACTGACGCACATCGTAAATTACACTGTTTAGCATTGACATTTGTTATTAAAACTATTTAAAAATTAGAATTATTTGGTTAGCTAAACATCACACTTACCTGAGAATTTGCTCCAGGTTTTCACTGGGGGCATTTTTCAGTCCTGCCAGCATCGTATGGAGGCGGCTCAAACTGTATGTTGCTATGGAAACGGGTGTCACATATGGGTTGCTCTCTTTAACATACTTCCGGCCAGTAAGTGGGGTTGTAATCCTAAGTGATTTGGACTAAAAAGATAAAAAATAAGCATATAACTGTACTTTATTATAAAACTTAGATACAGGTCATAACCTAGAAGCGTCAATCTGTACAACTCTTACCCTGAGTTATGATATATGCCTGGAAAAAATGGCTAGGAACCAAACAGCCCAAACTAGTCCATGTCTCAGATAACAGCCAGCAATGAAAGATTTATCTGTGCCACTTGGATGTTTGTATCAAATAGTACTGAAGAGACGTATAAACAGAGAGGATGTGACCTCACACTGAAATGCAGATACTGGGAGTGAAGTGTGAAACAACCAGGCCAACCTAAAATCACCCCAAAACCCCCCAGCAGTCCCCTCCTATCCCTCGAGTCCCGAAGGCAGCTGTAGCTCACAGGGAAAGTGTACTGAGCCAGGGTTTCCTTGCAGCGGGTTTAACTCTTACACGAAAAGTCCTCCTGAATGTAACAATCAGCTTTTTAATTCCTTTGCATCAGATCAAGTCATCACATCAAAATAATTTAACATCAAGGATGTTCCTTCAATTAGTGTATGGCAAAACCATTGCATCTGCTAATTATCTAACCACACAACTGCTTAACCAAGAAATGTTTTCCTCATTTTAATGAATACATTACATTTTGCAGTCTTTTCACCATTAAGTCCAGCCCCCGGTACTCCTCCCGAGTGTGTTTTACGCGTGTTTCCGTACCCTACCAGGCGAGACGGTTCCCCTGGCACTGCCCAAGCATGCAACAGCACAGGCGTCGCGGCTGCAAGCTGCTCTTACAGGCCACGCTGTTTCATCGCTACAGAAACCCCCAAGTCACACACGCAGGCCTGTGCCGGCACAACTTAGTGGTTGACTATTTCTTTAGATAGATCAGAAGCAAAGAATTAACTACTCGCGCTGGTTTTGCAGATAAGGTTATTTTGATCTTTTCTCCCAAGAATGCCGAGAGCCATGAACCAACTCTCGCTCTGGAAAAAGATCACATAACTATTTCGGTGATCTAGACTGTTTTACCCTTTTGCTCTCTGTACTCTAATTGTGCTAATAAAGCTTATGTCCTTCTTTATTTGCCTGTCTGATATCCTTCCTCCTGTAAGATATCTTTTCCATCTTCAGGAACATTTTGATATTCTGTAATCATAGGTATATATGTCTGCATCCAAAGCCAGCGCCTGTTTTTCAAAAGCTACTCTAGTCACACGAAGGCCCTGATAATTTTATAGGTCCTCACTTTACTGTTCTGAAACATGTAGTGTTCTTTATCCTCAAAGACCATATTCTGTGCTGTTTTATTAGTCATATATAAAGACGTATCTCTGTATCATGCTTTTAGGCAAGCCAGGTGAAAACCATTCCCTAGTGATTTAACTAAACCTGTAAACAGATGTAATATTAACACCTGAAGCATATCTGTTAAAAGGAAACAAAAGGAATGCACAGAGCAAAGCGCTGAGCCGCGTTGCACATGCTAAACAACACAGCTCTGCCCGTGGCACACAGATGTGAGGGAAGGGGAGGCCGGACAGGCAGGTCCAGAGGGCCCCGACAGCTGCAGGACAATTCAGCACCTGCCAAACCACCACGGAGAATTGCCCGTTCTGCTGCGCTTGAAAATCTCACCTAAAGATTTACCTGAAGATACCTCTTTAGGTAATTACTTAAATATTATCTAGACTGGATATAACCAAAGAAAACCCAAATGCATGGAGAAATTCTGTCCAAAAAACCCCAGAGTAAACAATATATCTAATAAATTACAAAATCTAACTCAGTTGTGCTGTGTACACTCCCAGATCAACTTTAAACAATAAAGATGGTAATACTTTAGTAGCTGCTTCTCTTCATCATCTTCATCTCAACTCATTCTCCATACAAAAACAGCACCACAGACCACGCCATACTCACCCTGTCAAAGTGTTGCTGCAAATTGTGCTTCACTTGTACTCTTTCAGCTGTTTCCATTCCCGAAGCTGTATTTAAGCACCTTGTGAGAGTTCCAATTTCTTCATCTGCATCCTCCCCAAGAAATATTCGCTCATCGAGATTTCCTACTGACAACACATACTCCTCGTAGGCCTTGTTGATGGCTTTGCTACGACAGAAAGGAAAAGACAGATACAACCCCCTCTTTATGCAGACAGGGCTTTGCTCACCGGCTTACTGAATGAACACAGTTCTGGCCTGTTGGAAGTCTACTTCAGAACTTCTTGTAACCTTGACTTAAGCATTGGGGCTCCTTTAAAATCTACAGTATCTTAAACACGACAGCGGCAAGGCCGTTATCTTTGCACTATATCTGATGGCTTGCCATTTAGCACGGCTGCAGGAGGAACACAATAAAATACTGAGAACTCGTATTTGGCTGGAAACTCCTCAAAACTTACGCAGCATCACATCCTCATAAACTACGCTTACCATTTTCATACCATTTAAAAGAAAGCAAGTCCTACTCATAAGCATCTCTAAGTTTATAAAGAAAAAAATACCACCAAACCCAATTTTTTCTCCCACTTCCCACTCATTCAGCGTGCTCCCACACCTTTTTCATACTCAGTTATATAAAAAAAAAAAAAAAAAATTTGAGGAAACACCGAAACATGAAAGCAGACATCAAGTAACACCATCCTGAAGAATCATTCCTCTTTCAGATATGCCTCAGACTGTACCACCTCAAAGAAAAGGAACTGAAACGCAGTGTAATCTATAAACATTAATAAATACGCAAGTGATCTAGCTAGTATTACTGTTAAGATACAGATAATAACGCAAGTGCAATTGTATTACAATTCAGAGGGATACTAATGGAAACCAAACCCCGAACACAGCGACTCACAAGCTATCTCCAAAGTTCCCAGGATCTAGAAATCCAGTCAGATTTTCATCTTTTCCTTTTAAAAGCTGCAAGACAGTTAAGAACAAAGGATGGGCATTTCAGTTCCGAAAAAGGTTTTTAAGATAACGCAAGGAGAAATTTTTCTACATTGCAAATTTGTTGACCAACCTTTTTGTCGAAAAGTTTCCGAATATACGGCTTCCAAAAATGTTCCTTTATGCCTTTTGCTTCTAAAACTAGTCCATAATGTAATGAACACAGTTTTTCAATGATGCAGGGAGGATCAGGTGATACTTTATAATCCTTACTATGAAAGTCTTCAGGCAGACCTACAATTAAGAATACTATAGTATTTAATTTTGCAAATTCACATCCTGTCTTCTTAGTAAACTTAAATGCTATGCTGTGTAGTCTAGGTAGCGTGAAATTAAAATGGTAAACTAATTGGTTCTCTTGAAAGAATTATTAATTATACAACACCCACTCAATTTGATAATGTTATCAAAACTCAATTTTGAGTCAGAGATTTAAAAAAAATAGAGTGATAAAATTTAAAAATACCAGTTCTAATAAAAAACAAATCAAACACTTGTGAGCTGTAAAATTTATTCAAATAAATTTGAGATAATGGTCCCAGTTCATATCCGAACCACTACAAAGTAAATGCGAATACTGTACAGCGCTGAAGATGAAGTATAAGCCTGGAAAGAATTACATCAGAAATTCAATGGAAACCTCTCCCCATTCATTCGCATTTGTGGTTATCAAGTCAACCTACATTTCCATTCTCTTCAGAAAGAGAACAGCAACAATCCAGAAATGAGAGAGAAACAATCAAGTTGCCACTCTCATTTTTGAGCACTGGATCTTTCCAAACTGCTGCCTCCCGGGAACTCTCCAGTCTGACTGTGTCCAGGAACGACTGCGTCATTATGTGCTCTTTCACTGACATTAAAATGTCATTAACTGAAATTTTTACTTTGGAACTTCCTTCAATGGTATTTCCATAGTAGATTAAATTCTTGACTTACTACATCATTGGCAAAATTCAGCAGTCTGTTATTACATACTACATTAACAGAAATCTAACTGTGTAGCCAGATACAGAAAATATTAATTCCCACATATTTCAAATCAATATTATTCAATTTATTCTCTGCCATATAGATTCAGACTAATTTCAGTAGCCTTAGAAGTTCTTGCAGGCTTTGGATAAATAGGTTTTTTCAACATACCTTTAAAATTAGGATTCAGAAGTTCTTTCCGGTTAGGACACTGGAGAGCATTTCCATACACTAGATCCAAAGCACATAACAAGAGATGGTAGGAATTGACCAAGTCATCACTGATCATAGGAAAATTACCTTCAGTATTAGAAAGACATAAGAGATTAATTAAAATTAGCATAGATTTAAAATTCTTTTAACCAAGAAACTGTTGAGATCTGTATGACAATCAATAAGGGAGTCTCGGAAACACAGCCTTTGGGGATTATAAATATCTGGATAGAAACGCAGGTAGTAAAACAGATACACGCTTAATAAAATACAGCAAATATAATAGCAAAATATGTTTTCAGGAACAGCAGCAATTGTGTAGGAACTCAAATATATCGTGCTGTTTTGAAAACAAACCTTACCAAAACGTTGATGAACGCGACACTGCGGACTCCCTCATTCACAGCAATCTGACTAATCAGCGCATACGTAACTTGAAGCAGCATGAACTGTATAATGCAAACTGCCTCAAGGAAGAAAAATTTGTTACCATAACTCTGGCAACGCAAGTGCCACTGTCTGGCAGCGTTACGTCCTTCAACAGATTCTTACTCCACCTGCCTGAAGCAGAGTCTTGCTCTAAAGGCACACAAGGGGGAGGAAAGGGTTCTGACTGAGACTTTCCTTTTCCCCAATTCTGCATTGCTGTGAAGTGTTGCAAAGAACTTTAACTTTTGCTAAGCTACACCCAAGTGTTTGGATGTCCTAGAAAAAGCAAGCGCCACCCTCTCCTGCAACTCCCCCTGTTCTCCAGAATAAATCTATATGCAACTCAAAGTCAGGAGATTATTTTTCTTTACCAATCTGTTTTCTTTACAAAAATTCTGTTGGGAGCACGCTCATTACAAACAGTAATAAATTTAACTTTATTTCTCTTGTGCTTTACAAAAGAGTTGGAATGTGTATCCCTGATCTGGTTTACAATGTAGCTTTATTTCATACACCTCTAAAGTATTTTTTATTTATCATCTTCCTGTAGAAAAGAATCCTTGTAACCTCTCACTCTTTTATCACCTTTCACAAAGATTCTATTCAGATTCATTACTCTTTACTGAACTCATTTAGGTTTATAATATTCCTTTAGAGGAATGGCCATAGCTAAAGAGTCTTGTAAAATAAACTATACCATTAATTAATACCATAAATCACAATTCCATGAATTTATATGCACAGCATGATTTTCTATCACTTTTTCAATACTAATAACTCTTCTACTCCCCCCACCCCACCCAGGTAAGCTCCAAATCACTTAGCTGAGCCCACTATGAAGAACAGGTTTAAATCCTTGAAGAAATCTATCCTATTGGATATATACACACTCACTTACAACACATCAAAATGTATATATGATTAAAGAATGTTTCTGAATTATGCCGTTACTTTTCTACCAGTAATGTACTAGTTTGTTCAAATTTACATTCAATTTTCTGATTCCATGTTTGTTAAAAGAAAAAATAATTTCAATGCAGATAATTGGAACTATTTAAAAGAATGAAGCCTACATGAAATTTGTATTAACTGTACACATTTATCAGTTATTTCCATATCATTAAAAGGTCCAGAGCAAAGCAATGAAGGTCCTAACTACAATAGCAAAATGTTAATCAGGAAAAATCTTAAAGAAGTAACTCTCATAACATAGGTTCACTTTCATAACCATCAAGTCTAGCATGGCAATCGTTACTGTCAGCAGGGTCAAAAAGAAATCTAATTCTACAGTACCAGTAGTTTCACACAAATGATTTGTCAATGACATTTCAAACAATAGCTTACTACTCCCTTTCACAACCTAGTACCAAATAATAAAAAACCAGTTATCTCTGTGCAGCAGAGACACATTTTTTTTCATTTCCATTTTAAAGAAAGAAAAAAAGTCAAGATCGAGAGTTTAAAGCGAAATTCTTACAAATAGTATGCAAGAACTGCAGTATCGCTAAAGAAAGTCACTCTCTTACTTTGCAGCGTATACCAAAGGTACAAACGAGATCTGTACTTTCTGCATTTGTGAAACTGAGCGCAATGATCTCCAGGCTTGCAGAAATATCACAGAGACAAGCCTGAACTTGCCACTGATGTGCGGTTGCCACGATAAGGATTACTGCCAACCCTCAAAACAGTGAACAAAACTTAACATGAATATTTAATGCCTTAAATGGTCAACATTTAGTTTATTAAAATGTGGCAGCACAAAAACGTAAATCTAACACTAGTCACTTACTAATTTTACAGTTCATAATTACCGTAAATTTTCCTTTTTCTTGTAAAACTGAAGTGACTGTGTTATCAGCATGGTATTCTCTACAAAGTTAATTTGTATGTCTGAAACTGCTCATCAATTAACATGTGGTTAATTGATGATGTAGTTACTCAAACATATTAACCAATAATTTAGCAATAGGAAGACTCAGAAAGTCCCTTTGCACCTTGTCATCTGTCCAATCTACCCATAGAAGTGAGGATTTTACAGAAGGGAAAAGAAAAATCTGTGATTTTTCAGACTGACCTACTTACTCTCTCAGCTGCCTAACTGTGCTAAAGAAGTAAAGTACAGTACTAACTCTCCTCTGGACTCAGCGGAATGTGAACAGATATTTCATACTACTTGAGACCGCTATTCGGGACTGAAAAAAAAAACGGGGGGGGGCGGGGTGGGTGAAAATCGTATTGTGTTTCAGGGTTGCAAGCAACAGACTTGTTTGGGAAAGATTTCTCTTCCCCAATAAAGTGGAATTTGCAGCCTATTGGAAAAAGGCATCTTCTAGCTCGGATACAGTGTTCAGTACAGCACTCGTGCAATACCACACCCTTCTTGATCTTTGTACAAAGACGTGACGGTGAGGGTCTGGTAATATTGCCAGTAACCGTTCCAAAAGGGAGCTGCTGGCAACCCGCTGCAATGTGGCACGGTGTAGAAAGAAAGGCTAATCTGTATTGAGCAAAATCGGTGCCAGATAATTCAATATTGTGACAGCCTACCCTGTCCTATCCTCAAAAGCAGCCAATTAAGGAAATCACAGCACACTGCAGGAATCTTAACACTGATTTACTTTTAAATTGGAAAAAAAACCCCAAACCACCACACATACCAAAACCAAAACAAAATTCCTCTTATCCCTTTCCTTGTAGAAATTTAACTAGTAGTTTTCTTCTACTAGAAGTTATCATACGAAAAAAATACAAAAAGTCTGGAAATTATCAAGGGACCTGAATCTACAAAGACGTTCTTTCAGTGAGGAATATAAATCTTGTCTTTATTTTCTTCAAAACACTATCTTACTTATACAGAATTCCCAGTGAACACTCATCCAAGCAGTACCTGAATAAAGCCCTAGGTGTGCAGAAACTCTTAAACACCCAGGTTTGATGAAGACAGACATCAGACTATATGTGATATGACTGAAAACTTAAGCCTAAAATAAGGACTTAATCCGGTTCCCTCCTGTGGCTTTTTCTCCCATCAGCCATTATCCAGAAAAACTCCCCAAATCCTCTACTATTCTTACTAGCTTTAAGGCTGCTCTTACGATAAAGTTTATATACATATTGCAATATATTGTCTGCTCACTGCGTTATTTCTACAGAAGTGTATTAACAGAGGATCCCCTTATGTGTTCCAAAGGAATCTGTCTCCAAGACAGTCAGCTGTTTATATATATACTGCTATACCTATTTAGTAATGCATATGATTATTTGATACAGTTGCTGTGTACTCATTTTTTTAAAAGGTAGGAGGGCAAAAAGGCTATCAAAAGAATTAGAATGCTATCTGCGATACTAGCGTGAAAGTATTCATACCTAGAGTTTTATGATAAATTTTTCCTAGCTTGTAGAAAAAAACTCATTAAATATTTTCAGTGTTGCTGGAAACTTAGGAGGACTTTAAATATTCTTTGTTCCTAGTAAACATACATGCACACCTTATGTTAATTACAACAACATCTAAATATGAATTCACTAAAATTCTAAGATACTTTTTCCCTTGGAATTACAGCGTAAATCTCCACAATACTGGAAACTTTGTAAAAATATTCCACATAAAAGCTACCAAACTATTTGGACATACAGCTTACCTTAGAAGTGTGATAAAACATACAGCTGGGGAAATTAAACAGAATACCTTCCTTGAGGCTGTTCTGAGAAGGCCCCTTCTCCAAAGGCATTTCTGAACTCAGAAATGCCTGCACCTATTCAGCGTTTAAGGATTGATATAACAGAACGACTAACAAAACCAGGTTTGCAGTATTTAATCCCTTTTGAAATTTCTTACCTTTTGCATGAACAAACAGCACCCAACAAAACTGGAAAACTTCAGTCACGGTACATGGTTGTCGTCTTTTGGGGAAAAATACAGCAAGAAGAGACCCAGTAAGCTCAATGAATTAAGACAGATAGAACATCATGCAACATTCAATCATTCCAAAAGAAAATTAAGCTTTACCAGTGTGGCCAAAATCTTAAACTCTTCCCACAAAAACCTAACTAAAGGTAACAAAGCAAGCCGCACGCTGGTTTAGTGCAGACACAAGTGGAAGCCCAGCCTCAGTCTGCACTCAGTGATTCCAGTGTCACTACAGCAGGCCAGCACAGCAGATCCCACAGCAGTAGAAACAGGCCAAGATTTGAGCAGAAAACTACTGTAAATTTAATGTTAAACATGGCAGGCCTAAGTGGTTTTTTTTAAGGCAAAATTGTGATTTTAATTCCAAAGAACAGGTAACTATCTGAATTTAAGTTGTACAGAAAATGTTATTTCTGCTTCTTCATACAACAAATGGTACATATAGTCAACCGAAACAGTTTGAGAGCCAGAGCTGAAATTCCTTCTTCATAAGTATTCTGAGCAGTACCAGCATGCATATATGTTCTTGGAGGAACACATTACACAGTTTGTTGATACTAATATACTCAGCACAAGCAAGATTTTCAGAACTGTGTGTTCACAGGAGTGTCATCTATGCACTGATGTAAAGCATTTTGTATAGGATTTTATATAGTATACAGAATTTTGAAATATATTAAATGTTTATCAGAACAAAGTTCCTCTGCTGGTCTCTGTTTAAAATACTTTCAAATAAAATATAACTCATTCATGAGGCCGTTTTTTAAATCAAAAGTTTTGCAGCTATTGAGGATTTGTTATTTCTTAATACTGCCACATACACCCTCCTGGACAGTTTTCCTAAATCTCCTTCCTACTTTCATGTTTCTGGCTAGTAAGTTTGGTTTGTGTTCTTCATAACATATGAATCTTAACAAAGTAATCAACTCATCCTTTTTTTTTTTTTTTAAAAAAAAAACAATCAGAAACTATGCTCAAGCATTTACTGTGTGGATTTAAAAACAAAACAACACAACACAAATAAAACCACAAACCAAACAAAAAAAACCTCCCCTAGCACCAGTTTTTATAACTCCACAGCATCTTTCCTTGTCTCCATATAACATATCACTAGAAGAGCTATTTCATATATCACAGCTCATCCCTAGGACAGAATAACATTAGAGCAGCAAAGAAGGTGGCATAGAGATATGTTTTGTCCAACATTATCACATTCCTTCTAGGTTTTTTTAAAGTGCAGTTGTGTAATTTAGATCGTAAAACAGGCATGTGAGCCTCGAAACCAAGCAGTATTTGCACAATGTAAATAGTCTTTAGCAGGTTTTCTCTGTTTCGAGAAGCATCGCTTGCTCTGTAAGATTGTATTTAGTATTATTTCATTCAGTATTATGTATTTAAGTTGGAAATTCTTTCATTCAGGCCAAATTAATTCATGGTGAGGCCATATTTTTTCCTATTTCTCCAGTAGTTTACTCAGCCTTAATCTTTCATTTTCTTCTTTAGTTACTCCATCGGACTATGTAAGAATGGTTTTAAATGTCGTAATTAACATACATTTCACACAAAAATTAGTAAATAAGTAAATTTCTTCACACCTTACCACCCAAGCTAACCAACTAGCAGGGTTTACTCTTCTAATCTTAGAATCATATATGCAGTATATTTTAATTTCAGCATTATAGGAAATATTCATCTCAATACATAACTCTATTTCATCTACAGTCGAGTTCCAAGTTACTCATCTTTTGCCTTCTCCAACAAAATCATTTAGGCATAATCCTATCTTTTATTACAGACTCAAATACATTTAGTTACAAATGCCAGCTAAGTGATGCTCACAAGTACATGGGGGGGGGTGGGGGTATGCAAAAAAAGCCAATTAAGAAATAGCCTGTAAATATTAGAAAAAGTAAAAGAAAATTAAAAAACCAAACCACCAAAACCCCCATAAAAGCAACCAAACAATGGCACTTCACAGTAGCAAAGATGAAAGAAATACGAATGGGAATAAATCAATCTCTACTAACTACCAGGAGAAATCACAAGCCACACTAAGTGCTGGCACAGACAAAATCTTGTTAAGATCCGAACATCCAGAAAAGGCGGCTAGCACACAGCACTCCTAATACCAACAGTAACAAAGAAACAAAGCTTCTACTATAAAGAAACATACCCAGAAGATCTGCACCTATGAAGAAAACTATGGGAATTACCAGGCAGTGAAACAGGCTGAGCTGTTCTATGAGCTACTGAGGCTACACAGATCGTACAACGATCAAATGCTTCCAGCCTTTCCCATCGTAGAAATACTAGTATTTCTCTTGTCTACAGGCTGATTTTAATCCCTCCCCTTTCCCCCGCTCCCCCCAAATCATACAAACTTAACAGCTTTGGGATTTCCTGCACCCTGTCAGATCTGACAAACTGAAAAAAAAGATTCAAAAATTACTGCGAGCAAGGACAGACAGACCACCTCCCATGTTACAAAGAACTACCATGAAAATACAGGCACAAATACAGCTAAAACAATCAAGAAACATCATTGTATTTTTGTAACAGTAATGCTCTAAAATCAGTCTGGAAATACCAGAAACGTACCTCTGTTTTCTCCCTCTCTGTTGACGAGGTTGATCTTCTTGAGGGTATCTGAAAATGTCCTGAAAAATGGGCTCATACTTCTTAAAAATTACTGCAGAAACTGTAAAGTTTCTCTCTAATCTCTCAGTTCGTTCTCTGAATTGGGAGGGTAGATTTGCCATGTCTTCCCACTTTTTCATCTTGTTAAAAAACTCGATCAAGCTGAAAATACCAAACAAGTTAGATCTGAAAGGTGTTTGTGTTTTTTTGTTGTTGTTTTTGTTTTGTTTTTGTTTTTCCCCCCAGAAGTATACTATACATTTTCAACAAAAGTGCAATTTCTACTTCTCAGGCTACTGATAAAATGGGAGTATTGCAAACATGACAACGTACTCAGAGCCAGTTCCTCCCCCACAAACAATGATGAGCTCAGACAGCTCACAAAATGTTTTTATATTCTTGGTTGATAACCACGTTAACTACATAGTCACATTTCTTGGCTTTTCCTCACAAAGACACAATCAGCTCCAACAGTCAGATTACTCTAAAATCAGATTTCCCTCACTTTTCTGAATAATTTATTAACTTAAATAAATAAAACAAACTCTGAGTTCTAGAATGCTAAAAAGATTCTACAAAGTATGAAAAAAGCTAAGCTTCAGTAAATTTCACTTCATAAATTTGGCTTTGATTTATTTTTTAATCCTTTATCTACACCTACTTTTCAACATTATTAGTCTTTGATAGCCCAGATCACAGAAACTATTTATCCACATTCAGTTGCCTGAATTTCTGATTTTTGGGGGAAAAAAAAAAAGGTTTTAAAGGAACACTTTTGTATTGTTTAAACCAATAGTAATGCTCCAACAGTAAAGGAGATAGGGAGAAAAAGCACATAACGAACATTCTTTTTTTTGCCAATGTACAAAATTGTTGCAAAATAATCAGATTGCTAATAAATAAAGTCGATTGTTTCAGGAAGTTTTTCTTCATTACTTTATGGACATAAACATTTGATACAAATGTGTTTATCAGATTCTGACATCACTTTAGTTTCACAAAGCAAGAACGTGTGAAAAGTGAAGTCTTCTTACAAAAAAAAAGAAGATAAAAATGGTTTCTCATGTGACAAGTTCACACTTTGCTCACTCTTCAAAAACAGACTATTCTTCATGGACTGATTTCCTTCTCCTCTAAGAGAGGGGAGTCAATCACTGATTTTGAAAACCAGCGTTTTTACAACACAGTAATAACCAAATGGAACCGTCCTACGTCTGTGGCAATGTGCTCTAACTCAAAGATTCCAGTGACATAAATCCTATCTTTAAAAGCAGGAAACAAGACAGACGTTTAGCCGTTGTTCTAAATTTCACAAGCTGATAAGCAGCCTTTGAGATTTTGTAAGTGTTTAAAAATTAGCAAAAAGACAAGTTACCTTTGTTCTGAACAGCGCAAAATTCTGGTTAAAGATACATAATTTCCCTCAGCTGTCCCTCTGCTCACAGTTGGAATTGCTTTTCTGCAGGCCACGTACAAGGCACACGCTAGCCAATGCAGATCATTTCCCTGTGAATTAAAACATCAGGCATCTAAAAGACCTCATTCAAAAGAAAAACATACTTTTCAGCGACGCACCCAACATCAGGAAAAAGGATAGAACTGTGTCCTAAACCAATGAAGTTAAACCAGTGACAAAGTCGATTCGTTGTTTCGAAGTTGTTTGTGTTTTTAACTAAAAGAAAAACAGGTGCGAAACAGATACTGTGTCAAAACTAAAGTTACATAGTTACTAGTTACCTTTAGAAATTTCACACTTGACCCGAAGTTGAACAATATATTTTTAGTGTTACTCTTCTCCTGTAACAACATTCTGTACCGCCTTGGTGTTACAAAAAAAAAAAAAAAAGCGCTACAGTTCCTTGCTATCGGAACGTTCTTCTGCCCTGAACAGCGGGAACGGAAAAACATAGTTTCCATTTTTGTCTGTATTACACAACAGAACAGTTACTCAATCTGGTACCTAAAGACAGACGCTAATTCCAACAAAAACCTTTCAAATCTTATTCTCCCTCTTTGATTAAAAAAATAACGTTTCAATGGGAAAACAACAATAAAAGAAGGGGCACGGAACACTGAATTCGATGCTGCGGGTTTCCTGGGCTACGCGGTGTGGCGGGGCCGGACGAGCACACACCTTCGGGAAAAACGCGAGGTCTCGTTCTGGTCTTGCCCGCCCGTTTCTGATGGTTACGAGCGGCGTGTGACGGAGGCGCCCCGAGACCAGCGCGCTTCCTCCTGCTGGTCTGACCGCAGGACTGACCGCCGCCCCCCTGTGCGCCCCGAGCTCCGCACCCAGAGCGGGCCGCGGAAAGGGAAGCCCAGCCGAACCCCGCGTAACTCTGCACAGACGCGCTTTTTCACAGGCGCCACCTTTATTTTTAAAAGCCATCTCCCAAACACAGCGGGTGCGTCACTTTATGTTACCGTTCTAAAGGATGACGTTACAAAACCTGAGCACTTTTAATCATCCACAAAGTTTTGCGCCACGTTCACGCAAACCCCGTTTATTATAATTGCCCTGAAAGCACCTACACGAGCAACTGAACAGCTGCCGATAAAGGTGCACGGAGACAACCACGTTACGTTTGCCAGCTAGACGGCCCAAAGCAGGAAGACTACGGCGAAGCGATCGCTTTTATTTTTAACGCCTGTTCACCGCTATGACTCGGGATTACGGTATTTTCCAGTTGCAGAGCAGGGGAGCACCGCTGCGCACCCCGGCAGCGGGCACCCTCCGTGCGCGACGGCGGGCCGGGCCCGCGGCCGGCGGCAGCGCGACGCCCCGGGAGAGCCCCGCGCCCCCGAGGGGCGTGAGGGCCGAGGCCGCGGCCACGGCGCGGGGGGTGGGACGTGTCCCTCAGCGGCGCTTCCCGCGACTGAGGCGCGACCCCCGAGCGCGTGGAGGGCGGCCGGGCCGGGCAGGGCCGAGGCGGCGCCGCGTGGGCGGAGCGGGGCGGAATGTACCCTCGCTCGGCTGCGAGCTACGCCCGGGCGGCGCCTCGGCGCCGGACGGTGTGAGGGAGAGGCCGTCGCGCCTCAAGGGCCGTCCCCTTCCCTCCCCCCGCTTAACCCTCTCCCTCCCGCCGGGCTGTCCGCCCAGGGCCGGTCGCCTCAGCGCGGCCGCTCCCCACCGCTCGTCGCCTCAGCGCGGCCCCCCAGCCCCGTCGCCCCTCACCTCCAGGGTGTAGTTGCGCTTCATGCTCTGGTAGCTGAGCCAGGCCTCGGAGCGGGCGCGCTCGTCCATGTTGAGGCTGCTGCAGAGCTCCTCGTAGCGCTGCCGGGTGTCCCCCTCCTCGCCCGGCGGGGAGGGGGGGGCGGCGGCGGCGGCGCCCCCCCCGGCCCCCGACTCGGCCTCGTCCTCCTCCTCGCCCGGCATCCCGCACCCCGGCGCTAGGGGGCAGCGCCGCCCCGCCGCACACTGCGCTTGCGCCGCCGCCCCTCAGGGTCGCGACGCGCATTCGAATCCAAACACCCCGGCGCCGGGCTCCGCCCCCGCCCACTGCCGCGGCCTCTCATTGGACGGCAGGCGAGCGCCCGACCCGTCCGCGTCCTGGCCGTGCGCAGGCGCACCGCGCCCTTGGCGACGCCACAGACTTCCCCTCCCACCATGCACTGCGGCAGCGGCCCCTGCCCCTGCTCCCAGAATGCAGCGGGAGGGAGCACTGCGCACTCGCTGTCGTCACCGCGGATACGTCACGGGCAGCAATGCCCGGGCGTGTAGGGGCGGTGGCCTCGGGCGCCTCCAGCCGCCCCGTTAAACACGAGGAACGCCCGGGACGGTTTTATGGGGCGGAGGAACGACAGGAGAGAGGGGTCTCGCCCAGGGGAGCGGGGAGGGCGCCCATTTCCGGCCCGGCCTTCGCCCCTCCTGCCGCCTGCCTTGCTGCCATGGCGCAGAGGGGCGCGGCGGCCACGCTCGGAACTGGTGGAGCGCCGGTGCGGATGTTACTGCGCAACTTGGGCACGGACGCTTCGTAAGAGTTTGAGGTGTTCAGGAGCAAAACACAAAGGTTACTGGTTAACTAGCCTAAGAGGCTGTTAAATAAAGCCAAAATGCAACGAACTCAACTTCTGTTAAAGGCAACGGTCAAGTAGAAACAATGACATTCAGTTCTTCAAATACACGTGAAGAGCTTTAGATGGTTATGAAGGAAAAAAGGAGTACAAGGCCACAAAATAACAAAGATACACTTTTGATTTGACTCACTTTTGACTCCAAACTTGTAAATGGCTGTCCCAATAACTGGAAGTGAATCGGGCGATTTCAGTTTTCGAAGGATAAACAGCAGCACATGGGCAAGATACAGCGCAAGCTCCTGTTGTAAAGGCCCTACTGAACAGCGAGGAGACTCCCAGAAATAAGCCTTAAGGAGAGGTCAGACCTAGAGCAGGCACATGTGAATTAAGGGATCAGTAAACCAGACTGTCCTTCATTAAAAGAGATTTATTGGCTATGCCTGTTTGCTTTTGTACTACTAACATTTCAAAGCGAACAACAGTGAAAGCTTCAGGGGGAAAAAAAAAGTCAAGAAAAGATGATTTGGCTAAAGTGAGGTGTTTTCCAGGACATGAGTTTGCATTTTTACCTAGCAGCGAGAGCACCAGATGGCAGCAGAAAGCCCGAGCTGGCGCTGGAAGATGGCGATGGCAGCGGGGTGCCCCTGCGCCTGTAGCCCCCCGGCCTGCCAGGACAACTTGGGGGTCTTGCCCATTTCACTGTAACATTAAAAACTAATGTTAGGCTGTATCTAGTGTCTTACATCTCTCTTTTAACACAGAGAAGCTGTGAACTTTCCAGGGAGGCAGCAGCTGCTTCCAGGTATACAGGGCATTGAGGGGATGCGCTCTGCCACCCAGAAGTCTGTAGGGGTTTTCTGTTAAGCTAGATTTACAGCATTAATCTACTCTTCTGAAATCCTTTGCATTAAAAAAAAAAAAGTAACAAAACCCCACAGTATTGAGAGAGAAACAAAGCCTAGGTTAAGGGTAAGGTTATTTTGCTGTGATTACACCTGCATGCTTCCCTATGTTTTTATGCATCCAGACTTTGTAAATAAATTGTTTAACTTGACTGCTCTTCTATAGAAGACTTAAAAAAAGGTAATTTTTCATTTAATGGTCTACTGAAAACAGACAAGAAACAGTTTAGACATAACAGACACAGTGAAATCTTTTTCATCCCTGAGGATTTAACTTCACCTGCTCCTGCACTTGACCTCTCTCCCCTTTTTGCCTTTACAAAGAAGCAAGAATTTTATTGAAGACAACAGCAATGTTCAACATGATCACTGAAATAAAGAGATATCCTTATTTGGCATGTTAATTACTTGAATCATTTCCCCTACTGGATTGCATATTATATCTACCAATACTGCAAGAGTAAGTCGCAGCCGCTAGCGTTACCCCCAGTGCAGAACTCCAATGGGGATACCACACGCATCCTCCCAGTCTGCGCCCTTGACGGCTGCTGGGCAGTCCTGCAGTAAAATACATTTTTCGCTGTTCTGAAGCTTCAGAAACTTAGCTCGTGAACCTGCTATGACATGGACTTCTGTATGAACTACAAACGGCACTCAGAGCATCAAAGGGCTTCAGGCATACCTATTTCTTTGTTTTGTGTGGCCCCCCAGTGTCACACTGGGGAACGCGGCCGCGGCAGGCTGAGCTCTTCAGACAGGTGGCCCTCCAGACACACAGGTACTCTTTGCAGCTCGCAGAACTACTAGTCAACCTTTTCAAAATAGCGTTGCACAAAAATAAGGCATATGGCCTCAAATTCTTTCTGTCCTGGTAACTTTGATGATAAACTGTAGCTTCCTTGCAAAATATAAGAAACAGGTAGCAAATCTCGAGGCCAAACAAGTACTGCAGAGTCATAGCACAGGCCCCAACTGTAGCAGCCCCAAGTAGTGAAGACTGTGACAGGAAATGTCTGAAATGGTGGTTAATGTTGTCTACCTGCAGGGAAGTAAGGTGGCCTCCCAGCTAAGGCTAAATACATACCAGGCAAAGTCTCATCTCCTAATATGGAAAGTTGAAGATGACCAACTCTTGGAAGTATTTGTGTAGGGAGAGAGACACACCACAGAAACCTTTCTTCCAGTATTCTCCTTGGGACCCTCCCAACACAGCCAGTCTCCCGATTCTTCTGACGCTATTTTGTCAATGGGCATACCTTTATCAGGAATCTTCCAACATTTGGTATTTTACCTTAAGCTCAGTTGATGCAGACCAATGATTACATGAAGATTTCGGCTGTCTTTTGAAAAGGAGAATGTTTCTTCATCTCATGACTGAGAAACATTCAGAACACTAAAAAGCAAAAAAAAAAAATCAGTTTATTTAGGTTAGAATTGCCACCGCATTAAAAAGAAGCAGTGTACACTTATCTTATTTAGGGACTAGGAGTTAGAAACTCTGCTTTACAGGAGCAAAAAGCCGAGCTCCTACCACCTGTTTTGAGACACTGAACAGAGATCAAACAGCATGAAGTAGAGGAGCTGACACAGTAGTTCCCAAATCAAAACCTGTTCTCTTCTGAGAACAGAAAGCAGCTTGAGGACACGCTCTCAGTTTTGGGGAGCAGTGGTGAGAGATGATGATACCGTATCCGACAGTAGGATCCCAAGAATTTCCCAAACCAGCCTCCCTTAGATGCAGAAGAGAGAGTAAAAGGGTGAGGCATGAGACCTTACCTGGAACACTAATGAGAATTTTGCACTCTTAGGTCTTGTTCACAGTTGAAGCAGACAAGAGGCTGGGGCGGGGGGGGGGAGTCCTCCTTTTTCAGAGTAATTTTACAGCAGGATCTTGTGAATGGTACTTTCCTTCCTTGCTTGTGTAAGACAGCCTGAAAGGAGGCAGTGCTAAAAGGAAATCATAGTCTTAACCGGGCTAATTTGAAAATGCCCCTGCTCCTTTCAAGTAGAGAAATGCTAGAGTTTGATTAATGCCAAGTAGCTCAGGTATTTTTAAAAGAAATTTGAATGTTAGTTAGCTAGGGTATAAAATACTCTAAATTGAAGCTAAAATTTAAATTATGTACAAAGTGTTTTGAGGTCATCACTACTCTGAATTGAGATACTTACCTGTATGTACTTGTCCATTTCAAGACTTCAGCCCACCCTATTTTGTGCAAAATTTTCCTTACTTCTCTGTATATATTTCTTAGTGAACAGTGTTCCTAAAATGCTGGGTGAAAAATTGAAATATAACAATCAAAATACTATAATTTCCAGCAGGCTGGAACTTTTGGCAGTAATGAATGAGGTCATTTACTGACACCACTACAGTTGTAACGCATTTCAGTATCATTCCTCTGTGTATATTGTCAATATTTTCAAAGACCTATCTCGCATATCTTTAATTACTAAAAGCTAGAAAAGGCTTTCTCCTAGAAGAATAGTTTTTCTCAGGGAAATGTTAACTGAAACTTACCTCTGTCATCAGAGACATTTAACCATCAGAAGTCCTTCCTCTATCTTTTAACAGAAAAAATTTGTTTTACAAATCCTTAGTTAAAAATAAAGGGATCAAGATTTTCTGACTGTTTAGTTATGGAAACCCGTTATCTTTATTTCCTTTTCCTCTGAACGTGACAAAGAAATGATACTGCCTCTCTGTATAACATCAGGGCCATTTAGATAAGACAGCAGAGTTATTTTGTAAACTCTTGTAGCTACGCTAGTACAACTGTTCTCCTCTGTAGATACCAGCCTAAGCCCGACGTCCTGACAATGTGCAGATGTAAAATTCAAAGTGTTGGTCAACTCCAGCAGTGTAAATCCCACGTTACGCTGACACAGCCTACCTATGTTGAAGATAATTACAGGTGTAATAGAACTAGATCAGAAACTGTTTATCCAACTAAATGTTAGTAACTTTCACATCACAAATAATTTCATATAATGCTACACTGCAGATCCCTTTATATTAAACATGTACACCAAGCACACTTCATCTCACTACAGCTTAAACGTAGGCATTAAAAAGTAAACATTCGTTTTGATGGTGTATCAGTACTGTCGTACAGAGCAATAAATGAAAAATATATTACTAAATAACATGGCGGAAATAATATACTCAGAGACAGAATATAACAAACAGGACAGGAATTTGCCTGGGACGCCTTGTTAATAGTCTCATCTAATCATCAGATCCAGATACTGTTTCAAAAAAGGTCCAAGGAGTGCAAGAAATTAAACACCAATACTGTGCCTAGATCATCTGTTCCTTGGAAATAGTTTCATTGAAAAATAGATCTAGTTATATTTTAATTTATAGACTAAGAGGCTTGGATTGTAAAATTACAAGACATGATTTCCCCACCCCCCCTCCTTTTAACTCTGTGACAATTTTCTAATAGACCTGCTAAAAATAAATTTAAAAAATACTGTTAGGGATTCTGCAGGACTTCCAAGGAAAAAAGAAACGGGAGAACACGAGAACAGAGCTCACACGCATACGTGCATTTTTATCACCTGTGTACAGATTTGAGAAAGCAGAAGCTCAGAAAGGATGATCATGACCTGAGGACAAAATTCAGACTGCAATAAATGAGGATACCACGGAATCATTCAAGTGCAATGACAGGTTAAAACAAGAAGGCACCTGACAACCAGGAGACAACTCGCCTTCAGGAGAAACGTCCATGCCCTGTATGAAATATATGAAAAATAACAATAGTAAGTGTTGTGTACATAATTAAAACATTTAGTAAACATGTAGAAAGTAAGGCAGAGTTTTAAAGACAGACTCAAAAGGCGCTCCACTGCCAACATTCTTACCCTGGAACAGTAGATGCATCATTATTTCAAATCAAGTCAACTTTGGACCAGAACCTAGACCGTATACTCCTTTCTAATCCTAACTCCTGAAAGGCTGGAACAACAGCTTATTTTGTTTGTAAGACAACAGAATTACAGGAAATTCCTTCCCAGAAAGATTATACAACAGTAAAGCATGGTCTTTGCAGGGGGGGAAGTAACATCCTTGGCTTGACTTTTTTTTTTTTTTTTTTTTTTTAAGGTCTTACAAATAATTTTGGTTTTAGAGCTTAACACTGAAACTTAACTTTTGCTGCTGAAAGATACATGTTTAATCCTTACACAGACAGCATTATTTTCACATACTGAGGCCGACATCATGGGTAGTCAAAGAATATGTTTAATAAAAAATAATTAAACTTCCATTTGCTCTATAGAACATCATAGAAAGTAATTCAATAAATTACAAATGACTTTTTAAGACGCTTGTTCAACTACAGAAAGCAAATTCAGACTACACAGAACACAACTGGCAAATATTGCAAATGTCCAAAAAAAACCTGGACTAAGACTTGGATCATGAAGCCTGAAACAAGGGATAGAAATACAAGGCAATAACAGCTAAGGTTCTTTTAGTAACTACCAACACACACTTTATCATCACCTTGGATATCCTTTTAATTTTAACTTCAGTATTAGTGTAATTCTACTGAGGTTTCCTTATAACCCTTAACTTTATACAACCGTATTTGCATATAGTTTAGCTGATAGCGGGACATTTTTTTCCCCTTCTGGTTCAAACTGATTAAAAATAAACCCAATATATTATGTTCAAGTCTACACCAGCCTTCATTACTTGAAACTGTAATTGCCTTATTACATAGAAAGAATCACTAGAATGGTAACCAAACTCACTTGACCATAATTAGGAAAATACTTTATTTCATAAATCTGATATAAATTAGGTTTTAGCCACAAGATTTAGGATTTGTTTTGTGGGGTAAGGGTAGGAAGTGATGGTATTGTTGACATACTCCATCAGCAAACTAAGTTAATAACTGTTTGTAAAACTTTGGCTATTTCATAGATGCATCCTAGTTAAATAAAAGTGCTATATTACAAAGGGCAAAATATTAAATATGAAATACTTTTTTTTTTTCATGATGAAGAATTGCTACCCCCTTCTCTTGGCAGTTTTTAATTTTCACTATTGCTAAGACACTGCATGAAGGGCCAAAAATCAGAATACTATTTGGGAAAATACGTAACCAGCACAATCCAAATGGTACTTGTATAATTGTGTAATTACATGTAATACTGCTTCTAATCATGGGGCTAGTTATTTTGCACATAGAAACTTATATTTCATTGGTAAAGTTCTTGATAAAAAACAACACAGTTGTTTTACTGTACAAGCAAGCAACAGAACTATATCAAAATATACAGTTTTTGTTTTTTATTTTTAAATTTATCCCTTTGTAAAGCTTTTTCAGTGACTTCTTCTAGTACCTGTATCTATTTTCTCTTAACACTTGCCTATTCTTGGACCGCAAATGATGTAACCAAGGTCAATTGAAGTCTCAGTCAGTTCAGAACTTCTGTAAATGTGAATCTGGGCCTCAACTGTGTCAGAGTAATAGCAGCTTAAGAAGGAGGAATCATATCACACATCAAATATTAGACAGATTTTATATAGTAAAGGGTTCTAAGGATTTGGACTTAAACAGATGCCTTATGCCCTGTTACTGTGGTTTCTAGGAATCATTTGTCTTCCTTACTATTCAAAGTGCTTTTTCTTTAGTGGGTAACTCAGCATAATATATGAAGTGATATCCCATAATGATTTTGGGTAATATTTAATATTTAGTCAGATTTAAATCTGCAGAGAAGTTTAAACTCAAAAGGAGTTCAAAACTATCTATGCTTTATTTACCATTATTAACTGGTAACTCCAGGAGGTTTTATGACATAAAACACAAATAGAAATCTACACAAACAAAGCAAACAAACAATTTTTACATGAAGTATGCAGTGTTGAAAGGTCTTTTCAGTGGCACTTTACGACAGTTTGCCTCTTCTGAGTCTTGGGGAAACTACTCCTCATTTTGGGACTTTTAATTCTGCAGAGGGAGCCCAAAACTTTGCAAGGTGTAAACTAAATAGATCTACATGGTGCCAAGTAGCATGAGATAAGACAATTTTGGTTTAATTTCCCCTAACTGCTGTCAAAGAGGACAGTTGTAATGAGGGGGGAAAAAAACCCCAACAGTCATATCTCAGATAACTCAGATTTTAACATGATATACAGGATGTCTTTAGAAAACAAAACAAAACCTGAAAACAAGTAATAGAAACCAATGTAAACTTCCTAAACTAACTCAGCTGAGGTAACAGGTAGCCAGTTTAATTGGCTGATTGGGAAAAAATTTATCTTCTTTTAAACACACTTGTACCTGAATTGGAAACAGCAGTGCATCACAACACTAGAGCATTTTCATGTAATTAAAGCAATGGATGGTGATGTAGATTCTACAGCTTTCATGACATTCATTAGCTGCCCAAATTATTGCTGAGTTTTGATCTGTAAATTATAAGTGTCAAGGAGGCTGTAAAACTATATTCAAATTAAATCAATAATATGCATAAAGTATTCTGTGTTCACTGCAAATATATTAAATATACAGCTCTTACTTGAGCATTATTTTCATAAAATTAACCCCCCAACAAAATTATAATGCCTTTTGTTGTAATTTTACACCATTGTGTATTTGATAGTACATACAAGTTCAGAAACTTATGAACTTCAAGAAATATTACATGCAAAAGGTCTCTGAAAGCAGTTTGCACTTCTAAACAAATACTGAAATGTTCGGTCAGTAAATCATTGATGCACTCAACACTGGGTTATTTACAATGAAATAATTAAAGAATAAATTCAAAATCAGTTTATAATTTAAGTGCAGAGTCTGGGGTCAGTCTTCATTGCTAGAATCTGAATCCTCAGATGAAGACGATGTACTATCAGATCCAGATGAAGCATCTGCTTTCTCTGAACCCTCATCTGTGCTGTTTTCATTGTGAGAGCTTGGCTCTGTTCCCCCTTTGTCTTCCTGATCTCTAACCCTAGAATTTTCCTCCTTTTCTTCTGTGGGCTTGGCTGAGCCTGTGTCATTGCTTTCACTGTTCTGTACATCAAAAATATTAGACTGAGACAAAGCTGGGATATGAAGATTAAGGCCTGGAGTGAGAAGCATCCCTGGGTAAAGTATGTTGGACAAAAGTAATGGGTTAAGAGAGAGAGGATTGGCAGCTGCAGCAGCAGAGGATGTTGAAGGAGAACTTGAAACAGAGTTTTCACCACCAGTATCCGTATTTTGGTCTTCTGTCCTTTCTTTCTTTATATCTGCCTCCTTTGAATCGCTTCCCTTTTTCTCCTCTGAAATAGATTCTGTAGACTTTGTTAGAAGTCCTCCCATGCCCAGCAAGTTTGGTAATCCAGCCATCCCTGACAGCAGCATGGGGAACATGGCGGCCATGTTCTTCGCTTCTCCTCCAGCAGTTAAGCCAGCTGGCATTCCCATTAATCCTGCTGTTACTTGCAGCGACTGCAGGTTTTGCAGGTTTTGTTGTAAGGCCTGAAGACTTGGCAGATCCACTCCTGGAAGCAATCCGTTAGCTAGCAGAGGGTTAACTGATACGCTTGCAGCAGTGGCAGCTGCTGCAGCTGCTGTTGCCTTAGCAATCTCACTTTTGGGGCGCCTTCCTCTCCGGCTTACTTCTTCCCGCACCACAGGTCCGGTGAGAATACGGTCAAACATACCTTCTGGAAGAAATCCCTGCAAGACACACATGGGATATTTTTAGTATTTTTGAGAGCTGTAAGATGGAAAAGTAAGAGCAAACAAAGAGACCTAGGCATACAGTAACAGTGTCAAAGATTATTCTGGTATGTTAGCACAGCAGCTTGATCTCCAGACAACTCACTGGAATTTGCAGTGACTTTGTGCTATCACATTCCAAACGTCTAACAGCCCATTTCCACAGTGAGGTCTACACAGGTATCTTCTCAGACCCTCTGCCAACTCATCCTTAGAGGTTTGTTTGCAGATCAAGCCAAATATAGCTACTTTTAGATCTTTGATTGAGATTGCTCCTATAACAGCATTGCTTTGCAGTATTACATTCCAATCATTTGACAGTTTAATTAAAAAAAAAGTTAATTTAAATATGTGTGATTGCACACAGACCAACAATCTCTGAGCCCTTTTTATTATTGCTAGTGTGTGTTTAATATCCTCATAGCTCACCTCATCCATAAACATAAGAATAAACAGTAAAGACTCAAGTTCAATTAAAATGAAATTCAGAGCACTTCTTTTTAGGGCTTGCACAGTATTACTTCACCTCGGTAAGCCCTCCTACCTAATGGTGAAGAAAGAATTGCAATGGACACTAATATTATTCTCTTTGCAATGCATTGTCTTGAAAATTCCTCTTAAAAATGGCAATCATAAGATCAACTATTTCTCACCTCCATAGTACAATAGCCTTTTTTTCCCCAGCAAAGATCTCTAATTTAAACTAGCCTAATACAACTAGAGGAATTCAGAACTCACGCTCTGTTGTTCTGTCCTGTGGATCACTACTAAATTCTAACAGTTAATTCTGCTGTTATTTATACCTTTATTCACTGCAGTCTAATCCTGTTCCTAGTTACCTATTTTTCTACCAGAATGTCCCACAAGGGTACCGGAGAGACTGGCATTTAGAACTTCACAGAAGGATTACAATTTCTGTTGATAGTGAACTAGAAAAAAAAAATTTAACTTGGTCATTTCTTTGCCAGAGGCTGAAGGTGTAGCATAGATGTAATATACTTCTGGCAAATTATAGTAGGTGAGGAAATAAGACTTAACAGGAATATTGACAAAAACCATCTCCACTTCTGTTTGACACATGGAATAGAAGAGTAACTGGGTTACCTAGAAACCATTCGTTATTATACAACACAACTTTTTCAAGTTCAAAGTATGTCCTGATCTTCAAGGCAAACAGGGAGAGAACTCAGAAGCACAAACCATACTTGGACCAATGACACTTAAAAGGAACGAGAGACCAGCTACATCATAGTTCCTGTAATGAAAATGCATACCTGCTGTTCTGTTAGAACTGTGGACAAAGTCTATCAAAAAAACTTTCTTCTTTTAAATTTAACCAAGTACAAACCTCAAACAAAACAAACCCCTCAAACTCACCGAATGCATCTTGCTACTAGTAAGAAGCTGGCTCAGGACTACCAGAGAATGTACTACTCTTATCACTAACTTTGTTGGTAATCCATACAGAAGGAATACATGGCCAACACCGAAGTTGTAGTGCAGACCTACTCCTACAAATATATTAATATATTAATCCTGTTCCCTCCACTGGAATCTCAACACTAGTTTTTAAGCCAAAAACAAAACCTCTAAGAAATAGAAAACAGAAATTCTAAGTAGTAGAAAATAGCTATATTAATATTTGATTTACATTTTGATTGAGGACAGTAATTTCTTAAAGGTGCACACTGAAAGCAAGTTAAGTTAATTAAAAAGTAAAATAAATATTTAAAATTATATTTATCTTCCTGATTGTAACTTTAAGAATAAGAAAGTATTCTGTGGGCTAATACCTTTCCTAAAAACCTTCAAGGCTACATTTATGAGATGAAAAAGTCACAGTATTAGAGCACCTTCAACCAAATCTCTAATTTGGGGTTGCCAGCCACTGTCCCTCTCTTCCTCCTACTCACAGCTGTGCCAGCAAACCAGTTTAGGGAACTGAGCTGGCAGAAAAAAAAGCTAACGTTGACTCACATTCCGCATTTAATATAACACCAGAAATGAAAAGCACTACTTTTGGCATGCCTTTTTTTCCCCGTTTGCCTTGTTTGTTTTTAAGATACATTTCATGTCACAGTTATCTTATTCTGCAAATACTCACAGACTGTTTTACAACTTCTCCCCATTCAGGAGCCACTCCATACTCTGGATTTTCTTTCAAGAACCTGCACAAATCCTTCAGAGGGGGAGCAAAGGCACCCCCCACCTGAGAAGCAGAAGATAGAAGTCAGGAAATACTTCTCATTTGATAAGAAAAAGGCGACATTCATAACGGATACTGTTTCATTTTTGCCTTTTATATAAAACAATACAAATAAAGTCTCACTGTAAATTATCAATGAATACGATATAGCTTTTGACCGATTCCTGGTGGTATATGTGAGATACTCTTGATTTGTTCTAAATTTACTAAACTCAAACTCGTCTATTAAACTCATACTTTACAACTTCAATATTTGACATTCCTACTAATGCTTAATATCAGAGTTAATTTAGACACGCAATGAATGGAAAAGCAACCACATGAATAGAGAACAACAGTGGTCCAAGTATTACCAAGAAGGTTGTAACTACAATCCTGTTAAACTTGTCCTTTATCCACTAAATCAGTCCTATCCTATCATCTCAGTCAACTTGTAGAAATACGTCATTAAGAGGCTACGCTACTCTTGGAAATTATTTCTTGTATTTTTTTCATGTGAAAAAGGCCAAGTTAAGATTGCTAGACAGTATGTCTTAATAAAATCATATAAGCAGGAAAGTAAGCTTTCAAATTAATCATAAGTATTATTCAGATCCAGAAAGAAAGAAGAAATGGTAGAAAAGAAAGGAAAAAGAATTCCAGTTTCTGGTCAACTTTCTCTATAAACTGCAACTGAAAACTCATGTTTTCTAGGCTACTTCTGGTCTCCTCATCCCCTGCTATTAAATGTATAGCTGAATTAAAAAAGAAAATGAGACAAAATGAGTTTGGTGATGCAGAGAAGTTGAGGACAAGTTATAAATGGGAAAACTGAGGTTAATAAAGTAACAGAACAGAGCCTCAACTATGGTGTGGAAATTTATTAAAGAAAAAAGCCATCATGAAAACACAGGCTTTTACAGCAAGCACGGATCACATGTCTCACTCCTTGATCATCAACTTCTAAAAGATTCCTCAGGGCACAGCTTACTGTAGAGCAGCCAAGGGTCTGTTTTTCAAGAGACTAGCAACCATACAGGTTCCTCTTTAGAGCCGCTGTCTCAGTGCACTGAAGAGATTAAAGACTCTCAAATTCTGCCTCACTTTCCTCTACAGATGCACAAAGCTTCTGACCTTAATATAGCAGCATAAAAAAAAAATTCCTGCTTTTCTTGCAACTGCTCTCTAACCAAAAGAAAAGCTAGCAGTATCACAGGAGAAAATGCTCCATACATTGATGCAACACCTCAAAGACTCCCACTGGACTGCTGCTCTGGTACTACATTGACATTCAAAGACACCATCCCACACATCTGTGCCAATCTGTTCAATAAACAACTGTAATGTTCTGCATGCTTTTCTCGAGTATTGCCTTTTAGCCTTCCCCAAAGCCTATTCAAATGCATTGTGCCTTGCCCAAACTCTGATCACCTGTCCAAAAACTTGAATTCAGCACCTGGTCTCCCACCTTCCACAGCTGGGATTTTAGACAAGAATTTCCCTTCTACTTCTGTTCCCCTTTTACACTACTGTTTAACCTAGCAACGTGATTCACAATGGATATCTACTGGTGAACCATAGAGGTCAAATGTCAGAGATAACTGAAAGAAGAAAAAGGCAAAATAATCCAGTACACAGGATTTAAGCAATTCCAACGGACAAGTTTCTATGCAGGACGCACTACCAATATAATTTTAATCATGTCAAAGGTAGTAATGAGGAGATGCACACAAAATTTAGAACTTAGGAGAATGTTGCTACTTTGATCAGAACAACATATATTTCAGTGGCCATGCTTCTGTATTAGTCAGTGGCACAAATATTGCAATATATTAAGTGTTCAATTCTATCTCAACATAAACCACAGAGTAAGTTTCTAGCCATATCTTACATATTTTCATAGTTGCAAAACATTTACTAGAAGATTGTCATTGACATTCTTGCTCTGTGCCAAAACCTTAAACCAAAAACCTTTAATTTGTACACAGTATTTTAGCAAGTGTAATATTAGAGTTGTTCATTTCAGGTAACTTTTCATTTGGGGAGCATCAGAATGGAAACAGTAACATGAATACCTTTCTTGCGTTTCTTCTGTTTATGAGCTGAACACGTTCCTCACCGGTCAAACTGTTAACGTCCAGTTTATTAGGGTTTCGACAACGGTGTCTTTTTTGTTTGGGCCTCCCATCATGCAGCTGCATCCTCTGTTATAAAGGAATTAAAAAGCCAAATATCTTTGATATAACTGTTTTAAAAATGGTAAGATATCTGTGCATTCTCTTGAGTCAGGCATTCATTTGAAGTCATCTTCAATTTCAGAAATATTTCAATAACAATACTAATTTACTAAACACAATCATATAATAAGCAGCTCAGTAAACAGCACTAAATCCTCTCTCTGATGTCTCTACCCATTGCTTTATTTTAATAATTTTTCAGTTTTCAGCAGTGCTTTAACTGTCAGGAATGTTGCTACTATTTTGCATTATAATATCTTTACAGATGAATAAGGTTGTTATTCCAGATGTCATAAATATGATTTTCTTACAGTCTGTTCAATGTTAACAAATCTCAAATTCAGAGATAACATAATGAGATCATCATACCCACGCAAACATCACTACCATAGCACTGTAATGGAGGTATGAGATACATTCCACAGTAAAGTCTTTAATTCTCTTGCACATCACTAAATATGCTGTTACACATTTTCAGCTCCCATCATCAGTATCATGGTAATATGAGTTTTCTTATCTTAGATAATTATTTTCATCCTAGGTGAAATTAGACAAAGATCAAATGTCTTTGTTTAGTATTGCTTTTCTTGGCAATTACATTTGTGAGGAAAAAGGAAGGCTTGCAGAGTTCAAATTATGTAAAAAGAAACAGACATTTTCCTTTTCCTAAACAAAACAGACAAACAAAGAAAAAATAATTCCATGTAACATAGAATACAAATTCAAATACATTTTATGAGAAATGTTTTACTATTTACCTAAAGCAGGGCCAAAAGGAATACTCACAGGAATACAAGCTCCTGAGTCTTCAACATATCCAGGATGTTCTTTAAGCCACCTTTCTAAATCTTTTCTTTTGGGGGCATCATCACCTGCAAGCCTTGTTCCATCTTTTAGGTTAATAACAGGAACTGGACTCTCTGCATCAAGCATGCCTTGGGACTGCGCGTAAGTGAGTGCTGGGTTTATTCCTGCAGCAACTTGACAGGAGTTAATGCCTGGATTAACCTGAAGAAATTCAAAACATTTGACTCTTAAGTCTTTCATAGAAACCAAACCATCACAATTATTTCATGTACGATACAGTGAAGGCCACAGTCCTGCAGATCATTATGCACACACTCAAGGACTCGGTAAGACTACTGACGCCATAAAGATAGCTCCCTTTAAGTCACTGTACAATCAGGTCCTGTAACAGATGTTACAGCAAAGGATGTCAGAAAATGTTGCTAGGTCAAATATCAAGTTTTTAGCAATACATTGTTAATTACAGTTCATCAAAACTAGTTTAAAATTACTTTTTAAAAATAAGTATTAATATTGTATATATCTGATATTTATTAAAACTCTACCAGTTCTCATTTGTGTAGTCATAAACTGTCAGTGAAGAATTTCACAGGAAAAAAAAAAAACAAACCCAAACCCAATAGTTTTGAGTAGTAAAGTTTTTGTTGTATGTTGACAGCTGGTTATGCTCAGTTAAGGGCTTAACAGTAATTTGGACCTTATTTTTGGATACAAAAATCAAGTTTACTTACATGATTAGGCTGCTTATTTCTATTTATAAAGAGGACATCAACTCCCTCCACATTCTTCCTTCTTCCTCTTCTCTTTTTGACTACAGGCTGACTGTCAACTATCACTCCATTGGCACTGGCTGTTAAGTGACTGGAAGTACCTAATTGATGATGCAATAAAATCAGTATCAGATGCTTGAACTGTTTATAACACGAAACATGTCTGGATAATTAAAGGAAATAAATTTACTTGAAATAGTGCAAATGCATGTAATTTCTACATGTAATATCTAACAGAAATTGACTATTGTTTTATGACTATTTAAAACACTATTAATATCAGGCTCTGAAAAGCCACTCTACTACGAAAGTTTCCTATTACTGCCCCCTGCCCCCTCCAGATAAATCTGTACAGGGAGGAGAGCTATTAAAAACTGCTGACATCACACACAGAGGCAGACATCCCTAAATAAGTGTTTATAACAAGACCTTAATGGTATGTTGCCAAAGAACAAGAAACTACAAAATGAAAGGGTAGTATTTTTGTTTAAAAGGTAATGTTCTTATCCGCATACGTATTCAAACTCAATGAATTACAGGAATTTAATCAGAAGCTGGCCTAAATGAAGCACCCAATTCGAATAATTTAAAATATTTTAATCCAAATTTTAACTGCTTACTTTAGGCTCATTTTTATGTGTCAGTGTACACCTACTGTTGTTTTTTTATGAAAATAAGCTCTAAGTTATTGGCTATAAGCCAAAAAATTGGTTCTAGACTATTGTCTTCCACTGCTTCTTTACAAGAGACACAGAAAAGAATATGAAGAGTGCAAATTAACACAGGCATAAATCTGGAACTCTTCATCTTTACTTACGAACTAGCCAAAGATCTGATTTAAACTGATTACTGTCAGTGTAGACTGATGCCCTTTATAATTATTAAAATAACCTTGGGTGGGGTTTATAATGTATAATGGCATCCTTCTAATTAATAAACAAATGTTACAGTAACTGAGATTGTGAGAGAGTATTCATGTGGTCCAACACCACACCTCAACTTAGGTGCCCAGTTTCCCTAACACACTGGAGAGAAGTCCTCCAGACCGCAGTTCAGAACAAGTAACATTGCAAACACCTCTCCACTGTCTACACATGGAGATCAACAGAAGAACCCAGAAGATAAGATTTAATACTAACCCTTGTGCCCTCTGACATTTTATGTACCTGATTCGGGAAGCGATTTTGGGAAGTTGACAAGGCTGGTTTCTGAAGCATTCTGGAGTTCACGTAGCCGGGCCAGGTATTGCTGCTGTCCCAATGCACCTTCCTCGCTTTCAAATGGCCTTTTCTGAGAGAGTCCCTGCTTCTGAAAAGTCAATTTCAAACCACCTTCCTGTTAAATAAATGCCAGGGTTAGAAGAGTCTCTTCTGAAGCTGAAATGACTACTTCATAATCAGGATTCTCACATACAAACAGTTACTCCAGAAGAGTTGAGGAAGAATAAAAATATTGTATTAGACCTTGAAACAAGTCTTGCTTGTCCTCCATGTAAAAAACCCCATCTGAACAGAAATTTCATGGAATTGCTTCTAGGAATATAAGTTTTAAATTATCTACTATCTTAACTGAAAAATCCAGACACTAAACTGCTGTCTACCTCCCTAACGCAGTCCCAAAGAAATGCCAAACCCAAGAGGAAATTTTCATACATTTTTATGTGCTACAAACAGGTCTCAAACTACAGATAAGAAAATTGTTTGAAGCTTCTAGCTTGCATTTAAACTGAGAAATTTACCTGTAACCCTCAAAAAGGCCATGAAATAAAGTGTTTGCTGGATAGGATACGCTGAAATGTTCAAAAAGCCAAACAACAGATACACCTTTTATTACTAACCAGAATTCTTAGAAACAGCATAAAACAGGCTTTCTGAGGAAGCACCAGAATGGCAAAACTTCACTTCAGAGAAAGAAGTAACAATGATTCCTTCCAGTGGCTTATGCAAATTAAAAACAACAAACCCCCAAAACCCCCCAAAACACCAAACCCATAAAACCAAACACTCAATGCCCAGAAGCAGCAGACCCAAATACCCACAAACAAGTGTGTGAAGGAAGTGAGAGTGAGAGCAGGCAGCCACTTGCAGGTAAAGCATGCCGCACACCGCAATCGCAATCAGGTCCTAGGGCAATAAAAATAAACATACGTCATTGATTTTCACTGTAAACTCCTTTTCTCGTACATGCTTCTTCACCTTTGACATCTGTGGTGATTGATCATATTCTTCTTTAACACCTGCAAGAGGGGGTGTTGGTGCGCTGGGCTCACTGTAATCTGCAGCTGCACCTGGGCTATCCAGAAGTTTGGTTGTGTAGAAAGATGCCACCGTATTGCTGTCATAGCTCCTTCTTGCTGAAGGCCATTTACCTTTCAACACTGTTTGACAAATACTATCAAGTCGATTAATCATAACTCGATCCTAAAAAACAGAAAAAATATTTTCATAAGAGTAATGCTTACTAACACTGTACACATTACAGTTACGTATTATCTTCTAAATCTAAAAAGAAGAGAAATGACCAAATTCTTAATCACTGGACTTGCACCTAAAAGATTTCCAAGATCCTGGATTTGTACAGATTCCCTGTAAAACTTTGCATATTTGTTTGCAGGTGGCGAAATTAAGTACAGAGGTGGCTTTCACAATCTCATCTATACAAGGTCTGGGCCCTGCAAATGCCTAAAACGCATTACCTCACTGATTTTTAATGGAAAGATATGGTAACTACCAAAGTAATGTTTGTGGGTCTGGCTTTGACTCATTGGTAGCAGGGACTGAACCTGTGGGCAGCACTGTAACGTTTCTGGCAAACAACATTTATAACTAAACCTACAGGCTTTTATTCACGTCTCATTTTAGCTTTTGAAAACATATTCCTTGTTCACATTCTTAGACACCAAACACAGATCTGACTTCACACACCTGCATCATACATAGACCTCGAGTCCCAGTAAACTCAGCTAAGTATATGTAGGCTCCAGAAACCACCAAGTTTTCTGATACTTTGAGTGCAATTATTTGTAAATAAAAAAATATGAACGCTAAGATTACCTGTTCTGTAAGCAAACATTTTTCACCAAGACCTTCCCCTATATTTAAAAAAACCCCCTGATTTTGTACATTCTGAGTGTTGTTTTTCACAACCTGCCAAGCATCTGTGACATGAAAGTTATGCCCCCCTTCTCAAAATCAATGTTCAAAAACTATGAAAATTAGTATTTAAACGCATCTTCCCGGAGCAAACATAACAATAACTAAAAGCTCCTGAAAGTTCAGATCCTATATCTATTTTCCCTGTGTCATCACCCTTTTTGTCTCCTGTGTTGCCCTCCTTTTCCGACTTTCCTCAACTGCTTGACCTTGTGACTTTTCCTTCATTCCAAGCTTGCGATCTGGCTCTGAATTTTCAAGCTGATTTGCAACTCATGCCAGTTCCACAGAAGGAAATTTTGAAGTTGTTTTTTATTAAAATGCCAGTGTATTTTTTTTATATAGCATACGCCCAGCAACACACTAAACATGCTAGAACATGCTAAAATTTCTTTAGAACTATTGAAAAATATAAGCATCAAAATAATCTGTCACAAAAGTTAACATCACATGGGCTTTCCTATACTTAAAAGAGAAAAAAGGTGACACACTAAAACCTGTAAGTGTAATGCTGACTATAAAAGCAAGTAGATTTTTCAAACCCAGAATATGTCCAAATCAGTCTCTTTTTCCTTATGTGTCAGAAAAGAAACCTATCCAAACAGTTCAAGTTTATGTAGTGAAAAGGCATTCTAGCAATTCACAATTTGTGCTTCATCATCTTAGCAAGCCAGTAATTGAAAGGGTAAGAAACTGCTCTGCGGTCTTCCGAGCTATGTCAGCCATAGAAATTCAGGTATGACTGAAGAGCTTGAAAATATTCAGTATTTATTTCAAACAAGATGAATTTCCAGTCACTTAGTATTATTATCTTTTCAAAGTATACTTCAGAATTTCAGTAATTTCACTAATTCACATACAGAATCATAAATTTTAACATAAGAGTTGTATTACACCCGTGCTTCAGCCAGTCTATACTTTAACATGACTTAAGACTTTGCAATGTAGCTGAAGGAGGCTTACTACTATTAACAAAGTTTTTCTAATATTGAACTTAACTGATTTCTTGCTCTGTTTCATTTTTTACATTCTTTTGGACTACTCTAAACAATTCCTCTCACTGACTTAAGACCATCCAAATACCTGATAAATTATCTCATCTTCATCTTAGATATGCTTCCTTTAAAGTTTTGTTTCCCTTGTGAACATTCTCTCTTTTACAGATACAGCTATACAACTGATGTGTGAAAAGCTTTGTCATAACTGTACTACAATTTACCACAAACAAAATTCTGTTTGGTTCTTTTTTCCCCCCCAAGATCTCCCCACAACTCAGTGGTATGGTCTTAACGTATTTAATTGAATACTAATGTCACAGCCCACTTTCCCCTATAACTCTGGTTTTCAAAGTAGTGTTATAAACTTGCCTTTGGCCAGTAGGATGCAGCCAACATGTATCCACCTTGTAGGAGATAACTGGAATTTGGTGTCCCATTGTTCATCTGGAAACTGTCCTGCGTCTCATCTTGTGTTGTACTCAGAGAGGCTACACTCTCTTCATCATATGCTTTTATATGCGGGGTTCCTTCTGCTAAATAAAACCACTAATATCATTTGATGTTGTGAAGAAGTTAAAACACTCATTGTAAGAGGTTCAGGTGACCAAAACACACAGAACAATGTTCAGAGAAAGTCCAAACACAAAGTTAAACTGAAGAATTAATCTGTGAGGTTTTTCAGGATGACTGCTGATCCTTTTCTAGGCATGTAAATTCCACACGTATTCCTGTTAATATTTCAAGAGTTTAACATGTCAAACACTTAGCTATTTGAAAACAGACATGCTTCAGAGTAATCTCATAGGCAGTCCTTACTTATTTTAACATATTTCCTTTGTAAGCCAACATGCACTAAAATACAGAATTAAAGGGAAATGAAAGGTGTCTGTCACCAGGACATGACAAATCTATTGGGACACTACTTTAACAAAGCAGTCCATTTCATCTACTGGATGGAATGTTGGATGTTCCATGTCTTGAACACGTGTGTCTACATCATTTAATTTTTAAAATTTTAATCACAGAGGATTTTTTCCTAGTATCTCTCCAGTGTGTCCTCTGACTTTCTTGTTCTTCTCTCCTCATTACTATTTTACTTTTGCCTCCATCCAGAGAATGTACGTTTCACTATGACGGGGGAAACAGCCTAAACTAAAAAGGTGCTGTCTGAAAAGGTAAATACTACATCAGCACAACGAGTAAGAGAATTGAGGGACAATTCTACAGAACTCAAATTTGTCCTTAACAATAGATACGTATCAAGTCATCTGATATAATTAAGCTTTCCCTTCAAAGATGTTCCAAATGTGAAAAGTATGCCAAAGGTCCGTGATCATTGTATAACGTGTCAAATAAAATCTGGCCTTAAAATTAGAAGTGCAGATGAAGTTAACAGAATTTTCCAGCATTTACCCATCTCTTCAACACCAACTTACAGCAAAATAGCCACAAAAAGAAAGGCTGACTGATTTACAAGATTTTGCAATCTTAGGATGGCACAATTACTTGCCTAAACAGACCAAGCTGGCAGAAAGTAAGCCTAGTATTTGGACTTGTAGCACATGTTATAGTATCCACCATCTAGATGTAAATATTTATGTCACATAAGCATTCTTTTTCTCTCACTGTTTCAATGTTTCCCTACAACTGTTTCCTATGAAAATGTCCCTCCACTGCTACAGGCAGCAGCATCTTAATAATTTTGTCTAAGTGACATTTTACTTGCCCAGTAATCATCTTCCCAGTAAATTAACTCTGTGGTTTCCATTTGTCATTTCCACAGACAAGAGGATCCATCTGATGAACACAATGCCTTTTTCCCTTAGGTACTGGGAAAAAAATTGGCTTATTTACTCATGCTGTAATCCCACTGCCTAACTTCATCCTCTTCCTTTTTCTATTACCATTTGTTATCACACAGAGAAATCTTTTCACATTGAGTTTCAATGGGGCAACAGTAGAGGCTACTTCATAGTATCAAAATAAGGAATGTATTAAATGATTGGTTGGTTTATGAAAAATTTTAAATCACTTAACTGCTCAGAGGTTTTTGCTTCTACTTGGAAGCTTTCAAAAGTGTCTCTGTGTTATTTGGTCCTATGCACTATAATCATCTCAGTTTCTTCTAAGCAGGTACATATTTTTAAGTGTTTGAAAATTTTCAGTGCAAGTACACTGCTTGGCCACCTCCAGTTTACAAGAAAAAGCAGCTTACATTACTCTAGAGCTGGGACAGAAGGAAGCCTGCCGATTTCATGAAAGCACAATGAGGAAGCTACAAAGACAGGTGAGCAAGAGGGGAAAAAACAAACAGGGAAACCAAAAGAATCTCTGTATTTAGGAGGAAAAAGAAACAGTAGTAGGGAATACACACACAGTATATTTCCAGAAAACATTAACCATTCAACTCTCCTCCCACACATGAACCACATGCACAGTAGCTTGCTCAGGGAATCAGTCAACAAATCCTGACTACCTCATCCAAGGCACTGGTAAGAAGCAAAGAAAATGCTGTCTCTCTCAAATTCTTCCGACTCACTTGAAGAATCAGGCAAAAATGTTTAAGTTTACTTTTGTGGGATTTAATATCCTTTTGAAGACATTTTTCCATTAAGAATAAACTTGTTCAGTTTAAGAGTTACACTGCAGAAATAAGACTACACACATACCACGTTTTTGTGCCTCCTCTTCATCACTATCACTCTCTTCAGACGATGATGATGATGACGATGATGATGAGGAGGAGGATGATGAGGAGGAGGAAGATGCTGAAGAACAAGATGAAGATGATGAAGAGCTAGAGCCTGATCGAGAGTGTGAACAAGATGAGGAAGATGAAGAGGATGAAGAAGATGACCTGGAAGAACAGGATGATCTATCTGAGTCAGAGTCTGAGTCAGAGCTAGAGTCAGATCCCCTTTTGCTGACTCTCTGTTTTTTGGAAGCTGGGTTTGGAGTTAGAGGCTCTGTCCTTGCTGCCACCATGCGCCTGTCTGTTTCAGTCTTCACGCTAGGTTTGTGGTCTGTATTTTGTATTGGCGTGCCATTTTTCGGACTCAAAGGTTCAGATTTCATTATTGTCTGTGTCTCCTCTGTAGACATAGATTCCTCTTCAGAAGACTGAGGGTCCTCTTTCAGATTTTCATTTTTAGCTTTTGTGTCCTCAAAAGCATTCACTTTAGCATCTGACAATCTTGACTGAGGTGTAAGAGGAGAAGCAGATAATGCCATCTGGTACTGATGCAAGAGTGGAGTAGAAGTCCTTGAGAGTGCCACTTTATTTTGATTATAATTCCTTTGGGCAGACATAAATGAGAGTTCAGGATCACGAAGAATATGATAATCTGTCCTGCTAACTCCATGTTTAGCAGCTCCAATAAGTAAATCCCTGTCATGAGTCCCACACTCCCACCAGACAGGCAAGTCTGGGTTTGGCTGGCATAGTTTTAGTCGTTCAAACAACTGTGGGTGTCTAAGAGCCTGTTCTCGCACCTTCCTTAGGAGTTCAATGCGATACAAAGTCCGAGAAGCACGCTCCTCTGTAATTGGTTGGATAAAAATGTTTGGGTCTACGAGTTCTGTATTAAAACAAAACAAAGATGAGTATATGGCAAAAAAAACCCCACTGCAAATCAATACTAGAAGATGACTTTAATCAGTTAATATATGTCTCCCCATTACAAGCTTTCAATTTTACACTTAACGTGTTTCCTTATTTCCTTCTCCCCCATTTTTATTTTGGAACACATGAAAGAAAAACCTTTTCAAGATAAGCACTTGCAACAGAAATTAAAGATAAAACTAAAAGTAAAAATATATACACCCACCTTCTTTTGAGGGGAGACGACAGACTCTCCGGCACATTGACATAAATGCATACAAGTACTTCTCTAAGCTCTCATCAGTTTTCTTATGTAGCCTAGCCATTGCTCTAAATTTGGTCCAATCAAATCGTCCCCGTTCCGGATCAAACACCACTCCAAATGTGGACACAACTCGGTAAAAGTCAGCTTCTTCTCTTCTTGTCCATCTTGATCAGCAAGAAAAAAATTGGAAATTCTATCATTTCCTTCACTATTTCATGCAGCTAGTAATTATTATTTCTTCAGTATTTTTTGATATAAAGATGTATTAAAAATGTGTATTTACATGTTGCACATACCTTTGCTGTCTTTCAATCTTAGCAGCCATCTTTGGATTTAGAGCAGCTTCTTCATATGGAGGCTGCATCATACTAGTTTGTATCGGGAATGCTGGCTGGATCTGCTGGGCCTGCCTATTTTTACTGGTTCGCTGATAAGCTGTTATTAGGCGGCGAAGGCGCGTTGTTAAGGCAGACTGAGTGGGCCAATAGATTTTGTCTCCTTCCATCATTTGTCCATCTATATTAAAACAAAGTCAAGGGAAAAATAAAGTAGTTAATCATTGCTAGTGCCTATGGTTCTACACTAGGCAATCTAAATACATTCTAGCGAAGAGTCAGGAGAATTAAACAACTCAAAATAGATTGAATTGGCTCAGATTTGAAGTTCTATGTATTTACCTCCATCTGCTATTACTAGATCACCTGGGGATGAAACATCATCCTGTAGAAAAACAAAAGTGAAGCAAAATTAAAAAGGTAGCCCTCTCCAGAGATTTAGGTTAAACTTACATCTTGCAGACAATTTATGAGTACGACAAAGAACAAGAGTAACATGTATTTTGGACAAATGGCTAACAAGGCATACAACAGAATTATACAGCAATTCCCTCCCATTCCCCCCCGCCCACACAACTGCAGAACCACGCAGAATAAGTTCTATCAATTTAGGGAAATATAGAAACCTGTAATAATTTGCTCAGCGAAAAGGTGGAAGTATTACATTCTAAGTGCGTTAAAAGGAGCTATTAAGAGGTGCCTACTATACCTCTATGTCATCTTTAAACATTGCTGGTGCTGGTTTATATTCTGGATCTTCTACATCCCTGTTAAAATTTCAACACAAAAGAACCCATCTTAGTCATGTTAGTCCTTATGCTCTTTTCAATTAAGCAAAAAACTAATTTAAATTTAGGTAGATATACTGTATTTAATTTTCTATCTGAAATGAGGAAAATATTTCATGGCAGCTTTGCCTTGAATCCTGCCCCCCCCCATACACTGTCTCATTCAAAGATGCTCTTGATGACCACAGCTGCTAACCTCACTGATGAAGCAATGAACAAAAGCAGTCCTCCCTTTCAGCGGTTATCAGTGATACTCAAAGTGATCCACTGGGGTCACTGGTTAGCTACACAAGACTAACGCACCAAGCTGACTGACCTGAAATCAGGTTAAATAGGTCTGTAGTGCTCTGCCTCTGAAGGCTTTTGCACTTCAGTGTTTAAGTAATCTCTCTAATACAGCAACACAAGGTAGAGTTCCTTGTTAACAAGTTGCTGCATTTTTCCTTTAACTGTGAAATCCCAAACTTCAATGGTTCTGTTACACTGTTCCTAACTCTTTTCCACTCTGTGGGAGTAAAATCAAAATAGTACTCTTCACAATGACATCAAACTAGTATAAACCCAGTTAAGAAGAGAATAAAGTACAACATATAAATTCAGTCTCATTTACTTTAAGGCCCCGCAACATTCATGCCCACTTTTAAGTGCTCATACCCGTCAATATAATCATTTGCTCTCTGTTCGGCAGCAACTGCTTTTTCATCTGGCTTGCCAACCCTTTCCAAGAAGCACAGCGCTGGGTCTGCTCTGATAGTGTTGTATTTTTCATAACCTAAAAAAAAAAAAAAAAAAAAATAGTGGCACAAATTCAATTTTCAGAGTAAGCTCTAAAAAACATTGTGTGTAGGGTGTTTATATTGAGGGGTGGGTAAGTACATACGTAGTCATCCATATTACTCACCATGTTTAAAAACTCCAATTAGAAGGGATTTATCTGCATCTGCATCCCACCACTCCGCAGGAACTTCAGAGTGATCTGGCTCAGGGACCCAAACATCAATTTCACTAAGGAGAATCACCAACAGCACACCAACATCAATAATATTCAGAAAAAGAAATAAAGTACAAATGTACAAAGAGAAAATAAAAACTTATGTGGGATTTTTAAACTTCTCTCTTCAAGCACACATATATAACATTCCATGTCCAGTAAACTAATTCAAAGATTACTTTGAAGGTTGTAAAGAGTCCTAGGACTGAAATGTTTAATTTTTTAATGCATTTTGTTATTTAATAGCAAGTAACAGTTAAAAAGTGGATGGTTACACTACTCAGTTACATAAGCCACACAAGAGAATATTAATTTATCATTAATAACTTTGATAACCTAAAGAAACCGAGGCATACAACCTTTCACCTCTGCATTCAGTAAGACCCTAAAAACAGCAATACAAAACACCCAGACAGCTTGGTATTTTGTATTTGACAGAGACCAGTAACAGGGAAAGAATACGAAAGCAGAACCAGCATACAGTATTCTTCCTCTCTCAGTAAACTCTGCCAACTCCTAGCAGTCTGTGCTTGCAAAACTTAGCAAACCAAGGATTATCTGCTTTTGTGTTTAATAGCACGAGATGGACTGTTCTTCCATAAATGGTTATAACAGCTTTCAGAATCAAATTAACACTTTCTATCCACCACAAGCTCCTGTAGCAGTGAGTTCAAGAATTTCCAAATGGCAATACTTCCATTAAAAAAAATAAAATTAATGGAATATGCAGCACATAACCAAAAGCATGCATAAAGAGGCAGGAAGAACCTGCCAATTAGAATGTAAAGTACATAATTCTATCTTTCACTCACTTTTCCAGTCTATTTGACTTAAATAATTCTACTTTATACAGGTAGACTCAAATAGGAATCAGGACCTCCTCATGTCAAGTCGATACAAAGTGTTCAGCAAACAAACAGTAAACAAAAACATTTTTCTCACAGCCTAAGGATACAAATATTTACTTTTAACATTTTTTTATTTAGGTCTATGAGGATTTCTGAATTTTCATTCTATAGTTTACATTTAAAATAAACAAGCAAAAAACCTCTCTATAGTTCACCTGGCATCAATTCCATCAAACACCTTTTGGAATTCATTACCAATGACTTCTTGTTTTAAGTAATACAGCATTCTTACTCGAAGCAAGACCCTAAACAAAGAAAAAAAGAAATACAAATATTAGCACTCTAAAAGCTGTCAATAGTTGTGGGTGGTTTTGTTTTGGTTTGTCTTCTGTAACATCACAAAGCTTTCAAGTCATTTTCCTAAAACATACTTGCTTCAGTTGTAAGAGGAGATAACCTCCAATTCAGGTGACCTAACACTTTTTATTGTGATCACTTTTACAAATCATTTCATTGCAAAAATTCTTTCAAATCCTAGACAAAGACCAGGGCCAGCAGAACACTCCTCACCTGCTTCATAAAATACTGCTAAGAACAAACTGCTATTTCCCTTTTCCTACTTAGAAGATTCCCTTAGAAGGAATTGAGCGGGCTGACAATGAACATCTTTCACATCACCTTTTCATTCATTCTTACTTAGAATTTGGTGCATGACCCCAATGGCTTCTCCATGATTTTTCTCAATTCTTGACTACAGCTGTATGAAGTTTTCAGGCAGAGTATGACAAGTGTTGCTAAAGAAAAATGATGTATCTAAACCAAGCTCATTCATGGCTATGAATGAGCTTTCAACAAGCTAGTAGCTCAGATTCTCAGAAGCCTAGAAAACATGCCAGGTAAACGGCATATAAGATTGAGGGGCAACGACTTCAGTGCTTTCAGTTTCTTTGCTAAGCACTCCCAAACTCTTTAGTCCTTTGGCTGCTACAAGGCTCCCCAAACATGCTAGCAAGATCTCTCTCTCTTTCTCTGTACAGACACAAACATACAGTTTCTTTAAAAATGGTAACAGAATTATTTTACATGTGAAATACTTGGGTCACCTCCTAATACGCTGCAACCTGTTTATTCTAATCAAGCTAAGACCATTAAAACTTGTTTCTTCATAGTGCCACAAGTATTTTAATGTCTTCTAAGACAATGAGGAATTAGAAGAAAAAAGAATCTTTACATAAACACTGAGAGACATGCACACTTCAGTTACTGCTTACTTGTTGCAATGGTGCTTTATGTGCTTTTTGTAGCCTTCATCTTGCAACAGATGTTCTGGATTGTATTTTCGAAGCCATTCTGCTTTGTGTATATCGAAAGTGCTAGCCTGGGTCTTCACTTTTTTCCCTTTTCTTCCTCTAGGCACAGGGGCTGATAAGCCTATATAATTTAAAATATAATACAGTAACAGCAACAGGCAGGTATAGATCCCCATGGTACTTATAGTTCCTACATCCTATACCAGTATTGCGACCTGCAGTGCAGAAAAAATACTAGCATCACAGCCTCTGCGTATGAGGTTTTTTTCCTCTTTTGTCTCTTAGAGCATCTCTGGAGTACATTTCACCAGCTAAGGACAAAGCAGGAGAGGCGGAGAGTGTGTTGTCACCTACTATGAAATAGAACAGGTTCTTCTGAACTGCGATGAAAAGAAAGCTTACACAGAGTATACCAATCCATTTGGGTAAGTCATCAAATACAAAGCAAAGCAGAAAAGACACTACTTTTCCCATCAATTGAATTGCGCATCTGGAATAAACTCCATTTACTTCAAGTAGGATGAATTCAGAGAGAATTTTTAGCTGTTTTTATCCCAGTACCACAGGAATACGTGTATGAAGCTATTTAACTGCAGAAACGCACAAGTCCTTACCAAGGTGATTCTGTAACTCTCGTGTTTGCCCATCCTCTGTTGGGGTAATGAGATCCCATATAAAACTTTTTATTTTCTCATCCCCTCTGTAGTGAACGAGACAATAGGCCAATAGAGCTCGGCAAATTATCTCCACATCCTGTTCATTCAGCTGTCTCTTGAAGCGACCATGTGACAAAATTTCTCTCCATCGACCCCACCTAGTCCAAAGTGAAACACAGATCAGCACTTGGAAGTGAAACACTTGGGTAGTCTGTAGATTGTTGTAACAAAAGGGAATTTCTGTGTAAAATATTTAGCTTTCCACTTCTTTCCTTCAGCTTAAGTTACTGAGTGGAAATATGAAAGTAACATTTTGCAACAAAACTCCATCTGTTTAAAACAGTTTTAAACAAAACTTGCCTGTTTACAAAAAAATATGGATGATTGTTTTAGGCTTCTAAGACACAAGTCTGATGGGAACTCATACTAGTAAGCAAACACAGTCATTTATCGTATAAGGTGGGTGAAAGAACACCTAAGATTTTATTTCCAAATCAACATATCTGATTTAAGTATGCTTAAAATAGCTGGTTAGATTTTCACTTCCTATTTGCACGTCATGGAAGTGCAAGATGTTCTGCAATTATGAATATCAAGTCACCTATCGAGCCTTTATTTCAGAGATTTATTTATTCACAGAGTTTTGAGCCTGCCTGCAGCGCTTACTGTAATGATTTTTAGACAGACTACTGCAGTGCCCACGTTAAATGTCAGTCTCCTTTGAAGAAAGGTTTTCACCTCTCATGTTTCTTCAATTGCAAATTGTCAGTTTTATACAGAGTGCATGATAAATTCACATAAATTCATAGGCTAAATAAATTCTATATATACACACCAGGTTATTGCCTATATAGCTAAGAGTTATGCCATAAATACAATTTAGTACTGTGGGGTTTTTTTGTTGTTTTTTTGATTTGTGTTTTTTTTTTTTAAACTTCCTAGAGTCAAGAAGGATGTATACAATACCCATAGACCAGCAAGTTTTTTTCCACCCGAAAGCACTCCGTTCTTCCGTATCCATTGGAACGGTCACAAGGCCTGCGGAGTTTTGGTTTATCATCACCATCGCTCTCCACTTCAGACAACTCAGCCAGCTCATCTTTTGTAGCACTAAAGGGCCGTGTTTGTTTCCTAATTCTTGGGGTATCAATAACCAGGCTGTTCTGCAAAATTTCAAACAAACCTTATCAGAGAAACAGTCGATAATTTTTTCTGAAGTAGATGGCTTCAGTTCAGAAACAATTTCTATCTGATGTCATTAATAGGTATTTTGTGAAGACATCACAGTAAACATCCATAAAGCAAGGAAAACATTTTTGTGGTATTTAAGGCAACAAAAAATGGGTTTCATACCATGATGTCAGTACATTAGTTATAAACAATACTGAATACCTCATCTGAGCTGAATACTCACACAGACTATGTTGCAGACTGAGTAAAAAGGGGCACTGAAACCTTTTTAGAACTCACTGCATGGGAATGTCTTCAAGTATGGGACACAACTTTCAGTATTACAAAATTGATGTAATTCTTAGTCAGCTGTTTTGCAGATTCCAGCCCAGGATTTACAGACAGAGAAACAGGGCAATCAGAACAATTACACACTTTCAACCATTTCCAGGTCTTTGACAAAAATCAAAGACCCTCAAACTCTTCTGTGACAGCAGAGAGCTAGGAAATACTAAAGCTATCAGCAGGCTGATTACCCATGGACAAACTAACCAGCACAAAAAGTCTGATCTGTTGAAATATTAATCAAAAAAGCATCAGAAATCCTACACCTGCTATTTCCAGAATTCAACAGCAAGCACATAATTGAAAAAACGTGCATTAAAAAAGAGAAGTACTTACTCTACCACTGATAGCATCTATATCTATTTCTGCTTTTTTGGCCCATTTCTGCCAGAAGTTGGGATCATCTAGTGAAATATCGGTCCTGTTTCCAGATGCAACAAAACTAGCCTGTAATAAATAAAATTAATCTTACCAACATCATACATCAAAAGTTTGCAGAGTTTGAATGCCTCAGTGCTGTGAAGACTGCATAACCTTATTTCAAACATCTCCCAAGCAGCTGTTAAGACTTTAGAAGTTACTTACAGTGCAAAGCAACTCAAAAGTTCTCCTCCCCCTTAATTTTTTAAAATCAGATCCATAATATATCAGAAAAATCTAATGAACTTCTATGCACCATCAGGAGAGAAGAACATTAAGCAGCAAGATTCTTCTGCTTCGAAGTCTGAATCTAAATTACTTGAATGGAAGAAAATAGAATCTTTTGAAGAGGCTTATCAGCATTTGGGGATTTCATCTCATGCAAAAGTACTCGCTTGAGGGAAATTTCAAAGGAGTGTTTAAACTACCAACAATCAAAGCTTGAGAGCATGGAATAAGCTTAATTTCAGAAGGCATTTAAAAAACCCCGATACACTGCTTTTGGGAAAAGACTAAATACATGTAAAAATTTCTAACTCTTCTGATAAAAAGACAGTGATGATGATGTTCCCTAATTGGTTTCCTATCACTTCTTTAGAAGCCTATTTCTTATTTAACCCACAATCAGCAAGATATAAGAGATCCTAAATGAACGTATATTTATAAATAATAAATATACAGTTATATTCTTCAAAGTTTTTCTTTTGCTTTGCCTTTTTTTTTTTTTGAATTGTCACAACTGCATTTGTGAAGTGCCCACGTTCCAAGCTCAGTTACACTGCTTGATTTTTTTTTTAAATATTTATGTATTTTTAAATTTATCTGACTTTGTATTTGTTCACATTCATATTTGCACATGCTTTGGCAATTAAGGAATCCAAATTTATTTTGTTCTGTTCATCCAATTTTCCAGTATAGGTTTTCGGATGCTATGATATTACTGTTTTTCTCTTACCCACCAGAAATTCAAAAATGTCGGTCCAATTTTATTCTGGACTATTACTCCCGAGACCTTACATTCTCAGCACCCCCCATGTACATACATATACTCTCCACCCTCTGCTATTTTAGGAGCTTTCTTATTTTGCTTTTCAAACTCTTACCAAAAAAGTTCAAGGTTCAAACTATATCCTATGTGTAGCCATTTTTAGAATAAGCCTGACCATTTTTAATCTTAATAATTATTGTCTTCTACATTTTCCCCTGCTCTTAATATATCTGAATACAAATGGATCTATAAACAAAACTGTTTTAATATTCTTGGTAAATGCAGTCCGTTATGTGTCACACAAATACTAGCCTTTTTAAAAGCAGCACACACCTATTACTCATCTTTGCTCAAGCATGCTCCTGGCATCTGGCATTTACTCAATCTGTATGTGCAAATCTGATTTTGCTATGTGCACGTTACTATAAACACATAGATGTAAGAACCCTAAAAATGTACCTAACATACACACGCATTGCATAAAAGTAAACATAACTATTTAAAAAAAAGCATAAGCTTCACAACATTAAATTACGTTTACAGCTCTACGCTGTCAAAGAACAACTTGCTGCTTCTGCACCTTGGCAAACGTGGAGCCCCTTCCTTCTGATTCAATTGTGATAGTTTTAGTACGACGCTGCAAAATTTGGTCGATGTCTTCCTCACAGAACTTAGAGCCTTCATCTTCTTCATCCATAATGGCACCATAGGCACCTCTTCGAAGCAAGTCTTCTATTTCTTTTTTGGAGAGTTGTTGGATCTGAGCAAATACAATAGGTTTTAGACAGTCGAGAAAAAAATCCCCTGAAGTCTCTTCCATTTCTCTTTCCCTTTCCAATGTTTCTGCAACCTAACTGTGCCCTATAATTTATAAACTTAAAATCTAGATTATTAGAAGCAAAGACGAAAGTCTAGTTGACAGTTGAAGTAATTTGTTATATGGTTACAGTACACATTTTTACAGGTATGCATCATCTTTGTTTTGGCTATTCTCAACTCAGTGATAAACGTAAGTTTAAAAAAATTACCTGTTAATACTAGATGTAAATCTCATCTTACATTAAAGTAACACATTATATTAATATGAGAAGATACAAGGAAACAAAGGGAAACTTTTCTCCTTGTTTTAACTTTGACATTATCTACCTTGGACCTTAAGAGACAAGAAATAGTTAAAGATTTATCAGAGTAATTGACTACATTTAAATTTATGTCAACTACATTGTTAGTCCACATCAGAAAACACAAGAGATGCAAACGACAGAAAAATGGTAGCTTCTGTAATTTAAAATAGTTCCCACGTGATTACAAAAGCAAAAGGAAAGTTATTTCAAGAAATAAGTCTACATACACCACCGACACTGTTTTCTCTTCCACTCATACTCTGTAAGACAGCCTTATCCAGTCCCAGTTTCAGACTTGCTCTGTCAAACATCTCTCTCTCATAGGAGTTACGCGTTATCAGTCTGTAGACCTTCACTGCTTTGTTCTGACCGATCCTGTGACAACGAGCTTGAGCCTTTTGAAGGGAGAGAGAATGACAATAAGAATTTAGACTTACCTAGGAATAAGATAAGATTCTTTTAAGAAATTGTTTCTGCTGTAGCACAATCTGAAAAACTCAAAAGGAAGTCAATTCAGATTTAAGTAAATGGAAGCTATCAGATATTTTCCACGTTGTGAACCATTTTCTAAAAACAGTGTGGTACGTAAAATGCAGATGAATGATCTGTGCTGAATGCTACTGAATGGTATTTCTCTTGCAGTAACACTAGATAAAAAGACACAGAAGTTATCTGATCTCCAGATACAAATGGTAAAGGAGTCATGACTTAAAAATGGATTCAATTTCAGCATTCAATTCCTAGATTTGACTAATTCACTGTTTCTCAATACATATTAGTCCTTTTCTATATATTATGTTTTAGCTGAACAGCTCTATTTCCATAAACTGTGTTAGTCAGTATATGCAAAATCTAAACCCCAGGTTCATAACATCATCAAAATCTTAAGAGTTTTATCAACTCACCGACTTAGTTTACCCGTGTTGTGCTTTTAAAGAGTAATCAATTTGAAAGAAAAAGCTAGAACCCAGCCAAACCCAGATGATCTCTCCTATCTAAGTAGAAAGTAGTCATCAGAAAACATTAAACATATGCCTCAAAAAGCCCTGAACATTTTGAAATGATGCATGTTCAAAACAGAAACAATATTCAGAGTGACCAAACTTACACGGATTGGGTTTGACTTCTTAGGCCTCACTACTATGTTCAAAGGAATTTACCTGCAGATCATTTTGAGGATTCCAGTCAGAATCAAAAATTATACACGTATCTGCTGCAGTCAAATTAATGCCCAAACCACCAGCTCTGGTGCACAGAAGGAAGACAAAGCGATCGGAATCTGGTTTGCTGAACCGGTCAATTGCAGCTTGTCTGAGATTCCCTCGTACTCGCCCATCAATTCGTTCATATAAGTATCTGGAAATTGCCACAGACACACACACAAATCATTACAAAATGTTTCATAATTTAAAGGGGGATTAGAACAGATCTCCTGCTTGCATATTTATTCTTTACAGTGAATAAAAGTGACATAAACTAACTTTGATTATCAGTGGGTAACATAACCAGGAATCACAACAGAACTCGCCTATCTGTAGTACTAACATGCATCAGCAAGTCCCAACACTGAGCATTTTACGACAAGTTCTTCTGAACTTTGTCCTCTAAAGCAAGTACCCGATTATACATACCAGGAAACGTGTATTACCATGGCACACAGTTGCATTAAAACACACCATAACCCGAAGTCCCACGTGGGCACTTAAAAGTTTTTCACATGCTATTATTCTTGGATCCCTGCCTAGGGTCACAGAAGCCGGACGGCGTACTTTTGTATTCTATACCGAAGGGTCTGAACAGGTTAGGGGTAACCAAGTAATCAGCAGAAAGCAGTACTTGGTGAGTTGTCATTGGACAAACTGCATATTGATTCTGTCATGATTAAGAGAAATGGAACAAAAGCGACATGACGGCACCTCTAACAGTCTTTATCAAGGCATCAATGAATCCAGGGCTTCCTAAACTAAAGCCAGCAAATTTAAAAGCCTGAAGTAAAACTGTCATTTCTGTTACCTTTGATAATTACAAAGACTCCTATGAAACTTCTGAAATCAAGTGAAATGCTTAAAAAGGGAGCAAATACTTCTGTACGTTGTAGAGGGAGTAAGATGCTGAATGTGTATCTACTAGTCAAAAAGCTTCACAACCATTTTTCTTCTAATCAGCTATAAAATGGCACAGCAGATAATCCACAGGACCACAGGCATTTTGGCAGGCAGCCATCTCCTACAGACATGAATTCTGTTAAAGTCTAAGCATGTGTGCACTCGAACATTTCTAATCAAACGGTACTGTAGAGTAAGTTTCAGCTTCTATGGGTTTCAGAAGATTCCACCTCTAGATATGATGCACTAGTCTAGATGTTACATCGGTATGGAAAAAGGAATATTTTCCATACTGGATTATAAATACTACTATGAAGTCAAAATTAAAATAAAACATACAAACTGTTGAGCTCTCAGTTCAGATAGATAGCTTTATGAAACAAAAAACACAGAAGCATAGAAGTTACATAAAATTATCACAGAACCAGGTATTAATATAATCTACTAATGATTTTCAATATACTTTCCAGTATCCACTGCAGGAAGAGGCTTGATATTTTTACTATTTTTTTTTTTAACTTGTTAACGCTGTATTACTATGTAGTTCACTGACAAATATGCACTTCAAAGCAGTATGTACATTCCAACAAATGGACTATTAAAATAACCAGAACTATGCCTTTTTATAGTTTTTCAGGTTGATATAGCAACTACTGAGTGTAACCAAGTTTAAGGTTCAATTTTATGTGCTAAGTATTTATGTGCTAATAGTATTTAGTCATGTGCTTAAATAAACTCTTAGTTTCCGTGGAGTCAACAGTATAATCAAAGGGTGCTATTACATGTGACAGCAAAGCCTGATCTAAGGAGCTGCTTTATGGCTGGCAGATCAGTTCTGCTGCAAAATTCAAAGCAGTAATAATTTAGGAAAGATAGGAAGCATATTTTTTTACATTAATGAAAAACAAGCCTCCAGTTGTTTACCATTTTGTACTTATATTCTGTTGGGAGTAAGGAGCTGCATTACCCCTGTCTGGTCCAAGTTCAACACGATGTAAATAAAGAACACATTCCATGCTTCCGAGGTTTGGATGAGCAACGCTGAGCTTGAACATTCTTAGTTTCTGACAGGCAACATATGAACAGTACATACATACAAGACCGTTTAATAGAAAAAGCAACAAACTGAAGGTACATGGTTTACTCAACCACCTTTCTTCAGTTGTTCTCCGAAGTTTTTCATTTGTTGGTGAATAAATGATAAGCCATCACAGAACACAGCAAGTTACACAGTGATTAGCGAAACAAAACAAAACAATCCTATCTTTGGTATGCTGTAATCATTAATCCTGCACTAACATTCAAAGATATGCCCTCTGAGAGCAATATACTACAGGAGACAGAACATGCAGCATCTTACCTTTTATGTATAAGGTAATCCTCCAAAATGTCAAGGCAGCGCACCATTTGAGAGAAGATAAGGACCTTGTGGCCTCCTGCTTTCATTTTTGGAAGAAGTTTATCAATAAGAACCAATTTACCAGCAGACTGGATCATTGCTTGCAGGTGGAAGTCAGGAGCACTTGGGCTATACGTTTCTTTAAACTCTCCAAGGATTTTCTCTTCAGCACCTATCAAAGAATATATTTCTGTATGTATAGGTGTGTCTACGCAAATATCTCCATATACATACAAGACTAAGCGACCAAAATCAGTGCTTGAACTCTAAATATCCCCCATTAGCCACTGCTGGAGACAGAACAGAGTTCTGGATGGATCTAAAGTCTAGCAAGAACATCTATTTCTATGCTCTTTGAAAACAAGTCTTAAGTTTTTAAGCAGATCACCACAGAAAACACACCTAGAATGAGGTGAACCCCCGCAAACTGCAAAAACGAAAATACAACTTGTTCAAGTGTTGCATAAAAAAACCCAGCTAAAAACCCACAAGTCCTTTTGTCTCTGTGATATTTTATATGGGACATGAGTCTTAAAAACAGTATTTTATTTTGAAGAGCTTTTCTGAAGTCCCACTATGATTGAAATCACAGCAAAAACTTTAAGAGCTTAAAGTGTATTTTCTTGCAAGCAGGAAAAACAAAGTTAGTTGTAACTAAGTGAGAAAAGCAATAAAGACTGACACAGTCCGTATCACTTGCAAGAAGCATTAATTTTAAAAGTTAGCTCTAGAAGTTCTTTTTCATACTGCTTTTAAAGAGATGTAACATTTCCATGAGATAATTGCTTCTAAACGTTCTGTGAAATCCTACAAAACAACAAGTTCACATTTCAGGCTTCAAATACGCAACTGCCTGACAACTTTGCCTTACACCTATCCAAAAAATGCTTCCACCTAATCCCATCCTTGGAAAGTCTGATGAAAATGTCAAAGAATCACAACAAAAAATCTCACATATTTTAAATAAAAGTATGAGAGTAGTTAAAAAAAAAAATCAGCCTTTATCACATATTTACCTTTGATGAGATAAGGGTGATTACAACACTTTCTGAGTTCCATCATAGTGTTAACCAGATTGGGTACATTTGCTTGCCCTGCTCCTTTGGATAAGAAAGCAAAATTTTTCTCCAAAATCGCTCGATAATATTTCTTCTGAATATTAGTTAGTTCTACTTCAATTATAGTTTCCTCCTTAGGAGCCAGCTTTTTTTCTACATCTTCCTTTAGTCGTCTGAGCATCATGGGTTTCAGGATAGCTTGCAGTTTCTGAACCTAAATGAAACACAACGGTTTGTTGGAACATGAAAAAGTAATAGAGTAGTTTAATTAAAAATTTCTGAACCCTATATAACTAATTTTTTTCCCTAGACTTATATAAAATGTTTTCCAGATGGGATATAGCCTTATTTTTAACCCCAAATTACTAAAGAATGTTTTTATGTACTCCAAACCCAAAAAAGAGTACCTTTTCAGCATTTGTCTGCAAAGACTCTGCCTACAAAGCCAGAAAACTTCAATTTTATTATTCTCACTATTTACTTGCCAAATTTACAAAACCAACCCAAAAAAGTAAAAATAATTCTTTAACATAAAATATACTGAACTGATTTCTACCACGTGCACAGTTTAGAGAAAGTGCATGACAAAAGAACTCATAGGTGATACGTGGGGAGTGAAAGGGAAGGTGGGGAGCAATAACAGTTACCATATAAACCAAACATTTTCCTTCAAGGAAGTCATTCTTAAATACTGAAGCTTAAAAGGAACTTATTCAACATGCAATACCTGTTCCTCTGTTTTAAGGTCTCCGAATTCTTGCATGAATGTAGATTCAGCAGGAAAACGCAATGGTTCAAGAAAATGAAGGAGGCTAAATAATTCTTCTACTGTGTTCTGCAGTGGGGTACCCGTTAACAGCACTTTATGCTCCTATAAAAGGAAACAAAAAACTCACATGACTATGTGCACACATTAGCAAAAATGTGTGGTAAGTCTGAGTGTCATAACCTGAAAATAACAGTTCTGTGCATCACTAAGTACACAGGGAATACAGATAAACAGATTTATAAAAGAACAGTAAGTATTTTCTACTAGCTTTTCTTTAAATTCTGTCTTCCTGCATCTGTAATGAAGAAATGACTGAACACTTCAACTTTTGCCTGTAATATTCACACACGTATAATCCTCTCTCTCTATAGTGTGGAAAATAGACACTACACATGTATCAGAAAGCAAGTAAGATGACTTCTGAGAACATGTAGCAACAAGTGTTATCAAAGTAATAATGAAGTCAAAAAACCAATGCAAAGCTAGTCACGGTGCATCTTGTAGTAACGCACCAAAAGCCTCAAGATTCATGGTAGTATCTGCTTTTTAAAGTCTTGCAGTATATCAAATAAAATCTTAAATATGGGACTAGACAATAATTCTGTTTTAAATTCTACTACTTCCTTAGTAGTCTTATGACTCGCTTGCTTTTATTGTTAAATAACTTGTTTAAAACACTTTCTCCTTTTTTAAACATTAATTACTGCACAAAAACTATTTTATTATTACAAAGCACATCTGAAATGAAATCATCATCATAATCAAAACAAACCATAGAATGGTATCATCAGAAATAGATTCTGCGTACAGTTAGAACTTGCTGCATTTCATTTCATCAAAAACATACCAGCACCAGCTATCAAAAATACATCCATTTGAAGAGAGTATCAGGAACAGAGATCTCCTGAGAAAGACTGCTTGAGAGGTCTTTTTTGGCAGGTAAAACAAATTTGTGATTTATTACCGTACTGTGCTTAACTAGAATCAAACCCAAAAAGTGAAATACAGTTACTCACAAGGTTCATTAATTTCAGTCCTTCCAAGAGTTTGCAATTTTTGTTCTTCAGTCTGTGAGCTTCATCAATAATAACGCACCGCCATTCAATTGCATTTAACTCTGGACACCCACCAAGAATCATTTCAAAAGTTGTGATAATGGCTTGGAACCTGTAGGTACCTCGAACGATACGCCCCTAGAGATTCATCAACACACAAAATTTGTTACATTATCTCAAGTCTACTCAACTTAAAGATTTTGTTGCTGAAATTTTATCAAGAGCCAGACATCAGATTTTACATTATAAATTGTTTTGTCATCCCATACACATTTATTACATCTCTATAACGGTAATTAATACTAATGAGTAATAATCCACAGCCACAAATCCAATACTGTCTAACCAACAGTAAAATTCTAACCACTTTTAAATTACAGATATAACCATCTAATAAAACTCTTTCAAAACGTGCATGTAGATAATATCACATTCTTAGCCCCGGGAAAATCTGAAAGACTGACAGAAAAAACCCTACAGTCAATCAATCAAAATATATGACGGTAATACATTGAGCACTCATACAGTTTGCAATAAAAATATCACCTGAGAACTAAATGAACACTTTTTATCCATCTTACGCTACTCCATTGGTCTGACAAAGAGAATATCTAAGACCTTCAATAAGGCAGTATACAGTAACTCACTAGAGAAATGAGGTATCATTTTAATATTTAGCACTACTTTAAAAAGTAATGGCTTGGACAGGCATACTCTGCGCTGGGTAGGAAACTGTCTGGATGGCCGGGCCCAAAAAGTTGTGGTGAATGGAGTTAAATCCAGTTGGCGGCCGGTCACAAGTGGTGTTCCCCAGGGCTCAGTACTGTTTAATACCTTTATCAATGATCTGGATGAGGGGATCGAGCCCACCCTCAGTCAGTTTGCAGAGGACACCAAGTTGGGAAGGAGTGTTGATCTGCTGGAGGGCAGGCAGGCGCTACAGCGGGACCTGGACAGGCTGCATCGATGGGCCGAGGCCAAGTGTATGAGGTTCAACAAGGCCAAGGGCCGGGTCCTGCACTTGGGACACAACAACCCCAGGCAACGCTACAGGCTTGGGGAAGAGTGGCTGGAAAGCTGCCTGGCAGAAAAGGACCTGGGGGTGTTGGTCGACAGCCAGCTGAATATGAGCCAGCAGTGTGCCCAGGTGGCCAAGAAGGCCAACGGCATCCTGGCCTGTATCAGACATACTGTGGCAAGCAGGAGTAGGGAAGTGATCGTCACCCTGTTCTCGGCCCTGGTGAGGCCGCACCTCGAGTATTGTGTTCAGTTTTGGGCCCCTCGCTACAAGAAAGACACTGAAGTGCTGGAGCGTGTCCAGAGACTGGCAACGAAGCTGGTGAAGGGTCTAGAGCACAAGTCCTGTGAGGAACGGCTGAGGGAACTGGGGATGTTTAGCCTGGAGACAAGGAGGCTGAGGGGAGACCTCCTCGCTCTCTACAACTACCTGAAAGGAGGTTGTAGAGAGATGGGGGTCGGTCTCTTCTCCCTAGTAACAGACGACAGAACAAGAGGAAATGGCCTCAAGTTGCGCCAGGGGAGGTTCAGATTGGATATTCGTAAAAATTTCTTCACCGAAAGGGTTGTCGGGCATTGGAACAGGCTGCCCACAGAGGTGGTGGAGTCACCATCCCTGGAGGTATTTAAAAGGCGTGTAGATGTGGCACTCAGGGATATGATTTAGTGGTGGACTTGGTAGCGATAGGTTAATGGTTGGAGTTGATGATCTTCGAGGTCTCTTCCAACCAGAACGATTCTATGATTCAGACAAAGCTACTTTACACTAGGAAAATGAAATCAATAGCTACATAAAGGTAACATAGAGCTTAATCGGCTGTATTTGTGTTCTCACTGCTCTTCAAATTCAGGGCTCAACTGCAACCATCTGTGTACACTTTAATCTCCACATGAGTATCAGCATCACTGCTATTCAATTGCAAAATTACTTAGCATACTGAAACAACATACATCTTGCTGCAACCACTTTCACAAAATTTACTCAGTAAGCATATGTTAAAGATTCCGATATGTAAAAAGCTTAAAAAACACATCATGGGATGTAAAATGACTTTCCCTAAGACGTATGTACAGATAATGTAAAGTATACTTTTCATTACTACTACCTGAAACAGATTTTGGGTAAGTTACTGCATACAACTGCCATTACAGTACCTGGGAGTCCCTGAAGTACATTTCATACTGCTGAATCATCTGCCTGCTGATCATGCTTCCATGATACACTACAACATTAAGGTCAGTCCACGTGCGAAATTCTCTTTCCCAGTTTGTTATAGTGGAAAGCGGAGCTATGATCAGAAAAGGCCCTCTTATACCAGCCAGGAGGATTTCATAGAGGAACGTAATTGACTGAATGGTTTTGCCAAGACCCATTTCATCCGCTAAAATGCAATTTCGCCTGAAAGTAAAATATATATATTTGTTATTAGCATCAAAGAAAGTACACACACTAAAGCTGTTACTCAAATGGACAATTTATAAAAACAAAGCTCAAATATACCAGTTTAAAACAATAGTCAAAATTGAGGCACTGTAAAAGATGCCCACAAATGTTCCCTGGTTATGGTGAAAGAAAGAATTTGGTACACAAAACCACAAGCTTTCAATCTTGTTTAGCATTGGCAAAACCCGAGAATGGAATGTTCCATGGGGTTCTCCTAGAAAAATATTCCAAAAACATTCTTTTGGGACTACGTCTGCCCTAATTAAAGGAATTCAAATTAATCAGATTTCCTACACATACACTCACCTTGACAAAACTGCTAGAAATTAATGAAGATTCCATAAAGTCACAGATGGAAGGTATCCTAGCTACACCCCCATAAAAGGAGTGCATCATAGCATCACGGACAAATTTGCCCTCTTGTTTCCAAAACTGAGACAGATGCATATAGCTGAATTACTACAGGAAGCACCACTAGGTGCTCACCCTCAGCCATACACCGCAGCCCTTCACTCTGTTTGCACAGATGCTCACACAGTTATGTCGTGCTTGACGGAGAATTAAAACAAGGTGGGTTTTTTTGCAGATCATGAAACTGTATTGTAAAATGGTATGCTCGCTGACATAATCTCTATAAAAGACAAGCAACTGATATTTTGGAAATAAAGCAAGCAGGAAGATTCATGAATAGAAATCCAACTTAGATAAAATATATCACTCTGGAAAAAATCTTGAAGGTGATTATATTCCTGGTAATATATCATAGCATTAATGAACAAAAGTTAACTTTAGCTTACAGAATAGAAAACACAACTATTTACTAGCCTTATTTCTGAAGACAGGTAACTTTATTTGAAATACATACTAATTCTACAAAACATTTTGAAAGATGCAAGTGTTTTCCAGTTGTTGCAAAACTTCTGAAAGCTTGTACTTTGGTGGAAGTTGCATTTTGTTTTAATTTCCTCCTAGCCATTAAAAATTTATTTTCAGTTACGTTAGTTTTATTTTTATAACATTTATTTTTCATTACTCTTGTTGATAAAAACATACTTGCACACCCAAAAGAAGAGAAGTTTTTTTTTCCAGTTACACCCTTTTAGCTATAAGCAGAGAAGTTAAGATAAATTTAGTTAAGACAGTATTCATCCCCAGTAACAGTGATTCACTCCATATGGTTTAAAATTTACATTAAAAAACATTCCATGCATATACCTATTGTACCAGTTGAAAAGGAGCCAGTTAAGTCCTTCCAGTTGATATTCCCTGAGCTGATTGCCATTTTTGTATTCCCTGGACTGTTCTATCTTCTTCCAGGAGTTTGGAGGTGGTCGGTCCTTTAAGGGAAAGATAAATACATGTGCAAGTTGGTAGGCAGTATCAGCATACACAGGATCATGATACAAAGGACAGAACACAAGATTGTAACAGTATCAAGGTATATCATCTTCATGTCCCTAGCAAGCTGAAGGAAAGCTGAGAGGCTACGTATAACAAAAAAAAATTATATACATACACATGCACACACTAGTTCCCAAGCCTGGAGACTCAACAGGCTGGCTATTAGCTTAACAGGCAACTTAGCAGAGAAATCATGAAGTTTTTGACTGATACTAGGTAGGATTCCAGCAGCAAACCCTCTCTTCGGACAGCTTCTGCATCACACTGTGACCAAACTCACACATTCAAGCAAAATATTTTAGCAAGAGCTTTTCTGATCAGCTGTACACTCTAAAAAAACATTTCTCAGTATTTATAAAAGCTTACATTCACTCTAGACTCATGTGGCCTTATCTGGCAGCTCTGAATTGTAGATCTGCATTTCCTATGGCTTTGTTGCCAGCGTCAGCACGGCCGCCAGCAGGTCTCGGCGCGGCAGTAGCTGTCCCTCCCCACCAGCTGCGGCTTCCTCCCCTCGCCCACAGCCACCATCTGTCCGCGCCCCCACGCCGGGAGCGGCCATGCTCCCGCTCGCCGGGCCGCAGCCAGCAAATACCTTCTCGTACTTGCTGGAGCTTGGAACAAAAAATACTTGTTGCTGATGCTAAGATGACTGTCGGTCCTACGGTTGCGCTTTAATCATCTTTTTCTCTCAAAGCCAAATACGGTAACAGAGAGATTATAAAAGCCCTTCCTCCCACACACTGAAATGGCAGGATTTTACATACATAGTAGAAAAATGAAGTAAATACAACATGAAGACGTTAATCATGACTACTGTCATTATTTGTAGATGGAAAAAGCATTAAAATAAAAATCAAAGCCCACAAATTAAAACACTGTTCATATTCAGTTATGTAAAATCAGTAAGTTAGAACAAGCAGCGTACTACACCACGCAGGACACACGTCTTACTCTGACAATGACACACAGGACTTTAAATAGAACTATTTTGTTTTCTCCTGCTCTACGCGACAGAAGATTGATAATTTAAAGATAAAACACGTTTCCTTATTACACACATTTTTCTTCCTCTCAGCTAGCCCTTCACGACAAGAAGAAAAATAAAAGCAGGAAGTAATTACGGAATCTGTTTGACAGATCTGTTTGCCAATTTCCTTCAGTGTTGAAGCACAAGACTTAACTCTGTTCTCTACAAAAGGATGTTTACACTTTATTCTGTTTTCTCCTCATCTTAATGGTGTTTAGATTCTGCGATAGCCGGTTTAAACATGTTGCTCATCACTCAGTTAAAAGCTCAGAGAGTTACAACAGCACTTCGTATTTTTTTCTTAAATAAGGATTTTTATTTTAACTGAGCAACAAATTAGAGGAGAATATTTATCTATGTCTACCTGAAAATATTATTATTATTCTTAGGCAACAAGCCTCACAGATCATTTACACAGAATGTCAATAAGCCTCATGTTTTAACACCAAAGTTTAAAGTTGGGAAAATCAAATCCAATTTGCCAAGACAGACAAGTAAATCAGGTATAATTTTACCAATCTCCTTGAGTCAGGCCTGGAAGCTTGCAATTGTTCAAATTCTTCTATTTTTGCTTGATCTACATCTTCTTTCAGCTCCCACGTACTGTCTTCATATGGCAACGAACACCATTTTACTAAATAGTAAATAACAGGCTGCAGAAGAAAATTCTGAATGTTATCAGCTTTTAATTTAGTATACAGACTGTTAGTATGCCTTACTATTTGAGTAGCTAACTTACATGAGAGCTGGAAACAAAACCACATTTCTAATACTTTTTTTAAAGATGATCTGTGTAGGTTCTTGTTATCTACCTTCTTATCCTTGGCGTCTCATACTCTGCCACTTGTTGTAGACCCCTGGAGTACTTCTCAATCCCACTGACTCACAAGTCAGTCTTAGGAAAGATAAATTACATTCGTGATGTTTGTGGAAACGTGGTGGGGGGAACCAATTAACTACAGATGTTAACTACAGAGGTGCTACCCAGAACACTTCCTCCACTCTCCAAATCAGGCTACCTAAGCCTAAAACAAAGAGCTTGACAAAAAGTTCCTAAAACTGAAGTCCTCTCAACAAAATAGAAAGCTTTACAGGTCTGCTAGATGGCATATATAAAAACGTAGGAAAAGTCTCAGAAGAGGGAACCAAAGCAAATTTTTTTATTTAGATTTATTTAGATAAAAAGTCATCTTTCAAGAAGCTGGGGGAAAGGCTTATGGCAACACCACATTTTTTTCTAGAAGTGCAATAATGACAACTCTGCTGCACACAATGAAAAGTAATTTTAACCCTTAACCCTGCTTTAGGAAGATTAATGCAGGAATCACTGGGTAAGAGTCTGCTCATTTTGCTATCTAGAAGAGCAGAGTAAGTATCATAGCTATTCCAACAGCCTTAATCAACAACTTTGCCAGCCTTTGTTCTCATCTCATGTTTTTGTTCTGTAATAGCTTTCCAGAAGAGGTACTTTAAGTTAAAAAAGTTTTGATAAATACCAAGGGAAAGGTCCACCGGTGGCTATCAAAACACCCCTGACTCACTGGTTTCCTAAAGCCTAGGGACAGAGTTAGAGAGGAAGATGGAACCCCCACTGCCCTGTCGTCTTGCGCTTTTTTTAGTGGTGACCCTTGTCACTAACAGAGACACAGGACAGTACACGGGATCAGCCTTTTGTCCGAAGTCACAAGGCAATTGTCAAACCTCACATTTATGTCAGTAACTACCTAAGCTTTGTCTACTATGACCTATTAATACTAAAACATAAGCCATTGCACTCTGATTGCTATTTCAGAACACACGGCTAGCATAGGAAATGACAAGATTGTCACGTCTCATAAAAAATATTATCGAAGCTTAAAATCATTAAGGTGTTACTCTGAAATCTGCTAAAGTTACGATTATCAAACACCACATGGAGGTGTATCTTCTTGACTTGCTTTAAGATGTATTTACCTCACCAGTGTCCTTATCTTCACAAAGAGATACTTCTAATACCCGGTCTACTTCAACATAGTCAGGATTAAAAGGTTCTTCTTCCATCTGCAATGCAAGATTAGTAACATCAGTAGAGAGGCAAAAAAGCTGGTATATGCTAAGACTTGGTCTCATTGTACACAAAATGAATGTGGCAGCTGGAAACTACTGAGGCTTTTGCACACACCTTAAAATCCTTTTTTTTTTTTTCTTTTGGCAACTGGCATTGAAGAGGGATCTGACATTAGGCTAGAAAATGCAGTCATTTAGGGATGAAGTGCTGCCTTGGGAAGGTCATATAGTAGAGAAACTAGCCCTAGCAACATAATCTTTCCCTCCTTACCACTTTTAAGTAGTTATCCAAACAATCTCCATTTTAAACCATGCAAGTCAGGTTAGTTCAGTGACTCCGGAAGACTTGCTCTTAAAATTACGTTAAACAATCCATTCCCTGCTGCAACCAAAAACCCTACCCTGATGGCTAAGTTTTACTTCTCAACATTCAGTTGTTCTATTTAAAAGCAAACTATTAATCAAAATTTTACAAGGAAAAAAAAAAAGCTTATTTAACTGTGTATTTCATACTCACATCTGCAAAAAAGTGAGCTCTTTGTGCTTGCCTTAGTTTGAATCGTTTTATTTTCTGCTGGATTCTTTTATCCTTTAAAAGCTGTTGTTCTGTGGCCCACTCACAGTGGAGATAAGAGCTAAAATTACAGAGATTAACATTAACATATTAGTGAAAGCAAAAGCTTACTATCTATTTTTAATATACAGTTAAAATAATGTATTTTATAAACCAGAATTTCACTCAAAAAAGAACATTTTAAGACAGAATTCACTGTAAAGATCAAAGATTTATTCCTCCAAATAATCAAATTACAGCGTCTAGTTAAGGCAATGTTTTGGGGCTAGGATTCAGAGAACTCTATGGATTCACAAATTCCTTTCACGTGTCCTAAGAAGAGAAACAAGCGTATTTAAAGTGAGCTTAAATAAATCAAATTTAAAATCTGACACCTCTATCAGAAAGTACCCAGAGATATAAAGTACTTAATAGATTGGATCTAACTTTTCACATACTTTACGTGAACATCTCTTCACAGGTACTGCTGAACTATACAGCTGAGCCCATCTAAAAGACCAGCAAGGAGCACCAGAGCCCACGTCAAGAAGGAACATGCCATCAGATTGGGCTGGGGAGAAGCACGAAGGAGCAGAGGCAAAGGAGGAAGCGTGAGCACCGGTACCTACACCACCTAACGGCACCCCAAGTGAGCCCTTCTGAAGTTAGATTGGTTTGACAGCAGTACATACATTTCTTCCTCACACCCCCTTTTTAATATATTTTCATCACTTTTCAAGCGTTCTAAAGATATGCTAGAAATAAAGAGCAGCTATTGCTGGGTATTACCGATTCTCAGATGGAAAGACAGACTTTACCCTTTCAGAAAACAAGAGCAAAATGGTCTCCAGAAACATGTGAATCCAGAGTCTCAAAAATTACATTTATTAGCAAGAATCTAATAAAATTACTCACATATGTAAAAATGTGCTTGCATTTTCAACATCGAGAACTGAGTAGTGACAGAAAGATAGGTATAAAACTTAAAATAGGAAAAAAAGGAAAGACTTTCTTCTTCATTCTTATTTCCTGCTTCTGATGTAAAATTATTTCTGTCGTTACAAGTTTTTTTCTTTCTAAAACAGTAAGACTGACTCCTACATCAACCTCTCCTAAGTGTATGACACTAAATCTAATCTAGGTTCACAAAATAGCTCTGATTTAAAATAATGAAATTAAAATTAGCCTCAGGCACGTAGCCCCTGCTGAATTTAATAAATATCTCTTCTCCCAAAATTCTGTTCTTTTGGCAATAACGGCTGTCAGCTTATTCGTCAGTGCTGGTCTCAATACTGATAATTTTTACATTATTACTAACAATATAATGCAGATTCTTAGCAATTTTAAGATTAAACTTGTAAAAAAAATCTCAAAAGATGACAAAATCTGGCTATAAGTAATCTTCAGACAATACAAAACTTTAGTACATGAATATGATACTTATTTCAGTCAACATCTCCAATGAAACAACTTTAGTACTTACTAGTTCTTGTATTTTACAAAAAACTCTTCTGTTTCTACTGTCATCCCAGCAGATATCTAGGAAAGGAAATTCAGGGGAAATGTAAAATGATGGATACAAACCCCTTTTTCCAATAAGCAATTTTATCCCATGACAATCACTTACTTCTTTCTTTATTACCCTGGAGGATAAGATTTTGTCTACAATTGCTGCATCTTCTTCACTTGGATTTTCCTAGAAATGCAGGAAAACAGTGACATTATCAATTGCAGTAAATGCCCTCTCTTCAAACTGGTCAGGCTTAAAACCTTCAAACACAAGCGGCTTGTTAAAACATGAACAACAAAGGCAGATCCGACCTCTACCAGTAGCATTCTCTGTAAGAGTCTGGAAGTAAATTATAAAATCCGGGTTTATATCCGGAGGGAAATACATGCAAAGTCCAGTAAGTCTGGCACTTCCAAAAAGCATCAGGTGCAATGCTCACCTGCCAAACACAGTGCAAGCAACGGCGATTCTGATGCTTGCCAGACACAGACTCACTGTGAGTGCCCTGTTGAGTCGATCTGATGCAGTGGACATACCCAGAATTTCATTATACAGATATGGAAAAATAAGAACTCCAGTAGACAGGTTAAAAAAAATTAAGAAAACAAAAACAACGCAGCACGTGTCAAGCTCAACTTAATAGATTACTCTGAACACAGATAACAAACATGCTGTGGAATCGGGCAGACAAGGTCGTGCCTGGGAATTCCAGCAGGCCTTAGGTGTGACACAGATACGGGATTACTTAGCTCTGCCAAGACCAAAGCTGTAAGTCCAGAGATAAAGAGCCAATCTTTAAAGGTTGCTTCCAATAAAAAGTCACCTTCCCTCTTGTCTGATTTGTTCCCAATCATACTACCCTTCTCCCTCCCTTACAACCTTGGCACTCCTTCAAACATCTCACAAACACTTTTTTTCCTGTTTCTTTCCTGACACTTTATTTACCTAGAATGGCTCAACAGCAAGTTTGAGTACCAGAGCCGGCACAAGTTAATCAGTGAAGCGTAAACCTGAGGTGGGCTAAAAAGGGAGAAGTATCCTTTTTAAAAATCTCAGTAAGCAGGAATCCCTATAGGCTCAATTAATTTTATACTTCTGAAAGTCATGATAATATTAGCATACAGCTTTTTGACATGCCTATGCAGCGTAACACATTGAGCTATACCTATCCTTAGTCTTATCCTTAACTTCAGTTAAGTCAAAGAATGTTTATAACAGAAAAGAAAAAATGCTAATAAGCCGTTTCCTCCAGTTTTCAAGATCTTAGCAAGATGTCACATTAAATAAACTATGGCTTAGTAATAACAATGTATCCCTTCCAAGTTATAAGCTTTATTTACTGAACTCCTTGAGACAACTGGAAAGTTCCCACTACACACCAAGCCAGTTGTTACTTACCACAAATAACTGTAAAGGCTGTTCAGCAGGTAAAGGGGCAGAACTCCTTTTGATTTTCACAGAAACTTTAGCTTCTTCTTCTGATTGTTTTCCTTCTCCTTCTTCAGCATATTTTTTCCTTTTAACCTGACGATTTGATCTTCTCTTCTGCACGCAGAATAAAAACAGAGGTTTTACCAAAAACTTCCTCTAACAAATTGCAAGTTTTGGGACACTCTAAGCCATACTTTAGCTGTAACTAAAACCAAGGGCCAACATTTGATAGAAAACATGAAGCATGTGAATCACAGAGGCACAGAAGTAGCCATATACCATTTTCAATCAATTAAATTATTTTTCTTCTGTTTCATATAAACATTTGATACTTTTGAGAGTTCAAAAGCAAACAGAACAATATTTTCAGGGTATGGGAACAAAGCTGATGTATAATACATCTCCCATAAGCATCAGTATTTCAACAGCAATTTCATAATGCAGTATAACAGCAGCGTGTTACTGTCCAATTCAAGAATCTGAGTGAAAGATAGAAAATGGGCTGAAGCGTCTGAACAACAGTGCTACACAAAAAATTGTGAAGATTTTCCTTAGATCATACTGGTCAGATTGCTGACGAAGTCTGATTTGATGACTAATGAAGTTTGTTGCTTTGTTAATATATTTGTTTTCTCCTCCTCCACCTTCATCAAGCTTGTTTAACAGCAGCATTTTGCTTACTTTGCATTTTATCTCTAATCTTCCACTCTTGTTCCTGCAAGAATCTGAGCACAACAAGCTCCAGTAGAGAAAACACGTTCAGCCTAAGAAAACAATTGCTTCTCACTCACTGTTTAAGTTTCAAATACTTAGATTATTAGGATATTGCATATCCTTTCCACCCCTCAGTACCAATATATGAGACATTGCATATTTAACCGTAAACTTGATTTGTAAATCCACTGGATAAATAAAGATAGCAGAATCAACCTAGTCAGCTAACACGTGAAAACACTGCAATTTGCTTTAGAGAACTGATCATCACAAAATCAGCAAAGTAAAACAGTCTCTATAAAATAAATTAATTATATTATGCTACACAGCAAAGCGTATTTTTGTTTAAGAAAAGCCATTGCTGGCTGTGATACGCCGTAGTCATCAGTTGGGAGAAGAACCAGTTGTGAATAGAACAAAACCCAAAATCCTGTGGTCAGACTGGCTTCTGCGGAGCAGATATTAATTAACAGTGAGATTGCAGCACAGGAACTTTCCTCCTGACTGTTAAATTCAGCCCTTGGGCCGGCTGGTATCTGGTAAAAGATCTAGCTATACTTTAACAACTCCATTATAAGTATTTTAGTAAGGTAGAGTAGTAACACTACATATACCGTAAAAATCAGAGAATGGGCATCACCATTCTTCTGGAGGAGCTGGGACAGTGCATGTATGAAACTACTCAGTCAGCTTTCCACAATAACGTAGCCAGATTGGCTACTCTTCAATAAAAAGTGAGTGTGCACGGCGTGGGGTGTTAGCACAAAAAGAAACTTCAGATTTAAACAGACACATTATAGTTAAATCAACAATAGTTTGCTGACAGAAGCAGATTTTTTTTTAAATGCCAGCTAATAGGAGCAATGCAAAACAATGTATGAATTAGGAAAAGAAGAATTAAGAACCAGGTTCAAGTCTTACTCATTAAGTATTTGTTGAATTTTTCAAAACCTAACGAGGCATTAACTAGCATTTTCAGTCCTTCTCACTATGTCTTTTTCTTAAAGTACAAAGTGATTAACAAAACATCGACAGACATATATTAATATATGTTGGAGCACATACAACCCAAGTTGTTTGGAAAAAGAAAAAAAAAAAAGTGTATTTCCCTGAGCTGAGAAGCATGGTCATAAACAAATGCTCTAAGGCACAAAATAAAGTAGTACCACACATTTTTCCAAGAAATAAATCAATATATTTAAGGAAGACGCTTACTGTGAAACTAAGCATACAAAATGTATTAGGGGAAAAAAAAAGACCTAAATTTGCCCCCCAGAACTTAGAAATAGACAGCTACTTTCAATAGGAAAAGAAAATGAAAGTGTTTGAAAACTAAAGAGAGAATGAATTAATGAAGTAAAGCAACTTATGTCTTTCCTGTTATGCTTCTTCCAAACTCCTTCGAAGATCAACAGAGCAGCGCTGTGACATTCTGCAGTATAATTTTCTATCCCGTGCCACCCCTTATTATGTCTACCCTCTGTTCCCTTCATGCCAGGATCATGCAATTTGATGATACTCCCTACCCACACTAGAATTCAAGATGACCCTTGTCGTGCTAAAAATCAAATATCCAAAAAACCAAAAGCAACAAGAAAAAAGAAATTACCTTCAGGCTTTTGTATTATATTTCTCAGCCTACAAATTTACACCTATCTGATTACAGAACACTATTGGCAAGTTACACTAATTCGGAACCACCAAACCTGCTTTCACCTCCTTCAGTGCACTAAATGGATTTTCTATACCAAGACAAATTCCCTAGAAATAAATAATTTCATGTTCCCTTCCAGGGAACCTTTACCTAAGACAAGCTATCACTTAAATTAATAAAAAGTAATTCTGGGAAATGGCTTCTGATCCTTTTTTCCCCCCAGCATTATTATCTCTGAAATACTAAAGGTCAACTCACTATCTCATAATTGTTTTCTCACATTATCATCAAATAATGCAATTAATTTTTACTCAACACCACCTTATTTTGAATATTGATTTCATCTCTGTGGATGAAATTGCCACAGGATAAAAACCTGTGCATTTCCAGCATATAACCTGACTTTTAATGAAGTTTGCCCTAAAGCAAGGAAGTTATAATTCTATTACTAACATACACATAAATAGGATATAATCTCTTACAAACAGTTCATACTCCTTTGTGCATAAGTTTTGTAAATAATTAGCTATGCTACTATTATACCAGGGCAATCTATTGAAAAAACTGCAGAAGGTTACAAGGGAGACATTCCTCAAGGGAATGACGCCATCACTTCAATTCTTGATTCGGCACTTCCTTCAGGAGTATTCCACAAGCGACTAGAGCATATCAGCATATTGATCGTTGCTCCCTTCACATCCAACTCTGCAAGAAACCAATTCTTTCAGTTTCTACAGAAGTAGAGCTCAGAAAAAATAGTAAAGTTTGAAACAAGCCTTTAAATTGTTCTCAAAGAGCGAGTTTCAGTCATAAATATCCCTTCTATTCGGCAATCTCTGCATTTTCCCCACGAAGTCACCCAAAGTAAGGATCAGGTCTAACTGCCAGCTCAATAGATGAGTACTCAACAGCCTCAACTCTATGGACTTCTGTACTGAAATGCAACAGATACAAGCAGGGCATTGATGTCCCATTACAGAAAGAGGACTCCAACCTGTAGGATTTTCTGATTTTCAAATGGAAAAAGTAGCTGATAATGTAAGGATTCTATGAGAGACAGGTAGCAGTGAGAGAGTAACTGTCACTGTGTCAAAAGGAGTACAACTTTTTGGAGAAAGGGGAAAGAGACCTGTAGAAATAACAACACATACAAATTTAAAAGGGAAAAATTCTGACTACTTACCTGTGAGTCTTCATCTTTCAGTGGCCGCTGCAGAGTCTGCTTAGCATCAGATAATTCATCCGAAGATTCATTTTTTCTTTTCTGCTTCTTACCCAGTGTGATGATTAGCTTTCTGTTAGGAAAAAACCCCAACATCTAAGTGAATGCTAGGTACTAGTCTACTTAACTTCAAGATTAAAAATAACACCACATCCACTAGCAATTCCCATATTCTTCTTAATATAAGACTCAGGAAGCACCACTGTCTGAAAAAGGAAAAATTTGTCTCAAAACAAAAAGCTACAACTTTACAGTAGATAGTATTTTCTACTACTGTAACTGAATTTCTCGACAGGCAAGCAGTTACCTCACTATCGCAAACTCCTCTGTATCATACGTATTTTAAAACTAAATCAGTATGAGATGCAAAATCCAACACTTAAACTAATTGACATTGGTGAACCATACAAAGTTTGCTTAAATACCATACAGATGATGACAGTAAATGATTTACCATAAACAATTTATCATCGCAAAATATATCTTCTTTTACTTTTACTCAAAAAAACCAACTATGGACAACAATCTAAAATCATTCAAAGCTGTCTGACATGCAAAACTTGGATGTCTAAATAAGTCATTCAATGGCAAAACTGAAGGAATTGCATGAATCCTTTTTGCCTTTTAAAAAAAGTAAAAAAGAGAAGCTGTATTCAAAACTCAGTAGTTTTATCTGCAAGAAATCTTAGAACCTCTCAGAATGTTAAAAACGAACACTGTGCTGAATATATTAGTTAAATTCTAATGAAAAAGCACCAATTATTTCTTTATTCAGATCTAAAGGTTACATCACAAATCATGATACCAATTCATCTGATTTGTTTTTAACTAAAAAGTGTCAAAATATTTATTTTTTCATATTTGAAATGTGCCAAATACTCCTCTTTAAATATGTTTTCAGTGGCACAATCACAGAATGATGGCAAACTATTCAATAAAATCACAGATAAAGAGCTGTTCTAAAATACATATTTTACATAGTACCTAATCATCAGATCTGCGTAACAGAAAATGAGGCAACGGTTCCAGCATACAAGCCTCTTCTGACACTTTACAGAACAAATTAAACACGACTTTAGTCTTTACACAGACAATACAAGTTATTTTACATCAAAGTAACATCAAATATATTGGCTACCTGAAAAACCACTGATGAGAAGGTGGTGGTTGAAACACTTACATCTTATTTGCTTCTCTTTGCAAGTGTCCAAGTAAGAGAACTATCACATATTTACTACATCCAAACTAACAGTCCACACAGAAAATGAAAATCTTAAATTACCAAAACACTACGGATAGTTTCAGCAACATGTCTTACAGAAAGATTACAGGCATATTTTAAGAAGCAACGAACATTTTCATTGGTTTTCAATATTTAACCACTAGGTATGTTCAGTCGAAAGGTTAAAAAAACCCAAACAAAACAGACAGCCCCCAAAAGAAAACATTTCCCACTCCCATATTTGTTACTTCTAGTATGAAGCGAACAGCACTGGTGAACGCATGTTGAAATTAAGCTGCAGTAAGCACAATCACAGATCTGCTTGTTCACAGATCTGCTTGTTCAAAAGCAAATTCTGCTCCTCAGGTCCTTGCTTTTCATTAGGTGTTCTCAGTTTGATTATTACTTAGAAAACATGTTTCAAAATTGCAGGAAATAATGTCAACAATGAACTTGCTGGTTTTCCTACTGTCTTCAAGAATAGTTTGGGATTTTTTCCCCCCCTCACTTTTCAATCTCTGATTAGGATTCCTTTTTCTTGTCTTCTTTTTAAAGACTGTTGGATTCTCAGGTATTTGTCCAATCTGACTCTTTCTGGTGATGGACTTGGATAAACCACTTTTTCCATTTTTATCTCACTTTGTTTCATATAATTTAAGTGTGATTAGCACTTGTCAGTTAATGTCAAATTAGCTAATATATTCCGAAGTGATGCAGACAAGGCACACTGTGATAGAACTTCTGCGCTTGTAGTTAAATGGAATTGTGGATGCTAAAATTTAACATGGATTTAAAGGGAAACCCGATAAACTTAGTGAGAATTTCTTGGAAGACCAGTAGATTCATGAAATGGTACCTATCCCACAACGTTCCTGGTTTGCATCTTTGGAGCTTGGGAAAATATTAAAAAGTATCATGTATGTTTTCCCTGCTCTTAAATTCTTCCCATTGCATCTGCTGCTGGCCACTGCCGGCGAGAGGATACTAGGCTAGATGAAACTCTGGTCTCAAGTGGGTATGCTCTCTTCTAAACTTTGCCCATATGTTATTAAGTGCAACAAGCTGTGCTGATCTGTACCTGGCCCTTGTTGATCTTTTCATTGAAACAACTGGACATACAGCATATTCAATCCAGTGAACTCACATGATATAATTTGTAAATTACTCTTTTTTGACCAATATTTATTTGAGATCCCAAGTCTTCTCACTGATTTGGAGCAAAGGCATTAAAGGCCTGATACATGTATGGCATGTAGAGATGACTGTGGATTGATACACATTTTGATTTTTAAATGAAAGAGACTACTAACAATGAAGAAAAAGGATAACTAAATCTTCTTTCATCAAATAAGTGTTGAGATATAAGTCAAGCTGGAAGGGGTCTCTGGAGGACATCTGGTCCCTACTCAAAGCCAAATTCAGAGTTCTTTTATGTTGCTCAGTCCAGTCAAGTTCCACTTATCTCCAAGGCTGACAGCTGCCTGGGCAACCTATTCCAAATTTTGATCCTCTTTTGTGAATGGTAGGTTAAAATGCTTCATAAAAGCATGTTGCTATGTTAAGCATTTGCATCCGTGCAGCCATAGTTCATCCTCATTTTGTGCACTACTGCCTAATATTTTAGGCTTGGGTTCCTTTTGGATTCAAGAAGCACAGTATTAAGAAAGGCCATGACTATCTTGCTATGCATTGTAGTGGCATCCATTGAATAGCAGCGGATTCTAAGGACCTTCTGTTTTAGAAGACGGGCTTATTTTGTGATTAGACTGCTCTAGCTACATCTTTCCTGGCACGTTTTTTCCCTCTCCTTCTCTATAGTTGTAGTCCCCCCTTGTGTTCACCTCTTGCTTTGCCCCTGCAGTCTTACACATAATATTCCATTTCTCTGCCAGCTTTTGTGTCTTATCTTGATCTTGTATTCCCTACGCCCAGTACTTCACAAGCATCTCCCTGAAATTTTCTTCACATCTTCGCTACATGTTGCAGATCAGAATGTTTCCTCCTCTATACAGATATGGTGCCAACGAGAGGAACGAATGCACAGTTTCACTTCTTTCTGATCCAGTGCCCAGAACCACAATGCTCCTTGCTATCAAAAGTTGCTGAACGACAGTATGGTGCTAATGTCACGCATTTCTATTAGTAAAAATGCAATCTGCTCATATTTTGGCCAAAAACTTCTAAAAAATCTGCTATGTGAAAACAATGATTTTCAGAAGCTTGTAAACTGGATCAATTCTGTGAAAATTTTCCTTGAGAGAGCAAGTTCTCTTGCCAGTTTATAAATTTCTGCATGAAAGCATAAAGATCCTTGGCTAAAATCCCTTTTTCCACCCTGAAACAAACTGTTCTGAACAGAAACTATCTATTCTGTTTCTATGAAAAGGAAACAGCACGCTGTAGACACAGAATAAATAATATCACTAGAGTCCAATCCAATTTCACGTTCTCTTGCCTTTTTAAATTTAAAATCTATCTTATTACATAACATCTAGAAATACTGTAACAATTAGACAATGTAGATTTCTTCAACATGTATTTCCTTCTTCTATAACTACAAACTAAAGTAAAGATGTTGAGAAACTTATACCAACGGAAAAGTTTAAAAAGAAGCCATCTCATGAGCCATTATTACTCCGGATCCTTAGCACAAGACTCCTAACGCGGTTTAGATCCACAAAACTAAAAGACTTAACGTATCAGCAAGACCACCAGGAATCACTATTTGAGGAGCATTGCAACTTCTTTCTTATAAATTAACAACCAGTAAGAATCTGCTCCATTTCCCTTCTGTTTGATAGCAGAGAATGTGACGGAAGAGTTGCCAGCACTTAGAATAGCTTTAAAATTATAAAGAACAGCTTTCAAAGCCTTCCAAATACTGAACATGAGGAAGTATTAAAGAGGAAAGAAAAGAAAAAGAGCAAATATGTATTAGGCACGTAAGAAATAATAAGTATTGCCGGCCTTTGATGCATGCCTTTAATACATCATTTCACTTCTATTTTCCCAAAACAGGGAAATGCCAAGTAGCTAATTATTAGTGTCCAAAGCCACCTCCCAAATATTTTAATTTGTAGTCAAAGCACTTTATTATAACACTACTAATAAGACTCCTATGTTATCAACAGTATTAGTATTTATTTATCACTAAAAACTTAGCTAAAAATCTTATCTATTAGCAAAATACAAAGCAGGTATGTCCTTGACAAGATAGTGTATCCTCTTGGAATGAGAATTATATTAGTGGTATAAAAACAGTTGCTCTTATAATTTTAGCATATGTTTAATAAATAATACCAACACATTAATATTAGCCACTGTCTCCTCCAGTTATATTTCAAATTAGTAACTTTTGGACCATGCACAGATTTTTAAAACATTTCTATAGTCTTATTGGAACCAACAGCCATTTCAAGCTCATAAAACATTGGAATAATAAAGCAAGAGAACAAACAAGTGTTCAGTAATTTACTTGATAAGACCGGACTATTTTGCATTCATATATTTTGCAGTAGAAACTTAAGATCACATCACTTAGACGCAACTTATGCATCAAAACTAGAATCTGGGAGCAGAGAAAACTTCATCAAGGAGTCACAGGTCAATGCATGCAAAGACATTCCAGAAGGGTAATCACATTTGGAACTTGTGTGCCATTTCTAGCCATGACAGAAGTAGTTTATGATCTAACAGAACAAAAAGATTCAGTGAGATCTCTTCCCTTTGAGCATAGATCCATTAGCCAACACTTGCCTGACTTACATGAAACAAAACACAACTCACAATGTCTGCCTTCTAGGAAACTCAAGTTCTTGCGTTTAAACTTAAATGATATAGGACCAGCATAACAGGCAAATCACTTCCTTTCCACCCCCTTCCCCACGTCTCCTGTTGCTAACCGAGTTTTACAAAGGTTTCAAACCATCTTAACAGTATCATATCAACAAGCGATCACATAAAGATTTTCTGTCAGGGTCTTGGGTCCTAAAAATGCTCTGTATTGTAAACCGTACATGAGGCCTACTTCAAGGCAACAAGGACATTTACTCATTTGAGTAGCCAACAGGATCGCACAGGACTTGCTGAATTCATTACTACATAATTTAAGGGTTAATAAAAAAAAAATCCATCCGTGTTCTTTTAGCACGTGAAACCATACAGCCATTTCTGGTAAGAGGAAACAGCTTTGAACTTAAAGATTACCACCCTGAATCAAACTTCCGCAAATCAAAATCTTTAGGATTTGGGGGATTTATTTATTTAAACTATGCAGTGATAAAAAAATCCTAGATGTAGTCTACTGATATTGTCCTTTACATCACCAATGCAGAGCTGCTGCTTTTCATCAGGGCCATGATATTTAATTTTATGTTTGAGTAGGTGGGAATACATTGAGAGCTATAAAACCTAAATGCCAATCTACTTTTTTGAACAACAGAATGTTCACAAATTCATAATTCTTCTATGCTTCATATCAAGTGGCAAGAAGTAGACTTTTTAGTTTAGCTATGCATCACCTTAAATGGAAGAAGTAGAATTATAATCAGTTAGAAAAAGCTTATAAATGGAAACAAGTTCTATGCAAAAATATTAAGGGTTTAAATAGATTCCTAAATATCAACGCACCTTGGTAAATAGCCAGGATATGAAAAGTGGTTCTGCAGTCCTCAGAAAAATTGTAAAGTAAGTTAATTTTAAAGAATTAACTTGGTCAGTAATCAATGCATAAAGCAAACTGATTACTTAATTTGGTAATGCTAAATATATTATACATGCATTCTTCTAATAATTTCTGTCATGCACTTACAATGTTCTTGGTAATAAAAGAATTTAGTCATTTATCTTCACCAATGCTTATGGCACAGAAACTTTACTAATTACTGAATCCAGTTCTAAACCATTTGACTGAAATTAACAGGCATTATTTCTTTGACTTCAACAGGTCAGAGGATTAAAAACCTTAATCCCCACCTTTAGAAAGAAACTACAGCCTGCCTAGAACGTTAACTGCTAGTAATTTATAACTAGCAGTGATAAATTGGAAAGAATCATGCTATAATTTTTTTTTCTGTACACATAGGTCTCAGAGGAATCACTAAGGAAAATGTAAACAGTTAACATGAAGCCCCCAAAGACATACCAATTATGTTTAATTAGCAAGGGAAAAAAAAGACTGCTTGAAAATCATCCTGTCCCTTAAATCCTCTAAATTAAGACACAGCAGTTAAAACTCATCTTGATCCTAGGTGAGGGCTACTCAATTTCAGTAAAAGCTGTATTGTATTACATTCAAAAGCACACTTGTTTTTTTTAACTGATGGCTACCAGGCCATTTTACCAAGGTCTGTTCAGCAACTAGCGTTCCAGCTCCAGCTCTGCCAGATCAGCAACGCAGAAAATATCATTTTCACAGATGGACAACTGTGCAACTCTGCAAAACCTCCTCCAGAGCAATACAGGACGTGCTACAGAGGATATGCTACAGACAGGACCCTTGTAAGAACCCAACAAAGTTTATGATCACAATCTAAATAAGAGTTTGCTGTTTGAGTGCTGGACCACAGAAGGTACAATTGTGCTCACATTGGATAGGCTATGTTTGATGCTAGCAGAGACATGAAAGATCATAGAATCATTTAGGTTGGAAGAGACCTTTATGATCATCGAGTCCAACCATTAACCTAGCACTGCCAAGTCCACCACTAAACCACATCCCTAAGCTCCGCATCTACACGTTCTCCAAACACTTCTCAATGAAAACAAAAAAAAACCAGCCCAAAACCCAAAAAACCCCAAACCCCCGTATATTTGTTAGTAGTTTCTGCTCTTTCAGCTCTATACTAGCCTGCAACTCAAACAGGAGTCACCTGAAACACAAGCCTGACTTCAGATCTTCTCAAACACAGGTAACTCCACACCACCTCCTGCACCAGTCTGGCGCTCAGAATCCAAACTGAATCAGCATATTTAACAGTTACGGCAAGTTAAATGCGTTTGCTATAGAAAACCCTGAATGAAAAGAAAGCTACTCATCTGGGACAGACATATAGTGGAACTCCTCCTAAAAAGGAAAGACAGATGCACCCAAACAAATTCTCCACTACTGTTAAACATGTATACTTAGCTTATTCTTTCTTACTGTAGGCCTTTATTGGCTCTAAGGTTTCATTCATGATTTTATCGCTTCTAGAAGTAGTACAGATGATAACAGTTTGTAAGAGTTGGAAATTGTTTATTTATCTTTTTAATCATGAGGGGACTTTTAACTGTTTTCAGGTTTTCTTTCCTGTTTAAATGCAAGCAATGTCATATATATACACAACTTTGTTATTTTTTTTAAGTTCTTCTCCTTACTGAGTGAAAAAGAGAAAAATAGTAATTTTTCTCTTCCAATTTTAAACATATCTCAAAAAATCCTTATTCCAAAGAGAAAATGAAGTTTTCATAGAATTGAGGTCTTTCCTTCCCCTTCGTGCCCAATAATGCACTTTTCTTCTAAAGGTATTATTTAAGCATGACAAAATTTTCTCCCAAGATTCAGTCAAAGTTTGTTTTATTTTAGGATAAATGAGAAAACCAATGTAGCTACCCACACATTTAAAACCTCAATCTTATTTTGACATAACAATAATTTCCAGGATGTGCTTAGATTCATTAAGAAATATTTTCCTAAGAATCTAAGATAGGAAGAAACCTTTAGAAGAGTTTAGTTCGTTATTGGATTTAATTTTGTTCTTCTCTAAATAAAACAAATTTTATTAATCACAGAATTTTTTTAACCACCTTTGCAAAGACAAGTGTAGCAATTCTATAGTAAATATTCTTCTTGTATAAGATGAATATTACGTTTGCATAAAAAGAGTCTGGTAGGGTTATTCTTTAAAAAAAATCAAGGCCTTTTGCAATTACTACTCTTCAAAACCACTGTAGTATATTCTTTGGTAAACAGCTAATATAAAATAGTGCTAACACACCACCACCACATGAAGCTGTCTGAATACAAAAATTAAGTATGTGGATGCCGCAAAGCATTTGATTTACTGCTGTCCATCCAAATACATAGAAATTCTGTAAAATCTGTAATATGTGGCTCTAGAAGACTCTCTTCACTGCTTGTTAACAGGATCTGACTGCTAAATCCTTAGGTATGTGTCCCACGTAGTTGAAATAATACTTGGGAGCATGATTAAGTTAACAGAGGGCTACTGGGGCATTACTTGATTAAACTGGTAAATAATTGGGAGGGAAACCTTCACAGCTCAATGCAAAATTATGAAAAGTTGACCATGCTTAATTAAATGAGAGTCTTTCTACCACCTTCAGTGTACTTTAGATCAAGCACAAACATCACGGTTAAAAATACAGTTTGAGAAATGTGTATTTCTCAACTGACGCCGTCTCATGAAATCTCGAAAACTGATCCTAACTGATGTGCACAGCTAAGCATTTCATGAAGGCAGAAAAATGAATGCAGAAGGATAAATCAAAGGTAAGATTTTATTTCACTTTTCTGATTAAAAACGGCAACAATATTACAGGAACTATGTAGTATATCATAAGGATGATATTTCGGCAGGTTTTGTTAACTATCCGAAAGAATGCCTAAAAAGCACGCTAAGGGCAATTCGCACAGCTTCAGGAAACTGACACTAGCTAAACAACAGTGTGTAAGCTTTCTGATTAGACAGACACACAAAATGTCTGTTACAGAACATCAGTAAATTCAGAAACTTGAAAGTGAAATCAGCTTTGGAAGTACACATTCAAAATCCCACTTTAAACACGATGGAGAAAAAAGAAAAGGACACACTATACAGTGCGCTGAAGAGTATTATGAGCAGCATATGCCAACCGTAATCAGAAGACGAAGAAATTAAGACCTTGAAAGTTCAGGTTAAGAATCAAGCTGAGTTTAGAGCAGTAACCTTTATACTATAGGATAACTTCTCAAGGAAGTTGTTTACTTTGAACATGCAAGAAAAGCACTGATCTCGGGGGGGGGGGGGGGGGGGGGGGGGGAATGCAGAGAAATGGGCTAATTAAAAGAACATTCATTTCTGCTCCATATACATGAGATTATACATATGTATATGAGACATTTAAATTTGGAGAGATATGCCAGTTAATATTTCTGTTACCGCAAAAAGAGCAGAGATTTAGAAAATAAAAATCAGACTGCAGCTAAGATTTCCATTTCAAGTCCTGACTGACATACTTAACATTGGAAATCACACACTTTCCTTTAAAAGTATACAGGAGAACTAGGTTAGCTCTAGAGTCAGAAGTGCCACCATCCCTCCGAGCGTTCTAACATCTAACGTCTTTTGAAAGCTCCTTACCCCAAGGTATCCACCCAGCTTGACCAAGCTAAGTCTGCAAAATTTTTAAGAGGGCAGATTAAATTGATATGACTGAAGACTACGAAGTGCTCAGAACACAAATTTTCCAATATGCACTTTACTTTTGATACATGTGATATCTATAGGAATATTCACTTGCTAACAAGCTCAGTAAGCTTCCAGTTTCTCCCTATGCAGTTTATCATGCACACCGTATTGAAGATACATGCCAAAATTGATAAAGACAGCATTTATAAGATCAGATAAACTTAATTTGGAGCTGGAACTGATTACAACACTAGATGAAAGATACTTTGGTCTTGTCTATGCTTCAAAGTAAGTATAGAGTATTTTAGGATATGAATTTAAAGTAATTCCTTTCAAAAGGACAGTGCTACAATGATTTTATCTAAAGAGAAAACAGAGCATTCTTGTTCCTGAATGAGAGAGTCCACACATGGACTTAATCAGGAAGAATTTTGTGTAGGCAGTGGAGGAGAACATTTTATTATCAGTAAGCCGTTTTCATTTTAATCAAGGATTTACAGTCTGAAGAAAAGTAAGACGACATTTTAATCTACTTACCCTATTTTTGTTTTCTCTTTAATTTTGGACGAGGAGCCAGTTTTCGGTTTTTTGCTCTCCTTGTCCTTTGGTTTGGATTTAACTTTTCTACCCTTCTTTTCCTCTTTTCCTTCAGCTGAAACACTGGGGAAGTTTTCAGGACTCATTACTCGTGGAATGTTTCTCTCTCCTCTCTCTTTTGCTTTTGCAATCGCTTCTGATATTATGCGATTTGCCTTCTCTTGTTTACTTTCCGAGTCTGCTTTTTTCTTCTGCTTCTTTTCAGACATTGCCCTCACCTGGGTATTCTGCAACTTAGTATATGATCCTGAACCATCAGTCTTCTTGGAGGAAGGAGGCTGTAGCAAGAGACAAAAAGTAAATAAAATCACCTTATCTTAAGAATATGAACATTTCTTGAAAGAAAAAGTGCAAATGTGTTTGATCTGGATATGCATTTAAAAAATTAAACTGGCAGGGACTCATGCAGACACAAAAAAGAAGGAATTCTGTTTATACCACAGAATGGCGTGGGTTTCAGAATAACTACATCAATTGTGGGTTTTAAACAACCAATCCACATACTGAAAATCAGTAAGAAATATCTTTCTAAAATTCTCTCAGCCTTCTTTCCACCTCTGTAGTTAGACACACCGATCCTTAACCTTTCAAGCATTCCCATACATTTGACACACACCTCCAACATCTCCAATAAATGTTCTTCTCCCAAAATCTGAAAAAGCAAAGAACTCCCTAGGGTAAGAGCATCAGTATTTCGCCTTTAGTAAGATACCAGGACCACAAATACCTTAAAAGCAGACGAAAGATCTACAAGACGAACTCAGTGCTAAACAGAACAGATGCTCGAACAAAATCGAGATTAAAAACCAGACAAAAGATAAAACCAAAACTAAAATTACACAGCTCTACATTCATAAAAAGATCAGAAAGCAGGATTTCTTTTATTTAGATCAACATAAGGTCAGTGCCTTAGAAAAAGTAACTTGTTTTTATTTTCAGGTTTTTAATCACCGTTTCATCGACGCAGAATTGTTTACGCTATGAATGCAATATTCAGATTGTCAGCCTCCCTTTAAACAGGCTAGAAGACATGTTTTTGCTTTCCTCCCCTCCCCCCTTCCCCTTTGAGGAATGGAAAGAATTTCCTATTCAAACAGACAAAAAACCCAGCAGATAACAGTTATGTTACGTTCTCACCCGTAAATGCGCCTCTGCCTACAGCATGAAGAAAAGCCACCAGGAATTTCCAAACACATTTTCTGGCCAAATCCAGTGCACTTCACTGGATACATTTTCTATACGTGCCTCATCAAAGGCTTAACAGCAGCGCTGCAGCCCCGGGAAGGCGGCAGGGTTCAGGATCCCTCTCTAAAATGCCACCTTAAGGCCTACAGACTATAACAAATAACCAAGACCCGAGAAAACAGCAACAAGCTCAAGATGGCGATGCAGCACGGCTCCCGCAGCAGCAGCCAGTAATAAGGAAGGTTATTCAATCCCATTAGCCTTTTAGCCCAAAGAACCCCTCCTCCTCCCACTCATTCAGGCTTTCACTTACCCTTCCTCTTGGCCTCTTCACTGAAGACATTTTTGGCGTCAGACAAAGGCTTGCCCTCTGCTTTTTCAGCACCCCAGGCAGTGCTCAAGAGAAAAGCATTGAAAGAAGATTGCTAAATGGCCTATTTAGCGAGCTGCAGCCAAGATATGCACAACCCTCCACAAACACACATTGTGATTTATCAACATATTCCTCCCTTGGCCGGTACACGTCCACAGATCCTCCCGCTCAGGTATGGCAAGGGCTGCCCGCCTCCCCTCCAGAGCGGGGTTTCAACAACAGCTGTAAGCAGATAGCCAGATTCCAACAAAGCACAGAAAGAAATGAATGCACAAAGCATCAAAATGCATCAGCATGAATATTAGAGATGTCGTTAAAAATACTGACTCCTTCTGCGGAAGTAGGCCAGCAGATGGTGCTACCCGTTATTATTCCATTAGACTCTGCAGTTTAACCCCCAACGGACTGCTCTTCCCTACTTGTGGTATGGGCATTAACTCCTACCGTTCCACCTCCTGCAGAACTGCCGCCAATGGTTTTTTGCCGAGATGGAAAATCGTGGGAACTACGCGCTTTTCCGTCTCAGACTTCGCTTCATGGCAACTCTGCAGTTCCAGTTCTCTCATCGAAACGGGGCCGGGGGATGGCACGGGGGGACAGCGACTAAAATCTGAGTCTGTGGCCTCCAACATATTTTGCTCTCCAATATACTTTTTTTTTTTTTTTTTTTTTTACATTGAATTCATTACGATAAGCTAGCAACAGTGATTGTATAAGCATTTGCTTACAGACTTCCCTGCTTCCTACAGAAAATGGAAGAACTCCTTAACTTGGTTTTATCCCTCCGCCCCCTGCCCAGACCTACAGGACACCGTGCAGTGGAGACCTCCTCGATTACACGGGACACGGCTGTATGGTAAATGCCTCTTCATTCCAAGGTTGGTTTAAAGTGCTATTTTAAAAGATCAGACAAGTTTTTAAATACGTATTGTCAACAGATAAAATAAAACCAAAAAGAAGGTATGATCGGGTTTCTTGAAAGGTTATTAAAAAAACAAGCAGCTTCTGACAGCATAGCTCCATCGTAGCAATACCCTTTATTCTCAGAAGCCCATTAAAGAAGAACGAAGAAAGATCAGGATTTGGTTTCTGTTTTGCTTAACATATACTTTTATTTTGTGATACATATGTGGTTTTCCATAGGAAATTTAAAATACTGCAAGCATTTTGAGATTGTTAAGATTATGCCTTACACTTAATCAGAATTTCACATCTATTAGAGATTAATTTCAAAATGAATTTCATTGTCTGTTGAAAACACTAATGATACCAATACATTCAACGGATTATTTTCTTAACAATACCACTTAAATTCAAAGATATTTCTGTAAATACTCAGCTTAATCACGAGGACAATTATTAAATTTTAATTTTACTTTTGAGAACTCTAGCTGAGATGCTTCTACATTATAGTTACAGTATCTATAACAAATTGCAGTGATTTATCTTTTAGGGTTATTATTTCATAACTTAGTAAAAATGCTAAATAATGTACTATTTTGCATTTTGAGATCAGCTAAACAAAAAAAATATTCCTAATGTACTCTTGGTATAATTTCAGCTCTAAGCCAAATGCTACTAAAGCCCAGTACAATTGAAGGATTTTTAAAAGAATATGTTCTTGAACATTCCTGGGCCAGAAACAAACAAATAAACGCCTAGTAATTAAGTGGGCACTATAGAAACAGTGGCTTTTTCATAATTCTTTCGCAATAATCTTCCTAGATATTTTATTCCTTTAAAGCAAAGTTTCTTACGCTACATTTCCTCTGAGCTCAAAGCTGCCTCCCAAGTTATTCCTCAACAACTTTTACTGCTTTCTTACTGTAGAACTGTGAGCGTGCTGGATGAGGCTGCTCTGTGTTTTAATTCCTCAGGCTGGCCCTCTGCTTCTTGCTCTATGCTATTGCTTCCATTTATGTCTCCTGCACTGCACAAACAGTAAGCTATTTGTTAGAAAACCGAGAACATATTTTTTTAATTTTGCTATGACATTTATAGCCATATGGAAATAACATTCATGAAGATGCAGGAAGGCACCAGCCAGCCATTCTAAGCTAAATAAAGCTGTAATGAAACCTTCATCAAGGAAGTCACCATTGTCACAAAAACCCAAACTGGAAAGCAACACGTGTTTTGAGATTAGAAGAACTAGACACAGGCTTGCACTACACAGGACAGTATCTGCATGTACCTAGCAACCAAAGCAACAAAAATCATCTAATTCAGCAGAGGCCTTTTATTCTGATAATCATTTCATGCTTCCAAAAAATGCGTGGCTATAAATAATTAAACAGTTATAAATCATCATGCACACCGAAAACCATTTCAAAAGCTACATAGCATCTACAACAAAAAGGACAAGTCCTTTTGCCAAGCCAAAAATACCCCTCCCGTTTACTGAGAGGGGATGCAGATCACACATCCTAAAGGAGCATACCCTTTTGCCAACGGCTTACAAACACATTCCATCTATCAGCATTAAGAAAGAAATTCTTAACTGACAAACGTATAGGAGAAGGTGGAAAGAAAAACCCTGAGGCAGCCACGTATTTAAAAACTGAAGATCTTATTTGGAAAAATATGTTTTTACTTTTCATGGTTGCAAAGATAATCATCCAAATATAACTGAACATAAACCAATGCAATGTTGTCTTGAGTCTGCACAGAGAGAGCTCCAGGGTATCCGCTGCTGCTAATAGCTTTGCCAAGCAGCAGCCGAGTGCTATGAACAAGCCTCCCGTCAGCTCCCCGCTGCTACTTGCAATCCTGTGGGCAGCAGGGAAATTGGCAGGAATCACGTCAAATTCATGCTACTGCTGCTGCCTGCAAGAACCATGAACAGCAGCAGGTGTAGGCCGTACTGCTGTTCACGTGAAGAGCTAGCCCTAAAAAATACTAAGGGTGGAACAGATAAGACAACATCTGTAGACTTCCCCACATATGCCCCGATTCACAGCAGCCAGGGGAGGATCTTCTTGGCAGTATTCAAAAGAATTTGACATGCTGTCTTGCAGGAGCAGAAGGTACACTACACGTGTCTGAACGATATCTTAATTAAACTAACGTAAAAGCAATCAAGTTACCAGATAATATCGAGAGACAGAATCACGACAGCAGTCTTGGCAATAGCTAGCAGTACTCCGCTGAGCAGGCTTTTCATAGAAAGGCATTTCTACAACATTTTGTTGTGGGGTGCGTAGGACATGCATTTGAAGACCTTCACTGGCGTAACAGTACTGCCCACAGCAAGGACAAATCACTGTCCTCAATGCTTACAGACATGGGGGGTTTCCCCTTGAAGGCCTAAGCCCATTTTAATTTGCTCCAAAACAACTAATAGTTTCTTCACATCCTCTACGCATCACTACAAAGGAAGCCCCAAGAACAAAGTAAGTTTAACACACAAAAAACTACTATCTCCTAGAAAACCCTCCCTAATCCTGCCTTATCTGTTCCGTAAGTAAAATATGGCTTCTACTGTAAGAACACCTTTCTTACAGTAGGTATGGTCAATCACGATAGAGGAGTATTACTTTCAATTCTGTGTGTGCACAGAATCTTTAAGACTAAGTATCTCTCCTGAGTTGCATCCATTCTTGATATACTCTAAGGACTGGTAATGCCTTTCCCTGGAATTTTAATGAGTCACACATTCCTGATTTAATTTTATAAAGCACTTTTTTGTAATAATGATTTTCACTTGTGGATCTACTCACCCAAACACTAGCTACCACCAAGAACTAAATTATGACCCTAACTAGTATATTAATAGAAAGCTAAGGTTTACATTGTAATGCCCTGAATGATTCTTTTCCTTCTACTGGCAGTAGTACACACCTGCAGGAAGATGCACATACTAAGTACCACATGCCTTGAGAGCGTAACAAGTTCTTGCTAGTCTACCAGGTCCTTAGGAAAATCAAGATGACCTTGACATCAACTGCACTGAAAGCAGCTAAAATTAGCCACCTGGAAACCTGATCTTCATCACATCATCTTTGTCCATGTTTATTACTAAACAAGGAATCCCTTTGTGCATGTCAAGCCACCAAAATAGCATCAATATCACAACTGTAATACAAATAAATGAATCACATAACTAATGATAATCAATAGTCTGGTTTTTTGCCCAAATTAGCTTATCTTTTTTTTCACATTATAATCACCATCAAAATTTGAATACTGCAGTTGCTTTTAAGCTGCTACAGTGAAAAATCTTATAGGAACATCCATTCATCATTTGAATTATAAAACTGTATTTAGGAACACAACTTTTAAAAAATGCATGAACTCAACTCAGTGACTTCTCAATTCTATTCTAGTACTCTGAACTTTTTTCCTCTAGAATAGTCTGCATAAGTAACTCTTCTAGTGATTTTTTTAATGGCAGTTTTAGAATGAAAAAGTGTACATATTAAAAAAAGATATAAGATCACACCCTTGACAGTCAATCTGTAGAAGATGCCTTACAATATGAACATGTGTCACCCCACATGCATGCCAGAAGGGAGTCTCCTTTGCTGGATGGCAATCCCAGCAAAAGACATGGATTTCTTTAGATGATATACTGAAGTAAGATTTCCATGGTTACTTATTCAGTTGTGCAGCTACTTCTGCACAACTAACGGGAAGATCACCTAAACATGCAACAGGGTTCCTTTTCTCCAGAAAAGTGCCCCCCCCCCCCCCCGCCCCCGCCTTCAGAGTTCCTTCTGAATTGCTTTTTTATTTTCTTGTTCAACAGTTGCCCCACGCCATCTGTTAGGATTGCTCTACAAAGCCAAGAGCATTGGTAAACGAAGAACCATGGGGTTCTATCATTTTTGCACTCTCTTTGGTGCATACATGGAACTATTAAGAGAGCCAATGAAGCATTCCAAATTGTGCTTCTTTCAATATGCTGATAACACTCTTCCTCCTTTCACTTGCTTATTATCATCGCTAATGAATGTCTTAGTGTTTAAGGGATACAGAATCTCAAGACATACATATATGAAACCTAACCCAAATTAAAATAGACATGTTACAGATAGATTTTAAAAAAAGGACAAAGATACAGGGCGCCTGGGGGAATCTACTTTTTCCATCTTCCATGTTTGTTATCTTTAATGTTGACAAATGAATGGCTAACAACTACAGCAACACGGCCGGGCAACAGTTTTTAGCTGTATAATAGTCACTTCAGAATGTAAATCTGGTTACTGTGATTTGTACCTCACAAGGCATTTAACACCAAGCTTATGACCAAATTTTAAATTTACGGGGAAATGAAAACATTAATGTAAAGGTCAGCAACCTTAAACTAGTCATGTTTCTAAGATGAAACAAGCACCTGCTTTGCATGTCACACACTCTCTACACAGGGTGTTGTTTCTCATCTAAATGCTACAGAACCCAGTAATAACATCACTAATCATGTTTCACCACTTCTATAGCTAAGATACCATAGCTGTGATTAGTAGCAGCTTCTTAACCAGTAAGCCTCTCATTCACAATATCATTCATTGGGAGAAAATCAAGCCACTGTCGAACGTAACCAGCTGCTGCTAACCTGGCTGCAAAGGCAGCATTGGTTATCAGAGAATGAATGAGTCTGCAATGCACATCAGCTTCCATTTGGAAGATTTTGTTTGAAGACACTTTTTCGAGGCTCGGTGCCAAATATAGTTAGATTGTTTTTCTGAATATTTAGTAGTGGTATAAAAATCTGTGTGCAACTTTCACTGTAATTCTTAAAGAAGGTACAATGTAATGGAGCATATTAAGTTGCCAGGAAATGAAAAGAAATTGAGAACTTCATCCTGCTTGCTCTGCTAAGCTACAGCGTTGGATGTGTGTCACTTTGCAGCGCCTTGGTGTTCTGTGCCCATCGTGTACCCTCTTCTCTTTGGTTCTAGTCTGTAATGGTGAACAGAGCTATTGGGAAAATGGCATACAATACCAATAAAACACACTGCCTCAGCGAAATTTCTCAGGTGCTATTTTTGACATGCAGAACTAGTAACACTGAGTACTTGTATTGATCTAAGCCTGATGCACCACATATCTTTTGTTCCACCCATGGGGTGGGGTCCCCGCTAGACATATCGCTATACTTAACATGACAAAACTGTGGGCTCCGATATATGAAAAAAATGTAGTGATCATATTCCAGTCAACCAGCGTTGTGGACGCACAATAGATTTGAATTACTAGGCTCAGACCAACTTCAGAGTCGTGCCATACCTCTACCGTCACAGATTTTCTAAAGCCTTTAATACCTATCCTAAGGGTCAAAATGTTTTAGCAAAAAAGCTCCACTACTCTGTTGCTTTCTTGCACTCTTGACCGATCTTACCTGACAAATTTTCACAATTATTTGATTCTTTTAAAAAAAAGAGTTGACTTAACTCAATACTCTATAAAAGGAAAGTCAGGTTTCAGTTCACTGTTTGAAACAAGTCCCGTGCAAGCATCTGGAAATAAATCTGTGAGATACTTCGCCAAATACGTATGGGCAAGAAAATAACACAGATCTTTCTGATTTAGGAAGACTAGTAATTAGAGTTCAAAAACCAGACAGAGCCCTACAAATATATCCATCCCCTGAAATCTCACATCATCAAAGACATTCTTAGAAGGTACAGGTAAGAGTTAGCTGCTTCTGGAACGCATCCATTTTTACAATAGGAAAACTTTTATTTAACAGGTAAAGCCAGATAGCTTCTATAACCGTAGGGCGTGGAATCCCCAATGTTTTTTTAATGACCTTTTATACTCCAGAAAAATATAACATTAACTGAAACTGCACTAATTTCTAGCATTTCATCACCGAACAAATGTCAGTTAAAGTAATCTCTCGCACCAGTAAGTGGTGCTTCAGGAACCTGCTGAGTAACAATATTGGAGAAAATCAGAATAAGCTGTTAACTTTGTTCTTTTCTGTAGGAAACCTTGCATTCCCTCACAAGATTAAATTCAGTTTAATTTTGCATTATATTTTAAATCCAAAGTAAGGGGACTCCCTGAACTGATATTAAATGTAAATATAAAGTGCAGTGAGGGATGCTAAAAATAATTTTTACTGTAAATATCTAAGCTTTTCTTTAGACCAAACTACTGAAACGTCCTTTTTTTTTTTTTGAATGCCTCTCTGATTTAAAAAAGGAAGAAAACTTTTATTAAACTTGTGTTCTCCCTTCAAAAAAATAATACAATAAGATGATACTTTGTTTCCTAACTCTAAGATTGATAAAGGGAAAACAAAACCACCTCAACAAAATAGAAGCAAACAACAAGAAATCCCTAAATGACTTTTGGCTGGAGTAAGTGTAGGTTTTGTTCTCCCTCTCCCCAAGGTAAATCCTTGTTTCAGACATTTTCCTGGGGTTATTTTTTGAGGCTTTTGAAAAAAAAAGAAACAATATACAAATAGTTATTATAAAACTGCAAGAACAAGCATTACCAAAAAAATTCATAGACACATAAAAAAATAACTGTTCTACAACAGAACGACTCAGTATTCCATCTCGCCAATTTGCAAACATCAGGTATCTTGAAAATATAACACAAAGCAACAAAATGACAAAATGTACCAAGTATAAGCTTACTGTGGGCAAGATTTTCTAGTCCTCCTGCTACTATCTGCTGAATTTTTAAAAAGCAGATGTAGCAGCACTATGAATAAAGAGGGCAGACAAATGCCAGTATCACTATTGTGAACCGTGTCATTGCCCTTCATCTGTCTATAGAGCTCTAAAGTGGCAGAAAGTTCCACAGACACCAGTGGACTTGTTCCTAATGCTCCTCAATCTAAACCATCCCTGCGCCAACTAAAACCCATGCCAGTCTGGCAAATGCCACACATTTTGAAATTTAAACCAGCAGTGCAGAATAGTAGCCCATTCCCTTCACCCCCCCCCCCCCCCCAAGTTGGAGGCTTCATCACTGGACACATAGGACATCTTCACACAGTTACCATACTCAAGATTAACTTACCTAAGGATAACATGACACGGAGCCAAGTTTTTTCACTACAACTTCATCAAACCTCACTGGCTGTCCCAAGGAAACACATTATTAATACCTTCACCTGACTGGCCTCTTTCCCACGTTGCTTGATCTAAACCAAAATAGAAGATACACTAAATGTCCCCCCAGCCCCCCAAGTGACAAAACAGTTGCCCTCATAGAGCAAGGAACACTTCTGTCCCTATTAGGATGCCAGTCTTTGATAATCATACGTTCTTTGACTAAAGACTTATAAGAAAGATTTAGCTTTAAAATATTCAGCTAGGTTGTTTTTCCAGCTCTCAGGTTACGGTTATACATGCACATTAAACTACAAGTGACAGCTGTTCAATGTTTATGCAGCTTGCTTTTAAAAAAAACAAGGCTATACAACCATGCCATACAAGTTTGTGCATTTATGCTTCCAAGCTTTTAGTAATTTCTAACCCACTGATCAAATTTAGTCACATTAGAAGAATAGAAGTCTCAGAGATGTCCCTACCACTTACGTGAAGCAGACAGACAGGTAGAGAAGAGGTATCTTATTGAAATGAAACATGAGCTCAATCCTTCTTGGACCTTTGAGAATCCACGTAAGACATTACAATTATAGCAACCACAGGCTGCAAAATCCAACCCTTTGAGACCACATAATCAACTCATTCTTTTCTCCCTACTTCCATATAGATTCTCATCTGACAAAAGCAAACCTGAACAAAAGTTCTGCTAAGGCAATGCTGAACAGGCCTTCCTGTTACCTACCTCCTCTCCCCCCTTCCCTGAAGGCATTCAAATGCATCAGAACCAAAGAACTGTGGAAATGCTACAGGGATCCATATTTCTTCAGAAGAGATTTTGACTCAGTGGCCAAAATATCAGTGCTTTACACCTCCTGTTTTGTTATTCGTGTTTTAAATTCATGCTTAGTAGTATCTAACGTCTACTTTTTCCTTCCTACCTGTGCATCTGAGCCTCTTAAAGGTGCACCTACTGACAGGACTCCCACGACAAATTATTACATTATATACAGCCAAGAAATGGCTGAATAAATACTTTAAAAAAGGCAAATGCTGTGCAGCATAGTTATCCATTTGTGACAATATTTAAACTGTTGTTCCTCTATTGAAGTATTAATTTGTCTACACATAATATCATTCTCTAGTGTTAAATTATGATTGAAGATGAATTTTTCAGTGTATAAATTAAAATATATCAATTTTGAAGTTTTGAGGAAATTGTGTATTCCCAGAAATGCAGGGTTTATCACTCTTCCCTCTTCCAAAAAGTTTAATATAGGAGATTTAAAATTTAGGATAATACGTCCTGAAAAGATTCCACTTACTGTAGTTCCATTCTGATTACTCAAGCCTGTTTCAATTCTCTATGCATAATAAAAACAAAGAGAAGACTGCTGTAATATTTCATATTTCTAACTGTCAATTTCAGAAACTATTGCTTACTTTCTATACTTTTTTTTTTCTTTTCATATTCTAAAGCTCCTGCCCTGAAAGAAAGACAAATTCACAAGTGTGGTTGTCTGAAGTCAGTAAGACAATTCACGCACAGAGGTTTAACTGCAGAAACAAATCTTGCAATACGATGGTCAAAGTAAAACTTCTGAAACGTTTTTTACTGACACAAAGGAAGTTAGTCTCTAATGGGAAAGATTCTTGCAGAAACTACCTGTCTGGAAAGGAACAAGATCTGTAACAATACAGCAGCTTACTTTAAGGCCTTATGAGTCACAAAAGAAAGTTAAGCATTAGCACTTTTCAAAACTGCAAGCATGATCAAAGAGCAAAACAAGGGGCCAAATAAAATCCAAGCTTGTATTTGCTTGGAAATACAGAACGTCAGAATTCTGTAATCAGAGTGCTAAGAATTATACATTCACATCTGTAACAAAAATGGTGAAAAAATACCTGAAATGAAATATAGCCCATCCACAAAATAGGGCAAAAGAAAGAAATGTTGCACACAGAATATATTGAACTTTTCACTGCAATGTTTATTGCTGTTTTCTTAAAATATGTATTTTTTATAATGGCTCAAATAAACTCGCACTAATCCACTAGAACTCTGTTGTTAACTTCAGCTTAGGTGAAACCGTATCAAGCAGATGCAGTCTAGGAGTTCAATAATCAACTTTAAGGCATACCAGTTATGAAGGCAACACATCCAACCTGTATATACAACAGAATGCTAACGTGGATCTGAAGCGTCCAAGCACTATTGCCATCCAAGATAGCAAAGTAATAATATCCATGTCAATGACCTGACGCCAAAATAAATACAAGCTGCAGTGCACACTGTGAAACAAGTACTGTGAAAACTAAAGACACAATTGAGTTCAACCATTACAGCTATATGCAGTTGAAAACATACCATATCTATCATCCTCATGTATAAAATTACCTCACATTAAAAATTGGAAAGGGGGAAGGAGGTAGAAAGAGAACATTTGAGTAACTAACCTATATGTGTCATACAAACTAGAGGGCATGAAGCTGAATGCGTTGAGATTGCTTTCATCCAACCTCTTCACTACACACCCAACAATAACATAGGCACTATTCAGATTTACAGTCTTCAGTAAATTTCTGTATTACTTTAAAAGCATTCAGGTTTTAGCTACCGTTTTCTTTTCAAGTAGTCTTAAATCACTAAGAGAGTAATTCTCTCGTTTTTCATTACCAACCAGAGAGGAAGACCAGGAGACAAAAACCCACCCAAACTGCCTCCAAAAAGAACAACACAGAAGGAGCTTTTTATTCACCTTAATCCAAACACCCAAGATCAGCTTCAGCATGCCTATCCCAAGCACACCAAGAAATCAGCAAGGCATACATCTCCTACATAGCAAGGAAAAGCAACGGGACCTTAATGGTAGCTGGTTCTTGTCAAAACTTAGTTTCAGTTGAAGTGTTCCTTCTTCACCTCTCATGGCAGTGCCCTTATAAGAAAATACTTTTATAACAAAAAACAAAAACCCTGTCATCCTTATGAAGTTTACTACTGTCACTATTTCCTTACACTCTCCCCCTCAAAACCTCTCCGTTTGTTTTTGGTTTTGTCCCAGAGTCAGAAGTCATTACAGTTGTGAAGGGCTGTAAACCGCAGAACCGTCCATGGTCTACTTTTTGTACTCTTCTGCTACTTCAAGGAGGAGTCACCCAACCTACTGAAGTGCTGGAAGCAAAGGGCAAGTAGGCAAGAACTATGCAGAACTAGCAGGAACCTGCCCACCTTTTGTCTCAACGCCTCACTTCTGCAATTACCTACAGAAAGGAAAGCTGGGCTAGGTCAGAGAAACAACCACAGATTAAACAAAACACAGAGACAGGTTCTCTTCCACAACATGTTTTAACAGCATAATTTACCTTGACTGCAATAGCAAAATAAAATTCACTTGGAAGTTAAGTGAAGCAACTTATTCAGAGCATGAAGGCTCCTGGAACAACGTGCTGCAACTGATCATTGTCTTGGTCAGTACCAGGAGATGATTCTACGATAATATTAGCAACCTCCTTTTAAAATTTTTTTAGCTTTTAAAAAAAACGTATGCATTTTCACTGCTTGTTCAATGAAGTATTGTGAAAGACGACAGACGTGAAAAAAGATATGATTTGATTCCGTATTAATAGGGAAATACTGATTATGAACTATTTTTAAATAAAAACAGATTGCAAATTCAGAAAGCCTAGTATGTAAGATCTCTATGTACAACAATTTTACTCACTAGAAGCATTTAAGTTTAAAAGTTTACTCAATCTCTGAACATGGCTCAATTCCTCAATACCTAACAGAATAACCAAAATGTTTTCAATGTTTGTAATTTCAGTGAGACAAAAAAATCAGCTCTTAACATACATTAAAATATACTGACAGAAATTGGGAAAAGTAATTTATTTTTAACATCAACAGCTAGGGAATCACTAATATCATTAAAACTAGTACTGACTGCACAGCATATTTCCATTTAAATTAAAGGGGGGCATACTTTTTCCACTTCAATTCAAGCCAACTTAAATATTTTTGTATCAGCTTCAATGAACTATTTTAACAGCTTTCTATGCCATAATCTCCAATATAAAGAGTACTTCAGCATATATGCAAGCCTAATGAAACCACTCCTGTTAAATCTAGTTTTCTCAATTAAATATTCCTGAATAAATCTTCCCCTCCAATTGAGGGGTAAAATTAGATGCCTACAGAAAAGAAATTTATCAAAAAGAGGGAATGGTTTGAAAATAGAGGTTATATGTCAGAGGATACTACTGGGGACCAACAGGATTTAATTTCAGGCAAAGGAAAAAACCCAAAAGCAAAAACACCAAACCCTTTTTCCCCGGAAGTCTCCTAAAAAATTTCTAGAGAAAGAACACAGCATCCAAGAGCTTCACAGGGATAACCATTTAAAAAAAACCCCGAAACAAAACAGCAAGGAGCATGAACTTTTGGTAGGGATCAAACAGAAAAAGTGGCAAGACAGGTCTCTAGAAACATAAGCATAGCAGTAGCGTTCTGTCTTAACTGAGTCTGGCTATTAGCAGAGGCAGGACTAGACCCAATGTAAAGCTCAAGACAAGAAAAATTCTTATTATCTTTAATGGAGTTAAAGTCAACAGAAACTGCTATCAACATACAGCGGAAGGACAGCCTGGTCAGAGACGGCAGCGTGCTGCCATGGGCATCCTCAAGCACAGCCAGGAGGCACGAGCACCTTCATACCTCTGTCCCCAACAAGCAACGCTGGGTCACCATTTCTGAAAATCTCCTGAAATCAGTCAAAGCCTGTACACATTTGCAATTAACTGTATTAAGCCAAAAAGCACACCGGGCTGGCAGGGTAAAACATGCCTCTTGTGTAGTATCTGGAGTTGATCAGATTTCATAATACCACATGATTGCAGGTCAAAGAATCCTCCATAGGCTGATATAAATAGGAACTACAACACAGACACATCAAAATAAATTTGCCTGATCTTTTTAAAAAAATTGCTCTTACTAAACTCAGAGACAGTAACACACATCTGATTGTCACTCGTGTTCTTTGATTTACCTGCCTTCCCTGTGACAACCTGTGTTCTGTAACAGCTGGTTGCTGCTTTTAAGACTTGCAAGAACCAAAGTTCCCGCTACAACAAAATTTACACATCAAGCTGAGCCATACCTGGGCCTCGTGAGCAGCTGCTACAAAGATTTAGTAAAGAAGAAAAACCACCCAGATGTGCTGCATCTTCTACAGCACTAATTCTTACCCTTCTGAAGTATAAAAACAGGCACTGTGAGCCATAGCACGTTGCAAGTCATGAAAAGCACAATAACTATGTTTTTCTAGTAAGTTCGCTGAAAATATTATTGAAGAACTCTCCTATATGTGTAGTACTTGGTAAAAGAGATGGTACAGTGAAACATTTGTTTTTAACATTACTCAAGATTATTTTTAAAACCTGTCAGTCAGAACTCTCTTTCTGAAACAATGTTTCAAACTGTAAGAAACAAAACGCTTAGAACCAAAATATTTGCAATGTCTTCTTTAACACTAATGCCAACTTCTCTTTTCTTTCCAACGTATAAATAAAACTAAATTGTGAAGTCTTGAATATCTCTTAAAAGAGGCCTTCCTATCAATCTATGAAACCAGTTCTGGTTTGCAATTCAATGTGCTATTGAATAGCATTATGTGCACATACACGATATGCCACTAACATTGAAATTACTTTCAAATACAGACTAACTCCTGAAAAGGCAGTATGTAAAAGACGGGAACAATTTCATAAGATATAAATTAAAATGATAGCCTTCACAGTAAGACATCAAGGAAGCAAAAAACCCAAGTAAGTGCAAACACAAGCCAAATAACCCACACAAAAGAAAACCTGCCACATTTATGAAAGAAAAAAATCAATCTACTACAAATTACACAACTTTCAAAAATCTAAGACTTGTCAACTGCTTCTAGCCTAAAGCTACATTCCTAGATGCATTTATCAAACTTATGCAAATCAACGTAAGAATTCTCAGTCTCATCACCCTAGAAATCCACTCACTTGTATTTATTAGCCTTAAGAGTTCCCAAATCCAATCCACTCAACACCTGAAGGCAGACACTGTCTTGGAAATCCATGTAACCAGGCACTTGTGCAAATTTTTTAACCTGATAATGAACAAAGAAAACAATACCTCTCCAGATGTAGGAGGCTGTTAGGTGATAAAGCGCTGGAAATTATTTTGATCTCTCTATATATTTAGAATTAACGTAACAGCTAAAAGAAATTGTAAAACCTGAGTGCACAAAGCACACACAGATATGGACAAAAGCCACATGAATTCCAAATGTACTTCAGATTCTTTGGCTTCAAAACTGTACTATTGGTTAACATCTTTACAAGCTCTGCTTACCTTTCAGTAATAACACTTCACTAACACTTTTTATAAAGTGTTGATTTCTACAAAACGTCTCAAGATGAAGTGTTGTTCTGGAAGTTTTGAGTGGCTTTAAACGTACCATTGCCTCTAAAAGTTCAGACTTTAGACAACAGTGTTAGACAAAGCAGATTAGTGGTTACCGCTGCCAATGGGTAGTCCCACAAGGAGCCCGCTTGCACTCTCTTTGCATTTGAGGCTGCGGTTCTACGTACAATTATTTTGCCTCTACTGCAGAAAATGATGCTTCCCACTCCTTCCTCTCTCCCCACCACTGTTTCTATGGTACACAACTCTGTACAACTAAGGGGAGAACTAAATCAGGAACTTATGTTCCTGATAAACATCCCCGACTAAGAAAGTAAAAAGTTTCTCTGCCCCTGAATGAGCTTCCCAGTTCAGTTCATAGCACAAACGGTTGCATTAACACAATACAAAGTGGAAGAACAGGAGCTTTTTTCCAAAAACTTTTTTTCCCTTAAGCTAATTATACTTTAGGCATATATTGAACTACAGCTTTAGCAGTCTATAGTATAGTCTAAAGTAGCTGTCTTTAGGAGACAATTTAAGATGGGGTTTGTTTTCCATTTTCTCTGTAATTAGGCACCATTTCTTCCAGACACTAAGCTTGCACAATTACATCAGTACTCTCACATTACTGAATTGCTTTATAGTCCTTCAGTGTTAACAAGAGGTGCTTGCAAATAATTATTTAGATTATTCAATCACACTTATTCTGCAGTGTCATTAAAAAAATAAGATCTATTTTACTTCTTTTTGTCAACTGGTCTCACCTTGATATCTGTAGGATTACTCCTGTAAGCTGACTGAGCCAGAAGCTTCCTTCCTATGCTTGCCATCTGTTAACTACTTTTTACAAAAATGCTTCTCTTTTGGCACATTTTAAAGACAATTATTGTAGTTATTTAATGAGCGTGCAATTATCTCAGGAAAAATTATATTCTTAAATTCTAACAATCATTATAACAGCAAGTACTTTGTTTTAAAGAGGAAACACGGACAAAGAATGGGACAGCCTAATTATTTAACAAGTGACGAACGCTGAGAGAGACTTAAGAAAAGCATGAGTGACAGCAAAAAAGATTCAAAAAAAAGAGTGATGAAACAATTTAACTCTACCCAAGAGAGATGGTAATTACTAGCAAACTCATAAAACCTTTAAAACAGTAAAGCAGATACTCTGGTGCATTTTCCCTGTTCTTGAAAGTCCAGCAATTTTTGTCTTCCCCTTACCATACAGCTGTATTTTGAAAGGAAAAACGAGGCAAATGAAAAATGAAGAAATTAAAAATGATAATAAATATTCATCAGTAAATGTGTTACAAACTAATCTCACAAACATGTACTTCCTTTCCCCAACCTATGCAATTTGTCATTTTAAAAAAGACGTAAAAAGTATAAAATGCTTATATAAAACTTAGACAAAATATATACAAAAGGAAACGCTTCATACACATTCAACTATAAATAAAAATATTGCTATCTTCAATGATGAATACATTATTGGCAAAAAGCCATAGATTAGTAACCAAAACATACTATATACAGCTATAGTTTAAGAGACTTTGTTCGTTCCAGGAACTGCACTACTCCAGCTCAGATGTTCCCCTACTCCTCTCATTAACTCTGTGCCTTTGACACAGCCCTGCCACTTTCACTCCCCGCTATTTGTGCAGGTCTTTCTGACAGTAGCAGAGAGAAAGCAAAAAAGCTGGAAAACACGGTACAAAGAAGGTCAGTAGAGGGATTACTTTCCTTACTTGTACATACATGATAAACCTATCAGGTGCTGGGAGATGGCAACTGAATTCTGCTGCCTCACTGTGGTAGAGAATTTATTAAGCTCCTACAAGGTGAAAATTGTTCTTTAAGCACAGAGAACTAAATTCAGAGTATACAACTCCCAGAAATGTTTAAAAGGAAAGTTCAGACACAGATTTACATTTGCTAATATGTTGATGCCACCCATAAAATTAACCATAATTAAAGGAACAACAACAACATAAATACAGTGGATATGCTTAGTGGGAGCTAACCCAGCACTATTACACATTTTAGAAAAAACAACAAGGTTTTAGGGCTCTTCTGGTTTGAGGGTTGGTTTTTTGAGGGGTGTGGTTTTTTACATTTCAAGATTACAAGATATGATTTTTGATGTCCTCCCCAAACACAAATGCTTGCTGGAACAGATGTCTAGATTTCAGCCTTCCGATGATGCAAAGTAGGGCAAATTGAGACGTGTGTTTTATTACGCTCAGTCCCACTGAAGACTGTCATCCACTGCTTCACAAGCAATATCTATAACAGCATCATGATTTTACAAACCTGCATTGTAACACCACTTAGGAGCCACAACCTGCAAACTTACTATGCAAAATAGCCAGTCTGTTCTACAAAGAATTTATTTATAGTGTGATCAGTTCATTACTTTAAAATATTTCTCATTACAGGCTCACTTAAAATTAAACTATACGGAATGTAAGAAATACACTCTGACAAATACTATATCCTTGACTTGTATACATCTTCCGTAACTGCATATATCAAGTAATTGCCTTGTTGTACCTGCCATAACTAGCCAACAAAACACATCACTGCTTACTATGTATTTCTCTCATAAAAACTTTACAGTGCAAGATTTCATCTATGAGTAGAACAGCAACCAGTGGCAGAGTAAGAGGTTTACGAGTGGAATACTCCAAGGGATACTTGTCTACAACCTACGTACAGTTGATATCAAAGAGGAGCATCTGCTAACACAGATGAAAGGCCGTGACTACTCAGGACGTGCATCTCAGCAGCACATAAGCCTGGACTTTGATCAGGTGAAACTTAGTTCCATCTCTGATGATACGCTCTTATCTGAGATTATGCCCTTCTGATACATACAGATGTCCCAGGGTATGACACCAAACAAGCAATCATCTACAATGCTCAGGCCTTCTTTGCTAAACAAGGGCAAGACAAATTCTCTCCAAAAATAGTGTCATCTGTTGCTGTAAAACAAGGGGTAGGAAAGCTCGTGCTTGCAAGTATAAAAACACTTGCATGTTTCAAGTCAGTTTTAAAAAACAACAACAACAAAATCAGATGTGAGATACTCGAATTCATGAATATACTGAATTATCAAGTCAGGTGCCAAACTTTTAGTCACAAAAGGGAAAAAAAAAAGATTCACCTGATTTAAGAACTAAGACTACCACCTTGTCCTATAGCACTTAAGATTGTTAATGGAAAATTATTTTCCAATTTAATCTCAATTATTCTGCTTTCATTTATGTAGCCAGAAGAGATTAAAATGCTTATTACAAAATAACATACACAGCCAGATGGTTGTAAACTTCTCTTAGGACATTTTATACTTCAGATTATCTTTCCAACTTCCTTTTTCTTCTAAACATGCAGAACTGAATGCTGAAGCCTGTATTTTTGTCATCTTTTTTCAACTTCATGAAAAGCAAATAGATTATTTAGCTTTAGCAAACTCAAAACAGTTTTAAGTGGAGTTAACAAAGATCAGAAGTGTTCTATCAGTCAAAGCTGAGGCTACATACATCTTCAGTGCGTTTCTCCGCTTTCTGTTCTCAAACTAACTCTGATGAAAAATGCATGATGTAAAATTGAGGCACAATTTATTTACAATTATAATCTAATTACAGCAGGCATAGAAAGTATAATAGCAGCATAAGACATCCTAGATTGTTTTTAATTCTGCAGTATTATTACACTGAACAGACTATTAATTTTTAAATTAATTTCTATCAAAAGAATAGCTGTACGAGTAAAAATGTGATGAGTATGCTTGCTTTCAAAATAATGAAACAACAAGTATTTAATGTTCTTTCTTAATTTTAAATAACCTCAGCATACCTGTAGTTAAAGATCTTTGGCTGTCTAATGTGGGGTCCATTCCAATAGCTACAGTTCATTAACTATTTAATAAAATAAAAAGTTTTCCTTCCTGAAAAAAATCTCAATCATTATCAAAGTAAAACTGATGAAAATAAAACTGATGAAAATAATTAAATCCAGTAGTCATTGTTTCCTCAATGTGTACAAAAGCCAGTATGAAACATTGTCTTGTTAAACACTAAACATTTCACCTTAACTATTACATATGAAAGTTATCAAAATCCCTTCCCACCTAAACTCCTAGCCTAAAGACAACCAGTTTCAGTAAGACCAATATTCCCTCCCTGTCCCTTACCCCACCTTTTTCCTCTCTGCCTAAACTACATACATTTGGAAAAAGCTCAAACAGAACAAACTCATCTTGAACTTCAAATTCTAGAAAGTGACCAAAGAACAAAAGTGAGAATTAGAACTAAAATCCTTCTTAGAACTGTAATCAGACAAAAGACAGATCTGAAACAGTTCTTAACTTCAGTAATTGCCATATTTTTCTATTACGAATTCATATTACATACACTGCTAATTTAAAGAGGCTTCTACATTGAAGCAAACGCTTCAATGACAGCAAATGCTTCTGTCACTCTCCCATCAATACACTCCTTGCAGTAGTTTGACAGCTACCGCTGCACAACCAGTTTCTGAAGGAAACATTAAACATCTGTCCTATTATCTAAACTCAGGGTCAGAATCCAATTTATTGCATACTCCAAAATAATAAAAACCAAACCAAGCAGTTTTATAACTATCTGTTTTCTGTCCGTTTCATTTCAAAGTTCCAGGGGAAAAAAGTAAAAAAGTTTAAATGCTGTGAAGTTGCTTTGTTTTCACACCACGATAAAAACCAAAACCAAACCCCAAAAACCTTAAACACTCTCCACAGGCCTTAGAACTTTTCCTCTATTCCTAGTTACAAAACAAAGCGCTACAAGTGATGTCAGTGAGACCAAAGTAGTCTTAAAAGGTTCTGATGTATACAACAGGAAAGTCACAGCACCAGACAGTTTTATTAGACCTACTTTTCGCCGCCTGGCTTGTATCCCACACGCTCCTCACAAACCACACTAGCCCCCGGATTTCTCGGCACCCCCACTTCTCCTGGAATCCACGTCCTCGTCACCCTTCACCCCAAGTATGCTCAGGGGAGACCGAGAGCCTCAACGCTACTTTCCCAACTCTGGTTTCTGCTGCGCTGCCTGGCAGGGAACTCGGCACTGCTCCCTCTGCGGTACTGCACACGCAGTAGTAAACAGGATCACGTTTCCCTAGTAGCTACTATACCATGTGTCTTTAGGTTAGAGATAACTGACAAGAGTAGCTACTTGGGCTGTGCCCTCTTCTTTGCCCTCCCCAGCCTCAAAAGTCAGAATGGTTTATCAAACCAACAGAACGCATCTACTGCATCATTGAGTTAATCACGCTGATCTCAACTACACAGCTGAATACACGTCCTGTTAACATCACACCGCAACTATACCAAAAAAGTTTCACTAGTAGGAATTGAAAATTACACGCTCCATAAACATAAGCAGAAGTTGTAACGGAGACGCAATCTACTGAACCAAGACCAAAGATTACATGTGTTAAACTCTTATCTCTACACTAATGACATAAAGCTAAGGGGGGGGGGGGGGGGGGGGGGGGAGAGGTGTTAGATTGCCTCCTTCACAGGCCTGTATCCTGCAAACTAAGTAAAAGCAAGAGTCAGTAATTAAGTTCCTTTCCTTCCTGGTAATTTTTTTTCCAGTAAGACACCATTCTATATTTTCAGGTAGGGAGAATATTGGTAGCAAGAATATAGAGAAGTAATACAGTTATTACAACCGTTTTACAGCAGTCTGCCACGTATATATTTGATGTTAGAGTTGCCTCTATTTTGCAATGCACAGGTTGAAAATTAGAACACATTTATATTCCCTGTCCTTTCCCAAACACAAGCTAAATTGCTACTAGAATTTAAAACAGAAGTTTAAAATAGAAATTCCTGCTTTCACTGTTCACATGCACATGGATTTCAACAGACAGTCTCACAATTTTGGAAACCCTAGATAACCAGCAATGGCAGCCGAATATATGCATTTATCATCTGCCAAACCATCTAACTGAAGAAGTTTCAGTCATTCATGTCAAATCAAATTTGGGCTGGAAGCTACCAAGCAGTGCTGAACTGTGGTAATATTAAGGTATTAACTGATAGGTAATGCAGTCACTGATACCACTCTCCAGGCATTAACAAGGAAAGCCACTAAACCAGTCTCCAAAACCACACCAATAGCTTTAAAGATTGATAAATTTTAAAAGCCGAAAGAATAATTATTTGTGCCTTTGGTTAAGTCTCCCCTACACTCAAGACGTATTTTCTTTTGATGGAGGAATTTTTTGAGCTGAAAAATCTGCTAGAATCTCACATATGCTGAGGTTTCTAGTAGCTGTAATAAAAACATGATTTTGCTGGTTACAGTGTTGTGAAAAAATAACTTTACTTGTCCTATTTTGTTTGTTTTTGGAAAGCTTAGCTACTCTTGATAAGAGACCAAAGCAATCCAGAAGCACCAGTCTATATTTCCATTTATCACACACTTCCTATAAAAGAGAAGATGATGATAATAGATGAAGACAAAGGTCAGCATTAAAAAAGTGGACTTAGTATCTCAATTAAAACTATTCGAAAATTCACTATGTTACCCATAAGAAAGCACTTGTAAAAAAACAGGCTGAAGGATTGAAGGATTGTTTTTCTGAACTCTTTAACGTTCACACAATTTTAATTTCTCTCAGATAATCTGAAAAGCATTGTCTGCAATGTTCATTTCTCTTGTATACCATTGAAAAAGTACAATATAATTTTTATGCCATCTTGTCCTCCATGCAGAGGGCTTTAATACTGGCAGTAGATGTGCATGTTACACTAAAACAACTGTAGAGTTTTTTTGTTTTAGCCAAAAGTAACAAAATCAAACATAGGCATAGTCTTTTACATGTTTTCTATTATTACTAATCACATCAAAAACAACAATAAAAAAGTTTGTATTGTTAGCTAATGAGCACGAGCACAAAGATACCAAGCAAAGGATCGAGTAACAACAAAACCAGTGCAATTCTTGCAGGAAATCAGCCACACAAGCCTTAGTGAAGCTCTTAAAAATATGTTGCTACGAGTACTTTAAAAGACAATGAGCCATTATATTTGCACCAAATTCACAGACCAACAAATTTTCTCTGCCATCCTTCAGAAACATAAGCAGCAGATGGACCGGCTCCATTTTCTCTGAATAAAATATTTCAGGTCATATAAATCTTGTTTTCTACAATGGTAAGAAAAACACCAGGAGAAAGCAAGGTCTGCATCAACAGTTTGGGTTTTCTTCCTAAACTAGCAGATACTTAGACTTCTTCCGCGTCAAGTAACAACAGCTCAGAGACTTCAGTTATCATGCTTTGGGCACAAGCACCAGTCACTATTATTCACTTCACCACACCAACCAAATCAAAGAGCGCAAACCCCCGCCCGCCAAATCCCTGCATACCTGTCCTTGTAAGGTTACACGACTTCTGTCTTGCAGATGCTGGTTAGAAACTGAAGAATGCCAAGGATGGATCTGACTTTGAGACTGCACCCGAACAAGATCAGATGACTGTGTTACTTGCTGTGGGGTTATATGGTGTTCTAGGTCATGCCCTAAAACATGGCTTGTGCTATCCTGAACGAATGCAGAGTCATCAAACTGCGGCAGAAGGTCTTCCTGAAGGAGGTCGTCCGGGTCAAGTCCTGTAAATGGTTCATTATGAGTCTCAACTTGATGAAGTAGGTTGTCATCTAAAGATGTAAAACCGTTGCTTTCAATAGGGTCAGTGAAATGGCTTATCTGAGAAGCAGAACCAGCAGAAGCTGGAAAATTAATATTCACAGGAGAGAGTTTTGAACTACTAAAGTTGCCCTGAGGATGCGCAGAATGCAACATTTGAAAACTATTTGAATTCAAAGGTGTATTAGGATTCAACATGTGCTCAGTTGCTTCTTGCTTGGTCCCTGTTTGAGATGTAAAGGCATCGCTTCCAGTGAAGTCAGAGATAGAGTGTGTCTGCTGGCTAGTAGAAAGAGCTGTTGTAGACTGAAGAAGGCTGGTAGGAGAAATGTGGTTATTAGAGTAAGAATAAGGAGATGAAAATTGTTGGCTATTATTGACAGAACATGGAGTAATAGTTGGGGACTGTCCATCGAAATTTCCTTCTTGATTACCACAAAAATGTATTGAAGCACTTGCTGTTTGAGAAAACTGTTGAACAGACAGAGGCTGCTGTGAAGCCGACGGATTAGAAACTGGAGGTGGGTGGTTAACACTGACTCTGTGAGAAGTAGATACGTTAACTTCCATGAAGTCTTTTGGCTGACTCAGAGCATCTTGCCCCGTGTTGTTTCTGCTTTGTTGCGACCGTAGCGAGGCACACTGATGCTGCGGTTCATTAGCCTGAAATAAGGCAAAGTCATGGTGTGCTACAAAGCTTTTGTTTTGCTGCATAGACTGAGAATGTCCTTGATGAAAGGGGGACCCATTTTGATTTGAAACAGTTGTGGCAGTTTGATGACCCCACATAGGACTACCATCAGCCACATCTGGAAACATCCCATTAGACTGATTTTGCGGATGAATTGGTGAACAATTGAATTGCGAGTGTGGTGATAAGACATTGTCAGCTGGGCTATTAAAAGACTGGTTTACTGAGTGAAGTTTCAGTGAATCATACTGACTCAGCTGATCAAACTCACTCATCTTTTGTGGATTTTGAGCATCTTGCACATGGTTCAATGAGTCTATGTGCAAAGGTTCAAATTCTGCACCCAAATTCAATTCATCAACAAGTGAAACAGGTCCAGGTTGAACAAAGGCATCATCTGACAAACCTTCTAAGGTCTCACTAAAAAGATTGGCATCATCAAAAAAATCCATCATAGGATCAGTCATCTTGATAGGTCTGTACTGCTTTTTCTCTCAACTCCAATGGAGTCAATTTTGGCTCTCTGCAGTGAACAGAAACAAATGACATCCAGCGGTCACCACCTTATCCAAGGCATGCCAACATCCATTAGTGCTTCTGATGAAACATTTGTCTTGAAGTGTTAAAGCATCCTATTGCAGGTAAAAAAAAAAATAAAAAAAAAAGAAAGAGAAAAATTACTTTCATGACTCTCCTCATCACTCCTTCCCCTCCCCAACACTTTATGGATTTTTGGTATTTTGTTCATAACTTTCAGTTTAGTTAAACCACAAATCAATTATGCTTGCTTATACTCGATGCCCTGTGCAGCGTTTATCTTTTTTGTGCCTTAGATAATTAAAGTCATATTTGATGTTTTCAATGTAATGGTTCCATTTTTTCATGCAGTTTGCTCTATTACCTAAGCATAATTTTAGATTATCCTTTGCCATTTTCATTAAAACTACCAAATTATAACAAAATTGTGCTTTTTAGTAGTCCAGAATTAAAATTTGTTTGTAGAAAGAAATCATATAATACCTAAAATGTACACAATCATTCTGTATGTTTAAACAAGAAACTTGAGAGGTTATGAACTACATTTAATAACAAAGCTACCTTGACTTCAGTAGGAAAAGCTGAGATACTGTGTTTCTTTTATTTAAGTTGCATTAAGATACTGAAAAACTGTATTTTATCTCACTTACGACAGACATAATAAAACTCTTCTCTAAAGGAAAGACAAGTGGATGAATACAGTGATATAGTCAAAGATAAACACAGGAAAAGAACTACCTTTGGTTCAATGACAGTTTACTCACCTAGTTTTGAAACACAAGGTGGTTTTCTTTTTTATTTATTCATGGTATCACTGAGTGATCACCAATGAATTAGAGTTTGCAATCAGGATTTCAGGCAAGGGGAACTGAGAAGGATGGTTAGTTTAACTTTAGCCTAACAACTTGCACATTCGTGGTGTAATCACACCGTACAGGAAATGAATGACAATGTGTCTGTGATAGTTTACCTCCCCAGATTAACTAGTAAACCTCTACAATAGAGGAGCAATCACTATAAATGAGCATCTTCATGCAGTAATCATTCCTCTATCCTGTCAATACACGTATCCAATTACCGTAAAGAAAAAAGGAAAGAAAACAGCCACAGCTTTTAATTCCTGACCTTACTACTAAAGCTCACCTTCATGCTCTCCTCCTCCATTTCAACTGCAATTCTTCATTAATGAATTCTCCTAAGAATAATATGAGTATAGGATCCTTCCAGAAATGGACACCTTGGAAATCTGAAATATTGTCTTATGGACAAGGTTCATGTTGAACCTATTAAGTACAAAGTAGTCTTTGACAAGCTGATAAAAACTTGTTCTGCTTATGCTCGTAGTTCACTGGAATTGTTGTGACCATAGTCAGAATAAAGCCTAACTTAAATTAATAAACTCTGCTGAGAGTTTGGGTATATAAAACTTCTGGTTTACACAGAAGGAGAATAGACAGATCCTGTATCATGCTGAAAGACACCAATTGGTGACATCTATCAAGTATGGATTGGTACGAGTGTTAATCACTCTGAGTATAGAGAACAAGCATGCTATCACAAAGGCACAGCATCTTAGGAAGGTGGCAGCTTAGCGTAGCAAGCTGTGGATTCCAGATGATACATGTACAACTCATTGCTTAAAGTTAGGACTTCCTGAAGTCCTAAGTTAGAGGAAGCACTAACATAAATTAGACCCCATATTCTAACACTGATTAAGTTGTCTGCTTATGATTAAAAGCAACAGAATGACGACTTCCCCAGTGATCAAACACCTTCCAACAGATGATAAACCAACTTCAGGATCCAGGCAGATAATGTGGCATGGTTTTAGGTTTTCGTAACATTTCTAATACAATCACCTCTCATCTTAGGATATTTCAACTCAAAAGATAAGTTGGGGGAGAGCTATTTTAGCTACGAGAAGACAACCAAGTCAGATTAAGTACAAGGAAAGAATATCATAGACACAGAACAAATGATCTAATTAAAGAAACCCCCATCTGAGGAGAGAGAGATGGAAATTACGGTAGCCATGTGTAAAATGTCATGTTCCAGGCTATCAAGGACTCTAGTGTTAAACACTAAAATTTGAAGCCTGTATCAATACAAGTTTACCTATTGAGACTCAGTATAAATAGCTCAGCAGGCTGCATGTAGCTCCTTGGTTATGCCCAGAGATAAACTATATTTCATTGTGATTTGTAAGGAAGGTTATTCAATATGTGCTAACTTGAACAAATAGAAAAAAGAGAGATTTCTTCCATCTGTAGCGATACAGATACAATAGGTTTGGTTTTTGGGTTTTTTTTTTTACATAGGGTAAGTGACATATGGGCCAGGTACTCTATGGTAATTAACTACTATACATGGTCTTGAATTTAACTACATAGTAGTCTAGAACGATGAGGACTACAACCACCTTGTATTGAAGAACCACATATCAGACAAGCTCTTCACGATTTATTGACTACAGTGTACCTTTATAGTAAAAAATAGGAAAAACACATGCATAATGGCTGGCATCGCTGCAGTTGCGACACAAACTCTGAGCTTGCCTTGCAGACATTTGCTTCTTTGCTCAAAACCCAAGAAAATTTTCATCTTAGTTTTTCCTCCTTTCTTTCAGCATAAGGAAAAAAAAGGAAGGAAATAAGAGACAAAATACAAATTCTCTTGTTAAAATGCAAAGGCTTTATAAAACAAATCTTAGTAGGTATAAAAAAGGAACATGACCTGAAGATGTCACCTTCACTTCAAGGGTCCAAGCAAGATGGATAGCACAGATGAACTTCCAAACTGAGAAATCTGAAGGCTAGATAAATACATGGGAAACCTCTCTGGGCTAATTAGACCAACGTAAATTTATTACGAAGAAAACTTCTCTGTAAAGAGAAGATCATGAAGTGGGGGAAAAAAAAAAAAAAACCCAAACAAATCTCTTTTGGAAAGGATACCGCTGTAGATAGCCTGAACACAACTCTGTTGCAAAGACACCTTAGGTTTTCACCAGAGAGGTACTTTTACCCCTAGCCTTTTTCTTCAGTGTCTACAAAATCCATCACTTTTTTCAGCCCCAAGAAAAGCACAGCTTGGAAACTCAAGGATATTTCATTTGGAGAAACTAGCCCTTCACACAAAGTCATCTTCCAAACTTACTGAGCAATTGTCCTTTTTGTTTCTCTCTGCTATACTTGAATATGAAAACATTAGATGCTCAGATTGCAAATTGTGAAGGCATATGAAGGCAACTTGTGATGGATTTCCAAACTTAATTGGCACACAAGTACTATTTTTCTGTCCCTTCCTTTAAAAAAAACCCTACCTCCTCACATCCAACTTAATGAAACAAAAAAGTTCTGACATGAAGACTTTTTACATGCTTTCTGTAAGTGATTCTCTTCTCCATGTCCTCGCTCCCTCTCACATAGAAAACGATGGCAGCTACAATTATGTTTTAACACACTTTTATGCAGCCTTCTCCTTTCTCAAACAGATCTGTGGTACCAATTCAAACTTTGGACAAGCTTTTATCTTCAGCTGGTAGAAAAGCATTCAAGGAAGTAAACATTTTTAAGACTTTCATCTATTGGACTTGACAACTACAAGTTTAACAATGCAATGGCAGCCAGTGTTTTATAGTACCAGTTCCAAAATACTTCTCATGGAAGATAAGCTCCTACTGGAGCTGCATTTTCATCAGTATGGGGAAACTAGTTTTGAATCCCTACTCAATAAAGCAAACTACAGTGAAAGAAGCATAATGTGTTAAAAAAATAAAAAGGAGAGGAAAAAGAGCTCTTCCTTCTTTCTTAAAAAGGAAAAATCTTTGTTTTGTCAAAACTAAGTATTTCACCACAAGCAATCACTGTTACAGTAAATAATGCCATTTTACAGCAATCTAAAGTTTGATTTCTCTTAGTAAATACAACTTGACATCTTTGTGCCCTCTTACATTGAGAATTTGTGATGAAATTACACTTCTTGTAAAAACTAAATTAATTCTAATACTTCGTATGTCTAAATTCTCTACCATTATTGTATACTGATCTAACATTAATCTTTACCCAGCTTAAAGTTACCAAGATCCTTCTACAACATCAATGTCTAAGAACTGCTTGGACCAATTCTAGAAAATAAAATGAGCACCACGATAGAGGCAGAACCTGAGGAAGCAATTGGAAGACTATGGGTGTCGTACTTGAACTTAAGAAGCTACTGCCCCCTATCAGCTAGAATTGCTTCAACAATATTTACCAACCATAGGACATTTGGCAAATCCGTAATTTTCTGCACTGGGTTTTGTTTTTTAAATATAATGGAACCCAGAAGCATTCAGCAATGTTTCTTACTAGTATTTAGTTTCTTCCTTTGTATTTTAAACTCTCAACCTTGTACCAGTCAAGCTGATTTTATGTGGAAAACTAATTAACAGGAACTATTACTACAGGGTAACTACTATCTAACAGCTATATAACAAAATCACACATTAGACTCACTATTGTGAAAAAAAGTGGTGTTTGTTTTTTTTTTTTTAAATAACATGTTGTTTTCTAAAATTAATTACCAGGAAATATCAAAAGTATCCCCAAGTTAAGCTGAAACACATTTCAAGGTTTGACATCTTCAGATATGCTAAAGCATCTAGAACTTAACCAGTAACTTTTTTCAGATTGCCAACTGTATCATTTGACATCTTGCACAAAACATAGCATTTTCTCCAAGAAGCACTAAGTTATTCTGCAAACATACTTGACTCAGAACAGAAACATCTTCCAGTTCTTGGGTTTTTTTTTTGTCTGGTCACTATTCATTGAACTGAACACCTGTACTTTCTCTAATCTACTAGTTCTTAACATTAAGAAATCTATTTTAAATTAAAGATTTAAACCAAAGTATTAGAACGGGAGAAATGGTATTAAAATACATCTTACAAGTCCAAGTGAATGAAAAAATACTCATTTTTGCAGAACCTATGGTTTTCATTTAAAAGCAAATAATGTTGTATTCTGTATGGTCTAAAACTACCTTTTCAATTATGAACAGAATATAAATCAATGCACTATTGTTGTACTACTACTGTAATTTTAACTTCTTAAAACTTTTTCAAATCTTTTTCAAATTTCACTTATTTTCAAAACCACTTAGAAATGCAACTGGCTACACTCAGCCTAGTTAGAGTCCTTTCCTTCAGCGTGCATGCAACAAGAACGAATCAATACCAGAGCCAGGTTAGGACACTGAGGTTTCAAGTTAACACGGTTAACGCAACTCTTTGCAAGGGGGGAGGGAGAAACAAAAGAAACTTTCTCCATTTTGGTTGTCTGTCAGAGTCTAATAACAACCCTTTATTCTTGTCAGAAAGAAAGGCCAAGAAGAAATAGACAGCCTCAAAGTCTCAGAGAGATGATCCCCTTTTATACTACGTTAGTGTGCAGTAGATCTGAGTTGTAAAAAGACAAGCTGTAGTTACAGACACAAGCAAGAGTAGAAATTAAGAGAATGGTACAAGATTTAAAGACCAGAAGAAAAGGAAAGAAAGATTTATTTTACAGAATACATCAAAAAAGAACGAACACATTAGAAAACAGAATGGAACAAAGACATCAAATTTTGCTCTCAAAAAAAAAGAAGTGGGAGTAGCAGTAATAAAAACTACTGATGCGTTTTATTTCATTAATTGCATTGTTGATTACTTTTCATGAAGTGACAAGAGAAAACAAGCTACTCTAGTTATAAGCAAGTAAATCACGTAAAGATTCAGCACATTACCATGACATCCACACTTTTATACTTTGATAGACTAAGTATCACTGCTTCACCTGAGCGACGGGTGACCCTATCAGGGATAAGAGGAAGTCAGCGACTTTGATGGCCATTTTTCACAAAAGAAGTTGAAACAATGGCTACCCAGGCAAATAATAGAAGCTATCTCACAAAGAAGCTAGGGACAAGTTAGTAGACAGAAGGAATTAAAACTGAAGTCATAAAAGCATGACATAACAGAAATCCAGACTACAGGTAAAGGACACAGAAAGGGTAAACACAGTCAGTCATAACTAGGGAAGAGTTTTATATTATGTGCATACAAAGTGGATAGGTGTTTTTTTTGTTTGTTTTTCTTTTTTGGGGGTTTTGTTTTGTTTTCAGGAAAGCAATACAACCAGGCATAACAGACTTGCTTCCAAACAAAAGATCTGCCAAAGAGACTGAAAAAACCATTCTGTTTGCTACGTTCTATGTAGCATACAACAGCATGACAGGTTTGTGGCTTTGTATGATTTGCCCATCTATTAGCAGATGGAACACTGTGTCAAAAGAGGTAGACAATACAGCGTGTTAAAAAACAGATACCCAAAAAACTGAGCACTTCTGCATAATATTCAGAAATTATAGAGACATCCCCTCCCCAATATTAAAAATAAAAGACAATTCCACTATCATTATTTGACAGATTTAATTATAACTACAGCTTTGGCCAAGTTCAAAAAGCTGCAGTAAATTAAATAATACAGAAGTTACTTCCCACTGATGCGCCAGTACAAATGACATTCTATTACAGATTTAAAGATCAATGTACTTGTTAAATTTAAAATGCACAGACAGACAGCACAATTTCCTCAAAATCCCAGAAATGTAGAAGATTAAAAAAAGATCATTTAGACGTTTAGTAGAGATGAACTCTTTCATTCCCTAACAGAAAGGATGAAGTAAGTCTTTGTACAAGAGTGCCATGGTATCTGTAGCTAAACATGGATTGAAAAGATGTATTTTCTCCTATTGGTATCACTAAGGAGAAAACTTGTTTGGGTAGCCTGCTTCATTAAATAAAAAAATACACATCCAATTATATACAAAAATACACATTATTTTAAAATTGCTTTTCATTGGTATGCATTTATAATTATTTTCGAGTAATGAGCCATCCCTTTAGTGAAATCATACCCTCAACATACTGGTTTAATTTAGAATTCTATTCTGCTGCAGAGTTCGCAGACATCATGCTAAATACTCAAAAAATAAGTACCTTGTATTTTGATTTGAAGATTAGGAAGAGAAAGATTTGAAACTGATGGTCCTAAATCAAATTCTCAGGACTAGGTTCCAGTCCATGGCTACAGTTCCAACTCTGAGTAAGCTGGAGCAACCTGCCTCGTGTGTGCTTGTCATAGTAATTCAGAGTAGTCTGTTCTCATATCTACACTCATTTTGCTTGCACCAAACACCTCATGTAACTGTTTCCCCCTCTCTACTCCCCAGACACGCACAAACTCCCTTCTACCACCTCTCCTGCTTTCTTGCAGATAGCCTCTAGGAAATAAATACTAAAGGTTTATAGAAAAAAAAAAAAACCAAAACATTAACTGTCAATTGTTACGGTCATTCATAGAAGTTCAAGTCAACCAACATGACAAATGACATTCCACTTGGAAGAAAATCCATCTTCCAATGCAACTAAAGACAAATTTCTACCATTCTCAAAGATGTTTGCCTTCACTGTGAATGGGACAGCTTCTGTACTGAGAACAGCTTTGCTTCGGCTGAACAGAGCAAAACCGCACCACCGAGAAAGATGTGTGGTAAGATGCGCAAGTAAAGCCTGTAGAAGTGTTGCATATAGCAGAAAAGGAATCTCAAAACTGCAGACCTATTTTTAAACTATTTACCTATATACCACCATGCTGTTTCTCTATCTGTAATACTAAGAGAGTGATTTAGTCAGAGCATTGATACCTAGGATATATGAATTCCTAAGTTTAATAATCAACTTGGGTCAAAATTAAGAGCTAGCACAGGCACCTAAAGAACCCTATACTATAAAAGTATCTGATTAACCTAAAAAACATAAGTTGCTGAAATCCTCTAAATTAAAAATGTATCGCAAGATATTTAAGAAAAGGGCCCAAGTCAAGACAAAAAAATATCCTTACCCATGAATATAGAACACATCCCTTTAACGAAGAATTAAGAAGCTCAGAGATGTGCTTTAAATCCAGATGGATACCTCATCATTAGAGACCTGAAAATGAAACGTGGTAAACAAGTCACACAATAACCAACTTCAGGAGTATACATTCAAATGCAATACTTTAAACTCAAAAATTTAATAGATATCATTAAAACAAGACCACCAGAATTAATACACAATCACTAGTAGCCATGATTTTATAAATGTCTGATAAATAGGCAAGCGCTCATTTTGTAGGACCGCTGAAAAACAACCCAACCCTACAAACCTCTGCGGTTGAAGGGTAGAGTCTGTGACAGAATACTGAAAGTTTTAGGGCAACTTTAAGACACAATACAAGGATCGGGGAAAAAAAAAAGTTTTGAGGTTAGGTTTTAAACCTGCCAATGCAAGAAGGCCTGTGCATATTATCTTTTAACAGCAGTATGCTATAACACACTGACAGATGTACTTGCCAATAGGAATTGACACTGCCTTTCGAGGGGAACATACTCGCGTCTGACAGTTCTATCCTACTCCTTGCCTCGACGGTAGGCAGAGGACCTCAACTTCAAGAGGTTCTCTCTTACTCTGAAAGAGGTTTCGAAACATCACACAGTTTAAGGGAAAATGTGTATGGGGTGAAAGTAAAGGCTTTAGGGCCTGTGTGTAAAAGCTTCAAAGCAAACAAAACCACCCTCTAACATTAAAAGACAAAACATTAGTATATGAACTTACTTTCTATACCAGTGTGTTTTTCCATAAACAATGCTACCCTTTCAAAAACATGGTCATTCCCTCCAAGGCACAGAGCATCCTCCAATCCCAATAAATACAGATTTCCCTCTCCCTAAATATAGTTTCTTGGTGAGAAACTCTTAAACACCTTTGCAAGACTATTAACACAGTTCAACCTTTAAAATTTATTAAAAGATGAGAGTATATATCACTGCATTAAGAAGTACATTTTTAACATGAAGATTACTTCTCCCCACATCTTTGAGACAACGTTGTAACATATATCAAAGATATAAATTGGTTGTAACATCTATCAAAAGCCTGCAACGTTCCAGTAAAAAAAATTTATTTGGTACTAATTTGGTACATAAATTATTGCATTTATCCTCCTTTTATTCTTCAGTAACTTCAAGACTTATTCCAAGGTTGCTAAGCTAAAATGCCTCTGCTCTGCATTAATAGGGACCCTTAAATAACGTGCAGAGATTTTATTCTAAAATTCGTAAACAATAAGCATGTGCCCAAACACACAATTAGGTGAAGGTTGCTAAAATACTTCCATCTTTGTTTGCTATCCATGTGAAGCGATATGAATTTTGTATCAGAACAGCCAGAAAACTTCCTCTAGTTGTTCTCTTTTTCTATACTGGAACTCCCATCATGCAAATAGAGCTCTCATCATGCAAAAGTCCTCTTCACATCCAGAAATTAGAATCAAGTTTGAAATTATTTAACTGTCAGGTTTTATGCAGCATTTCATTATATTTTTTAATTCCTAAACTTCTGTTTATTTAAAAGTTATTTGTTGACTAAACAAAATTATAGTATAAAGGTTTTACAATATATAAATTAACTGAATAGAGGCATTCAAAAATTTATTTTTATTTTAAAAAAAGAAAAATTGAAAACTTGCAATCAAGTAATTTATCCTAGCTGTAAGAGTTCAACAGTAACAAAAGAAACCTAATTCACCTGTAACTACCATATAATACAAACACCATCTTAAGTTCTTGGCTATCTAAAACACAGCTGTTTTGGATCCTTCGTGAACCCTCAAAATAAAGAGAAAAAAAGATGTTTCTTACTCTTTAGGACAGCGTCCACTTGCTTGAACAGCTTCCAATATGGAGACAATTGTGGAGTACTTAAAAGTTCGAAAAATCCTATGTTGAAAAGAAGAAAAAAACATATATAACTAAATTTACATTAATCAGATCTACAATACATTATTCCAAATGTAAAATACAAGAAATACTTCAGGCAGTGGAAGAATCACTGATGATTACACTAAGTGCCAAAGGGAAATATACACAAGAGGAACTTAAAGCTTTCTTAAGAAGCAAAATGGGATCTCCACAGATTCTCAAATAAGCTATATTGCAAGTGAACTTTTAATTACATATATATAAAAATATATATATGTACATGTTAAATATATGTTAAATGTGATATGGTAAAAAAAAGTTCTGTAAAGTCTCCTTCTTTGGAAGAGAGTCTTAATGCTTGCTTTTAAATCTTGAATTGGGAAAACTCACTGATACACAACAAAGCTTATACTTTATTAAATAGAACCAGACCGAAATTTGTTATAAGCATGCCTAGACACATATTAAGCTATCTTAGAAAGTTATTTAAAAATTATCTTCCACAGCCCATCTAATACAGTTTCTTCATAAAATACTGAAAGAAAAATACACATTTCCCTAAGTGCACATGGATTTCCTTATGTTCTTGATGGAATCCTAAAGCATTACTATTACTAATAAAAAATTTTGAGTAATAGCAATCTTTAATTTTGTACAATAAAACGCAGACTTTTATACACGTTAGTGTAACAGGAAAGAAACTATTCATTTCAATTAGTTTAGAATAACCACTTTAGCCCAATTTCTATTTTTTAAAACATCGTGTAATTTTAATAAAACAATTTAGTTTTGTAGAAAATCCTTGTGTGCTTTTATGTCCTCAGTCTTTGCAAATACCCTTTAGAAAATTTAACAGCACCAGTTAAAGAAGTTATTATTTTCAACTACCTTCTTCACCTCTCAGCCCACGGTTATTGCCCTCAAAGCACAGCCTGCAGAACAGAACATCTATGTGTGCACCAACTGCTTCAGCGTATAGTCTCCCAATTTAGTTTTAACTCTTCCTCTTGTTAGTTTAAACAAACCCATTAGACTTTGCAGAAAATGGCTAAGGTGTATACACACATCCTATTTTGTCATTTATATTTTGTGGGCATTAATCGCAATAAAGGGACAGTAACAATAGAGAGAATGACAACTTCTTAATTTGCTACAATTGATTGTGAGCTAGAAAGATACCAAAAGTTTGGAGAATCTTCTTGAAAAGAGCAAAGTTTACCCCCAAGCCAATTTATGTTGGTGAAAATAACTGTTCAGAGGTTCAGGGGTTTGGCCACAAGACTACTGAAGGAAGCTATACTAGTAACTAGTCCTGCTCTTTAAACATTATTGCCATTTTGTTTCTCCAAAGTGTACCTGTGAAGACTTTCATAAATTTCAGGACTTCCATGAGTTCCTGCTTATTTTTCTCATACAGGTAACAAGACTTCCCAATGCTCTTTTCTTCAGGTTTGAATACTACTAAAACCAACTTTTAAAGAGATCTGCCCAAATATCTTAGCCTATCTGTACAGAGTATGAATGCCTCTTTTTACTCTCTTTAGTTGTCAAAAGAGTTAGAATAACCTATTCAGTGTAACATATTCGTAATTTACAGTTTACTTCTGCTCACTAGAAAGACAGTTACACAAGCTTGTAAGTTTAAAAAGAAAACCCTCTTGGTGCTGTTCAGATTTCTGATGTAAGCATTATAGGGTTTCTATAGTTTTGTCATAAATTTCAGCATTACACCTTAAGTTAGACCTACAAAATACGTTTCTGAATTCCAGTATCTTTACTGAGGAACTACATTGCCATTTTAAGATGCAGAGAAACATTTGCATTGAAAACCAGAAAAAAGCCTTCTCATTTTCACATGTGGCCTAAACCAAGATTTCATTACAAAACATCAGAGACAAAAAGACTTCATAGCATAGCCCTCTTTCAATTCACAATCTGATAATACACTAACTTCCAACAATTCTCATGTTCTAGCCTGATAAGCATCTTTGTGAACTACTGCAAGTTTGTAGTCTGGGAGTACCAACTGCAACAATGCAAAAGATCCTATCTGTTTTACAGATGCCTATGGATCATGATCTACGAGTACAGACCAACAGTCGTGAAGATTTGACACAGACAGAGAGAAGTCTTCTTTCTATATGAAGACTTGGGGAAAAAAGAGCACAATTTCAAGTCTTGACGCAACCAGATTAGGATACAACGATAGCACTCTACTGAACAGAACAGGTTCAGACTTCCCACTCCACACTACAGTAGTTGGCAAAAGGAGTTCCATCTTTAACAGAAATCAGTGTCTTTCAGAGAGAGGCCACAGACATTTTTTCTATTTCAAAAAAACCCTATTTCTAAGAAGATTTGATATGGAAGTTTTTCAAAAAAGTCCCTCTCAAGCACATGTTAAGCAAGACACTCTGAGTTTGTGACTTGTTCAATATACTCTTCTTAAATTAAGAAATCAATTAAAACTGATAACTCCAGCAAAACAACATTTTCCATCTTGTTTCATGGCTTCCAGCACATTCAGGACATGTTCCTGAATTCACTTGTTACAGACAGACACAGACTCCAGACGACTTCTGCTCTAACACCAATACTCTGCCACATGAGTCTGACAAAGTGGAATGTTAAAAAACTTCCTCCAGTGAAATGGAACAATATTCATCTGTCCCTCAAGGGTATCTATGAATTAATTCTTAAAAACTTACCTAAAAATCCGGCTAAACTTTAGTTTAGCTTCTGAAAACCAGCAAAAAAATACTTTCAAAAACTACATGCTGAAGTCAGCAACACCATATCATATGGAATCAGGCCCACCGTCTCACGTAACGCTGTTTTTAATGTTGGTGGAAACCACTAACGACAATGGCTTTACTACAGGGTAACTGAAAACAAAAATATATCCTATTTAATTCTCAGATTTCTTCTAACATATGGAATATCCGATGGGTAGATTTTCATGCCATTATACAGATGTAATCTTTCTGAAGCTTAAAACTTTCTTCATTAGGGTGTTAAGCATCAAATGTAATAAAATAATTTACTCTTCAAAAGCCATTTGCAGAATAAATTTTGGAGGAATTCCCGAATTTTAGTGACCAACCTAAAAAAGTGAACCAACCTTTTAATACTGCTCATGCAACACAAGGAAAAGAGCCCAAGAATGCTTTGCAGAAGGAAATAATTTGGTAACCAGAGTTACTACATTTTCTAATATGACTCAGATAAAGAACAAAGTCAAAATTACTATTTGCCTTCAGAAAAAGGATGGAAACGTTTTTCCATCTTCCTGTAAATTGTAACTGTTGATTTAAGATTAAAACAAAAACATGTATCTTAAAGAAAGATGCATGTACACTGGTGGCCTAAAGACATCAATATTTGATATCTCTTTGGTAATCCGTATGAACGAACTTGAAGATCTCAATGCATCTGCTCACTGACAGATGCCGTATCATACCAATATATTTCTGCTGTGTTCTGAGTTTTAAAAACTGCTTCCTCCCTTGTAACTGGTTTCTTGCAGCTTAGTAAGTGAACTGAACGTAAAGGCAGCACTGAAAGGGGAACTTGGTTCCAAGGTGCTGCCAAAAGTAGCCTTTTACTTGATCACTAAAGCTGGTTCTAAGACATATCCGTGTATCCACCTGACTACTACTATATATACCTTTTGAAAGTATTACTGAGATTCTAACGTTTCTGAAGTCAAGCTATAGCTTCACTAACCACATTGTTAAAAAGCATCTGATTTAGAGCTGGTCCTCTGCAAGTTTTCAACATTGCAGTTACTCAAAACCAGGGTCATTGTAAACCACATTATAATTTTTTCATGTTATACTTTAAAAAAAATACTGCTAAAAAAATCTCTCCTCCCCACACTATCATAAATAAGAAAATCACATGTTCAGCCTGTTTGACTTTTGGCCAGCTCTCTCTCTCATTTATGAATTGGCCAGACAAACAAAATACGAGAAGCCTGCTATTCCTTCAGCCAAAGCAAGAGCTGCAAACTCTTTCCGGTGATTGTTGTATCAGCAAAAGAATTACTTCTCAGCATCGTAGTTTCTTTTGCTGAAGGGGAAAGAGACTACTTCAATAATATCCTAAAATATTTCCAATAATGCTAACTATCAATCCTTGAATGTTTGACTAGATAAACAGATGGTTTCTCCATCACCCATTTATGTGTACGCAGATACCCGGCATTCCTGAAGCACTGTTTTAACTACAGGAAGAGCACGAGAAAATAGAATGAGAGTACACTACGTGAGCCCGAGTGAGTGAGAGATTTCTAAGCCTTCATTAAGCTCACAGCAGCTCCATAGTTTGATAGAAACGAGACCATTAAAAGGACAAAAAAAAGATAGGCCAGTGGAAGAATAGCAAACATCCACAAAACTAGTTTGGTTAGAAAAGACACTGAGCGCTAAGGGTTACCAGATTTTGGTTAAACACAGAAAAATATTTCAACTGGATGATTTATGAACATAAGTACCAAACACTACTGAGAATTTAGTTCATATATAGCAGTGGAAAGAAGTAGAATACTGCAGTCCAATGATGAATAAGATCATGCCATTTGACTCCATCAGATCCAACTTCTCCTCCTAAACTGCATGAAAAGTATCAAAGACAGACAATGATGCAGTGTTTGGATACTTATTTCTACAAGACTGATATAAAAGAAAAAAATGCACTGTAAGGAATCCTGACTCATGAAATATATAATTGTCCAGCTTACCTGTACTTCTGAAGTGTTTGAAGGATACATATACTTTAATTATAAGGAAAATTTGTATTGTAAAATTGTAGCATACATAAAAAAAAAAAATCTTACAACTAGCCCTATAAAGCAAATACGAACAAAAGTACATCTATTTACTTTATGGGTTGCATGAACAAGGCAATTTTAAAGCAGCACGTCAATCTTTTTGTTTTAATCTGCCCGCATCACTAACTTGTGTCTCTCATAAAAGGAAACAAACGAACAATGCCTGTTTTAGGGCCTCTATAGTCTCTTAGCGGTGGTTCATGTCATACATCTTTTAGATAAACCATCACTAAAAATACTTTTTAAAAACCACACTGTGCTTTCATCAACATTTCTCCATGACTGAATTCTTGGACTAATCTTCAGGAGCATTTAGCACCAGCAGCTCATGTGAAATGAGTAGGTGCTGAGACTCCTCAAAATTCCTGAAAAATTGTAAGACTTAAAATTCCAGGTCTTTATACAGTAAAAATGATAGCTTTACTCAGAGTGAAATAACTTAATACATCTTCATCATGAAGAACAGCACAAATTCTTATAAATTGAACTACTTGGTTAAACACAAACAAGTAAGTTAACACAAAGTAAACCAGCGTAGATGCATTGTAACTACCTATGTGCCTGCCCTTATCTTATAAATGCACAGTAAATTCGTGTAGCTTACCCACCAATGGGGAAAAAAAAGACAAACCGACCTAATTCACATTTACTTTAAGGTTAGAGAGTTCACAATGGGCAATAACCACAGAGTCGTTGACAGCTGAAGTTCACATTCTACCTTACTTCCCGCTAACTTCTCCATGTGCCCTTGATTTATACGTAGGGCCTGGCACACAGATCCCTGAATTGGTTAACTTTCAAGAATATGTATATTAATTTTTGCTCTTTGGTGTACAAAAACTGGGCACTGAAGTCCACGGTGCTTTGGAAGCCTCATCTGCCAGATGCAGAAACAATGAAAAAGTCATTAGTTGGGAGTGTGAGGGATTGGGGGGGGTGTAGAAACTTTGTGAGTAGGTAGAACCAAAAGATGCTAATTGCTACTCCTTCTTTAACAGTTAACAAAGTATAAGGTACGAATAACTATTAACTTTAAAATATTCACCTTGTGAAAGAAACTAGCAAAAAGTTGATCTTTGCACCAATAAAGTAAAACTCAGAGGCAGGTTAAAAATCTAGATATTGCTCAAAGATGACTGAATGTTAATATTCTGCCTTGAACGCTAAATATACTTATATTTGCATACAAATGATTACATGTAAAACAAGGTGAAATACTGATTTTGCCTCACACCTGCCAAATGGGAACTTGATGGTGTCAAATGACACAGGTTTAAAAACAGATGCAGAGTGCTGTTAGGACTGATGGACATAGTTTTCCTGAGAGAGGAGGGGATTACTTTTTACAGCTACTTCTTACAAAGTCTCAAAAAAGACACAAGAGGAGAACTAGAAACCTTATCTCTTTACACAGATTGTTAGTTTGTCCCCCATGAGCATGCATTATAATACTAAAGGGTTCAGATCTCTTCTCCATAAGGGCGGGTGACTGAGTTGTATTTTCTCACCCTGATGAAGTTAAACAACTTTCATGAACTGAAGGAAGATTCAAGGCACTTATGACACAAAGACAGTGAGGAGCGCAGAACATTTCTTACGAACTGAAAGTGTATGCATTAACCTTGATGTCAAAGCTATACACCCAAACGAGAGAATTCTGGACTCTCTTCACCTGGTTTTTATCCCTGTTCACAAGAATTTGCATGTGAAGAGGGAATGAAGAAGTTTTAACATTTCAGTGCTTCAAGCCTCAGGAGGAAATAGCATAATTCTCTACTTCACCAGAATAAAGATGCATGCCACCTATCCACCCAGTGCTATACACATAGTGCCGACCTAGCCTCAAAATCCTCTCCTCATCATCCCCGAAGGAAGTCAGCTTGCAGCCCCTACCTGGAAAATAGCAGTCCATAAATTCCAACCTTGTACTTTCACAGCCAAGTCCCTTTTTAAGCCTCCACCCATGCAGCAGGAACCTGCGGCCATGCGCCACCGGATCTCCTCACCCCAGAAATCTTCCAGCCCAGAAGGACAGCAGACTGCATGCCCATCTCCATCGCGCCCAGACACACCTCACCCAAAGCCAACCCTCCCCTTCCATATTCCTTTCCCCAGCTCCCACGTCTTCTGCTGTCGCGGATCCAAGCCAGTGAGCTGCCAAACTCAGCTCCTCTTTTTCCTACTGCTTTCGCTCGCCCTGGGAAATTATTTTAATTCCTCCCTCTGCCCACCACTATTATCTTGTGTAGCGACAAACCAGGTCCAACATTCCTACTTTTCTGCTCTGGGAGGGTGCCACATCCCATCCCCGCCACGCAGCCCCCTTCCCAAATGACATAAGGTGGCCGGGGATATTCCTGCCTTACCTTCTTCCACCCAGCCCTTTCCTCCCACTGCCACCTTCTCGCCGGGGGAGAGAGGGACACCCAACCTCTTCCTCCGACTCCCCGGAGAAGGAGACCAGCCCCCTTCCCTTCACCCTGCCATCTTCCTACCTGAAGGAGGCCAAGGGCAGGGCATCCAGCCTCTCCCCCAGCCCGCTACCTAGGGAAGGCCCAAATCCTCCCCTCCAAACTTTGCCCCCACCCGCGGGCCCCGCGCCGCCTCCTCAGCCCCGCTGCGGGGCAGGGAGGACGGGGGCGGCGGGGACCGCATCCCCGGGCGCCCCCGCCCGCCCCGCCGCCTCCATCCTGCCCCGCTCCACCCCCGCCGCCCCTAGGAAAAGCTCGCCTCGCCGCCGCCCCCCTTCCTCCTCCCACCTCCGGAGAGGTGCGAGGGACCGGCGCGGAGCCCCGCGCCCGCTGGCTCCGCCGCCCGTGTCGGCGAGGGGCGGAAGCAGGTCGAGGCGCGGCGGCAGGGAGAGCCCGGGCGGCGAGCAGGCCGCGCCGCGCCGTCCCCCGGCGGGAGGAGGGGCGGGGGGGGGCTGACGGGGCGCCGGGGCCAGCCGGTGTCTCCGGCACCTGGAGCGCGGCCTGCTCCGGAGGTGGCGGGGAGCAGCCCGTCCCTTCGCACGTACTCACCGCCGGGTTCGCCATTACGCGGCGGCAGCGCCTGGAGCCGCCGCCGCTGCCCGGCAGGAGGCACACGCACGGGGAGGAGGAGGAGGAGGAGGAGATGCCCCGCGCCTGACAGCTCCCCGCCGGGGCGGCCTCGGGCAGACGCGGCGGCCCAGAGGCGGCGGCAGGAGCGGCGGCTTCCCCTCCCCCCTCGGGGATTCCCCCCGCCCCCCCGGGCGCCCAGGGAGCCGCTGGCCGAGGGCGGCACTTACCGGGTGGCAGGGTGGCTGGCGCAGGCCGGGAGAGGCGGGCGGCGGCGGAGCGGGCGAGGGCGGCGCGGCGTGACTGGCTCTCCTCCCCCCGCCGCCCACCGCGCAGGCAGGGCGGGAGGGGCGGCCGGGCTGTGGGCGAAGTTTCACTCGCTCCGCGCCGCGACCCCACCGGCCCCAGCGAACCCGCGGGGACGGGCTGGGGGGCGCATTTGCATATTTGTCACCCCCGCGCTGATTGGCCGCCCGCGCGGGGGCCGCCGCCGCGCGCTGACACGGCGCCTCGGGAAGGGAGGGAGCGAGCGAGCGGGGTGTGAGCGGCGGCGGCGGGGGGGGGCGGCGCGGGGCGGGGGGAGGAAGAGGAGGGCGGAGTGAGGACGCGAGCAGGGGAAGGGGTGTGCGCAGGGGAGGAGTGTGCGCGGGAGGCGGAGAGGGGAAACGGGAGCGTGCGAATTTCTTTCCCGAGACACCTTCACCTCACGCCGCAGCCCCCGCGGGAGGGGGCAGCCCTGAGCGGGGAGGAGGGGCGGGGGGAGCCGCCGCGGAGCCGATAAAATGGTGTGTGAGCGGCGGGGCGAGCCGATCCAATATGGCCCCCTTCGCTGACAGAAGCCAATCCCGGGCGCGTTTACTCTGGAGGCTCCGGCAGAGGCCCGGCCCGGGATGCTGGGCAGGCCCCGCTGCTGGCGGCGCCCCCGCTAAGGAGAGGCCGCCGCGGCGCTGGCTGGAGCGGCGCCCGCCCGAGTGCCAGCCCCTGGGCGGCGGGGGGAGCGGGGATTCTCCCTGGGAAAGGGAAACTCGGCGCTCCAGCACGTTTCCGCGAGGCGCTTACGCAGTCGCTGTCGGCGGTTTCCTCATGACGAGCGCGGCGGGCGGCCCAGCGCCTCAGGGCAGAGCCGAGCCCGCCTCGCCGCCGGGGCCGGGATTCCTGCCGCGGCGCTGCCTCACGGGAGGAGGGCTCCCGCGTGGGCCAGCGTGCACGCGTTCGCTCACTTTATTAAAGCGCCTGGGGTTCGTTCAACACCTCCACTCGAGATACGGCTCGTTAGTCAGCCGAGACTCTCTCCCTCTTTCTAGGGAGTGCCTGTGTGACCAGGATTTCGGTTAATTTGACCTATTGATGGCATCAGCAGATTTTGCGTTGAAGCCCAAGTACTAGCAGGGAGCACAAGGAGCATTCCCGCCTGGCAAAGGTAAATAAAGGCGGACACCAGGCAGGGCGAGCGTAGCCACAGGCACACCCTACCAAGCCATTTTCAAATGGATCACTTCAGTATGCTAACACTGCACCCACATGCCTACAAAGTTAACTGTACGCCGTCCCCTTGGCTTTTACATAACATTTTTTCAGTCATAGAAAGCAAAGTGCATTTAGTGCCCAGTACTGATTTCAAGATCAAAATTTAGAAGTAGCAGTTGACAAAACACTTCATATTATCTGAAGTAACTTTTAGATAGTCTTGAGCAACAAAGTTGTTACAGGACCCACCTCCCTGTAGCAGGAGACCAGAGCAAAAAGCTGAAGGAGGTTGTTCCTAGCCTGCTTGAAAGGACAATCACTGAAGGGGCTTGCTTGTAGTTTTATCTGTAGTGGCATATAAATAGAAAAAGCTCTTTAGGTGAGCAGTTACATAACTCTTGCTGAGTTGACCTAAGGACTAAATTAAGAATTCCAGGAATACAAGAGAATTCCTGATCAGAGTTATTTACATTTGGATGTTGTGCCTGGAAGGACAATATGTACAGAGGTAACAAGAAACCTCATCCTAAGGCTTCCTTCTGTAGCCTGCTAGCAGGGAACTAGGGGTATACTTCCAATTCTCTCCAACCTGTTGCTTCTGTATTTAGAATACCATTTAAGATAAGAATTTGACATTATACCCAATATAAGACTTCTTATGCATCTCATGCTTAATTGTATAATACATTAATTGATTTCAGAGTTTCTAAATAGCTCAACTGAACTTCTGTAGATGCAAGCGTAAGGTAGGTTCTTACTCACCATTAATTCAGGAGACAAGCCTTTAAGCAAGTTACTTGACTGTTTTAGCTTTACAGCACCTTTGTCTTTCTCCCTGCCTCTCAATTCCTTCATGGCTAAAACTTTAATCTTGCTCTCAGAGTGTTCAGAAAGACTGCTGTTAACAGTTATGCTAAAGTCTGTACTAACTTTCTTCTTTTAACCAGCCCTGTAGATTTTTCTTCTAATTTCCCTTTCTCTCACTAACAATTGAGAATAACTTCCAAAAAATGAACATACCTGATTTTTTTTATCCTAGTAGCTCCTAAAAGAAAACACATACATCTCTGCTCTTCTAACCTCCCTAGAGAAAGAAACAAGTACTTTTGTGGAAAAAAGGCAGCCTTCACCCTTTTATTAGAATTAGCCAGCCAATTGTAGTACTTCCTTAATAAAGCTATCAACACTATTGTAACATTGTGAAGGGCTCTCAGCTGTGGATAGTGTGAATGGTAATGTCATAAGTTGAGAGCCCAGGCTCAGAATGATAAATCACAAGAATGACTGAAAATAGGATCATGCAACTGGTTATTCTGTTGCTCAAAAGGACATTGAATCTCATGAACACTTAATGTCTGGATGGATCCTCTTAGAATTTAGAAAAAAACCCAGGTTGCCTAAATGTACAGAATTAAACGTTGATTTTTGTTTTGGGCTTCATTTTCTTAAACATGTCAATATCTCATCAGTTTCGGAGTTTGCTTTTGCACACTGTTGAATTTTCTTTCCATCAAGACTTCTGCCACTTTGTATCACCACGCCAAAATCCTACCATTGTTTCAAACAATCATAATTTTAGCAGGTTTGAACTTCCGCCACTTTATATCATTACCCTGAAATCCTACTGTGGTTACAAACAATCATAATTTTAGCAGGTTTTATACGTTTTATGAGATCTTTGTTTTCTCAGCACCACTGCTTCACAATGTGATTATGTTGCCTTGATCCATTGTAGCATACAGATGAGACTTCTAAAATGTTGGGTTTGGTAAGAGTGGAAGAATACTTTGTCCGTCACCTCCTTTATTTTCCATAACTATTTTTCTTCAGATGTCCCATGTACAACAGAGTTAGCACACGTGTGTTTTTTTATGTTCTTGACTCCCACAGAACTGTAGCACTTTATTCTGCCTGAGGGTTTACCATGTGTGTGCCTTGTAACACATTGTAGTCTACGGCGGGAGAAGTCCTGTGTACTCAAAACAAGGGCACTCATCCTTTATCCTTCTGTGAGTGTGGGATAAAATTTTCCAAGAAAAAACAACAGAGGAAATCGGTTGCTGCACTTGCCTGGTTTCCTGTACTTTGATTATCCGTAGAAGTTGCTGCAGGGGTATTGAGGTCAGGGCTGGAATGAAGTTCACATGCACTGAATCAGCTGCTGAGATTCCACTGTTGCCACAGTGACTGCTTTGATCCTTCTCAGTAGTCACTCTGTGTGACTTGGGAAAGCAAAGAGCAGCTGTCTGCACAGATTGCTGCTATTAGAGCAACTCTTCATATGTCTTTGTAGACACGCTCTAAAAGCCTGGTGGGAATCTGTGATGCAGGTGAAGACTTGTAGTGCCATGCAAACTGGGCCCTTGCTGCGGTGTTTTGGCTGCTTGGTGCATTGCCGCTGCAACCTGCAGCATGAATAGGGAACAAAACGCTTTCTCTGGATGACTTTTGGAGCTATTAGCAAGTCTGCAAGGTGAGAGCAAGCTCACGTCATTTTACCTCTGAATAGACTCAAAGTCATAGGTTCCCGTACAGTTCAGACTGGGGAGCTCAGCTTGGGTTTGCTGTGCTGTTGGCTGGCAGTTTGATCTGGAATATACACTGCAGCTCCTGTGCCGTACACCTGCAGATGTGAAACACTGCAGATGCAAAGTAAGTACGTGGAAGCAGATGGTTTCTCTCATGGCCTTGCAGAGGCAGATGTAAACCAGCGTATAGTTATAAATCTTTTTAGAGTAGGACAAAATTTAATTCTTTTGACTCTGTGTGTGGGAACAATTGCGTCCGAGGGTATGGATCCAAAAGAGAAGCTGGAATCCTGAATGTAAACCTTTTGCATTGCAATAACTACAAACAGAAATCTGATTGCTAATTAAATTTGCAAGTAATCTGCTTTGTAAGATGGAAATCTCTTGGCAGCTAGAATGTTTTACTCTCAGGATGATATGTCCTAAAAGTTTACCTGGCAGCTGGAAACTGCTGATGTAAATTGAGTAAACCTGCAGTTAGGGTATCAAAATGCTGATTTCTAAAACTGCTTCCCTTGCTGTTTCCTCAAACACCTACATCTGTAGTTTGATTCTCTGCTTGCCACAATGACAGCCACAAGTACACTGTTAATCGATAAAACCATAATGATAGTACTAAAATGAAGTCTGTCATGAAATAGGCAACGTGAAGGGAGAACATTTTAAATCTGAACTTACTGAAAAAGTATTTTTCTACTAAATCATGTCTTCATTAAGAAATTTAAAAAGCATATTTTTAGAGGATTGCTGGCAGTAACCAATTTCAGGTTTTGGGAAAGGTTTGCTGCATTGTCTTTTGAGAGAACAGAAATTCATATCTTGATAGGCTGAGGCCAGTTTGTGAATCTGGGTGCTGTGACCTAGGAGATTTGTGAATTGGGGTTTAAAGTGTAGTCTGTAAAGATGACATTCAAAGAAGAAAGGTGATACAGGACCTCTTCTAGGCACTTGCGTTAGGAAGAAAGTAGCCCTTTAAGACCACAGTTGGAGGTCTTGATGACCAGCTGGACCACAGGACTGAAGGTCACCTGACTCTCTTTGGGCTACATAAGGCAACACTGAAGCCTTGCTCTAGTTTTCTGTAGAGTGGTTGAACGTGGAAGAGTCTTCAAGAGAAAAGGAAGATAATAATAGCTGTAGAAATAGCAGGTAAGGGGTTTTATTAAAGTAGATACATGTTGGAGAGTTTATGTTGTTTCTGAAGTCTAGAGGAAGCCTGGAAGTGGCTTAAATAATGTGGTAAGAGGGTGGGTATTTTGAGTTGTGCTAGTAAGATGCTGAAAGTAAATGCAGTAGTTAGAGCCTTTTAAAAATGTATTTTTCCTGGTTTTATCTTCAGTTCTCTTCTGTTTGTTTCTGTGTGTAGAGACTGAATGGATATGCTATTGCTTGATTTTTGAATGTAGAGCTTAAAGTGAGTGTAGTATTTTCTTTGAAGCTTTCTGCTATTAAATACTTTTTACTAGGATTTATTCACTTTAACACTAGTTATTTGTGTTTATTGTCCCTGGGCTGGCTTTAAAGGTTGCTGGAGCTGGGAACTGCTTTTTGACTTTGGAAAAACTTCTAGGAGATTGTTGAGTAAGGACTGAATAGCTCTTATTAGGAGGAGAAAGGAGAGGGATAGTATATGAGGCACTTGAAGTAGAGGTGTGCATTTTTTTAATAAAAAAACTTTTCTGGAAGTGTCTGGCTCCTGACTGTGAGATGGTAGTGGGTCTCCTGCTAGAATGGAATTCTGTTCTTTGCTGTTGTTTTCCTTTGGATGTTCTACTATCAGAGGAAAAAAAGCAAAGAGCTGGTTTTAGGTGTTGTGAGACAAGACTGTCTATTGGAAGGGATATTTGAGTAATTATAGCCACAGGGCTTTCTTTGTAAAGATGGATAGAGGATTAGTGGTAACTTCTACTCCCTGTTGAAGGTTTTTGGTGCTGTTACTCATGTGAAAGTGATAAGCACATACTATGGGAAAATCAGATATACATTAAAGATTCAAAGCTTCTAGTAAAAGCTTGGTAAGGAGTGGGAAGAAAGGGCAGTATCAGTGTGGAGCTTTATCTAATTTTGAATACTAGATAGGGAAACACTTCAGACTAATTAAAAAGGAGGTTTAGGAACTCTTCAGGTAGCTTGAATGTACAAAAAAAAAGTAAGAGTAAGTTACTACTTTGTTAGCCACTGTATTCTGGGACTGTAGTAGGGAAGGAATCCTCTTGAAGGAAAAACCAAGTTATAGTCAAGAACAGTTGCACTATAAATAGGGTTACTAGTCATAATCAATAGGTTTGTGGGACTTGCCCATGTAGCTCTACTAAACTTGTTAGGGTTCTAGCTTCAGAACAGTTTTGCAGTCCAAAACTAGCTGTAAAATCAGATAGTAGTGTTATGGCCCCTTAAACTTGTCAGAAAACATAGTAACTCCTGAGTACTGGTATGATCTATGTAATGGGTTCTCTTGGGCACCTCTGAAAATTCAGCTGGAAATACTATTTTATGTAATGTGGATGGCCATATTAGTGTGTGTAGTGTCATCAATTGTGAGCAGCATTTGAAGTACATACCTAAAATGTTAAGTTTTAATGTAGTACTGTAGTGTAAAATGCTGCTTGTTTCCTGACTTTATATGAAGTGTACTGCAACAAAACAGGCAACAAACTGTTAATATTAATTATATTGCACTTTACTCTTAATTCCCTTTTACTCTTTATGTAATATTAAGCCAGTGAAATAAACCTTGGAAATTGACTTGTTTCCTGTAGTGCAGCATGCATGTATTGCCTCATGAGAGCCTTATCATCACAAATAGGTGTTTGAAGAGTTTGGGTTTGATATCTTAGTTTTGTGTGAGGCATTCATTTATCTGATGTGAGTTGGTAAAGCAGAGCATGACTGAGCAGTATGAACGGGTGTGCAAAACCGGGCCCACAAGACGAAACTTTTAGTTACTAAGTGTAGAAAGCTTCTGCTGCCCTCTTGCGGTCTTTATACGGATACATTTTTGTTGTGAAGCTGGTACAACATTAATTTTCCTTTAAAGCTGAATTTTTAGCTGCCAATAAAGTTAGACGTCCTTATTCCGGTAGGCAAGAGCTAATGTTACAGGATATGGAGTATTTTTCTGTGATAAAATTGCTAGCTTTGTGGGTGTTGCTTATCTCAAAGCTTTTCATGCCATCTCCTGCAATATTCATGTGTCCAAGTTAGGACTTTATGCTCTGAATGGGTAGATAACTAGATGAGTGGAAAACTGGTTGGGTGATCAGGCCTGGAGAGTGTTTAATACTCTACACAAATGCTGGTAACAAATAGGATACCACAGAGATCCATACTGAGACTTGTTCTATTTAACATGTTTATCAGTTGCTCAGGGGAGTTTGCAGGTGACACAGAAATGTGGTAGGACCTGTTGACATGCTCAGTGGCAGTACTGCCATTCAGAGATCTAGACAGGCTGCAGGACTGGCAGGAACTTGCTTTCTTGAAGCTTGTTTTCTAATACCAGATCCCTAGAATGTCTTCAGAAATCTCCTGTGCTATCTTGAACATTTTCAGAAATTTGTTTTGTAAATGTAAATAATGTAATATGCTAAACCAACTGGTCAACTTTTTATCTGATGAGAAATGTGGATTATCATTGGTTACTTTAAAAAAAACTTGTAATGAAGCTGTGAAGCAGTGATTCAATCTCTTCTCAGTGTTGGCTTCAGTAAGCAAACCTCAAATTTGCACTGAAGTAATAGCCAAGTAATCATCAACCTGAAAATGAGGATTTGTTCTTTATAATTCTGTATTGTTAACTTAGACTAAAACTCATCTGCTCTTATACAACTTGTATAAAATAATTTTTTTGGTGTCAGTCATGCATTGCCTTTTTAAAGTGAACCATCTTCCCTTTGTGTTTAACTTGATATATGTAGAAGCAAGATCTTTAGTTCAAGACCTGTGTAAAATAAATTTGGTGCTATGTAAACTTCATCAGTACCATACAGCTTGTGCAAATTGTTGTCTTGTGAGTTCCTAAGGTATCATGGAGTAACTGCTAATATTACTGCATTCTGTAAACTGTGTAGTTAAGCACTTAAAATATATGCACTGAAGTATTCAACTTGGATCATCTGCTCTAGACCAGAAATCTTGTTGGTCTGTACAGTACAACTCCAGAGTGACTGTGACTGCTGAGCCTGCCATACAACTTTCAGTAGGATACTGATTGTAAAACTTCTAAACCAAAGAAGTTTTACATCTATGTGCCCCAAAGTATCTTTTCTTGAGGACTGATTCGAGGTAAACTGTGCAGGATTCATCAGTCATTTGGTTTAAGTGATTTAGGCAATCCCTAGTAAAGCCCGAGTACTGCAAGAGCCACACAGGCAGGCTGCAGCTGTCCTGCTCATCTGCAGTACTGAAACTGTCCAAGAGGGAGCTGAATGCAGACCAGAGATGTGGCTGTCTGCCAGTGGCTTTAGGAAGTCACAGGAGAGAGGTTTTGTTTCATTGGGGTCTTGCAGCAATTTGGACCTGTGTGCCTAAATTAACTTGAAATAATTCTTTGGATCTGGGCCTAAACAAATGAATTTCCTTTGGACCTTGACTCTCCAGGCTGAAGTCAAATATTTAACATCCGCTTACAAGCGATTAGTTAATGTGGCAAGATGAACTTTTAAAGACTCACAAATGTTCTGGCTTGCACTTCTTGTGTTAAGCTTCATTTCTGTGAAACTTCTTTGCCGGTCACAAAGTACAAGAATATGGTGAAATGAAACTTAAAGGCCTTTTTAAATGTTACCACGTGGAAAGCTTACTGAAACTGTGATGTGCAGCTTAGCCTACTACTGGTGATTGTCTTTTGTTCAATGGTTGACTATTACTGCATACAATAAACCAGATCTGTGCAAGGGAAATGAGAAATTTGAGTCTTTTAGCAAAATATTTATTGGCAGATAACACACTGTCACTTTTCAGAAAGTTAAATCTAATGTGTACTTCCTAGGCAATGGAATCAATTGTATGGTACTGTTTCTAGTCCTTCTGTGTCGCTTGTTTAGTTTTCTATTGGTGCTATAAAACTTCAGTAAATTTTCAGGTATTTGTAACTGATCTTGTATTTTGTAATGCTGTGGAATACAAAAATTGATCTTGGGATGACTGAGAGTTAAACTGCTGACTTTTACTAACTTCTAACTGTACTTCACTAAAACCGACATCTGAAATATTTGTTCTATCTGACTAGCAATGCATTGCCTGTAGAGACTTTTATCACCATCTTCTAATTGCTCCGCACAGACATTTAGGAATTAGGATTGCATTTTGACTATACTGGGTTTGATTGTTCAACTGCTTTATTGCTTTTACTCTCCCTACTACAAACTGTTTTCCTTCCTTTTTTTAAACTTCAGCCAATACTTACCTTTCCCTTCAGTCCTTGTTAGTCTAGTTATTTAATGCTTAGATTGTAGGAAGGCTTCTTGAGTGTGTGTGTGTATGCATGCATGTGGTTTTGTGGTTTTTTTCAGCAGCACTTATTAAAAGAAGTTTGTGATCCATGATAATGGCTCCGAGAAACTGGTCTTCGGTTTCTCTGATTTGGAAGTTCGGAATAAAGAAATGAGTCTATTTCCCTTTTTAGTGAGTTCAGTGGAATTTAAATATTCTTTCTTTTTTTTTATATGAGCATCTTTATCAGTTTCAGAACAGTTAGATGGAGGTATGTGTATATATATAAAGTAATCTTTTAACAAGTGCCACACTCCTACTTAAGAAAAGGCAGTTTGTAGCACAAATGCTGCCCGGCCCTCATGATATCAATGCTAAAACTACTCCTGCAAAAATGAGATTTCACTGCTCACAAGAGGGCACTGCAACTTTACTTTTGTGCAAGTTATTGTAAGCCATGAGATCTAGCAACAGAAAGGCAAATATTGTCACTCTCCAGCATAATGCATTTTAAAACCAAGCTCTTACCAGTAAAGACTGCCAACTTTTTTTAAAACAAAAATTAAATTATTGAAAGTAATGCGGAAATTTGAGTCGAGAGCTTTGAAATGGTATGTCCTTTTGTCAACTTCAGGGTCAAATGTTGTAGCTGTGATTACTAAGTAAGGGAAGCTACATAAAGAAATCTCATCTCATTTAAAAAAAGGAAAGACTGTCTGACCATAATGAACTAATTTATTTACTTATCAAAGCCTTAAGTGTCATTAGGCAGCTCAGTAGGCAAGTCATTGTAAGAGGAGTGTTCACTTAGTAAAGATTAATTATAGCCTCCAGCATATCAAGTTTATTATGTCCGATAAGTATGGCAAACAGCTGGAGGAACATGTTTGTCTTTACACTTGATAGCATTCTCTTGCTTCAAGGTCTGACTCCTGAAAGAATAATTAGTTGTTGTGGGTGAATTGTTCCTAATTCTGCAAACTGTCTTTTGGTGTGTATTTAATTCTGTGCTTTAAGTAAAACAAAATGAAGGTATTGGATCTGATACTGAAGTCGTCAATATGTAACTTTTTAAATAGTGTCTGAACTCTAAAGCAGAGTCCTTATTTTTATTGGTTACCTTTAATCTACGCATTCATTGGATTTAAACTTTTGGTCTAGAATGGCTTTTCTCAGTGGAAATATGAAAGACGGGCAACCCACAAATGGCTGGACTTCTGGGGTCTGCCTCCTGAAGAAATTCATTATAACAAGCTGGTGTTAGTTTTCCATAATGGCTCTTTCACTTCTGAAATTACTTCCCATTAAATGACATAGAAACTCATGAACTCTGAGTTATGAAGAAGCACGTATCACTGAATAGACAAGGCAGGTTTGGAACCAAATTATGTGAATAGCTAAAGGGGTCATAAAAATATACTGAGGAAAAACTGTACTTTATATATAATGTTTTATTGTATGCTTTTAAAAAGCATATACACTATAAGATTATGATTGGGGGCTGGTAAAAGCTAATAGAGACATCCAAATATACAATGAGAAAAAAGATTACTGAAGAAGTGAGTAAGAAGTGGTATAGCGTGCTTCATAGAGTAAGGAAAGCTTCTGATAGCAAAATGAATTTACGATCTCAAGAACAGGATTTAGCTGAAGAATTTAAATTTGCTTTTTATGCAGTGCTCTGAAAGTAATGTCAAAGGAAGATAATTTTTGGTTTAAACAAGAGCTTCATATTGGTGAAAGGTAGGGACAATTATTTTAAGTTTTGGAAGTTAAGACTGAGCTGTTGGATGGACTTGGTACAGTGCAGTTTTGAAATAGGGGGACAGCAGTTTTTATTAAATAAGAATGTCTTGATAAATACTGCATCAAGAACAGATAACAGTCACTGGATGCCTAGTTGAATCTTTCTTTGTTGTATGACTGCTGTCCATGGCACATGAGTGTGACTTCTTAAATTTGCAATACACTGCAGTGTATTGCAGTACACTTGCAAATCTAGGTGGTGACACTGCTATGGTCTAATGTAAAAGTACTAACCAGCCTGGATACCTCACTCCTTAACTTATGAAGAGCTACTAGGTCATGATTAACAGGCAATTGTGTGAGGACTTGAATCTTAATTTCAGCTAATGAGCCTAGTTTGCAAACAGAGGCTCATGCTCTAGATTTGGAAGTTCTGCTTCAGCAACTTGTCCAATGGTACTGTTAAACTTGGACTCTGTCACTGTTCAGACCTGTGTTGAAATGGACTGTTTCAAGGTGGCACTAGAAAGAACTTTAATTAAACAGATGAATTTAGAAGCCCTTTACTGTGTATTTTTGGCTGTTAAACCCTTCCACTTGGAGCAAGAATCTCTGAACCTTATTAGCTAAAGCATTTATTTCTTAAATGGAGCTGATAGGCAACCTTTTTCAGTACTTTTATGAAAAGTGGTCTTTAAAGCTGAAATAGCAGAAATTGAGTATTTTATATAGCCAACATTCTTGTTAATATTAGGGAGATGGTATTGGAACACAAGAAAGAAAACATTTCCCCTATGAGACAATCTGCCCCAAAAGGGAACCCAACTATAGGAAGTATTTAATAAAATACTAGAATGTCTTACTTTGCATTAATACAAGAGCCTTGGGGCAGGGATGGGACACACAACTATTGTCAGTATGTTTTTCCTTAATTCAGTGTCTTTGGGACTAAAACATCTATCCAAAGCTCTACGTTGACAATGTATTGCCGAGGTTTGTGGTTTTCCATTTCAGCCATAAATGGCCCTACAGGGCTCAGGAGCTGCTGTATTTGATGAGCTTGAGGGGGAAATAGTCTAGGTATCTGAACTTGTTCACATATGTTTAAATATTGCTATATTCATTTGATTACAATGATAATCTTCTGTGGATTTTTTTTTCTGCTGAGAAATGATCACTCAAGGTGCATCTCTCTTACTGTATGGAACAGCTCAGTGTTTAAGGGGTTGGCCCTAAAGGATGCAGGAGACTCTGCTTATTTGGGATATAGACAGACTCATTTTGTAATCCTAAGCAATAGGTTGTGTTGTGTTTCAGTGCAAATTAATTCTCAGGAATGCTTGGTCTCTTAGTGTCTGATTACTTTTGCCAATACCTATTCCCCTGAAACTTCCCCTTTACCTGGCTCAGCAGCTACTCTTACCACCTTACCCATTTTCTCCATTTTCAGTAGCTCTGCCTATTTTCCCTTTCGAGTTGTTTATTCACCACTGTTTTGGGAGCACCTCCCCACCTCTTAAAAATGATTCAAAACAAATTGTGAAGTGCATTTTGCTTGGCTCAAAGAGCAAATAACCACAAACAGACGGTCTGCCAAAATCAGTTTCCAGTGCCTTTTGGGAAGAGCGTTTTGGCCATGGTGTATTTTCTTAGCATGTGTAGCACTGTTTCTACAGAAGTATCAGGGTACAAGGTATCATGTGTTAGGTGGCTTATTTGGTCTATAGTAGCTGCTAACTAAACTCTAGAGAAAAAGATCAAGGACTTTTCCAAAAGGTGTTTCATTAAGTGAGAGCTGTGTACTGAGACTTAAATATTCCAGTTTCTATTGACAAAATTGAGTAACTGGACTCCATCTCATCAAGAAATAGGTGAATTTGAGCGCAACTGATGAAGCTTTTTGAATCTAGGTTTTCCTGTAAAGTTAAGGTCTGGTTCTGCACAGCTGAAAGGATTGATTCACTGGGTCAACAGTCTACTATAAAGTCTATTGGTCACATTATGTAAAAAGTTGGTATGAGATGCGAAATAATAAAGCAGCTAGTTCTCAATTGCCTGTGTCCTCTCTGGTTAAAGGAAAACTCCCTATAACTTTCTGGTAGTACCATGAAATCACTACTTCTGAAATTCATAGGTCAACTGGAGCTTTCTTCTCTCAAATTGTTTCTGATTAAAGTGCTACAATCTCTGAAGTAATTATCACTGTGGTGATAGAGCTTTCATGTATTGTTAAAATTATCACTGTGGTGATAGAGCTTTCATGTATTGTTATAAAGTCAAAAAGTTACTGTGGCCATATTGGTTTTGAACTAGTGGTTGAAATGCCTAGCTTGATTTACTTTTAAGGATTACTGATGCTTCATAGTAACTGACGACCCTTCCATCCTGGAATACAGGGTTTATCACAGTCATGACCTGTCACACCGGCAGAGGTCTTGGCAGGGGCAGCATGCTATTTTTCTGTGTATTTGTCTGACACCTGGAGCATGTCACTAAAGCACTGGTTTCTCCCCTAACTTCTTGTGGTCTCTGACTGAAAGCACTACTTATGTGACCTTTGCCATCCAAATTGCAGACCTCTTTCAGTATCTTTATTTGTAAAATTGTTATATGTTGTCTATGTCCACGCAATAAATTCCCCAGTAAGAGAAAAAGATAGAAATGACAGAGCAGTTTTTCTTTGAAACTTAGTGGTAAGATATATTTAGATACCGTTATAAAAATAAAACTTCTGAATGCTGCAGTAAACCTGCACTGGCTTGTGGTCTGGCTTTCTACATTTTTGCTCTGCTGTTTCTGACTCCAGAGGTACTGGGTCAGGCTGTCGTTGCTGTCTGTCATATCTTGCAGGCAGATTCTTGCTGGCATGTATAGAACTTTAATTCTCTGATGTTGGAATGGGATTCTTGCAAGATTTAGAACTGGTATGTTCAGCAGAGTTTTATTGTTTAATCTTCAAGAGAATGGTTTCATAAGTACAAACTGACCAAGTGTGTGTGTATATATACAGCAACCGATAATGCTAATTAGGTAACATCAAACTCTTATTTTAGTTACACAAAGTTGAACACACTGTCAAATATGAAGAAAGGCATAGAAGAACTTTGTGCTGCTTTTTATTCTTATTCTTTTAAGTTACCTTCTAGTATGTTCAATTTTGCAGTAGTTTAAGTGCATAAACTTGTTTTGTAGCTACTCTAAATCTTGACCTTCAACTCTTGTAGAATCTCATTAGTATAGTAGCACTATATATCCAATTGTCTTGTAAGGATTTGTGGTCAATAGGTATAACTCATGGGCAGCTGAAGCTTTTGAGCATGAAAGAGCAAGAGGTAGAACATGATTGTTATGAAAATAGCTACACTGGACAAAGCACAGTGGAATGCTCTGAGAAAGAACAGCAGTGGACAGAAGATATGATTGGATAAATTAAATGGATGTTCGGTCTCTTCTTTCTGTTATTTATGAAGGGATGAAAGAAAATAACCTGCTGTTCAGAAGGGTATTGTTGACTATATTGACTTCAATTTATTTTTTTAACCTAAACGTTCATGAGTGTGCTGAACTATAACAGCACTTTTCTAAAAGCCTAATGTATATCTAACCTACATGTATTTTTTTACCACTCATTGTAAGGTTTGAACCTGCTTCTTTATTTCTAGCTACATGAGTTGACCCCTTTAATTTAAAAGTTGCTCCTCTTAGAATAAATTAAATTGAATACCACTCTGTTCTAGCTTTCCTATGAAAACAAAGTTGGAAAAAAAAGTCAAGGTTATTGGTCTTGGAACTCATTTATGAATATTTATCATCTTGATATTCATTTTTAATGTGCCTCATCTTAAAATGAGCACAAGTTTACTAATTGTATTCTTCTGTGTGCTTTCAGTTCCTTAAACATGCCAAAATTTGACTTCACCATTTTGTTTTTGGAGTGTAGTTAAATCATGGCCCCAGTGAATCCATGGCAAGTCTTCTGATCTCAGTCAAATTAGTTAGAATTACAACCACTATGTAGAAACCTTAGTTAAGTGAATAAATACATGATTCTGGATGTCAGCTAAGACTCATAATACAGATGATGCCCTTGATATGAAGAGTTCATGGATGGTATTAGCATTTGGGTAACGGATTGCAGTGGCTTAAAATAACAAACTTCAAAAGAGCTGATGAAAATATTGAGAGTCCAGATAGCTGATGAGATAGAATGTCAGGAGTGGCTGATGTAGGATAGCTGAAGTTCTGATTCTAAGTTGATCAGGAAGAACTATTTAACTTAAATACACTTGCTAATTTGAAGATATGGAACAGCAAATATTTCAAAATAATACTTAAAACTTTGGTTCACAATTTTGCAGTAGGTGTAACATCTTGGCTGGTATCAAATTTGGTGGCTTCAAGTTGTGATGGAGTAGAGTTGTTACCTTTTTTATTAGTGCTTCAAGTTTTTCATCTGGTGGTGGGCATCTTGCTGTTTAGGAATGCTGCTTCCAAACTATAAATAGTATGTTTGATAGAGCTGCTTATGTTAGTGACTAAAACTCAACAATCTCTGTAGTAACTTGAAATAATGGAGCAACTGGCGCCATGAAGAAGCTTAGCTAGATAAGGCACTATGAAGAATATATTGTTACCAAATTTTAAAACCTCTGAATAGACCAAACTTGTGGAATTGATCAGTTGTTTGTCCTAATGCTTAGCAAGTTATTACACTAGTTCTGCAGAGTGTTAACCATGTAGACCTACCAGATATTGCTACAGTAGCACTTTGTTAACACAGTGTTTTTGTGGACAGTAAGACAAAAATTCTTGATATATCTGAGATGATTAAAGCAAAACTTGCTTATGAGGAAAAACTGGGAAGTCAAGAGAATTGTGTGCCTTTATTGGAATGCAGGATGGGAATCCCTGGGTTATGAATCTGTGCTCAAAGATCCTGCTGTGAGCTTTTTGGGACTTAAAATAGTTGGGTTTACATGTCAGTGCTCCCCACCCCGAATTGGTGAATTTCCCAACTCTGTCATGAGCCATAGAAAAAGATGCAGTTCCCCCTCATTATCTGCCCATGCTTTAGTTTGACTTCTCCAGTCTGAGCGCTGCCTTCTTTCTCTTTCCTTGTTCGTTCTATCCCAGATGTGATAGAACCTGTCTCTGTGTAGGTTCTATTGCAGGTAAAACTGCAATTTTGACATTGATAGCTTGGAACAAAGACCATGATTTCAGTTTATAAATCTAAGATGTTTGCTTTCTGCTTCATGGTTAGAGGAAGATACACTATTTAACTATTAAAACAATCTAAAGTGGAAGTGATCTTAAGTGTGTGTCTTGTTAACATCTCTAAGAGATACAACTATTCACAAACAAAGAATGTTTGTTCTTATGTCCCTTTCCATGACTGATTTTGTTTATCTTCTATTTGATGTATTATTGTAGGCATTGAGTATTAAGGCAGTACTTGAACATCCAGTTTTTTTAGACTATTTTTCAACACTGAACTGTGTAATGGACTATTGATGCTCTGTTCTAATGCAGATTTTGGAATTAGCACGTGTGTTCTAAGTTTTTAGAAAATTCTGGTTGCAAGGCATCTAGGATATAGAAGGGGAAGCTGGAAAAATAGCCTCCTCTTCAAATTAGTGTTGTACTTTTTTTGTGTGTGATAATAGAACATTATAAGGGAATACTTCTGTAATTGGGCAGGAGGGGTGGGGAAGAGGAGAGCAGGTAAAGTAGCTTGACATGTACTGTTATCATAGAATCATAGAATTGTTCTGGTTGGAAGAGACCTCCAAGATCATTGGGTCCAACCATTAACCTATCACTACCAAGTCCCCCACTAAATCATATCCCTTAGGGCCTCATCTAAACGCCTTTTGAATACCCCCAGAGATGGGGACTCCACCACCTCCCTGGGCAGCCTGTTCCAATGCCTGACAACCCTTTCAGTAAAGAAGTTTTTACGAATGTCCAATCTAAACCTCCCCTGGCGCAACTTGAGGCCATTTCCTCTTGTTTTGTTGTCTGTTACTAGGGAGAAGAGACCAACCCCCATCTCTCTACAACCTCCTTTCAGGTAGTTGTAGAGAGCAATAAGGTCTCCCCTCAGCCTCCTTTTCTCCAGGCTAAACATCCCCAGTTCCCTCAGCCTCTCCTCATAGGACTTGTGTTCCAGACCCTTCACCAGCCTCGTTGCCCGTCTCTGGACACGCTCCAGCACCTCAATGTCTTTCTTGTAGTGAGGGGCCCAAAACTGAACACAGTACTCGAGGTGCGGCCTCACCAGGGCCGAGTACAGGGGGACAATCACCTCCCTAGTCCTGCTGGCCACACTATTTCTGATACAGGCCAGGATGCCGTTGGCCTTCTTGGCCACCTGGGCACACTGCTGGCTCATGTTCAGCCGGCCGTCAACCAACACCCCCAGGTCCTTTTCCGCCGGGCAGCTTTCCAGCCACTCCCCCCCAAGCCTGTAGCGTTGCCTGGGGTTGTTGTGTCCCAAGTGCAGGACCCGGCACTTGGCCTTGTTGAACCTCATACAATTGGCCTCGGCCCATCGATCCAGCCTGTCCAGGTCCCGCTGTAGCGCCTGCCTGCCCTCCAGCAGATCAACACTCCCTCCCAACTTGGTGTCATCTGCAAACTTACTGAGGGTGCACTCGATCCCAAGCATAGTGTTGTTTTGTATTTTGTGGGTGTTTTCCCCCCCATCTACAGGGCCTTGTTAGGTGGTAAGCTTTCTTGTAGTTAGCAGTAGTTGCTAAGAGGATACTGTGGTTTCCTATGACAAACCATGTAACTTTAGGTCTAATGCTGTTTCTGATATTCAAGGATGCAGAAGACTCCTACTAGTAAATCTGGAAGGGGGCAGTATGTGATCTGGCTAATCGAGAATACTTGTCAGGTCATTAAAGGAAATTATTTTTGGTTTGCAGTTCAGGCTAGGTGACAAGACTTCCAATGAAACACAAAACAAGTTATGATAGATAATTTAATGTGGGAAATTTGTAGTGTGTTTTCTTTTGGTGCAGAGGTAGCCTTGTCTTCTGGTAAAATAGGCAAAAGCTTAGAATCTCAGGGTCCTTAACTGTGTTGTGCCATACTGTAGGCTTGCTGTTTCTTTTTCTCCCTCACCTGGCAGAAGGCAGAAATTTGGCATTTAAGAATTTAGTGAGATCCATTTCTTACTGATGTTCGAAAAGCATGCACCCAAAGCTTAGAGTGATGTAGCTCACTGAAGAATTCTAAAAGCTCAGTTCTTAAACTTAGTTCAGTGAAATTGTCAAGTACTATAACATATTTACTAGTTTGACAGACTTTTTTTTTCCAGCCAGCCAAACACAGCTTGTGTTTCTAAAGGGAGAACAGATTGTCGTGGTTCCTTCTCCTTAGTGTACAGAAACACAGGCATATTTGACGGCAACAGAACAGCATGTTAGGACTGAGACACAAAGATAGGCGTATGTGGATGAGTTTTCTGTTGAGCTATTTACCATCTTATTCTTTAGGTTAATAAATAGCAAGTAGGCATTCCTGTGAGAGTATACTGCTAAATTAATCCTGGATATCTTCTAATTAAAAACAATTAGGAAATAGTCTCTTTTCATATTGCTATTTGGTGCTTAAACAAGACTGACTTGATGTGAATTTCATAGCAAAATCTATTAAGGTTACTTATCTGAGGTAGGCAGACCACTGCTCAAAGAACCGTAATTAATATAAGTACAGAATGTCAACAGTCTAGCCATTCAAATTAAAGTCTCTGGTAAATAAATAGAGGGATGACAGTATGTATTGTATGTACCACTGAAAGTTTGAACACTTTGTAGTTTCACTGGAAATGCAGAACACAGTAGTGGGAAAGGAAGTAATATATTATAGTACCCACAAAACTTACCTATCTTGATTGTGTTACCTGCAAAGTAATTGCAGTTCATTCTTCTTGTTTGCAAGTGCTTGACCGGGTGGATCTGGCTGCTGGTGATCAAAACCTGCTAGTCAATAGGAGGAAAATCATAAAAGTACTAGCTAAATGCATGACAGAAGGCAATTCTGAACATGCCAATGAGCCTTGTCATCAGTGTGCAGTGCTGAGTGAACATTATCACTGGAGCAGTGTACAGCTGTGTTTCATATTATGGAAACATTTTTCAGGCATCCTGAGGAAACAGCGTGAGAGCCTGCTTGCTGTGGGAAGATGCAGCTGTTTCTGATACAGAATTTGTCCACACAGAGATTCAAACTGTTTGAAGATTGCTGATTTTTCCTTTAAGAAGCTGTGTTTTCCTGCCCAAAACCAGTTGTAGGCCTAATATCTTCCTGTGTACTGTAGTTGTAGTATGACATAAAGCCATAATGTATTCCTGCACAATCCATTTAGCCTGAAATATTTTAATACCAGATTTTGCTTTCCAGTAGACCTATATTTTTAGGGGTCACATCTGCAAAAACTTCTAATTCATTACCTGTAGTAACAAGCAAAAACTCTTTCAGTTTAGCTGTTTGATTAGATGGTGTAGAGACATGGCTTGTATATTAGGTAAACAATACTTGTTCAAAACTGAGTTACCTTTTCAGTTACTGTGATTGCCAAAGCAACTCAAAGTTTGAGCTAGGTACAATGCTAAATATTAGACTGAGGAACCCTGTATTATATGTGAGCAAATTCCTCACTCTTATAAAGATTTTGGGGGATGTTCCTATGCTACTCAAATAAATGTGTACTTATTTAAGATTTCTTCATGTTTCTTCATTTAGAAGTGTTAAAATTTGTTTCTTTTTTTCATTAGGGACTTATAAAAACTAGTATGATTGATTAGAACAAATTCCATTGAGAAAAGTTGGGATGAAGATGAAAGCAACCCTTATTCATCAGAGGAAGCATGACCAAGGTCATATAGGTCACTAAGGTCTTGAAAAAATGGAATCTAGCTAAAGCTGTTAAGAGTTGTGGAAGAGATGTGCGAGGTTAACAGTGATGTTCGTGTGTTGTGACTTCTGAGGCTCGTCTCTCTTGCTTCTTGTAACTTTCTCAGTCTATCTTAGGTAGATTGGGACCCAAAAATCTGGTTTTGTTCTCTTTTGTCTTAATAAAATTGTTCAACTAATTCAAGGCATTGATTGTACAATTATCACTTTCATTTAAATTACTTATTCAAATGTTGGATGCTTTTCTAAGGTTGTGCTGGAAAGTGTTCTCAATCTGCCCTTCAAGAGCTTGGAATGTTTGTTCTGTTACTGGGTTGTATATCTGTAATTCATGTAGCTGACTTTTCATAGTGAACTGGCTTACTAGTCACTATTCCTAGATTTCTTAAAATATTAGAGTTTTAACACAGGAATTCATAAAATGAGTCAAACTGACTAAAGAGCGTGTGTCTCAATGTAGTTTAAGTGGTTTAAAGCATTCGATTCCCAGAGATCAGTTAGCTGCTTCCTAGTTTTTCGTCAGCCAGATTCATCTGCCGTGCTTGTGGCCCCGCATTGCTTATGATTGCATGTTGGCTCTCATCTTTAGACTTCGCATGTGACTTCCTACAAAGCTTTGAGAGGAGGTTTTCTGTTCTTAGGGGAGATAGATGGAAGCTGCTCAACTCAAATCTTAGGAGAAGCACAATGAAACTGAGACTGCTTTTTCTGCTAGGCAGCCTTTAAACCTTGGAGATGACGGGCTAGGTATGAGATTAATCAGGTGATCTCCCTTACTGTTGTGGGAAATAAAGGGTACAAATATACTCAGTTAAGATGGCACAATGTGCTCAGTAGTATGTTTCAATGGGCAGTTTTCCCTGCTGCTTTCAGGGTGCTTTTATAAAAATAGTTGGCAAGTAATAGTCTGTCTAGTAAGTAGATAAAGGAAAGAAGTTGTCTTTTAGTTCATCTATAGAAAGTATCTTAGTTTGTTTATTCAAAAAAAGTGGTCTACTGCATGGTTAAGTTTAGAACACTTTCTCATTTGTCTGGCTATTATGCACTTCCAGTTTTGAAAAGGAAATATGGGATGGAAAAACTACTATTGTTGCTATGGGAACAATAATTTGCTGCAGTTGAGTAGAAGCTAGTTGTTGCTGTTTAAGTTTGTGGCACAGCAGTGCACTGACTTGCTGCCCAGATACTAAAACAATGTGCAGCCAGACTGTAGTAGAAGGAGGTCAAACTTTGAGAATGGCATGTAGATATAATCAATAACACCTTAAGCCTTCTTCACATACTCTTATATAAAGTGCCTCTGCATTTATTGTCCAGTTCTAATATATGACACTTGCTGTCTGAATTGCACTGAATCTTAGGCTACTTATACAAGCAGGGCACTAGTACTTCAGCTGAATGATTTCTCATTTTGAAGAAACCCATTTTGGAATTTTTCAGTATTTTCAGGAATGTGACGAAGAGTCTTACAAAAAGTGTTCTCTTGCAACAGAGGAAGGAAGTAAACGTGTTAAATCAAGAGATGTTCCAAAGAAATACCTGACTGTAAAAGCTGGCAAACATGTTTGCCCACTATTGCAAACAAGATTGAACTAACGCAGTGGAATACAATGAGACCAAAGTAGTCTTAAGTAACAGGACAGTGTAATTATCTAGGTATCTCTTATCCTTAAAAACTTAAGACAATGTCGTCTCTGAGCACGTCTTATTTTTATTAAACGACATTGTAGTTAGTCCTGTAAAATTGTAATTGTCAGGTGCAGCTCTTGTGGCTACTGTAGATGGTATAAAATTGCACAATCAACATAGTATTCAGCTACCATCTAGTGGGGAATATGAGATAGTGTTCTGAAAATGCAGACCAGTAAACACTCCAGAATCATTAATACCTATAGAGTTGTTATACTGTGGGGAACTGCTGAGTTTTTTGTCTGATCATAGTCCTTACAAGGAAGACCATTCTGCCTCTTAAGGCCTACCGGAATTAAAAGGAGGAAGTATACTGAAGTGGATGAAGCATACAAATTGTGAAATGCAGAAGCATAGAATTGTATTCCTGGGTTTTCCTTGTAAAACCAAAAACTACCCATGTCCCTTTAGAGTCTGAATGCCTCCATCTTCCTTGCTTATATTTTTAAAATGAGCATGCTGGGTTAAGTCAGTCTGGCAGATCCAAATTCCAAAATTCAGTAACTAGATTACAGTTGCTTTGGCATCTAGACTGTACCTACAGTTAAATGTAAGAGTGAAGCAGTATGAATTAATTTCCAAAACCGATATGTTACATAAAAATGTTTATGTTCCTCAGGTATTTTTTAATTATGTTTTTTCTACTCTGTTTACTTACCAATGCTTGTGGAGGTAAGTGGTTGACTAGGTGTTCCTAATGTTAGTTGAATAAAATGGAGGGTAGGAATGATGTAAATGAAAAATAACTCTTGCCTAACAGCAGTTACTAAAACAAAGAGAACAATGTGAGCCTCAAAGCAGAAAGTGATGTTGCCACTGGTGATAACTGGGTAGAGGCAGTAATCCGAGAAGCATTTGGAATCATGGAGTTTAACTTAGTGTGGTGCTGTTCTGACTCGTTTCAGATGCACAAATCGGTGATTCTCCTGAATTTGGGGCTGAGAGTGCTTTCCTTCACGGAATCTTAAACATCATGCAACAAGTTCAATAGTCTCTGCCTCAAAAGAACTGAGTTTCCCTCTTTATTTCCATTGAACATCTGAGGCACTTGTTACCTTGTTTTTTCCATATTAACATCAGTCTTCCTTTCACACTAACAGTTCACCTTAGTGTACCTTTATTAGTTTTAAAGTGTATGCAGGAAAAATGTGCAGTTTAGCATCTAGTGATGAAACTTACTGATGCAGCTTTCACTAGATCTAGAAGATAAGGACCTACCTAGTGCCATACAGCCAACCTGTGCTTGTCACATAGATTAAATGAGTAGCTAATCGTTAAAGTAGTGGTGCATGTGTATGGCTCCATTTGTGGTTGTGTGGTCCTCAGTCTGGCAAACTACATATAACTATAAGCCAAGCTAACTCCCAAAAGCCACTTATGTTGGATGTTCCAGTATTGCCAGCAAGAGCTAAGATCACCAAACTGAAGTGAAACTCATCCTGGTTTAGAGGGTTTGGCTGAAACGTGCTGATTTTGCACTGGAAAGAGAAAGTGCGGTCCTAGACTATGTTTTAAAAACAGTAAGGGAATAATTGCAAAATGTTCCAGCACAACTATAATTCTCCTCTGCTTCTTCACCATACTTCAGCTTTTTTTTTGGAGCTGCTGGATGCTCCATGCCCTTTGATCAGCTGAGGTTAAACTACGTCTAGCTTTGGAATGGAGATGATTCTGGAACTTGCCTCCTAAATTCTCTTTTCTGACTTGGTGGATGGATCCCCTACAATTATCAAAGTTCTTCAGAGGTTGTCCTCTCTTGATCTTTGAGTATATTATGGAGAACTGCTGCTCAGCTTCAAAGCATTGCTGATTGAGTGCTGTGCAGAACGGAGGATCTTCCTATAGTCAAATGTGTCTTTGTGGAAGCCCATAGGATAAATGTATAGCTATAAGATCTATTACTATTGAGTGCTTCTCTACTATATAGTTCTGTGAAACACTAGTGCATTTTGTTTAGCTAAATACACCTCTGCAGTTAACTGTTTAAAAAGTTGAGAAGGCAGTTTTGTCATGGGGAAACAAACAATTGAGGTCTATCTGAACATGAGGGTACTACTGCCTTGTAGTTAGTTTGTAGTGGACAGAGGATAGTATGAGCCAGGCACTGTGAACTCATTGTACACTGCTTGCTAGAAAATTTTGTCTGCTGGGTTAGAATGTGAGTTGGTTCAGAATATGGTAGAGATGTGCTATTTGACATGCTTGAGTTTTGAGTGTATGCATTCAGTCTTGCTTTTCAACTGCAAACTTCAAGCTACTCCAGTGTTGAGGGATTTTGTTTTTTTTGGTGTTTCTTAAATCTAAGATTAAAGCTGATGTTTTAAGAGGGTTTGGGCATATGGACTTTTCTCGCCTCTGAGACTAGTGTCTCGAGCAAGGAGTCTCCCTACTCTTGAGGCTTTTTCTTGTGGCTGACAGTGACAAAACAAACATGAGTAAGCTTGAGAGCATCAAAAATTGTTGCATGGGGCTGAAACATAAGCTGTATAAAATCACCTACTTAATGATGGCTTTAGTAATCACTCTGCTACTGTTACTTCACAGCTGTGTTGAAATGGAAGCCTCATTTGTCATCAGGAAAGATATGCCAATAGCCCAATTTTTGGTTACAAAAATTGTCATGTTTACCATGAAATGATTATTTCATGACTTTAAATGAGGAGGAAACTGGATTATATCAATGAATTGAGTAAACTATTTATCCCTCAAGGATGGATCAAGAGTCCTATTAAAACTAGCATTGGAACTTGAAAGTTGCGGACTCAAAGCCATTAAAGCAACAGGAACAAAACTATGGAGATGTTACTGTTTATTTAAAATACCTGGTAGATATATAGTAGTATAGATTGTGATCCTGAAGATGTTTACAAGATTGTACAGACTTGCTACTTTGACAACATAGATTTTGCTGTAGCCAGACACTGTTTCCTAGTACTGAGCTTTAGGACGTTTAAAAGTTAAAATAAAGCAGACTTCCTTGGGCAAGGCAATTGAGTTACTCTGTTAGGAAAAAATACTAATGAAGAACAGTTTCCTAGTCTGAAACCTTGCCTTTTGCTGGCTGCAGTAAACCATAGCTCTTTATTAGCCAATGCTTGATTGGCAGGATCAGTGGGTTGTCACAGAAACCAAACATACTTACTCTAACAATACAATAGGGAAGGCTATTTAGCTTGGAGTTCCTTTCCGTGTTCTTCATTCCTGCAATGCAGGGAGCCATCTATAGACATCTACAAAAAAGAGAAAAATCTTTTCATTGACTATTTAAGACCAAAATGGGCTGCAATACCAGTAAGAGCACAACAGTTGTGGAATCTGTCCAGAAGCCTGGAGGAGAGCCGGAGGAAGAAAAAAATTATGAAGACCCTGGCACAGAAACAACTGCTGATGCTATCCAGAATTTAGCTATAAAGGACAGTGCATGTGACAGAACAAGCTGAAACTGGATATTGATGTGCTCCAAATACAGACTGTAACTATGCAGTAAGCAACTTGTTTATTGGCATTTTGTGCTTGAGGGGGTTGATCTTTGTTACTGACGCTATGGAGTTAAAGGCAAGTTTCATACTGGATCTTAAGGAAATCTGCATTTACAGACACTGGTGTGAGATTGCCATCTAAGATGATGAATTCCCTGCATCAATACTCAAGGAAAACTCTGTATGTGGCATGAGAAGCCCTGCCATCAACATCGCCTCCTGGAAACTTGTGCTGAATCTGAAGTAATCTTGCAGAAATCGGTGAAGCCCTAGATCTCGGGCATTTACCGATTTTAAAACAAAACCCAAAACATATGTATATGTATCTGTTTTAATTCTCTGACTCTGAAACAGTTTGTATTGCAATGACTTTAAAGTATAAATAGCAATTATATTTGAATAATCTGAAAGTGTTATCTAAGAAACATCTCACAGAAATCTAGTTTAGTACTTAAACTGAAGTACGTATTAAGTTCTGTCTATTCTCAACTGTAGAAGTTGATCCATTAACCTGTGTTCATATTTGCTGTATAACTCCAATGTATCTGATTGTAATGAACTCTATTGTAGCAGTTTAAAAATCCTGATTGTAATCCATCTTGATTCCTCTTAATGCAAAGACTTGCAATTATTTCTCTACAGTTCTGTGCTTGAAAGCATAAAGTGAATTACTGTTCTAACAAGGCCTATACCATTTGTATTTTAGGTTGGTGAGAATCTGGCTAAAATTTACCTGTTAGATATTTGGTTCCTCCCATTTCATGCATTTGCGTGAAAGATGTACATATGCCAAGGCACACACATGGCTAAGTGTAGATTTCTTTGTGGACTAGCCTATACTTCTAACTGTTTCTTATCTTAAAGTCTGATAGTTCTTAAAGCTTGTTCATTTGTTAAGTGCTTGTGAATAATGTTTATGTATATTCATTTTGAGAAGGTGAAATCTAAATTGTATGTCCATTAAAAAAGTTGAATGGTGTGTATTTCATTAATGAAGGTATAAAACTCAAACACATATACAAACAGAGCTTGTAACTGTAGATAACTGATGTATTTACAGACCTGAATGATTGCTCTATAACAGTGCTGAACTTCTGGGGTTTTTATAGCTATATGTAACAACTCAAGAACAAGAAAACACATTCAGGAACCCTGTTTTTCTAAATATGGCAGCTTTTAAAGTTATTTGATTAGCTTGTTAATAATCTGAGCCTAGTGTCTGGTAGATATGCCAGAATGGGGTAAAACTATCTTAATTGCAGGCTTGCTACATTAGTTCAAAGCACAGGAATTGATTCAAAAAAGTATAGTGAGCTGGAAAGGAACGTCAAGCTGTTTCTGAATTCTGAACAAGCTCTAGTTTAGTCATGGGACTGTACGTGGCTTTGACTCCCAAACAGGCATGTACACAATATGCTTGGCTATCTGCTTAAATATCTGAGGAAGAGCTATTTCTGAGGGATGGTGGTATATTGCCTGAAACTGAGTAGAGGACAAAGTTTCTTCATTAAAAGACAGGTTAATTTGGCTGGGGAGGTGGGAGGTTACTAAAGACTACAGGTTTTCTGTTTATCAGCTGCTGGGTGGGTTTTTTTGGGGGGTGGGGTGGGTGGGTGTCCCCTCTCTGCTGTCCTTGAATGATGTATCAATCTGGAGATGAAAAATGATTCATTGGGTTAGGTCAACTAACAAGTAAAATCCTGTAGATGAATACTGTTTTTTTTAAAATCAAATACGTTGAGCAATACATGGCTCAGGTATTTCATTTATGTTTAGACAATGTAGTATTTCTGTCTTGTATTCATGTATCCAAACCTCATGCAATTAACTGTCATGTTATGTTATACCTGTAAAGGACAAAATTAACCTTTGGGTAGAGAAAGAAGAATAGAAGATGTTTCTCCAAAGGGTCTGTTTCTTATGTTGGATATTTCACTAATGTGGAGTTTTAAGTCCAGTAAGCAGTCTGAGTTCAGTAAATGGCACTTTCTTTAGTACACCTATTGAACTTGCCTCAATTTGTGTTGAGGGAGGGATGAGTAGGAAAGAGATCAGGTCTGTTACTACTTGTTGTGATTTTTTTTCATTATACCCTCAAGAGCCAGTGAAGAAAGCAGAAGTTAAAAGTAGCTGGCATTTCCAAATAAATGTTCAACACTTGTCAGAATTAAGCCATAGTTCACAGATTTAGAGCCTCTCTTTTGCCAAATACATGTTGGTTGGTGATTTTGTATGTCTGCATTAGGATCTCTCGTTTTAAATACTGGTGACATTCACTTGGGAGTATGAAATACGGCTGCTATCTCTGTGTAAACTGAGAGTTTAACTGGAGTAACTTAGGCATAATTTTACTGCCAGTGAATAGGCTAATGGGTAGGGTAGCTATGTATGTTACTTCTGTATACTTAGCAACCTGAAGCTCATGGGAGTCGAATCCAGAAATTTATAACAGGAATTACTCTGTCACTGAATAGCTGTCTGTTAGATTTGGTGGGGTGGCTGGTATTTTATTTTAGATAAATACTGGACAACTACTTTGAGATGTTAAACAAGTGGCAGAGGTGTTCCTCATCCAAGTGACTGGTGTCACCCAGGCTGTTTGAAAGTTGTGTGCAGCCTGGCTGAGAACTGGATGTGGTTGCTGCTAACAGAGCTGCCTGTTGCTACTGATGGCATATATAGTATGCATACATTCATTCTTTCTCTTGTGAACTGGATGCTAAGTTCTTAGTGATCTTTTGGGACCTGAGGTATCCATACTTGCTCATATTAAAAAAAAACCTGGGTGTGCTTCTCTGGAGACCCAGTGCAAGATTTCCTAGTGTATTTACAGCTCCACTCCCTTATGGGAGGAGAAAGTTGCAGTTCCAGGAAAAATAGTACTACTTACAGTTTTGACTACCAGTTTAGTTCCTGCACTTTAAAGCTGGCAGTTCTAACATGACTTTTTAAAATGGCACTTGATCCTCAAGTACTTAGCTTAAGGCATTGATGGGATAGTTATCTAGCACTTCTTGATATAGACTTGAAGTCACAGAACTTACTAGTAGTTTATACTGTATTTATAGTAAGAAAAAAATCTATATTGTTCTAAGCAAATTATTTTTTCTGATACTTTGGTGTTTTCATATCCTGGATGTTAAGTAGATGATGGTTTAAGTTTTTATGCTAGTGGTAGTAGATATCCTGTAGTTTCTTCTAGGCATTGCACGCAAGTCCCTTGTTCCTTCTGTTTTCACGAAGAGATGATCCTATGAGCTGCTTCTTGGCTTCTTTTAACTCAGAGTTCTGCCATCTTCAACAGTCTCTCGCTTTCCCCACAGAAAAGGGCTGTCTAGTATTCTGTCCTACTGCATTCTTTATGACATCTTCCTCTGTGGCACAGCTCGTCTGTGTATTGGAGGTACTGCTCTTCAGAGCTAGGGGGTTTGGGTCTAGGCTGTTGTAACAGATAAACTATAATAAGATACTGCTGCGGAGGGAGATGGAGATCCAGCTCAGTTTGTTCATATCCAAAACAATTTTTTAAATACAGCTCTACTGGATCCTATGCAGCAGTAGTGTTGGGGAGCCCTGGACCGGGCTAGTGAGCCGTGTCTTGCTAGCTAGTAATGGGTAGGGCTAGCTCAGAAGGCTGTGCATTGTACGATGATGCATCACAAACGCTGCAGGAATGGAAAATGATGTGGTAGGCACACACTGTCTTGGACCTGAGAGTCTGGTATGAGAGTATTCAACCTCCAAACGTCAGGGCTTTTGTAGTTGTGTGTGGTGTGGTTTTTTTTGTTTGCACTCTTCCCTTCCCCATACCCCTGTTCCGTGATATTATCTTTGTATCCTGGGAGCTGTTATAAGCCCTTACGTTCAGCTTTCTTTTCTTATTACCTCTGTGTGTCTCTGGGAGGAAAGACTGTTGGTATATTATCTTTTGTTCAAAGAAGGAGGAAAACTGTTGCCTGTGCAAGAGTTGCTACGTAACTATCAGGTAACTTAAATGTTGCTGAGTCCTGGTAGTGCCTACTCTATTTTTTAAAAAAACAAGCAGCACCTCCTGAAACATATTTGTTTTTTTCCTCATCTACCATCCAGTCATCCTTAATGGAATGCTCTGGGGGCCTGGAAAGGATTATGCTGATGACTGAGCTACTGGAGGGTACTGGTTTTGTGACTTTACCAAATGTAGTGAGACTCATGTTTGGGGGTTCCCTCCCTCAAACTGCTTTTGATAACCACTGATGTTTCTCAGGAAACTACATCTATCTTGAATGCTTAAGAGAGGCTGTGTGTCTGTCTATGTATAAAACTATACATAGGTAAATAAAACCCATACTTTTTGAATGCAAAAGTGCTCTATTCCATAGCAAAATTAAATGCAACTTTTCAGATAAGTTGACAACAATTTCATGCATGTCCTATGTGTCTTATTCTCTGTTTTAGCAAAAACATGGAGTGACAGAGGGGTAAATCGGTAGTCTGACCTGGAATTTGTGGCGAGATCTGTGCGCTAGGCTTTTTTGCAATTTGGTCCTTCCCATCTGCAATTAAAAATACTTTTTATAATTAACTGAAATGCCAAGAAGGGTTGGGTTAGATGAAGTGAGACCTTATCCGCATGTTGTCTTCTCCTCTCCCAGCTGTAGAACACTTATTGCATAGAAAAACACTTGGTGAGACCTATTAAATGTTCTTCAGAAGTACTAAATCACTGAAGGAAAGGAATTAAGCTACTGTTTAAGAAAATATCTGCAGGCAAAACCCACTAGAGGGCAATGTTGTAAAAGGAATTACGAGACTAAAAGCTGTATTAAGGAATGTGGGTACACAATCTTTGCTGAGGACCAGTAGGGAAGAATGCAAGACACCAATCTTGCATAGCTCTCTTAAATCTACCAATCGAAAGGCTATGGTTTTAACTATCAAGGCTTTGATCTAAATTTTTGCTGTTACGGATTGAATACTTAATCTCTCTTACTGCTTATGTTCTGAAGTATTTTCTGTTGCTGTTAGGCACTGGTTACACAACAGCAATATTAGCTGCATTTGGGCATCTGTAGCACTAAGTTACGGAGGCTGTTTTTAGAGGCAGATTATTCTTTACATGCCTCCACTCTGAGCTCTTGGGTAAAACTTTAAAACTGTTTTTGCTGTTGTGTTAAATATGACTCCAAAAGGGTACAAATTACTTCTAAAACTTAAGTTAAGCAGTAGTGAAAGATAAGGTCAGCGGCTTGATGGAGAATTCTGTTGGGAGACCTTCTAGAAAATACATGCTGCCTCTAAACTATGATTACTTTGAAGCTCACAATTTTTTTGTTCTTTAGTGGCTGAAAAACATACTTTTGCTTTGCTTTACAGAAATGTGATGGTAGCACTCTGGGGAGAGTTCAGAATAATGTTGGAGATATAAGATTTTTATTACAGTGAATGTCTGAACTGCTGGGTACTCATCTTCAAATGTGAGAAGAAAATATTCTTGAAGTACAGTTAAAAATCACCATGAGTTTAGACTTGCTGTCTTTAGGTGATGATTCTTAACAAATTGGAAACAAACTACTTTAGGTCTACTGTTGCAAACAGTAGATTTAAAATCTCTTTTAATTTAAAATTTATTTCACTCTTACAGTGCAGTAAGAAAATCAATTACTTTTCAATGTACAGAGGTATGGTATGGCTAGATGATACCATTAAGAAGTGAAATTCTTCAAATGAAATACTTAAAGGAAAATTATGTTTTACTCATGAGTTTTTATACACATAGCTCCAGAAAACTCCAAAGGTAATGAATCCCTGAAAGCAGACTTTGACTGAAAGCCATTTCCTGTATTTGTCATGCAGTTCTGCAGTAAGTGGAAGTGATCTCAAATTAAAAAGAATATTTGTTTGTCATGTACAAAGTATATGAGAGAGTCTGCTTAAAGGCTGTCATAGTAAATGCTACTTTCTTATGTCTTTGATTCTTTGATCCATTTAACTTCTGTCAAGCCAAAATTGCTGCTTTCTAATGAATTTATTCTAGATTATCTACCAAAAATGTCTTGGATAAATACTACAAATACTTGCCGTTTATCTGGTTAAATTCCTAGGCCCTGCCATGATGGGAAGTTATTATTGTAAACAGATCCTTCAAGAGAAGCCTATATAAGACTGCAAGTACTATGTCTTAGCTGCACGTTTGCTCGTCACTAAGACTGTGCTTTAGGATCTTAACTCTTCACTCCTGGCATCTATCTACTCCTTATTCCTGATCTGTTCTGGAGTCAGCTTCCTAGCCCTGGTCCATTTTATTTAAACTTCCCAGAGCTTGTGTTGACTCTCCCTCCTTATCTGTCAGACTGCATCTTACTGTATGTGTATCAGAAGAATGCGATCTCTTGGCTTGTATGTTTTTCACTTTGGCTTGTACTGGGGATGGCTGCTGTCTGCAGTGCTGGCATCAGGTCCCATCTAGATAGGCTTAAATCCTCTGGTAAAATAAATGTTATAACTGAGCATTGTTTGCTTGTTTACTTTTAATGCTTTTACTCAAGCTGGTCACGTGTTACAAAGTACGTGTTTTGATAAGCGATACTCCTTTTGGGATGACAATCATTTGCAGATCCACAGTTTATATCTAGGACTCTTCTGGTGTCTAAAATGTAAGGATACTGGGTGATGCTTTAAGTGCAGTCTTTCCTGCTCTGAACAATTTTGTAAGATTGCAGCGGAATTTATTGAAACTGGAAGTGGCTGTAGTAGTTAGTTTACGTGGTGATTAGTCACTGAGAATGTTGAAGATTGATGTCCTTGGTTTTGGATTCTCCTTTAGCTAAGAAAACATAGCTGCTCTTCTGCCTATTTCAGATCCCTCTTTATAATCCACAACATTGTGTTCTAAGGATACTAAAGTACCTAAACATTGATTTTAATTTTAAATCAAGTACTAATGTTGTTTTCATGTATCATGGGTGCCAGCTTGGTTAAGCACCTGTGCTCAGTAAGGTGCCAGACCTCTGGAGCTTGTAGGAGTTGGGGCCAAGGCTCTGTCCTCAGTTTTTCCAATTGTATAGCAATATTTATACCTATATTTATATGTATTTTACCCCATATCCCATATATTCATTCTTCTTGTGGTCTCTTGCTACAGAAGCAAACAATCTGTACTCTGTTTTCCTGGTCCTTACACTGAGTCTGATATCTGAACACATGTTCAGAATGCAGCATTCTTTTCATTGTTCCTTAATTATTATCACTTGAAAGACAATAATTTTGAAGTGAAATCTAATTGCTCTGTTAGTTCAAACATCTGCTAGAAGATTTCAATAGATAATGGTACTTTGAATTGCTGCAAGCTGGATTCTGTTACTGATGGCTAGCAAAAGTCTTTAATATATTAACCTTGGAGCTACATTAACAGGAATAGTAAACAGTTTGTACAAATGGAGAAGTCCAAGAGAAATACTTGCTTAAAAATTATTTTCATACTTTTGTCTTTAAAAAGGTTCATTCTGACTAGAAATTTTAAAGTTTATAAGAAGTTAGAAATCCTTTGGAGGGTTTTTTAATTCTGTAAAGCCATATTAAAGCTAATCATCCATCATAGCCAAAATAATACTGGAAAATCATTCCTATGCAAACGGAAACTGCTATAATTTTAAAAAGTGCAAATGAAACCCTACATTTTCAGGAGATCAATGAAAAGCACTTTATTAGAAAATATAAATCACTTTAATTTTAGATGCAGTAAGGAAAAATACTTCTTCAGTTTTGTTGAAATTGATTGGTACACCTGCAGAGAAAAGCAGCTTTATCATCTCATTATCAGTCAATTAATATTCAGGTCTAAATGTGAATACTGTTGCAGTTAACTGTAAATGAATGATTTTATTGAAGTCTTAACAGATGAGGAAAAGTAGGCTTCTGCTGTGCTAAATAAGGTCAGGTGGGGAAGAAAATAAAAATTAGTAATTCTGTTAGGGATTTAAAGATCTTTTCGTTGTTTCCAGAGCTTTAAATGGACACTTTTTGGAAGCAAACTTCCATTTTGATCATATTGAAGTTTCCTTATAGGAGGTGCTACTGCTTGTATTGGTAAGCCTCCATATTTAGGTGTTCTGATATTTCAGTGTAGAAAGACTTAGTCAGAAGAATAGATTTGCATACAAAAGAGAGCACTATCTAAATGTTTATCAGACTCCAATACTTGAAATTCATCTTGGACAGTTCTGCTTTCTCTTTCAACACATGCCTTGTTAGCATTTTTCTGGAATAGGTGGGAGGGACTTCTGAAAGGGAAAGAAGAGTGGGAATGATAAAATTCTTACAGCAGGAGTAAACTTTCTGCTAAATTATAAATAGAAGGCCATAGCTTGCTTCAGTTACTCCTTGGAAGTTGTTAGGGTATAAAAAGATAGAAAAGCTAGCTGATCACAGCTAAGGTTTGTGTATTTCTGTGTAATGCAGTATCTTCTTGGGCTTGGACATAAATCAGGCCTTAAGTTAGTGATTTGAATTGGGTTACAGTGTGATAAGATCCCTTTTTTGCACAAAAAAAGGGGTAAAGAGCAGACATAAGGCTTTAAAATGGAATTACTTGCACAGAAAAACACTATTAGAAATCGGTTGAGGTTGAACTTTATGGTGGATCCAATTCTTGGACTGGATTGTCTTTTATAAACTAGTATAGTGCTTCTAGGATACTAAATACTGTGTATATGTAGGACAAAAAGTATTAATTACCCTATAGGAGTAATGGGGTTGCTTGCATTTCAGTAACTTTTGCCATACTTGGAAGTTAACTATAAATATGTAGCCAAGGAAGAAAATTCTGCTTAGGATGGAAAACTGCAGTAACACTCAGCTTTAAGTTGTAGTGTTCTCTGTTCATTTAAATGTCTCAAAAAAGAAAAAGGAAGGAAATTGGCAATAAGTGTTTGATTCAAAACAGCTGCTCTGGAAGTTCAGAAAACACACTTGTACTCATCATTCAATACTGCATGATGATGACATTATTGTTTGGCTAACTTTGCTCAATAAAAGCTTGTGTAACCAAAGAGGAACTCAGTAAAGCATAAGTAGTAGCTGCTTCATGCACTGGAAAACTATTCCATTAAGTGTTAAGGGGGAGAAAATAGTCATCTACTTGGTACCATGTTTGATGCCAAAAAGAAATCCTTAGACACGAGTGAGTAGAATTGGTATAAAATTTTTTTAGGGATCTGCCTCATCTGGATAACTTCAAGGAGTGAGTGGGTACTTGCTTTTGAGTGGTGTTTTGGTTGTTTGGTGTGTGGTGTTTTTTTTAATAATGAACAAATGGCTTCTGAAGAAAACTCGGGATGAATGGTAAAATTTCTAAGATTTGATAATAATCAAAGGAAAAGCACTGGATTGAACAGATGGCTCACATGATAATTGTAAGTTAGCTTGCAATGTTTTTAAACAAAAAGCTGTTCTGAAGCACCAAATATGTTCTCTTCATTTAGAAAACGTGGAACCATTTTAAAACTTTTTTAATTTCAAAAGTAACCTTTTATAAATTTCTTCTGAACAAAAAGGTTCCATTGGACAATTGCCAATTACCTCCATATTTGAGTTGTTCTCCTCACTTCTCTGACTTAAAGCTTTCATGATTAACCTATACTGTTCCCCTGTGCCTCCCCAAAACCCAAAAGACCCCCCTCAACCCAAGCTGCTATGGGGATTATTTCAACTGTAAGTGTTTCTGTGGTCACTGTTTCAATGTATAATCAGGAGGAACCTAATTTGAAGATATGTGGATACTAACTTCCTAAACCTTTTTTAGTTCATTACTTTCAAGTGGCTAATGAGCTGGAAAGCCTGCACAGATACTGTTGTTGTGAAGTTGTCCCCCAACCTCATACATTCTGCCTAGAGAACAAAATGTCCTGACCATATGCTCGAAACCCATGGTCTTACATTTTATGTATAAAGAAACTCATCCACTGTTTCAGTTAACAAAAAGAAAAGACTTTTGTGGCCCTACAAGCAACTTACTATCTTAAGGGGAATATGTTTTAGTGTATGGCACTCTTGAACCATTACAGTTTATAAGCGTGTATGTCAGTATGACTACCTGTTTGTTTCTCTAGAGTGCTCTTATATCTGAGAAAAATATATCCTTCTGCTGAAACATCAGTTTTACTGCCCATTATTTGAGCAGACACCTGATACCTGCCAAGCAGTGTATGCTGGCATTAGTTACATTTCTCACATATGAAAAATGTTAAAAGTGAAGAGAAGGCAAATTGCTTGTTGATATATGATGAATTCACAAACATGCAACTGCAGATGTAAATCAGGTAGAACTGAAATGTATGGAAGGGGAATAAATAGAAAGCTGGTTCAGTGTCTGCTTTTATCATTAGCAAGCTTTTCCCCATGATCCTTAATTATCTCATTTATCTAATCTAGTGAGGCATAAGACACTAACTGCTGCAAAAGGACCAAATGATCATTAGTAGCCTACCCCTATGGATAGGATAGGTGGAGTAAGAGTGTAAACTCATTACAGTCCTTTCTAGAGACAACCTCTGCAGGCATCTGCGTAAGGAGACTGTTACTGCTGATACTTTCCCCAGCTGCTTTATTTTTAAATTGCTATGGCAAATCCAGTTATTGATCTGAAGTTCACACTCTGTAGCTCTATTGAATGCTCATCAGAGGGAACTAAATCTTCTGCAAAAGATTTGTCATCCTCTTTTCTTCCTTCGGAGCTAAGGCTTAATTATCTTTGTGCTGCATTTGATCTGACTTTCGATACCTGATTTTTTTGCGTGAGACTAAAAAAAGCATCCTGTAGCTGATTCTGACCTGTGCATAGAATGTTTATGCCTTTCTTCTGGTTTCCTTTTCCTGATATGTAACTTAATGTTACATGGCTAGATCAAGTGACTATGTCTTGGTCTTGTAATAGCCAAATACTGGAAATTACAGTTAAATATTCTAAGTTACTCCCCAGTTGTGAAAGTAAGCAGAGATGAGTATTCTGTACAAGGGCATTTTTTCTTTACATAAGAATGTGAAATGTTTGAAATATTAGTATTAAATGTTAGTATCTGATCATATTTAGTTTTGAATGTTTGCGTCTATAGATCTGTTTCTGTTCTATGCTATCCTTCCTTTCTCTCAAAAAATCAGTTCTAAATTCCTTTACCTTAAGTATATTAATTAATTTATCAGTGTAATTCTGTGGAATCTGACACAACAAAAACAACAGGGAGGGAAGACAAAATTATTTGTGTATTAATTAAAAGCTCTCTAACGAGGCAGCAGTGAATGAGATCTTTGTACTTGATTCCAGAGTTCTTGAGTTTGTTTATATTTTTCACTTAAATACAAAGGGAATGTCCTTATTATATTACTAAGCATATATTTTTAATTCATATATAGTGATGTTCCAATAATTTCACAACTGTTACCTGCAGAACTAAGTAAATAGTCAACAGTTTCTCTTGACAGCAGGAACCTAGAGACCTAACAGCACATTTCCCCCTGCCCCAGCCAATTAAATGCCTTGACCAAGTAATTTAGGCAAAGCTAACTTTTCCCTTTTTGAGCATTTCCAGTATCTTTCAATTGTAAGGGGGGGATGACCCCAAGACACAAACACACTTTAAACCTAATACTGCAGAAACTGCAGCAGTTTCTCCCTTTTCCTTCTCTAGAAGTGTTCTAGGTTTATCCTTGGTGGTTGGGGAGGCAGAATTACTTCCGTTATTACTCATTTTCAGATGTTGAGCAACTTTCCTGTAGGCACACCCTGAGAACGTAATACAGGCAGCCAAGCTGGCAGGCCACTGGATCATTGAATAAATAGATCAGTACAACATCCATCTAGTTTAGTATTTACCCATGCCTTCTGTTCAGGCCCTTCTGTAACAAGCTAAAAAGCTAGGGAGCTGCTGGTACCACTGTTTAATCAGTATTGTCAGAAAACCCTTTGATCTAATGAGTCCTACATAGATTAAAGCTGTGAATGTGTAACTTTATTAGCCCTTTTTCAAGTATTCTGAAATACCTCACTGCCTTCTGTCCTGTTCCACGCTGCCCCTGCCCCTTTCAGTTCTTGCTGTTGTCTTGAGTCAGTCTTTCAGACCACTTCTACAAAAGTACCTTTTTAGATGTACTGGTTGACAATTTGTATTGTGACACATTATACCAGGGTCCGTAAGCTACGTCATGCATTTGTGTAATGTTAGATTTGTCAAAATGAACATGATGTGTTAAAGAAAAAAAAAAAACTTAGAGGTGCAGCATTATCAAAGTTAATCAGAGAAGAGATTTCTGTGGTACAGAATATCTTATTTCCTGTTTCTAGCCAGTTTTGTAAGCAAATCCTAGAGAAAGCTAATGGGTATATTCTCCTTTTTAGCTTTGTATTAAATGGTATACATGTACAGTGTTTCAGAATCAGATCAGGTACAAAAACTACTGCAGAATCAAGCTGTAGTGAACATTGCAGCTAGCCACTGACCCATTGTGACTCAATAAAGATTTTCCTAGCTTTGACAAATTAGCTAGCATGTCCATGGATTTTTAACTGATACCAAAAATCTCTTGCAGTTGATGCTTAGACAGTTAAACCAGCATGTACAATATTTGTCACTATTCCTGGTCATGTTTTTGTAAGTATAAAACCGGTGGCAGAGATGAGTTGAATCAGTTTCATGTGCTGAGTCACAAAAATCAATCTTGAGGTTATTTAAAACAAAGTGTAAAGGTTTAGTTTTAAAATCCTAAATGCTGCTTCTAGGTCAAGTGTTTTATGTATAATATATGGAATATATACTTTACACACTTAGAAATGTGTGTGTATATATAAAAATAAGATTCACTTTCCATTGATCCTTTAAAATAGGAAGAAGGGGGAGGATGAAAAATAATACCAGAAGGGGCATCTCTTCTCCTGCTAAAGTTTCCACCAACCCACTCTTCCCTCAAAGGGCCATGGGCAGGAATTTTTTCCCATTCACCTCAGTTAAAGTAAATGGTTGATATAGGGTAGATACTAGGTATGGAATAGTGATGACAAATGTGCCTGGGTTAGGTAAGCCTTGATTTGTATTTAATTGTACTAGTACATGTTAACAGATCTCTGGGACCTGTGGATGATCTTCATAAAGGGAAACAAGATATAAATTCAATTCCCTGCCCCCCAGTACTTGAGCATTGTGTATTGTGTTGATGCTTCAGGTGGGCTGTAACAATTTAATGAATTAAAGACTTCAGGAGAAGAAAGGCAGCAACTATTACTCACTTAATATGTGAAAGTTGAAAGACAATTTTGGAGACAGACTTGGAAAGATTGTCACTTCAAGTTGTGATAATCAACTTTGATTTATAATCTCAGATCTAAGTTGTATTTACCTATTTGCTCTAGGTATTTCCTTTGTATCACTAACGTGCTGCTTTATTCTCTGCCTCCTTTTCTCTCATCTCCTCAGCTTCTGCTATTTGTTTCTGTTCTCAGCTTACACAATAATGTGTTCTGATTATCCACATCATTGTATTGGGCTCTTAAGCTACTGTAGATGTGATAAAGTAATTGCTACTTGCATTATGGAAGAAGTGTTAGGGAGCTGCTTTGGAGGGTGGAAGGAAGTATTGCAACTCTGATCTTTTAACCCTCAGTTTCCCAATATTTATTATCTATAATTTTTTTCTGTTTTTCCCCTTCTGCCTTCTTTTTCTTTTCCTTTTTTCTCTAACAGGGTAACCTAAATTCTGGTTTTATTTTGAAGTTGGTCCCCATTTTTCCCCCCCTCTTTCCTAGTGAAATAAACTAACTATGTTCCTCTGAGCTGTAACAGGATGCAGAAAATTGATTTCTTAATGACAGCTAGGATTCTCAATTCCTTTGCTTTTTTCTTCTTTTCAATGATTTTGATATTGCAGATGATGTGTGCCTAGCCTATATGTAAAACTAGATTACTAAGGAAATAGATATCATGATATCATTTTTGTGGTGGTTGTTCACTAAGGGTCTACTTTTAAACAGCTGAAAACTTGCAGTTTACTCTCCCAATAGTTCCATGTAGGTGTCTGACAAGATCAGGCCCCAGAACTCAGGTTTTTAATGTGAATAGATCAGAAACTAGTTTCACTAAAAACCATGAAGGTGATGCGCTCTTAGTTGATGACAACTTGTTGGAGGTTTTCCCTTTAAAATGCTTTTATTTGTTGCTTTTAAGAGTGTATCTGTGTGGGAATTAAATAAGCAGTGCTCTAGCTCAATGGACACAAGGAATGAGTATGAAGTATAATATAGCAAATCTTCATTGTTACTTTCTCATTTCGTGTGAACTGCAGTGGAAAAATGTGAAGGCTATCTGGTTTATCCTTTATTCATAGTTTAACTGAAGGTTTTGGTTCAACAGTTTTGTTACTGAATTTGTTGTGTTACTACCAAATGTAAACAAATGCAACTAACCCAGTGCTCTTCTGGTATGTGTGCATACATTTGCATGTGTGTGTCTTTGTGCTGAAATATAAACCAAATACTGTATTTATTTCCTGCTTGAAACGAACAGCTGGTAAATCTTGGCAACTGCCAAAGAATAAACTGACAAAATAGGTAGTAACTTTCGTCCTCTGATTATATGGCAATATTGGTATCTACAGCAACAAAGCACTGATCAGCTGTCTGTAGTTACATCTGACACTAGAATATGACAGGGATCCTAAACAAGGTTTGTTATTGATTTTGCTGTTCTTTGTTAGATTAGCAACATATTTGAACGTAAGGAATGTGATACTGCTCCTTTTTATCCAGTAAAATCTAGTAGGACTCATGTTTTTCAAGGAATAGGCATATGTTATCAAACTGTAGAGAAGCCCAGATCATATAGGAGCACCAGTTTTGTAAAAGCAGTTACTGGGACAACTATGCCACCACTATTTCTGCAGACCTTTTTTTTTTTTTTTAAAAAAAGTAAAATTATTATGTTTCTTTCTATTTTTTCTTAAGTAGGAATTTAGGGTGAAACAAAGATGGATACAGCTGATGTGAAAATGATCACTTGGTCATAAGAAATGATTATTTGTCCATCTAAGAAGGAAGCAAAATATGAGTACGGAATGTTCCCAAGCATTAGCACAACAGTATTAGAGGAGCATGCAGAATAAGTTTTTTGGACTGGAGGAGTACCTTGATATATAGGAAGAGAAGTTTGGCAGTCACATGAATGTTAAGAGACAGCTGACCATCTAAGAGTGTGTGTGTGGGGGGTGTTTTGGTTTTTTGATGGATTTTTTGGTTAGTGTTCCCCCCTTAAACTTGTGATGAGATAACCACCTATGTTTTGTTTGCCTTATAGTTTGTGAGGATAGCCACTGCAGACTTTCCCGGTGCTTTATGGGTAAGGTGGTTTTCCTGAGCAACTTGATTTAGAAAGATGAATAAAATAAATGTTTGGTACCAAGTGCTGCAGCAGAGCAGGTAACAAAAGAATAATATGCTGGTGAGACATGTTCTGTAGTTCTGATAGCAAAGCTGTTCATCTTACTGGGTTTTTTGAGAAAGAAAATCCCTCTCTGTCACCAGATTAGTTTGTGCAAAATTGTTGTCTAATGTAGGTACTGTAAATCAATTCTACTTGAACTGTACCTGTACTGAACTCTGACCAAGGGAAGTATGGGTTAGGTACCTATTTGGAATTGGATCTAGTGACAGTGAATAAAAAATAAAATGGAGATTATGACCTTCTTATATCTGGTTTTCTCCCTAAAATAAGGAGATTATCTTCCGTGGCAATGTTAATCTGGCAAGATGAGCACGACTCCAGCATTTCAAGAGTCTTGGTCATGTTGCCTGAATGTAGATTATAGCGCAGTTAAACTGCACTGTCCCTCTGGGTTATGTTTGCTTAATTAAGCAGCAGGAACAAACTAAAAAAAAACACCCACCCCCCCCACCAACCAACCAAAAAAAAACCCCTAACACCCCCCCCCCCCCAAACCACCAAAAAACCTCAAACAGCAAAAAAAAAAAACCAAACCCCCCAAACTCAACCTCCCTCCCAAAGCGAAACACCCCCCCAACACAGAACAACCCTTAAAGTAAACAAACAGACCCCAAACCACCTCAGCTTGTATTAGTAACCTCATGTTTCTGCTATTCAGGTGAACTAGAATATACCCACTAGCTTCCTAGAATCTTCAGGTATTAAATTAAATCTGGGCAACCCAGTATTTTGCAAATAGCTACATTCATACAACTCTAAACTGATGATTTTTGGACCCTGGTAGGAGAATTACATTCATATGAAGTCGATGGATGCAAAGGTTAGATACATAGTTTGGGGTAACTTTTGATATATTTCAATATAATTTCCCTCAAATTCCATGTTGTATAATACTAGCTGTATCTCCCTGATGGTTTATAAATCCTAGTTGGAAAATAGATCCTGAAGATCCAAACCCACATAGTTCTAAAATAGCAGGGATTTATTTTTCCCTGATTGTGGCAGATGTTAACAATGTTTTAACTGTGCACTGTTTACCTGTAAGGGTTATTTCAAACCAGGACAGGTAGTATTTGAAATTCCTGTGAAAACAGGAACTAAAATCATTAAATTGCTCTGTATAGTACAGATACTTGTATCATCACAAGGCATGGAATGTCGGATAAGATAACATCTTCAGGGTTTTTACTTTTTATGTAATTAAATTTATTTAATTAAATTATTAATTTAATTAAAATTAAATTTTATTTAGTATTTTTGGGAGCAAGTGAGATGTAGGGTAAAATAACTTGAATCCAGTTATATTTGTCTTCCCGGTGGATAAGACATCCATTGTTAAGCAATCCTAATTTTTTCATCCTGTATCTAATGCTGCAGCTTAACCCTTTGGCACTGATCTTTCTTGATTTGAATGGAAGTTGAAGGTGCTCAGAACCTTACAGCACCAGGCTGTTGTAGAGCAAAATTGTTATTGACAGTTTTCAGCTTGAGGTTTTTGTGACTCTGTGGCTTGTTTTAGTCCAAATTGAGGTTTTTGGAAGAGAAAAATGTTACTTGTCTGGTGGTGGTATACTGGTGTTCACAGGTGACTCAGAAGTCAGGGATAATATGCTTTAGTAGACAAGAGATGGAGCAAGTGTGTAACAGGCAGGCTGTCTGCAGTAGTAACATTTATCTGAAATATATGTATGGGAAATGTCTTAAATTTTGTATTCTGCTGAAGTTGATTATTTACTTCAGAGGACTTGACCTGTTAATAAATCCAATATGTATTTCACAGCACACTTCAGATTACATCTCTTCAAGTTTATAAGTAGGGTTTAGGTGACAGATTCTGCTTTTGTCTTAATTTTGATGGCTTCAGAAAATCTTTTTATCCTGCCCTTTCTCATACAACAGATAATGTGGTGGTAGAAATGGAATTTCTCTGTGCTAGGTATAGATTTACCTAATACTTCCAGAAGCTCATAATTGTAACGGTTACTTTTTTCCCCTAGGAGCAAGACATCTCACTTTTTTCTAAAAATGCTGGCTTAGTTTGCATCTCCTTGATAAATCTTATTTTAGTATAAAGCAAAACAATAGGATAGGGGTGAGACTTGGGAGAACGTGGTATTTTTGAGTTGTATGACAGATTAATACCAGTGAAAAATATAGCATGAATGTTTACAGATTTATCAACTATGTAACAATCAACTATCTATTTTCATGCCTGAAAGCAAGATATTAATGATGTGACCGAGATACACTTAAACTAAAACAACTCTAGCTAGATGACATAATATGAGGCTCCATTTAAACAATGTGAAAACAACACTATTTTGTAGGACTTGCAGTTGTTATTGTTGTACGGACGTAGTGAATCTGTATTCATGCTGAGGAAGAAATCAGTTTGAATGCTGTATGGTATCATGTGAACCTAAGTAGTGTGAATCTTGGCTCTGGTCTTTACTTTTGCTATTAATGTGAAATTAATCATAACAGCTGAGTTAATTGGAAAGAAAAATGACAGCAAACCTATAAATAAGCCTAATGAAATCCATTAAATACCTTAATGATTACATAATTATATTTATTCAGGAACTGATCACTCCAAAATTAATTTTTGCTATCTTTGTACACTTTAAACACAGTTATTTGTTGTTGAAGTGAGGTATCATTTTCCTTTGGCATTTTGCCTTTTATTGTTGTTTGTAAAAAGAATGTTATGTTTTGGAGTAAGCTTACATGATGGTTATTAACCTTTTAAGGGAAAGTCTGCTCAGTGGAGAGATTACTGCAGTTTAATGGACTTAACAATAGTGACCTAACCAAAACCTGGATGAGCCAAAATGTATGGATAAAAGACCTTAAAGTGCTTATATATATTTGAATAATTGAGGCCAGACTTTTGGCTGACCTCCAGCTGTTCTCTTAAGTGTACATTTTTTTCTATATATGTAATATCAGGCACAATCCTGCTATTCACACTTTGATTGTCAGTCTCTGTTTGCATTCTGTAGTTTTGTCATTAGTACCATTTTTTTACTCCTTTACTAAATTGAGATGGGAAGAGTGTCTTTAAAGTTACTTTAATTGTAGAGTTTTTGTAATACTTTAGAACTAGATGTAAGATCTGATTAGTTTCCAGTATAACAATGAAGTAATAAAAGAAATCTTAAAATAGCTACAACTCATATTCCCCGGTATTCAGCACACGTAGGCCTGAACACCCCCACACATTGCATAGGTTTAGCTGCATGTGCTTGGGGCCAGCTCTGATGTGGTGCAGCTTTCTGGCCTCAAATCAGACTGCTGCGTTACCAAGAGTTGTGTGAAGCCTTATGGGGGTCTGCTTCCTCGAGCTCAGAAGTGGCACTTAAATTCAGGCCTTTGCCCTTGTTCTTTGCCCCAGCTCCGTTGCAGCTATGCTTGTACCTGACCTCGGCTTGCCGGCTTAACATCAGGCTGCCTCATCGCTGTGACTTTTCTGACACCCGCTGGACTGTTAGCTGACCCCGATTGCTGCCACCAGACCTGCTCCCCTCTTCCCTTTTGGCTGCTGCAGACGGCACCCTTCGGTGAGGACACTGCCCTGTGCCTGCCTTGCTGATGTGCTTGCCTCCTGCTTTATCTTCTTGTACGCTACAGCCTGTTCTGCTGCCTGCTGGCTCATGGTTTCTGAAATCTGCAGCAGGGAGGCTGCAGTAGAGAGGAATAATGACACCTCAAAAACTGAGTGGTAGGTAAGTAGTGTCAAGGAAAAAAACCTAAACTCTTGGAGATTTCCTTATTGGCCTGAAAAGCAGCTAGGCTGAGTGGGAACTCCCAGAATACAGGTCGGCAATAGAAACTATGTAATTTTCCTTGCTGCACAGGGCTCTTAAATATTCTGTCAAACCTCACTGTACCAGATGAATGAATTCTACAGATCTAGAGAAGAGTGGAGAGAATATGCCTGAGTCAACTAGCAAGTTCAGTCGGGGGAGGTATCGTAGAGTATCTTGACATTGTTTTAGATTTGCAGTCTGTCTGTTCCTGTCATTGATTAGGCAGCTTTATGGAGGAAGAGAGTTTTCTAGCAGAGGTATAATTTAGTGCCACCCGGTTTAACCTCCTTGGAGAGCCAAGCTCGTATTGTTGCAAAATATTGCAAACTTTGCTTTTTTTATGAGCATGCTAACATACTGTACTTTCTCAGTATCCTGTTTAGTACAGTGCCATATATTCTTAACTTGTGGTATTGTGGTATGGAAAAATGATTCCATGCCACTTTAAGGAAGACTATGATGCAACTGTGTCGTAAGGCTATTATGATGCGAAATTATCATGGCAGAATGATTTAAAGATGGAACAGACTCTAATGTGATTCTGTTACCACATAGTAGTGCATATTACAATGCCAAAACAATTTCAGCTCACTTGTGTGGAGTATGGAACTTGTTGCATTGCCATTTTGATTCATTACAGTTTGCATTTATAGTTCTAAAATGACTTCAATATAATCTTATGATTAATTGTAATGTCTTTCTGATTATTAGATGTGGTCACAGTGACAAGTAGACTTAATTCAAGTGTTAATGCCATTCTAATGCAAGTATGTGGAAAGCATATTGTGGTAATACCACAACTTCTGATTTGGAGGATGACATAGTCATAATAGAAAAGTCAAAGTAATTTCTAATTTATTAGTGGCCCTAAAGAGTTTAATATAGGAAGTCAGAGTGCCAAATAAGGGTAACTGTTGGTGACATTTTTTTAATCGTAAAGTTAGTTTAGGGATCTGTGCAACCTAATGGATTCCAGTGTGACTGTAGGAACTGTCAGTATTTTTTATTGTTCCCTTTTACTTTATCACATATCATAACTTTTTTACATAGTAGATAACTTGCATTATAAAACAACAGAAAAGCACTTACTGTAGTGGGAGAAGCAGCTAACTAGTTATCAGGGATTTTTTTCCCTAGGTAGGCAGCTAATGTGGACACCCAACAAGGACAGGTAAGTCATTGAGTTAGTCACTTGACAAAAGGTCAAATAAGTCCCACAGAAAGAGCTCCCTACGCTGAAGTGGAGGGGAGCAGACCAAGATCAGAAATGGGCATTTTTGAGGAGGATTTGTTAGTGATCAAAGAGGAAGCATGGCAAAATGTGGAGATACAAATCTGAACTAAGCCGTGAAGGCTCTGGGCTTCTGTGCATTGCACTTTAAATCACTTTACATGAAAAATTGCGATCAGTAGATAGAATTGAGAAAAAAAACCAAATAACTTTGTGCATTCTATGCCCAAGTTTAAGATTTTTCGCTTGTCAAGAACTTAGTAGTTCTTGTATTTGTTAATTAAAATACCGACTCTTTAATGTTAGACTCTCAAAATCCGAAGACATCATTTTTGAAAAACAAAACCAGAACATAAGGTATTTCTCTGCATACATGCACAAATATTTTTTTGAGTGTATGCATAAAATTGTGGTCTTGAAAATGCGATCTTGAAGTGATTTCTTTAGATGTTCTAGTTTCCTGCCTTCAAGACCAGAACTAGTTCTTTCTCCAACACTACCTTCTATCTCTTACTCTACCCCTATAAACTTCTGTTCCTGTGTTACGAGGGTATTCCTCTGCTATCAAAATGTCTCTCAGGATTGATGTTTTCTTTCCTCCCTGTGATTTGTCTATTACTAGCCCTCTTTTTTTCATTAAGCAATTTCTTCTGCTGTTCCAAACCCTTCATACAATTCTCATTGTCATATTTATGCAACATCATCATCTCTTGCTGTTTCTGGTCTTGTACAGTACTGCTTGTCTGACTGCTCTATTTGAAGTCTAGGGTGGTTGAGCTGAAATTTAGATGTGGTTTAGGCTGTAGAAACTGTTTCCTGTCCTGATAACAGGAGGAAAATGAACATTTTTTTTTTAATGCTCCTAGTCTCTTCTGGAGCATCCAGCACTTAAGTATGTGATATGCTTTGATTCTTGGGCAAGTGGCAAGGTTTAGAGAAATGCTTTAAAATGGTTGGAAGATCTTTTCTGTGGAATATCTGAAAGGAACAATGTAAAGCTGCGTTTCACCTGTGAAGGATCTTGGCTACTTCTCTTTTGTTTATCTGTATGGTTGTAGAAGAAAGTAGTGGTGTCTTTTAGAATAATTTCCTTTTATCTCTATTCAGGAAAGTTGTATATTTTAGTGTATCACTTTTGCTGTTTATGTTGCATAAACTTAAACTATAAGTTAGCTGATAAGAATACTGTATATCAAGGCTTTAAATAATTGACACTATGGAAAACCTAAGCTACTACGTATAAGCATACTAGTCTTTTCCTGCTGCTTCATTGCCTCCCTGGACAATATGAAGTGAAGCTACCTGCAGGCAAGTGAGAGATTTGAGATACCCAATATTACCTTAGGCTCAGGGAAGAGGAATGCTTTTTTCCTCTTATATTTCATAGAGCTGTTGAGTGAAACAGCAGTGCATTGTATTTGGGCAGGAAAATGCTTTCTGTTCAGCCTAAGTCTGTGGAACAAAATTGTGCAGGAACTAAACTGAACTGTAAATCTCAGTCTCATTTCCAAGTGCAAGGAACAACTTGTTTCATCTTTTCACAAATGCAAGTATATATATCTGCAATATAGTAAACAAAGTACCACCAAACTTTACACTGAATGTATCGTTTTCTCCTTGAGCAGCAGATGAAACAAAACAAACTACTGTTCTCTCACAAAAACATGTCTGTCATGTTTTGCTATGCATAACCATTATTTGGTCATGACAAATTTGGTATTTAATGGTGCAGCATGAGCTCGTTGTGTACTACGATACTAGCTGATTGCGAACTAAACATTGTAGTAGCAGACACTTTATTCTGGAACTGATTCCCTGTGGATCTTCTGTATCCCAAATGTGAAAGTATTTGTTTCTCATTCAAACTGTCAGTCGTCCTTTTTCACTAATTTTGCTTCAGATGTTTTGCTTGGAATATTGGCAGAAGGTCGAGCTGAAATGCTTAAGATTTTGATCTAGGAAGAACTGGTTGAGGGGAAGAATTCAAGGCAAGGTGCTACTTGATTTAAAAAAAAAAATCATCTCTTCCCTTCATTCCTTCTTCCCTCAAATAATGAGGGTAAATATTGAAAAAATGAGATCCTTACCTTTTAGCTCCATAAATATTTCTATTAAAGTGAAACAAAGGAGTAGTGAAAGCAGTTTCTCTACTGTTTAAATGATATAAGATATAACGAAACTGAAATCTACAAAAGCAAGTAGTCACTATTCTGAAATCTACTGTAGATTAAAAAAATCAGACTCTGCGTGCATTCCTAAAACAGCACAAGTTATGAGATTGTTCAGTGTTGTGAAGAATTCTAAAATAAAATGTACATGGCACTCAGCATTTCTCCAGCAATAGTGGTTAAGCATATGCATAGGTAAAACAGGTTGTTTCACACCTGTATAAAGAAGGACAATTTCTTTGTGAAGAAGTGTTCAGAGACTCTATCACTGCCTAAAACATAGTGATATGGCATTCATTTTTATGGAGTTAAAAATGGAACAAACTATGTAACTCATAAAAGAATAGTAGCTCTGTGTTGAGGAAAGTAAAACTTGCACATAAGTTTGCCATTTTAGAAAATTGGTCAGCTGCAAAACAACAGACTTAAGTAAACAGCCTTGCCTTTCAAAAAAGAAACAAATGTGAGATGTCAGCAAATGTCCTGTCGTGTAGTTTGGAACATTGCTAAAATTTGCCTAATGCCAGGATAAAAAATTGCTAGAAGTTTGAGTGCCTGAGCTATTAAATTGGATGTACTCTGGATATTAATAGAACCGAGACGATTTAAGTAATGAATTAAATACTGAAATACAACTGCCTCACAGTCATGCCTTGGGTAACCAGTGCCTTTGAAACCAGTCTGATTTTTATCAAATTACACATTTGAATGTTTCTGTCAAATGGTCTTTCAAATCAGTATAAATTATTGTATGTAGCTTGTATGCCTTGATCTTGAACTTCTGTGACAACAGCATCCAGATAAATATATTTCCATAACAATTGTAGATGATGTTTAGTATCACTGCTACTTTCTGTTAGTGCTGCTTGCTGCAAGAAGAAAATAGCATCACTTTATATGACTTGAAAGGAGCTTTTGTTGTAGTAATTGAAGAAAAATGTGCACCAAGATGATCATTTGAGGAAAATTTAATGACAGTAAAAATGATGCAGAGTAGGAGGAGAATGCTATTTTGTAGTGATGGGAAGTTGTTTCTGGCCAACTTCATTGGTGATGTTGTTTGATAGACTTAAAGGAAACTGTTTAACTGACATAATATTGGGTTCAGATTGTTGTGTGTTAAACATCTAAAATGAATGCAAGATAACCTAATAAACATCAGCTGTTAGAATTTTTTAGAGCTTTAGTCATTTTCAAATTCAAGAGGCAGAGCTTTGGGATTCTTGAATGTTACATAAGCTGATACCTGTACAGTAACGAGCTGTTCCATCTTCCATTCAAACAGAGAAAAAAATACAATGACATATGAAAATCAGTGTTTAGGAATACATGTATTTTAAACATCTTAAATTGACACTTGGTAAATATAATGCTGGTATAGCATTCTGAAATTGAGCATGTTTTAACAATATATAATGTTCTGAAACTGGATTGTACCTTGTAGATGACTGCATGCTAATTCAATGTGTATGAGGAATTGAAGGCCAAGCACTGAGCATTCGCTGTTTACACAGAAATTGTAAATTGATACCTCTGCTTCTATATTGTTACGCAAACATATTCATAAACAAAGGTTCAGGTCTAGAACATTATCATTTCTTTGTTTTCTTTAAGTTGAGACAGTCCTCAATTTAGAGGTACTGGAAGCAAAGTAGAGAAGGCTGGGGATCCTGAATTCCATCCAGTCTTGATTGGTGGATGGAGTAAACTCAGGTTTTTAAATGAAAGTACTCACCACAGCATTTTGATTTATAGATAAAAATCCATTATTCTTGCTATTTCTTATAAGCTACCTATACTATTTATTTTCTTGAGTAATCTCAGTAAAATTATCTAGAAAAACAGAAATTCTATAAACTGTTAGGCAATTTTCCTCAGAATAACAAGTGTCTACTCAAATTGTTTTATTAATAAGTTTTAATGGGGTTCTAAAATTCAAAGTATATGTTATTTAGCTTAAGTCTTTCATTGTTATTCTGCTTTTGTTTTCTGTTTTGAAGAGTAGATATTGATGTCAGCTTTGTGCCCAAATATTCAGTAACTTAGTTGAATGTAATTATTGGTCCCAGGTTTCTGAATTTAACAGGTTATTACTGCTTTGTATAAGAACTCTTCTCCATTATTTTATTTTCAAATTCCAGAGTGTTATAGATTTTGTAAACAATTTGGCCATTTGAGTGAATAATCTGGCCACTTGAGTTTTTCCAATGTTTTTTTAGGGGAGAGATTTTTTTCTAAATGGAAATAAATTAAATGTGATTGAGACTTCTAGACAGCTGAAAAATATCAGAATGCTTATGTAATGTTAAACAACTTTGTCTTAGTCAATATATCTACATCTCAGTAGTCTGAAAATGAGCCGCCTTGTGTTATGGACTTCACTAGCTTTCCTATCTCCTGAGGTTTCTTGTTGAAAGAAAAATAGTGTGAACAACACTTTTGGCTTTAGAAAACTGCCTTAACTGTCATTGTCTTGGATTTAAGTTGTGTGCTCATAGTAATGGAAAACAATTTTCCTATATTTATATTTTTATATTGAGAGCAAATAAATCATTACTACATATGAGCTAGTGTTTATAAAAAGAGTAGCATCTGAGATTTAAATATTTATTATCTAAGTAGTGTCATTCCTTCCTAAAAAGCAATATACTTTTGCTTTAGATTTGTTGACAATTTTATTCTTAATTTTAAGTACTAACATCCATGTTTTTTAAAGAATCTTGTTGCAACATTGCTTATGCACAGAATGTTATTTCAGAGTTATAGTAAATAATGCATCTCTGCTTGCTCTTCTGCAGATTTCCCTTTCTAGGCTCTTTTATAACCTAGGCTCTTTTATAACATTGACCCTTTCTGATGAGAATCAGATGTAGATTTGAAGGTCAAGGTCCATACAACTTGCTGTATATTCACATGTTAGCTTACAAATCTTCAGAGCTTTAGAGTTTTTTCATGCATTTTTTTCCTCAGCATTTAAAGATGAATAGAAGTATTATCGACTTGAAACAACTTCTACTCTTGCCTGTTAGACTGTTTTGAGACAATGTTTCAGTCTTTATAAATATAAAAATATATATTCTTGGCAATTGTTAGTAGAACTATTCAGTAGTGCCTGTCAGGTGATACTGCTGATTAGCTGAAGAGGTACATCAGACCACAGCTGGAAAATTCCAATGATGGAAGCAAATGTCAGGATGTGAAGAGTTGGCTGAACACTGTTTATCTTTTCAGGATGGAATGTATTTAATAGCTGAGTAAAAAAAGCCCATAAATGTAACTTTGGGAGTGTTTGATGTAAATGTTTGTATTAAATTTTCTTTGTGATGTAGTTGTGCTTTGTGCTCTGCCCATATGTTTTTGATGCTTCAGCAGCTTAATGGAGAGTGGTATCTACAAACATGCTCATAAATATATGATAAATATGGTTTGCAATATACAAAAACCACTATTTTAAGTGTTGCCCTAAGTATTTCTTGTAAATATTTGAGCAGTTGCTTCAAATGGGTTTTACAAGATCTTATAACAGAACAACTAACTTAGATATTAGGGCATATTTGTTCATTCTTACATATGTTTCTGTACTTTATGAAATAATCTATATTGCTTCCTATGTGGTTTGTGCTTTACACTTTTTACGCTTTTCTTCCAGATAAGTGAGCAGCTCTTTACAAAAGGGAATTAACTGCTTTGTTTTAAACAAGTCAGTAACAGCGTACAAATAACAGATGTGTAAAACAGGGTTAAATTGCTTGCTCACTGTTGTATCAGGATTCTGTGGCAGAAGTGGAGGGAAAACTAAAGGAGTCTTGTCATTCAATTCCATCCATGTCATGTGAGCATAAATACTGAATATGTGTAATGTTAAATACTAAAAAATTGGATTACCAACAAAAATAATTGAAAAATATTTCAATCCCCCAGCAGCCACGAATAAAGCAAATATGTGATGTCTTTTATTTCATTTTAAATACAGTAATGTTACAATATTAGAGAAAATAATATTTTTATGGAAAATACTCTTAATTACATGAAGCTACAACACAAAGAAGCAAAAGCGGTCTAGAAATGCAGTAGTTTGACAAGAATGAAAAGCAATGTGAAAGTGTAAAGTATTAGTACAGCTTGAGGAGCAGTGCATTTACTTAATTCAGCAGAAGTAGTATTTGTGCCAGCACTTCATTGCCAGGATTGGGGCCAGAGGTAATCTTATTTTCTGTGCAGTGTCAGATTTCCATATGGATGATTTTTGTGTGTAATCCCTGTGCATTGCTTATTAAGAAACTATGGTGGAAAAATCTGCTCTGTACAGAATCTAAACTTTCCTTGATGGAGTGGGATGGTGGACTGGACTTTATATAAAGGTCCCAAAGTTAGTTGACAACCTTGCTTCTCCCCGTCTTCACTGTAGTTTGTTTCAGGCATGACAATGTAAATATCTTGTGCTATTTGTTTCAGTGCCTCCATAAGTGTGTGTATATATAAAAAAGTATATACATGGAATGTGTATGTGTATATACTCACATGTATGTGATGTATGAAAATATATGAAATAAAAATATGTACTTTTATATACATTATTTGGTATCTTGAGAAATCTTTGTTGTTATATTAAAGTGGATAAGATGATATTTTAAGGTCACGCATGAATGATCAAACATGATGCTGCTGTCTACAATACATGTCCATTTTTGGACTCCTCCTTTGAGTTAGGATTGGGTTTCTCAATGTTTTAAAAACTCTTGTTGGTTGCTACAATTGTGTGTAATTCAGGCTTTGAATGCCAATTGTGTGTACACTTTCTGAATAAATACGTAACCAATTTTAAAAAGGCAGTATTTATCACCCTAATTTAAATTTTTTTCTGCTTCTAATATGAACATCAATAGAATATTTTCTGTAAACTATCCCTAGTACTTTGTACAGAACAACAGTGGCTTTAACCTAGATTCTTATTAACTGTATTAATTCAACGAAACTGGCCCTCTTGTTTGTAACTTAACTGACAAGAGTCTTATGATTTAGTATGTAGATATTCAGAATTGTTTCTCAAAGCTATAAGCGTTTTTTAAATTTAGGTTCTTATGTTTGAGAACTTGTTTTTAAGTAGAATTCTCGCCGTATCTGAAGGTACAGTTACCACCCTTCAGCATAATCTCTGTCCTTAGTTCACTGATTGAGACAGGATGTTGAATTCTGTTTGATTATTTCTCCAAATACTTATTCCAAGAACATCATTTCCCTTAAACACTTATATGCTAATCATAAGGTAAGGGAAGCATGCCGATTATACATTTTAAAGACCACTTAATGCTTGGATATTCTATGCATGAGACCTGAAAAACTGGTCTTTGTTTTATTTTTTAAAAAACGTAATTTTTAAAATGTATTACTGTATTTCGCCTCAGTTATACTTAGAATGTATTAAAAAAAGAGTATCTCTCCCCAAATGTATCCATTCTAGTAGGCAGGAAAAACTATGTGTTGGTGCTAATCATGGTTTGTTTTTTTGGTCTTTTTCTAATTACAGTACAGTAAGTGGAAGAGAAATACTATTAAATTCCAGGGAACAAAGATGAATGAGGTAATGATACTTTTATTTAGATTCTATATAAATGTACTTTGAGGCACACATTTATCATAGACTGTGATTACTTAACGAAGAAGAAAAAAGAATGGAGAAGGCATTCCCTTTCACCGACAGGTATTAAAGAAACTGTAGTATATTAAATCTTTTAATATAGACTCTATGGTTTATCAATGTAACTTTGTTTCTAATGTTTTCTACAACAGTACATGTAATTTAATTAAAAAAAGTGTCCAGATCTGTATCCTGCTAAACAGGAAGGAGGACGTAAAAGCCTTTCCTCCTTAAACAAAATGGCAATCCTGCTTCCTTACTTATAGAAGGTGGTAACAAATGACCTTAAATCAGGTATAGGTTGTGGACAGACATAGTCCTTCAGGAGCAAGGCCCCAAACCTCTCTTCTGCTGCTGGTCTCTGCTAAGAGAAAATACTCCTTTGTAAAGTCGTGGTTTGGGGTTTGTGGGGGTTTTTTTCCACCTCACATACTGTTAGCTTATAGACTACATAATTAGAATTTTGGTGTGTTTCCTCTAAGGTATCTTGCTCTGCAAAAGATGAAATTTGGTTATGCATAAATACTATTCACCAAATTGCACCTATGAAAGAATAACCTACTGACTACTGCTGTTATTTCTCTTTTTGCTCAAATATTCATAACTTTCATACCAAGGTTGCCACTGCAACTGTTCTTTACTTTGCAAGGGCAGGGAGAAAAAAATTCCCAAACAAGTAATATCTGTGTTTCTAGGGCATATCCTATACAATGTGTCTTTGAAAAATATTTACATTAGCTGTGTTCAAGATGTTCCTTAATATATTGTCCAGTCTGGAGGTAAGTATTCATTATCACACTTTCTGAACTTGAAATAGAGGTGCAGTGCTACCTGTTTTGATCAATAGAATGCCCCAGAGGTCAGTTAGCACTTTGCCTCCACTGCTACACAAATTATTTTAGGCTGGTTTTGACCCGCTTCCGTTCACAGTTAAAAATGTCAGGGATGTTTTTGTTCTTAAGGAGAATTTTTCTGGTTTATAAGCTTTCTAGAGTGAACCTTTAAAAGTTAATGTGAACTTGAGTTTTGGCAAACACTTTCAAGGGAGTTCCAAAATGACAGGCAAAAACCAACATTTAAAAATATTCTACATTCCTCAATGAGGGTGTTCATGTACATTGTCAGTTTATGTACTGTACTGGGTGAGTTTTTTACTTAAGTTAAGTCATTGCTTTTTTCCCCACCACTTTTAGCTTTTAATGTTCTTAGAAGCAGTTTCACCATATCCTGGAGTTGAAAGGGCACAGTGATGGGAAAATGAGGAGGAAGTGATAAACGTGTATACTGTGGGATTAGCGTTAGTCTCACAATTACGGAAGTTCTAATACTTGTAACACTCTGTTTCCTTCCTTAAAGCTTATACACCTTTGCAAATGACTCAAAGTGTCCTAGCAGGATACATGTGTTGGTCAAGTTTAGGGTAAGAATTATGTAGTGTCTGGTGCGTGGCATTGGTGTGCTTTTGGCAATAGAGTGGCTCTTCTAAGAGGGAAGATCAGCGCGGTCCAGGTTTCTTCACCTTTTGAAGGTTTCCTTATGGTATCACGTTAAGATTGACTTTTGGTTTTTAAACTTTGTCATTGTTTTACCTATGACAAAAGAAATAAAAGATAATTTAGAAAGGGGTTAGCTCACTTTCTGTTTCAGCCATGTGCTTAAATAATCATGACTCTTGTTACTTGCTTTAATGTATAAGTTTGTGTTCTAAACAAACATCTGGTACATACTAATGGAGTTTAGGGGACAGATTCCCATTTCTTTCTGTATTTTTAATTTAGTCACTGTTAGTTTCAGTAGCTGGTCATAATGTAAAGATGGTGAAATAGGGATTTGTTTAGAAAAGCAGTTTAATGGAAGTTATACCAGATTACAGCACTGTATGTGTCTCTTGCAATTTACACCATGCAAAATTTAGCTGGTTTTTTGATACAAAAATATTAAATGCTTAAGATTGCCTCTTTTTTTTTTTTTTCCAGAAACAGACCATGATTCTCAGGAGTACTTAAGTGTCTCCTGTTTTTTAAATATGTTCTGTGGAGCTGTTTTTGAAATTGTAACATATGCTATGCTACAAGGAATGTTAAAGAATCTTGCACTGCAGCATGTTTCCTTGTTTCTTGTCAAGAAAATGTTTTCATGTCATTGCAATAAGACAGTATAGAAACTGCAGGTTATAGCGTGGTCCCCTTGTTTAACAATCTACATTGATTATTAAGCTAAGCTTTTCTGTATATTTGAAAGGAAACAATTCTGTAAAATCGAATTAGAGGAATTTACTGAGAAATGAAGGCATATTTGTTGTACTGTCTCATTGCCTTTCAGTTCAGCTTCAGGTAATACTTCTATTTAAGTTAGTATTATGAGTTCAGATGCTGCTTGGATGCAAGAAGTTGGTATCTCTGGATTTCTATTAGACTTTCATTCTGGAGCCCATACTTTCCATGATGCAAATTTCGACTGATGGATTTGGTGGTATTTCATTGACTTGCATCAGTCAGAAACAGTCAGAGCATTATTTCGGGGTTTAACTCCAATTTGTTCTGTGTTAATCCTACATGTGTTCAATGTCTTGGATTTTGCCTACATGGCTTCTGATATGCACGCCCCTACCTAAAGTTTGCATAAACTGCTGAGCTTTAAGTGTTTGTAAGTTGCAGTTAGCATGTAGACTAACAATTTGAGATGTCTTAGGCGCATGATTTCTATATGGACTTCATTTTTAAGAAGTTTGAAATAATCCTCATGTTCTGTGTTTGATAGGAGTAATTCTCCCTTACATTTTGAAAGGATCTGTGCGTGTGTCAGTCAGGGAATATGAGCAAAAAATACAAGAAGCAATATGAATGTGAGTTCAGGAAGAAGGTGTATTTAGCATCTGTCCTCTCTAGCTCTTCCAACTATTTTCTGTGTGTGTTCATTAATGGAGAAAGTTGTGGTCTCCATGGCAACTCTTCTATTTTGCCCCTTCATTTCCTAATATGGAAAATGAATTTCCATGTGGAAAACTGAAACAGAAAAACAAAATATCCCCCTACCCTTTCATTTCCTCTTTGTTCTCCCTACCTATGCTCTTGCCTCCAAAATTCATGTATAATGGTTTGGTTAGGAAGAGATGTCTTGAAATACCTTCTCTCAGTGGTCCTCTGCTCAAGTTACTTATGCCTGAGGTGAAGTAGGTGGGTTTTTTGTGTGCCCTCGGTTTTAGGTGTCTTTTACCAGAGTGAAGGTCAGCTGTTCTGTAAGAGGCATCCTCTGAGCCTTGAAGGCTGGAGCCCTGAGAAACACTTCGCTTGACAAGCTTATTGTAAGTAGGAGGTAACAGGATGTCTGATTCCTGCTCCCTGGTACCTGAAACTTCTGGATTTGCACAAACCCAGTTTCAGCTAGGGTTAATGCATTTGTAGATAAGAAAGGATATAGTCTGGTTAAGTAATTCAGCAGTATGTACTAGATACATTTTTAAAGATTAATTTTTTTTTCAGGCCGAGTCCATCCTTGGTCACTGAAGGGAGGAAAATGTTAGGAAAAGTTATGAGTTGTTACCTCTTGTGCAATGTTAAGTAAAAGTTAATTGAGGTACAACAAATTGTTGTTTTAGTTAATCTATTAGTACAGCAATGTGAGATGAATGTATGTTGCAATATATCTGGGCACAGTGTTATGGTATCATTTTTCTAGCACCTTTTATCAATAGGGACGAAATGCCCTTCCTGTGTGCATAGTTTTTTAGAACCTAAACACCAACAATTCTAATAGCAGTAAAAATGGCACCTGTCATGGTTTAACCCCAGCTGGCAATAAGTACACATGGCTGCTCGCTTACTGCCCCCCCAGTGGGATGGGGGGAGAGAATCCAAGGGTAAAAGTGAGAACTTGTGGGTTGAGATTAAAGACAGTTTAACAGGTAAAGCAAATGGCATGTGCACAAGCAAAGCAAAGCAAAACAAGGAATTCATTCACCACTTCCCATTGGCAAACCTTAAAATTTTGCAGATTATCTTAGCATTTACTCTGCTGTGAGGAGTGATGGCACTTTCTGTATTACCTTAAATATTTAAGCATTCTTGGATCTAAATGAGACCCAGAAAGATAGAATTATCACTTCCGAGTCAAGTTATGTGGCTGTCCTGGAGGGCAAATACACAACGTAGAAAGAATATTAGGGTCATACTGTCTTCATTATTAACTTTAGGTCTTAGTGGAGTATTGGCTGATTGTTTGCAAACTGAAATACAAGGAAAATGGTTACCAGTTTCTCCATGACAGTATCATCGGAAAATAGATTTGTATATTTTCTACCAAGTCATGTCTTTTCACCATTCACTTAAACTAAAGCTTATTGCTCACTCACATACTATAAACAGTTTATGCTTAGAAGTGTATAGAATACAGAAAATGTGATTGTTAGAACATTTTGAAGATGTTTCGTGCATTAAAGTAGCCTGAATAAGTATTCTTAGCCAAACCGTGAACATCTTATTTGGGTTTTGCATAGACTTGAAGACTTATACCCTATTAAGTGATATTGTTTATTTTGTATATAAAATTTGAGTCTATTTGCTCTAATGTGTAAGTGTACTAAGAGTTTGTGTTTAGGTACTTGTAATTTACTTCACATAGGGTATATGTGTAGTAATTCTATCCTAAAATTTCATAGGGTCATGGATGGCCAGGGGCATTAAAAACCAAACACCCTAATAAACTAAGTCCCTCTGCTCCAAACCTAAAGGTTACACTTTGTGTAACAGTCAAGGCTTCAGATGAGAAGCACATGACCAAAGTGTATATGAATAAGTAATATAGATGTAGACTTTCTATCATGTACTCCTGCCAAGGAGTCTAAACACTTTATAAGAATCAAAGAAATAGTGAAGCAGGGTGCTGTGTTCTGTGGCTATTTCTGTATTGGGGCTCATCTAAAACTCTAGATGAAAATATAGTCTTCGGAAAAGCTCAATTTCTGGTTGTGTAGTGTTGAGGTTTTGATAGGAGTCAGTATTTGCTGTCTATATATCTTTGCAGGTAGACCTTTAGAAGTCCTGGTCAGTGCTTTGCCTGGGCGTTCAAATCAAAATGGATTATCTATCATGCATCTCATCCAGGTGAATTTAAGTTTTGAGAGTGAGAAATTGTGGTCAATAAGTGAACCCTAATCCTCCACTTGATACTGTAACACAGGTATGACATCATCCTATTTTTCCAGCAGACTGGTGGTGGGTGGTTTTGGTTCCATCATCGCTTTCCCTGACAGCACAGAGTCTTCCCTAAGGAATAATGAATTTTGACCCAGTACTTTGTAAACCTTATTTCTGCAAAGCTAGAACACACTTTATATCTGGCCTTTGAAATATAGTGCACGTGTGCATGGCTGACTTCTGTGCACTGATTTTTCTGGAATTGGCATTTTTAGTTGCACATTTGTGCATTTTTCTCCTGCTGCAGTTCCCAGAGAACTTAATGGGCCCTTACTGGCTAAAATAGCTGCAGGTTTTTGGAAGCATCTGTTGTAAGATGATAATCTTGTAATCTTAGGAAATGCCAGAGTCTGCAGTTTCAGACAGTGTACAAAATGTTATACAGGACTAGCAATCCAACACTACTACACCTTGTAAACCATACATACTGATAGCAGGGGTAGAGGGGGGGATATAAGATTAGGGAGGATCTCTCTGTAGCCCACTCACTTATTTGAATTTTGTAGAATATCTGGATTTAAATACAAGTACTGTAGAAGTAAACGTAAATGACAGTAATGTGTCTCTGCATAGTACTTTCCACCCATCAGGATCCCCAGGCATTTCATGGTGATTCACACAACACTAGACTCTTTCATTCTCATTGGAAAAACAGCAATTATGCATAGCTGACTTGGTTCTGAATAGGATTAGGATATAGTGTAACCTGATCTGATGTTCTGAATTCTCCTAAATTGCCTTGGTTCAATTTACACTTGATTTCTATATTGTAGCAATAGGAACATTGTTTCTTAACTCAGACTCTGGAGATGACTTTTTTAATGTAGTAGATTTCTATCAGTCCAAGTTCTTGTGAAGAAAGTTTCATCAGTATGCAAGTGTGATAAGCTAGTATATATTCATGTATGTTTTCTTCCTATACAGGAAAGTGAAACACACAACTTGCTTGTTATTGTTTTAAGTGACAGTGACCTCTAGCTTTGTGTAGGCTTATACCTAATATAGGTCCAAATGTAGTTAAAGTAGCATAACTTTAAAGCCTAGATAAGGAAGGACAGCATCCTTCGTCTTGAGAGCATGGGCCATCTGCTTGAGCCTAGGTTTTCTTCAGCCTTCCTCTAGCATACCTAAATCATCCTCCCTGTGCTCCAAAGGAAATGATGATGCTCAACTGAACTCATGTTCATTTCTCTTCCCCTTCCGACTTCCTTTTTCATATGGAAGATTAGCCTTATGAAAACCCTCTAGAGCTTGACGTCCCAGTCTGTGCGTATGCAAGTAGTATTTACTTTCTGTAAGTGAATTCTGTGTTCTTGTTGAGGTAATGTGCATCTCTCTTCCTAAGAATCCACACAAGCCCCAAAGGAACCATACAGTGGATTGAACAAGGGTTTTCGAAGAACGTGCTTTAAATAATTTTGCAGAGAACTGTTTTTCAGTATTGTCCCATCACAAGTACTTTATCTTGACAGATGCTCTGCCTTGTAAAGATTACAACCCCTGCCTTTGAAAGATCCCATCAAACATTATGGCTGTGTGGTTGTTTTTTTTCCATGAAGCTTTTTTTGCATGCTTAGGTGCACATGACCCTTTCTAACCTCAGATTTATGAGCTAGGTGAAGCCACAGCTGACCTGATTGAGTATCCTGCTTCGAGTGGGAGGTTGGACTGTATGAGCTGCAGTGGTGTCTTCCAACCAGAGCTTCTAAACTGAATCCCCAAGCAGCTTTCTCTTTATATAGCAATGTACCATTATCTTCCAATGCCCTAGAGGCAATTTGTTTCTTTTAGTAAAAACTGTGGTACCTGGAGTTCTGCCTCTGAATGTCCTAGAAGTAAGTGTTCACAAAGGTGACTTTGGATATTTAAAATGTAATCAGGGACTCAAGGGAAAGAAATAGTGGTGACATACTGGCTTTGCAAAACAGATAAGCCTGACTGCCTAGAACAAAGATGCTTTAGAGAAGTTGCAAGACACCTCTCAATGAACACATCTGTAACAGCCTCTCAGAGCAGCCCAATTCCCAGTTGATGGCTCTGTGCTTGCATTTCATAATTTTACTTTGCCCTCTCCTTAGAGGGGGGTGTTGGAAGATGAATATGGTAGATGTTCTTCTGTACAATGTGCTTAGTTTGTTACTGTTTTTTTGGAAACCTCAAGATTTTAGTTTTTGCTTCTGCCTTCAGGGCCTAACTAATTTGAAATCTCACTTTTAAAAGTTTAGCGGTACCCACCATTAGTTCTTATCATGGTAACTTCTGGGAGTGCTCTGTTTTTGCACTGATTGTACCCAGGTTATTAAACTTGTCTAGTATGCTGTCAGAGTTGGCCTTGCTTCTTGATGGCTATAACCGTGAATGGTTCCAAAGAGAAATATTTCCTTAATGTCCTGAAACATGAGTTCTTGGAAATTTGCCCCTCTGTTATATATGCCTTGTTTTTTCTATGGTAGTTTGAGTAATTTGTACTACTCCTTTATTAGTCTTTTTATTCCTCTTGCCACTTTTTTTTTTGCTGAACAAGCAGTCAGCATCTCCACTAAATTCTGTAGTTGTAGGACATGGTTGCTTCAGACAATGTGGATTCTGTTGTGTGCCCTCTTCTCTTCACGGGCTGCACAGGTGAAGGTAACTGAGCTGTGCCCAGCAGGCTGAACGTGAGTGTTCGTGTGAGCAGATGAACAGGCTGTGCAGGGTCCCAGGACGTCTGTAGCGTGGCCTAGACCTGCGGCTGCTACTGCTGACGGCATTTCTGCTGGGAAGAGGGCAATTGGTTATGCCAACCAAACTTCAAAAAACATGTGATGAAAATGGAAAGATTTTTTCACAGTTCGTGTTTAAAATATTTTTAGACACAGAAGTGTGTATGTATGTATGTAACCCAACCGCTGAAATCCCAGGAATGCCCAGCAGATGGCAGTTTGATCAAATGTGTGTTTATTGGATTTACATGGGACTCTAAAAAGCTTTAAACTCTTTATCCCAAATTCAATAAAACTCTGCTCATCAAATCATATGCTTACAGTTCTTCCAGTACATTGAAATGGCATTAAACTGGGCGTCTAGCTTCCTATAGTGTTTGATTATATAAGAGCTGGTCTTTGGAGTCTGACTTAAACCGGTTAAAACTAGGCTGAAACTTTACTGGTCCTTTGCAGTGAACTTAGAGAGTCTAAAATCACTTAAAAAAACCTCTAAAGACTAAATCGCACAGTTTTTGTCATGTTGTCTTATACTCGGTATTTGTGAACGATGTTTTTTAGTACACAAGCCCCATCTGTATCTGGCATAGCTAAGAAACTGTGTGAGGAGGTTCATTCTTGCACATATGCAGATAGCTGCGTGTTTGTACATGTGAGGAAAGTACAAATGATAGTATTAAAGCAGCAAATTGGCCCATGTATATACCTCTCTAGTATAAACTTGAAAAGAACTATTTTGATATCTTTCTACTATAGTTGAACAGAAGTGGGTGTGGTGTGCACATGTTCAAATAAAAATTTCAACTGCAACATGTAGTTAACTATTGTACTGGAACTCTGCACGTAATGAGTTGTACGGCTCTGTTCTTGTTCTAATACTGCTTTTCTGTCCATTTCACTTAAAAAAGAAACAAATACTGCTTGCTGTCGTGCTCTTGTCAGCTGTTACACGTATGTGTCTGCGTACACATAAACCTCACAGAATGGTTCTTACTCTATGGTCACCTAGTAGACACAGTTCTACAGTACTGTGTGTGATCCTAATAGTAGTTACTGAGGACACGTAGAGGAAAATTACATAAAAACTTAATGAGCAGGGAAGCTGTGTAACTTTACTGCAATGTAATGCATAGTAGTTTTTGCAAAAGCAATACAGGGTAATCAGTGTAGTAGGCAAAGACCATAAAAGAAGCTGCTTTTTTCTGAATGCTTCCTTACTAACTATAGCTTTAGAATAAATCAAAGCTGTTAATGTGCTCACCTAAATAATTGGATTTTATTTTGGTCAAACTGTTTCTCATTCTTGGCAACATCTGTTTTCATGTGGGAACATTTCAAATTCTGCAAGTTTTTCTTGTTTATCTGCAACTGTCTATCAAGCTTAATTTACTAAGGCCTTGAAGATCGTGGCTTCTTTTGGTCTGTTTTCTTGGGTTCTGTAACTCGTTTCTGATAAACACTTAATTTAAATATTAATTGTAAATGAAATATTTATTTAAAATACTTTAGTTACTTAAATGAAGAAGGCGCGGGGGACCTCTGAAACAGAAACATAAGTTGCACCTCTTCTTCATCTGAATGAGGAAATGTCACACTTTGTAGTGGCTGTGGTCTTCACCCGCAGTCCTACCTTGTGCCTGGATTGGAAACATTCAAACACTGGTTGGACAAACAAGTATTCTAATAGTTATCACCAAAGAGAACAGTAATATAGACTGGATGGGGATTTTATTCTCTGTCTTGTTTATATTGCTATTCCCTAAGTATGATTACTGTCCAGGCCAGCAATTACTCTTTGCATGTCTACTGGATCTTCTAGGACATGACGAGGGAAACCCAGCCCTCAGTTATGTGGTTGACTTCTGCTGTGCTAGGCTACTAAAATAAATGTACTTGGAGAAAACCATACAGTTTTTTTATTACCTAATTTAATAGTTCCTGATTAAATGCAAAGAAGACTTGAAGGGGATATCTAATGCTTTATTTTCTAGTTGGATTTCCCCTATCAATAGGAACACTTCTAAATGCTGCTATTTTGATGGTAGTTCTTCAGTTTGTACGAGACACTCAAAATGGTCTTAAAGTGAACGTACCTTATTGTATTAACAAATTCCTGGAGTGAATCAATATTGTCTGCTCTGTTACAGTTAGGTTCTTTCATTTTGGCACAAGAGATTGTTGATACCTATTATGGACGTCTCGGACTCCTGCACAGTCTATGCCTCGTGTTTTCTGTTAGCCCCTGCTTAGTTTCCGGGGGTGTGAAGGGAAGGGTTTCATCACTGGAATACACACCAGCAAAAGTAATATGATCAGACTCAAGCTTTGACACAATGAGGTAATCTGTAATATGCTAACGTTTCAGTATCATGTTAGTCTTGCATTAGACTAATATGACACTAATACAAAATGACAGGACACAAGACTAATACAATAAGACTTTCAATATATTACTTTAGGGCTGCCATATCTGTCCTTTTTCATTCACCCTGAGCCCTGCTAAATGCAGAATGGGAGCTGCATCTAGAGCATAGCTGGGGAACAGCCCATTTTGGGAAGAAGGCCTTTCAAAGATTGTGTAACAACCTAGATAGAAAATAGTCTTACAAACGCTTGTCCCCTTATATACTAAGATGATGGCCATTTTCCAAAAGGATACAAAGCAGCAAGGAACTGTAATAATTTATTTGAAACTGGTGTCTGCAATGATGATTGAAACAGGATTCTCTCTCCATTTTAAATGATGACAAAATACAATTTCAGTAGAAGGGGACCAGGATGCTATCTTGTGTCTGGAGGACTTACTCATGAAGGATTGGTTCTCAATAATGAAGGTGTCTTTGTGGCTTTTTTTTGACCAATTCTTTCAAACTTCCTAAATTCCAAAATGGAAAGACGAAGAAGTAGCACTGTACTTTGAAGTGTACACAGCTTCTGATTTTTGATAGTGCCTACACTTGTTATGGTGAACAAGATAATGCTTTTTCCAAATCTCCATGCCCTCTGTTAAGTGTCCTGCAGAACTGCAGTTCTGTATGGTTTTACATTTACAATGGATTACCTTAAGAAGCATTTGCTGATGCATGTTACTGACTTTACTGCTCTTCCCTGTGTTCTTATTATTAGAATGTAACATATTATTTTAGAAACTTAAATTCCAGACTAGGGAGTAGTAGTCACGTTCAGCTAGTTATGTATGTGTATGTCTGAGTAACTAAATAATGAGCTGAAGTGGACTTCAAAAAGACATTTAAAAAAGGGCTGTGTCAAGTTAAATAGGTCTAAAGATCTGTAGGGATTTTGGATATGATCTGGGAGTAACACAAGAAGAACGTCAGTGCAGGTCGTAAAGAGGCATACAAGTTTAAAACTGAAAGGCTAGGTTTTTCTTTCTTTGGGTGTTGCTTTTGCGGTCAGTAGAAAGTGAATGAAAAGTTTCCTGAAAGATTGTTAGCTTTCTTGATGAACTCCACTCCAATCTCTTACCAAGCACGTAATGCTAAAAGATGTTCCTGGGTGTCTTTTCAAATTAAACCAACCCTGAGCAAAACTGAGTGGCCAAATGGAACCATGGGACATCCCCATGTTATTAAGTCTCCTTGAAGTCTATTTGAACAGTCTTGAATATCCATCTTCCTTGCTTCCCGTGGGTGACTTCCTATATTGTTTACTAGCTAAGACAGCTTTATCGTTTATCAGGTTGCTGTGACCCTTTGCTCAAAGTTTAGGTAAAAGGAGCATGGTGGCAGAATCTGAGTGTAGTGGTAATGCAAAACCAACTTTTCTCCTCTAAAGTAATAAGAGAAAAATATTTAGTGTATGTACATGCGTTAAAATAAGCAAGTTCAAGTAATACTTGTATTTTTTCATATTTATCATTTTCATTATGTAGCAGACTGATAGCATTCGGCAATAGAATAAGCCAGTATCCTGTTGTGAAAGGTGCACTGTCAGGACTAACAAACCATGCGAAGGCTGCACTTGTGAGTGGAAAAGGGGGGGGATGTGAGGGGGGCAGCAGTTAAGTCTTAGATGGTCTTAAACCATGAGGAAAACAGCACATTAGGGAAGTGAACGAGATTCTTCAATGTTAAGCAGGGCTATGGAAAACAGTACCTGGCTAATACTGCCATTCTAGATGGCATTACTGAACTAAATGGGGAAGCTGGTGTCCAGTTCTGATGTGTTAAAACTCTAAAAAGGATATTGATGAATTGGACAAAGTTCAGGAAGTGCTAAGAATAGCTGGAAAATGTCTTTTACATGAACTTCTATCTCTTACCTGTTTCTTATCCAAAAGAAACTCCTGCATTGCTTTGCAACAGATAAGACTACAAGTCAAAATTCCATTCAAGAACTTCCTTTCTGCTCTCCCAAATTCCTCTTGTTGCTCTCTAGTGTGTGTCTAAACAATTGCTGTGGTCAGATACAGAGCATAAAGTAGAAAACAGGTGGTTAGAAGCATATGTAAATATAAAGTCTGTATATGTTTACAGTTTCCCCATATTACTTAAAGGTTAGCGAGTTCATTGTGTTTCTTTCTCTTACTCAATGTGTTTTTGTTGAATATTCAGTATAATGATCAGATCATAACAATATGATACTGTTGTGGGTTGGAACTCAGGTTTTGTAATTGAGACCAGAATATCCTCAGTGTATGGAGGTCATAGGCACAGTTTATGGTACTGCATTTGTAAGTACAATTTGGAAATTAAGTAGTGATGGCTTGCTTTCCTCTGTCTGGTTTTAATCAAACCCACAGTGTTATGTTAATGTATTTCTCACTTCTTAGGGCTGAGAGTGAAATAAAATGTGGATTTTGATACTGTACTGCTGCTAAGTAGCTCCTTACTGTAGCTTGAACTGCATTGCATGTGCTAAATTGTTCGAGAGCTCATCAGCTTGGAGAGCTTATTTGGAATCTTGCCATGCTTAGTGTACTGGACAGTTCAAGCTCACCAAGCTCAAGATTTAGGACAGATGTTTTTCTAAGCTACTGTTAAGATTTGAAATGATAGACTCTGCAGCCTCCCAGGCAATCTCTTCCAGCCTTTACTAATAGAAGGGGTTTTGTTTGCGTTTCAGCTGAAGCTTTCTCATTGTAATTTAACCCTTTTACTAGTCCTGTTCACGATGGGCATGGAGAACAGATTATTTTCTTCTTGTATAGCAGTAGGGGGTTATAAATGTGTCCCTTTCCATACAGAAACTTCAGGTGAGAGTTGGGAACCCTGCAGTCCTATTCTTGTGCCACTGCCTGTGTGAAACTACAGGGAAGTATCTTTAAGCTGTTCTCATCAATATGTAAACTATGATTCCCTTCTCAGCATGAAGATATCATGAGACAGTGTGTGAAAATTAACGTGCATTATCACTGCTAGCATTTAACAGAGGGCTCCCCATTGTTATTCTTAGCCTGACAACCCTGCTCAGGGATGGGAAGACTGGAGAATGGAGATGAAGCGGTTTTCTAATCTTCCCGGTTAAGTAATTTGTCAGCAATGAGTAACATTGCAAAAAGTATTTTGAGCCAGATATTAGAATACCTTTGCTGAGACTTGATTTAAAACCAGCAGAAGTAGAAATCTTTATTTTTATTCCACAAAGAATACATTGGATAATAGTGATAGCATAGGCTTGTAGCTACTTTGTATAGTATGCAATAGGATAGAGAAAGTTGTAAACCTCATAAAGGAAGCTGTTCCGAAGCAGCAATCATTAGTTTTTACAAGATGTCACGATGTTCTTGAAGTTCTCTAGCAGTCACTCAGTCATTCTGCAATTATTGCCAAGCTGGGCTGTCTTCAGAGATACTACTATTTTCACATATATACAAAATAGAAAAGGTATATATGTATTTCTTGCGTGTGTGTTCTCTAGAGTTTCCCCATCAGAGGCATATTCTGTACCCTGTGTCCTCGTAAGAACAGGACTGAGGCAATTTCCAGGAAAGCCAAGAATAGAGTCGGGATCAGAAATGAATCTGATCAATAGGGAGTAACAATCCGGCGATGGTAATCATTAAGCAAGAGGTTGGTATGAGAGTTATGACTGGAGGAAAGGGGAAAAGAGCCGGTGCATTACTAAAGAACAGTGTGCAAGTTTTTGTGTTTTAATGCTGATTTGTGCAGGATGTGACCTAAATGATTAACTCATTGTTAGACCACGTCATGTGGGGCAGTTGGCTCTGCACAGGCTTCCCGTGTTTAAGCTGCCTTTGCTAAAGTTGGAGGAGCAAGTTTCATTAAAGTAGTATACAGAAGAAAAAGGGATCCAGCATTTCTTTCCAGAGGGGCCCACCTCTGATGCACAGAGGTGGATCTTTCCCAAGAAAGACTTCCTGCAGAGATATAGCAGATCTAAATTTTAATTAAATTCTCCATGTTATACAACTCCAGTGATTTTTTTTTTTAAAGAGCTTTTATATAAGGCTTTCCAGGTATGCCTCTTTCTTCTTGCATACTTTCTGTCCTTCTCAGCTTTCAATTTCACAAACAGCAAAGAACAGAATGTGAATAAGCTCTGGAGGTCACAAGTTCTAAAAATTAAGCAGTATTTGAAGGAACAAAGCTTCCTGTCTATATAATCAAAGTGTTTATATAGTAGTATGTAGCAGATAGCTGTTGATCTAGAAGGGTATGGTTTCTAAGTTCCTTCACTGTAAGTGTAAATATGAGCTTATCTGTAGTTAAATTCAAAGTGGATTCTGTTGTGAAATGTGAGAACTAAAGCTAATAAAGGGTGAACAGATCAGGATTTGGATTGGATTTTACTATCCATCTGTATCTGCAAGTAACTAGACTTGGACTGCTTATTGGAAAAAGAGACACAGTATCTGATTCTAGCGTAATATGTTCACCATTAAAAATCACAAAACACGCGACCAAAGTGATGTTAGTATCACTGAAATGAAATTAATAAAGTATTCAAGTCAAGTAAACTCATGTATATTGATGTAAACAATCAAATTGATCTAATCACCAGGGTAACAAAGAAAAAGCTGTGGAGCTTATGAAGTATGAGAATGGATCTACAGAGGTGTGTGTTCTTTTAGTAAGTTACAAATAACTGTGCAGAAAATAGCAAAATTACTTAGTCTATTAATTTGCCTGGTGTTTTAATTAAAAAAAAAATCAATGTTTCATGTCCAGAAAAATGAACCCTTTTAGAATGAATACTTAACCTCCTCCTCAGATCTAGTCTTCTGAATAGTGATTGTCTCCTGTCAGTATTCTACTTCCAACTTTAATTGCCATAAACAAAAATATAACACAGCCTTGGTGCTGGCATGGTGTATGATAATTTCAAATATTGAGTTTGATGTGGAGTTTAAAAGTGTGGGAATATGGACCTTATCTTTCACGTGCTTTTGTCGTACAGGCTTCTATAGCACATACACAATTACACTTTTCACCTGTTAAACTACTACAAAGCCCACTCCTCTCCAAGCCTAGTGCTTTTTAGAAGTATATAAGACAACAAGAGACTAAAAGCTTATCTTCTCCAGTCTTTTCATCCTTCTAGACTGGGAGCTGCAAAGCTGGATTGTGTCAAACAAACTTTAAGATAGTTGATGTTTCCAGCAATCCCAGTCGCTCATCTTCTGTCCATCAGGTGAAAAGTTTATCAGACAAATTACCTTCTGCTTTGATGCAGAGCTATAAAGTGAACATTTGTGTTCTGGGATGTTCATCTTGATGGCACTATCAAATTAAACGAATATTTAAAATAAAAAATTCTGTATACCTTAGGACTTCTGCCCTCCCAGTTCTTGTATTTATCCTCTGGTTTAGCGTTGGACTGGAGTTTTAATGGCTTCAAAATGGAGAGCTTCTGAAAGCCTATCACAGAGGAGAGAAAGAAGGATCCTTAGAACTGGCTTCTATTTACATGCTGTAAAAATACTTGCTGTGTCAAGAAGTTTCTTCTACTTGTCATTTCTTTTTGCTTCTGTGTATATATTTTTTTTAATTGTCTTGCCACTTTTCATCCGGACCTTCTAGCTTTGATATCTTTGAAAACTCAATTGTATTTGATGCAAAGGTATGCAACTTAAGATATTTAAAAGTTGTTATGGTCACCCTGTATTCTATGCTCGGAAAGAAAGGGGTTAGGGATACAGAGTACTGAGTGGCTGTTAGTCGCTGGTACAAAATAGATGATGTGCTTGATTGACAGTAGGTTTCAGTAACTGCTTCCCCCCTATGGACCCTGCCAGTTTAAAATTATTAAAACAAAGTCAGTGTTGGCTGGTGACCATTACTAGTACTTGTTGATCTGTGTATTTGATTGCTATTTAGGTAAAGTAGCATTTTATTTGCAAGGACACAAAAGGCTTCTAACTTGCCAATTAATTTATACCTTTGTGGAGTGTGTTTGTATGTATGTTTACTCGATTAGTGTAACACTGTTGACAGTTAATGATGATGTTCCTAAACCTATTCATTTCTTTGCTTTTAAGTAGACACTTGTTAAAGGATGTGCTAGTTTAGCGTGGTGTAACTCAGCAACTCAAATAATTTTTGAAATGTGTTTACCTATAGAACTTTATGCCTGCATGACACATACAAAAAAAAATTAGGAGAGAAAGATCTGTGATCTCACATTTTTCATAATTAAATAGTTTCTTTTCCTGTAAAGCAAACTGGTTTTCTTGCTAGTACAGTTGGAATTGTCTTCTGATGTGTCATCGATGTTTATCTGAAACGATGGCAGACTATCATGCTCAGCTATGTGAATTAACTCCCGTAATTCCAACAGAAGCCTCATGCCATCTCTAATTCCAGTGTGCAGGTCCTAATCAGGAAGCTTACACTTTCTTTTTACCCATTTGTCTCTTAGGTCCTGTATTTCACAGAGCAGGTCATAGGCTGTATTTTCAGAGGGTTCTGTGTAATATTGTGCAATTGAACAGAAGGTAAAATCTCAATATTTACAGTGAATCTTGCTGTGGGGAGTTGGTGTCTTATTTTTCTAGATGTCAGTAGACTTGGAAGTACTTGAAAACCTATTCTGCACTTTGCAAGCCTTCTAATATTGACTTCTGAGCTTTGTATGTGTAATTACTATTTTCAAATAACTAATATCTGCTTGCATTTCAGAAAGGTTGTTATGCTGGGGGGCGTGCAGTCTGCTTGTCACTTTGCTAGTTAGCATCATTAGAGAAATAATCTGATTGATTATGTTCTAGAAAGGTAATGTTTGTCTTGTTTCAGCTGCAGTGGTCTACGCAAAGAAATGAGGAAAGCTTGAAAAGAGAAATAATATTAATTAGGCTATCTGGTATAGGTAGAAAAAGCAAAACTGCTCTTGGGAATACAGAGCTTTTGCTGGGGCCTAGGGAAGGGTTGTTTCCAAAAACCTGTTTGCTTTTTCTAGCTGTACTAGTTTATGTAGTAATAACTATTGCTTCTCATTATGAATGAGGGGAAAAAAGAGCCTAACTAGTTTACAGTTCTATAAGTCTTCAGAGAAAATTGAGGCTACTTTCATGTTTAAAGTTAAGGAGGTGGCTGTATTTTTTCAGTATTAAGGCCTAAGGTTTCATCGTGCTGATGAATAACAAGGAATTTTGACATCTAAATCATTAGTAGATTTATTTTGGTTTATGATTAATAAACAGGCCAGGAAAAAATTGTATTTTGTCTGAAAAATAATAAAAACCCATGAATTAAAAAATGTTTGCTTTGCTGAGGTACTTGTTTTGTAGCCCAGAAGAATAATGTAGCTGGAAGAATGAATAGCAAGTGATAAGTGCTTAAATGGTACCATAAATCACATTTTAGAAGACTGCCAATATCTTTTACAAAATGGATTTCTATGGACAAATGGAGAGAAAAATGTAAAATTAAGGAACATGCTGTGAAAATGGCACTAATAGAACAGTGTCTTTACAGCAGTACGTGGTGTAATTTAAATTTGAGAGAACTGTAAAATGAAATTCTGGTAACAGCAGCTCTGTGATAGTACTGCAAGTTTGGGTTCGTGGTTCTGGGGTGGTTTTTTATTTTAGTTCTAATAAAAATAAATCTCCTTTAGAGACTGATCTTTTGGTGCGAATGGGTATCTGGCTCAGCAGAACAAATCTCTTAATCACCATTTGTAACTCATGATTTGTAAATACATAGCTGCATTCATAGAGCACGGACTGTTGTTGGAGCAGAGGCCTAGCTTTGAAGCACCATTGGAGGCGCATGCCATCTTCTTTAATTTCACTCTTGTAAGCTCAACAGATGGAAAGTAGTGTTTAATCAGGAGGTAGGTAGGACTCTCACACTGCTCCCAGCATAGTCATTGGTGTGTCATGATCTTCGATGTATCATTGAGGTTTTGTCATTTGGCTTCTTAAGCCACTGGGAAAGGTAATGCCTTTTCCACATACAGACTAACATACAGACTTCTGGAGAGCATCATCTTTGTAATGAGTTTCCTCGGGAGAGGTATTTAAACATTGTGAAGTATGGAACGATCAAATAGCAACTTCAGACTCCTTTGGAAGCTGCAGTCTTGGAGATGCAATAACCAATAATTATCATTACTGGATGTCCAGAACTTTACCCACTGTGTGATGTCCTTGTGATTGCTTAACTGACGAGAGCTGTATAACTCTTTTTGGGTTTTCTTTTTGGCATTTCATTTATCTGACTTAAACACAATTGGTGTATAAACATCATCAATCTTGATGTTATGAGAGAATGTTTTTGGCAATAGTACTTCAGCTTCAAATAAATATCCCTAGTTTAATTCTTTGAATTTTTTTCTGTCTTCATAAATTGAAGCTTGGATGGAAAATTTCTGAAAGAGTGGTAGCAAGTATCTTTGTATTTACATCTGTTGATGTGATTTCTTTAAAAAAAAAAATACATCTTATCTGACTGAGTGGATGTTAATTGACACACTTGAAGAATTTGATTTAACCTTCTGTTTTCTTAAGAGATTAGATTTCAAAAGTTTCTGTGTTCCTTGCCAAGTACCAGGCTGGGTATTTGCTTGTGGGTTGGTTTTTTGTTTGTTTTAAATCTGCAGACACTTCTGTCCTCCTGTGAGTCTTTAATTGAAACCTGCTTTATGTGTTGAAGCTTGCTATTGATCAGTTGCACAGAACAATGAGTAACAAAATAGGGAGAAAATAAGTGTTTTGCCAGAGCTGAACAGTGTCCGGATTTGAGGATTTGGTCTATCAGGTTGTTGAGTTGACTGTCACTTTAGATCAAAACTAAGTTCCCTGTTTGGTCCTAGGATTCTGATTTTTTTAACAACATCAGTATAGTGTTGACTTCATAAAGCTGTCAGATTCTTTTTTTCAAGTGAGGTTAAACATTTCTCGAAATCCTGGGAATGGAAACAGAAAGCAACTTGTGCTATCAGGACAGTCAGTTCTAGAAGTATGAATTAACAAAATCTCTGATACAGACACAAAACCCCAAAGTTTCTTTTAAAGAGAGAATTAGCATCTCTTCTGCACAACAGTTTTAAAGTTCATGTGGTGAGAATCACTTAACCATGTACACAACTACTTGGAAATGTTTTTAATTACATCTGATGTTTCTGACCTTTAATTGCCTGTTCATTCCAGTTTAACTTCAGAAGAGCCCTTGCAAGTAAACAAACACTTTGTTTAAATGTTTCTTTTGAAAGCTAATGTATGTACATCTATACTAGATCAAAGGACATGTTTGTACAGTGATACATAATCCATGTTCTATGTAGTCATTTCCTCTGTAACTGTAATGAATGCCATGGGGAGGAAATAATGAAGACTTGCTGCTTCTCTTAGTTTGCTACCTAAGAAGTTCCACTCTAATTGATTAAATTCTATTAAAGATGCTTGGAAGCCATCATTTAATTCTCTAGTATACTAGGCTTCCAAACTGTACGGATTGTTGGAATCTTGTATAGAAGGGCTATAAAAATGGCCACATTTATTAGGACAGAGCTTCTTGTACAGGGTGAAGCTCACGTGAAGGGAGCGTGGCGGTGCTGAGCTTGTGGAGGCTGGCAGTGCAGCCCTCCTTGCTGGCTCGCTTATGTGTCTTAGCTGTGACAGGTGGTGCGGCACCCTCACCGCTGCCTCTGAAGGCCTCTCAGTAGGAAGGGAGGTGAGTGCAGACGGGGTCTGTACAAGGTGCGCGTGTGCTAACAGCAGCAGCTAAGGTCTACAAACGGCTCGCAGAATTGGGGATGTCCGCAGGACTGAGCAGACTTCTGAATTCTGTGGGGAGGACTTGAGTATAGCTCCACTACTACATTTGATACCAGCTTTTCATGCTACGTGCATATTCTTCTGTTCCTAGCACCTTGAGAATTAGCCCTTAATGTTGACCTCGCGGTCGTGAGGTTGCCAGAATCTGAGGACCAGGAGCCTGCATGTTGCATATTGCAGGTTGTTATAATCATCCAGCAACTTGGTCAAAAGTAGATATTTCTGGGGAAGTAAAAATAGATAATTAGACTGGCACTACTGGGGTTTCCGAAAACTGCAATGCAAGAGAATAGTGAAACTTGATTTTCTCTATAAATAAAAATGTAACTTTCAACACATTAAGTAATATGAAGACCAAATTAATATAATAAATGCAAACAAGTTCTATATAAAAAAAATCTAGCATTCCAAATATTAGTAATCATAACATTAAAGTTACCTCATCAATCAAAACTAGCTTATATTTAATTCTGTAGTTCATATTAATATGTATTTAATTGCATAAGATGCATACATTTTAACAGATAAATTATTAATAACAATAGATTTATATTAACTCTTATGAATACTATGTTATCATGTAATATTTTGTTATATGATTATTTATTTTCATCATGGTTTGTGCCCTAATGTATATAGGCTATCTTGTTTATACACAAAGTATGCAAAATGAATCCTTTATCTTCATATGGTCTGTCTTAAAAAATAGACTACTTCAGAGTGATGATAACATTGTGAGCCCAGGAACTTGTGATTTCTTAGTCATTTAGGATATTTTTTCATGTTATCTTGAATTAGTAGCTTCACTCACATCTCAGTTTTGCCACTTGTGAAATGAAAAATAATATTAAATTGCTGTTGTAGTGGAGCTTAATTATGCGGTTTTTGCATAGTACTTTAAAATACATCATGAACACTAACTGTGGATTATTTTGAATGACTTTAGATTTGTAGCTAACATGCTTCATAAATTCTGTGTACCAAGGGGAACAGGGCAGTTTAGAGGTGATGAATCTTAAACTCAGTGGACTTTGGGGTTTTACAGAAAATCTATTACAGTGAAAGCCTGTGGACTCTGAATGTCGCAGCTGGCTGGTTGAATTTTATGGTATGTTTGATCGAGATCCTGCAGCAGAGTAGTAACTTGTGGTTCTATATTGTTATATAAGGCTCTTAAACCTATTTAATCACTTTTATTTTTCAGTTTAATGGTGCTACACTAACAAACATACGCTACTTTTCTCTGAAGTCTTTCATGCCACAACAGGAATCCTATTATAAATCATCCTGAAATTCTGCTTGTTTTAATTTTTTTAGACTTTAGTAGTAACTTCTGTTATTGTAAGTGTGTTAACATAGTGTGTGGGTGTGTGTTTTGTGGTTTTTTGTTGTTGTTTTGTTAGTTGTTTGGTTGTTTTTTTAATGTACTAAGATAATGAACATCAGAATAGGAGTGAATGCAAGTCCATCTGTATTGGTTTAAAGTGGAACAAAATTCCTACAGGTACCTAAACACATGAGTAACATGGTGTTCTAGTGAACAAATAATACAGGTTAGAAATCACAGAAAGAATCAAAATCTGCTTGTATCATCAAAGTACTAATCACGGTAGGTAGATGCTGTCTTGTATGGAAGTACAGAATGTTTTTGCCAAAACACATCCTGAGACTATTTACTAGGTCGTTTTCAAGTTTTTCTCTTGTCCATTATAATATTTTCAAGTTGGTTAGAAATAATTGAGTACAGTTAGTTGTTTATTCTGTTTTTATGGTGTGGGGGTTTTTTTTGTGGTCCTTTGAAATGAACTCAGGTTAAGAACCCTTATTATTTCATATCCTAGGTTTTTTCCATAGGAGAGTGATAATATGTCAAAGTCTTTTTTCATGCTGACACCGTATGCCGTAGCACAAACTTAGAGGCTGCATTGAATATAGAGAGGGTGTGCAAATTCCATTATTACCCCTCATGTTCACTGCTTCAGAGTTGACTTTCTTGGTGCGGATTCTAATGTGGAAAAAACAGGCATCACGGGCAGGGTCCCTGAGTCCTTGCCCAACTAATGAACTCAGGAATATGCAAGGTGCCTATATTGCTTGGTAACTAAAATCTGACCCAAAAACGCACAAAAGGTGCAGATAGGATTGGTACAGAACATAGGTGTATGCAGTAATAAATTAAGAAATGTCTTGTTCTTCCTTTTCTGGTACGAGTATTTAAGTCAATGAGTCTACTTAAAGGAGTGACAGCCAGTCACTCTGTAGCTACAAACAGACCAAAGGTGGGGCTGAGAAAGGAACAAAGTTCCAGAGGTTTGCAGTGGGTATTTCGGGATCCAAATCATTTTAATGTACGTTTGCTACTCTTTATATCTTGTGGGATTTAGACTTGCCCCAAGGTTTAGTAATGTTTTGCTGACATTGATAATAGCTAGAAAAATTTTAGTGAATAATTTTACTAATTTCTAAATTTTATCAAACTGGAACAGTTCCTGGTTTTGATCATATCACTAAGAATTATTCTTAATGGATAAGAGTAATAATTAATTGTCTCTTGCTATCATGATAAAACCGGCAAAGGCAGGTTCATACTTGTAGGATTTTTTGATTGTGCAATTTGTAGAATACTTCTTTCATTTAAAGAAACTATTTTGTTTCAGCCACCCTACAAAAAAAGAAAAGCCCCCGTCTTACTGCTTATTACTTGGCATTTGAATGTGCTCACTACAGAATACTCAACAAAGTTTGCCTGTGGCTTATTTAAATGTGAAAGAACACATGTGCGTAGCTGGGAAACACATTTTTGCAAGCTATTATCTTTCTCTCCCCAATTCAGTAATTCCAAATACAAGTATGCTTTCCTGCCCCTAGGTAGCATTGATACATAATAGCTTTTGACGGTTAGTTGTATTTGGTATTGTCATGAAAAAGAAATCTATGAATTCTGTATATTAATTATAATATTCTTAGAATCATTTTTCAAGATCAATATAAAGAAGTTTAGCTACAGTGTCTTTGCATGCATGTAATCATCTACATCAGAATCCTTGAGGAATCACAATAACAGTGATTCATTCATAATTCACAATTTCCATTATCTTCTTTCTACATTTAGTATGTGGTAAAATTTATAGCTTCATTTACTTTGTGTTCTATGAATAATAGAAGAAATACAGTGAAAACCATGGGAAATGATCTTGTTGCTGCAGATGCACTCTTAAGCAAATCTGCATTACAATACAGCATATTGCCTCCTGCACGACAGTTTCTACAGAGCCTGCAGCTGCAATAGGGACACTTCAGATGGTCTTCATTAAATGTAAACTCTTTCATTTTCAGCTTCAAAGCAGTGTGATGATGAAACCTTGATAAATTGCTGTAGGTAAATGAATAGTTGCAGCCTTTAGTTATCTAACTACAGTATAATATCTTCATCTGAGCACAGTCATAGACAACAAGTAGAAACAGGAGTACTTAAGTAAGCAAGTGCAATTTGTAAGAATGTTCTTACGTTCTTAACCAGTTTGCACTCTGAATGTATAAAAGCACTTTTAGGTACCAAGGTAGAAATCTTTTCTGTGGTAAATTTAGCTACTGTAGCAACACTGGCTTGCAGCATAATCTCTCATCAAAAGAAATAGTCCTAATTGAAGTGGTAGAAATATTTATAAAAATTTGGTAATATGGCATAATAAAATCCCTTTCCCTTTTATAACACAACATATGTAAATATTTTTTATGTTCTACTAAATTGTTGCCAGCATTCAGTAACCTTGCACTATGTTTCTTTTTCGTAGTGAACGTGTGCAGTCATCAATAGAAATTACCTTAACTGCAACTTGCTGACTCTGATAGTACAGTTGTGATGGATTGTCTAAGATATGTTATTTACAGTTATGATGTGATAAGATATGCTTGTTAGCTCAGGTAAAATTTAATTTTGTTTTTAGTTGTTAAATGTCCAGCCTATTTCCACTGAGATCACACAAATAACTGCACAATCCATTGAGGCAATTAATAATCTTTTGGTTCTTACACAAAGCCCCACAATAATGTATTGTACATAAAGTTATTTTTTCAAGTAGTGAAGAGATCATGATACTGTTTTCAGGATAAAGGTAACTATTTAAAAAAAAAAAAAAACAACAAAAACCCCCAAACAAAACCACAAACCAACAAAACAAAACGACCAAGTTATCAAACAGGAAAGCAACTTACAGGTTTTTTTTTTTCAGGAGACAAATCTGAGAAAGCTTTTCAGTACATTGGTTTGAATAAATTGCAAACTTTAATTTGGTTGATGTAATTCTTATCCCCTTTTTGTGCCAGCACTCAGCTAGGCATACTTTAATGAGAAACACTCTATGAGAAGAATAATATTTTGCTATAACTAACTGACACCTTGTCATTCTAACAAAAATAATGACAGTTAAAAAGGAGTGGGATATGTTTCAGTTTGAGAACTCAATGTTTTCTATGCTAAACAGCATAGCATGGGTTAGTTCTCTGAAATATTATCCAGAGCAGTATTCAGATGTCTAAGATGTCAGTACTCTTTTTTTTTTTAAAAAAAACACCACTGGTTTCCTACCTAAACTGATCTTGTCTGTGTGGAGTAAAAGCCACTTTTTCTTTTTTAGAACTCTGATGTAAGGATTCACAAAGCTGTTCCTTGGGCACTTCAGTATTTTTTTTGATTGCTTCTTCCCTGAAAGTGTTGATACTCTGATTATGCTCTTATCTCTGTGATGATATTGCTCAGTTCTGCTGGTTTTGGTTCCTACAATACTAGGCTTTATCTAGCTTTGCAGACACGTTGGATACATCCACACTTCATCTTTAACGTGCCTATAGTGAGGCTACTTATAATTGTTTTTTGATAATCCTTTCGGTGAAGTTCTTAAAGACAGCTGGGACCTAATGTGCTATTGGACTCATTGGCTAAAATCTGTGCTCTGCATAGGTCAATAGGAACTTTTCTACTGATGTCAGTGAAGCTAAGAGATTGACCATTTATTTCAACATAAAGGAGTAGCAGATTCAGTCCCAGAGCTGTTTTTCCGTACTTTGGCCTTTTGGAGATCACCATTACTATTCAACGAGTTTTAAGTGGTAGATAGAAATGTATTGGAGATTTTATTGTACGTTTTATTTCTTACATTTTTTAAAATTGTGATTCTACCTGTTCAACATGATTTCATTTCTGTTGGCCAGCCAGGACACGCAACTTCTTTTTTCGGAACAGTGTCTCTTTTCTGAAGCTTTTCAGGGAGGATGTGACTGGATGTACAAATACGAAGGGTGTGTATGATCCAATAGATGAGCTTGAGTCATTCTGGGAGGACTTGTCTAAGCAGCATAGAGAAATTGCAGTTGCACCTCATGATTCTTCTTTTTTTTCTCTCCTCTCCATCCAGCCTTAAGGTGATTTGGTCAGACAAATCAGACTTGAGTATCAATCATATGCATGTGAAACATTCTTTGTCTGTCTTTATGTATGGATCACAGGACTTTGACTACACAACTCGTGGAAGAAGTTCCTCTTCAAGCTCACGATCTTTCACACCACAGCAAAACATGTTACTTCACTGATGACACTAAGCCCCACTGCAAAGTTTCTCCCCCCTGTGCATGGTCCCCTAATAGCAATATGGATCTAAAAAATACATTTCTTCCCTTGAACAGAAAATAGGAGTATGGCACATGACCAGAACACTTTGGTAATAAAATGATAATTGCTCTTCTAAACCCAGTTTATAGCAGTTTAGATGGCTCATTGATCAGAGACTACTCTCCAACTTAGGCTTTCATTAATTCCCCCTCCCTTATTGTAGATGCCTTTACATTCAGATGCATGTATTTGCAGATCTTTGGTATACATGTTATTTTTACTCTTAGCTTTGCAATGAACTGTTTTATGAACAATCCTTTCATTATTGTGTAAAGGCTGGCAATAACGATTCTAGGCAAATCATAAGTAATATACAGTAGAGCTGTATATTATCGTTCTTTCCTTCTTTATAATGATAAATAATCAGCAAAAAATTATTTGCTCTATATTTCTAGAATGTTTCCATAAGCCTACATCTGTCTACCTATCTGTTTACTAAGGGCTAACAGTCACTGTGTTGTAAACATGTAAATGCTGAACAGCAAGAATTTTCCTGTGGTCTACAAGAAATACCGGGGGGGGGGGGGGCGGGAATGAATATAGCAGTAAATTCAGCTACTCTAGAAATCTGTATGTAATGCTAAATAAGTTGCCTATCAAGCAGAGAGGCATGCATAGTACATGGGTAAAACACTGTCATTTGATAGAGAATATGTTGAGACCACTATTTGAGATTTCACAAAGTGTGAAAATAGGCTTTTTTTGAACAAAATCATTCTAAAAGCATTATTAATAATTGGATTGGAAATATTCATCATTCTATTTTTATAGCCAGATGTTTGAAAAGTTACTCTGGCTAGATTGTTTCCTACTCTCAGATGAGTTTGCATGTTTTAGAACTGCAAATGAAACTAGGACCCTCACAATAGTCTTCCCTCTCTACCTGCTGTCTTACATAAGTCAGTTTTTCAATTCTATGGTGACTGAGAAAAAAAAAAAATCAATTTGTTGTGGTCACTTTCTATTAACAAAACTATAAAGTTAATAAAGATATATCTGGGTATTGTGGATTTACCATCTGTGTAAGAATTCTAAAAGATTAGCTGAGTCACTTGTCAGAAGTGTTAAATAATCTGTTGCAACTCTAAATTAGTAGGGCATAATCTAACTATTACTGATATTGTTAAAATGCACCTCTCGCAAAAGGTGCTTCTGTTGTACCTAATTCTGGCATCTATTTGTGTACTTTTATTAGCACCAACGTTTTGAAATATAAAGAGCTTAGATCCACCCTTAGATACATGTAATTTTTATATTGAAATCAACGAGTTACATATGTGGATCTAAGTGTAAAGTTCTAGTAATGTGTTTGTTTTTCCTTAAAAGTTCCTGAGAGAACTTTGACATCATTGGAGTGCAATTAAATTTCAATGGGTATCTGAAAGGGAAAACTACTGTTCACTCTTTCTCTCTAACTGTTTTACTTAACTCTTTAAACTGTTTTTAAACTATTTTTTTTCTTATTTTAGTCCACCACTAGTGCTGTCTAATGTTTGGCCCTGCCTCTGTATGTCAGTTATTTGCAGGACTCCAGTAGGAGGGAATAGTTTAAGGCAGTCTCTGTTCTGTTAGCATGGCTCCTCATCTCTTGAAAAGGAATGTGAAACTGTTAAAGCACATTGTAATGCTGTAGCAATCTCGTTGTTTCCACAGTGATTTCCAAAATGAATTCACTAGTATATGAGAACATAATTCCAACTTAAAAAATCCAAAATTTTCAGCCTCTGGAGGGGTGGGAAAGACTATGGAAACTATAGCCACCCTAACCTGTGGCTTTTCTACTACGTAATAAAAAAAGTTATAGCTGGTGCTATTGGTCCTGCCTGTGAAGACTGGATACTGAGGTTAAAAAAGGCTAAAGAGAACCCTGTAACCAGAACCACAAGGAAAATACATAGTACAAGAATGGTGCAAGTAATGAGCCTGAAGAGGAAAGAAAGGAGGAGACAACCATGAAAGGGAACTGAAACAGGCTCAGGAAGAAGACCAAGGACTCATATGACAATCCAGTGGTGATCAGAATTGGGATGTGGATATGGATAAGCAATAGAACAGAACCAGTAAGGACTGGATGAGATGGAGATCATAGTGGAACTGGAGATAAGGGTTTTGAGATCGCTGGTAGTAGAAAAATGGTGAAAGTAAAAAATGCGTGAAATCCTCTGAAGGGCGCTCTAACTTGCTGCTGTGATGGTTTGCTATGCTGTTCTTTGGTTTCTCTTCAGGCTACAGTCAGAATTCCAACCTTGCTGACATCCCTGGTGAGTGTTGGTGTGACTCTGCAACACAGGCTGCTCTAATTACACAATCCTGTACTTTTTTCATTGAGCCCTGTGCCTCATTCGTAGTATATGTCCTCTGGTGATGAATCGGGGCTGGGTAGTTGGAAAGGCTTTTTTGTCTTTGAAATCTACCTGAGAAGTTATAATGAATGGATGATGAAGAGTGACGAGAGCTAAGAGTGTCTCATGTTAATACCAAGCCCTCGCCTCATGGGAAAAGTACGAGAATTCAATACCAATCCATGCTTGTGAAATTGTAGGACAGAATAGTGATGAATGCTAAAGAAAAATCAAGTGGAAAAATTAACTACTGCCAGAATACTGTTTTAAATAGTGTGCAATAAATAAAGTAGGAGTCATTTTGGTTCAATGTCAATGAACCAAAATACTGAAGCTGCTCATTAAGCAAACTGCCATTCTGTGCACTGAATGTGGTATTCATTAACTCAGTTGTTTCCTAATTTAAAGGCTTGAGTTTGCAACCTATTGCTTTTTTCATTGTGTGTCTTGTGTCTACATTTCAGCTATTCTAAATGTTAGGATGTTCTGCCTCAGACTTCTGTTTGGTTTGAAAGCAATACTGAAGGAGGCAAACTTTGCTTAAATTTGATATATCTGATAGCTACTTGGAAAAACACAGTGGGAGACTAACCATCCATAAGTACAAAGCGTAGTCGTTTCATGAATAAGAAAAATTGGTTTAAATTCCAAAACCTCATGAAATCCAGAGGTATTTTTCTGTTAGTGTTTGTTTTCAGTGCATTGTTTCTTTTGGGGTTTTTTGTGTTGGTTTTTTACCATCAGAATGTCTCTGTAGTGATTAACTGCTGTTACAGATAATAAGAATGTGACCAAAAAAAGAATGTATTAGTGTAACATACCAGCGTGTTACTATTTGGATGACACTGTTCAGAGTTGTGATACAAGTTTGAAGGAAGCATGGGAGAATCATGACTTTTGGTATTTATAATTTTTATTTTTTTTTCAAAAGAATAAATAGACATAAATGGTTTTCTCTCGTGACAGGTGGTGTAAAGACTATTTTAATTTTCATATTTCCAGCACAGGCTGAGTACCTTTGCTGGAATCATGCAGCTAGGACTGGAAGAGCAAATCTGAGGTATAATCTTATTCTTGGGCTTAATATTGACAACAATCTGTCCTTTTGACACTGTTTGGTACTGTATTTTAGTGGTTTTCTGAATATGCTGAGTGATTTGGAAATCTGTGGGATTAATTCAGTTTAAAAAAACCAAACAAAACACAGCAAAACAAAAAAACAAACAGGAAAAGCTGCATATAATTCCGTGATATTGACGGCGTTTTTCTTGCTCAATTTAAGGCTATACTCACTTATGTATCTTCCCTAGAAAGGCGTTGTACCCCAGCCATGTCCTCTGCGCTGCAATACCGTTATCCACACAAGTGTTTAGGTGTTCCATCTACTTAGGTGGAAGTAAATTCTCCTCACAGTTGGTAATGATATTGTTATAAGGTGCCTTGCTCTTTTCTTCAAATTGGCCATAAATCCTTGCCTTACCATAGTGGCAGGAAGTACTGTGTGAAAAGCCTTGGGAATGATACTTAGAATTGTTAGAGAGCACATAGCTTTTAGTAAGATGGAGGGTATTAGCACCTTTCATATCTGGAGTAGTTCCAGCTCTGCAATTAAGTTCTGTAATTATCTACAGCAATTTGAAATGAATAACAGTAATTTTAATGTCCTGTTGTAAAAACTGATACGTGCTGCTGAATTGCTGCTCTATTCCAATCCAGAAGTGGCTCCGTTTTACTGATGTGTAGAATTGCATCGTATCTACCTCTTTTGAGGTTCTGAGTGTATTTTGAATGTGATGGATGAAATGTTGAGATGTCATAACATATGAAACATTGACTTCATGCTGTTTTCTTCTGATGATACCTTTGCTTATTTCTACTAAATTATACATGAATGTGATAAAAACCACAAAAATGTTACCAGTTTATCATCCTTCCCCTCCCTTCCTTTACTTAAGACATTCAACAATGTGAGCAAGCGATATTTACTGTCATTTATAATTTTGCCCAACTTAACCCTTTTGACCTGCCATTTAAGGCTGTACCCCTATGTCACTGGGAGAAAATGAAGACTAAAAAAGGTGAGTATAAGAGTACTAAAAATACTTGGTGGATCAAGACTAGAATATAATCTTACCTAATTCAGGTTACTGGCATGTTCTAGAACCTGAGCAGACATTTAGAAATAGCCATCTGTTTTCTTTCTCCATTATACAGCCTTTTTGCTGTTGGAATGAGGCTGTTAGTCCCCGCTGAAATCTTCTGCTTCAGCTTTTCAGATCTATTTTCTCCAAGTGCAGTTAGTTGCTTTATGGTTTGAAAAAAAATGTATTGGTTTATTTACCTGTTAGAACTATAATATTGCCTTTGGAGTCCACCTTGGTAATAAATCTAACCACTCTGTTCCCCAGAATAAAATAATTAAAATAAAAATTGAATGTGCCAGGAAGTCTGTACTACAAACAGAATGGAATTGTGGGCTATAATTCTGAACATTTCAGTTGGCACAATGTTCTGTATCTTGAGAACAAGAAGGATTTCATAATAAGGCTGTATTTCACAAGGAACTTTAAATACAATTTTCAAAAGCTTTTTTCCTCCCCGATAAAGTTGCTTTTAGTCCTACCGATAAGACTTACAGTATTATTAAATTATGTTATTTTTCTAATTTTAAGAGGTGAGCTACCTGTGTGAACTCTGTGGAACTAAGAACGTACGTTTGAATGAAGTATGGGAAAACTACAGGTTTGGGAAAACTACATCTCCTGCTGCCAGCCAGCATATTTGCATTTTGTGTTATCACAATAGCACTTGAGTATTTTTGAACAAAGATGCTATATTTAAACTTTATATCTTTGTTATTCCATTATTGAATTTTAAAGCAAACATACTCCCCCCTCAACTAAATACAACAAATACTAGCATGTCCTTATGTTCCACTTTTTACTTTATACTCCTTTTTAATGGCAATCTGATGCATATGTTGTACCTCTCTGATGAAGGATTGGTGTAGAAAATCTATAAAAGCTTTTAATAGACAATGTTTTAACTCTTGTGTTCCTAAAAATTTTTAGTTTTCCATTAGTTGGCATTATTGCTAAATGCTAAGTTACATTAGTTACAGTTCAGTGTTACTGAAAACAGTTTCCTCTTCAGAGAATACTATGGAAAACAAGATTCTTATCCAATTCGGTGGGATATTCCCTCTGACTCCCTTGGGATGCTATGTTTAGTTTGTAGTGAGCTGAAGTTGTATACGTTGTTTTTACCTAACATAATTTACTAGTTTATTCTGTGTTGATGAACCAGTAGCACCTTTGGCAGGTGATTCCTTTATTCCTAGATTTACTCTCTTTTCGGTCACCTTTTGAGCTATAGTTTACTTTCAGGTAATAAAATACGAATCCATATATTGATAAATAAAGATGTAGCTTATAAAAGGCAATTCAGTTCTTGTAATATGTTATAGAATTGTTGTGTTGGAATCTGTTCTTCATGAGGGGATGGACAATGCATACTCATGTTTCCAGACTTCCGAATTACACCGGAATTGTCTGAGTCTGTCCTTCATCTTTTCTTTTTTATTGAAAGAGTAAAACAGATGCACGTAATAAGTGATGCAATCTGTTAATCTGTCTAGCTTTGAAGTTATAGGGAGGGGAAAGTTTGTCTACTAGACTTTGCATAAATGGATGTTTGTGTCATGGGCTTCCACTGGCCTTGAAAGACCCTCATAAATCTTTAGAGGTTCTATCACAGTTACTGTTTAAGCTGTAGGAGGAGCTAAATCTATTCCAGTATTCATGATACTCACTAAATTGTTTCCTCTTCTGTGAAGAGAATGAATGTTTCTTTTTGTTAAATCTGTCTGGTTTTCATAAGCAATCCACAGGCTATAGGAGCGTCTTCAGTGGGCTATGGGGTCTGTCTGTTGGAAGAAAATGTCATATCACATAATCATGATCATACAGGCATATAATTAATGTTATATTAAAAAAGGCACAACTTGGAGAATAGAGACAAAAACAAATTCTGGAGTGACAGAGTTGCAGGCTTTTCTAATAACTCTGTCTCTACCTTTCCCTTAGCACTCTGTTCCCAATGGAAAGAGGGGAAGAAACTATCGAACACTGCAATTTAGTCTTTGTCAAGGCCTATGCTTGTAATAATAATTAAAAAGCTTCTGTAAAGGAATAGTATTTAAATTTACAAACAGTTCCTGAGTTCAAGCAATCCCTTTATTAAATAGAAAACAATAAGCTGACTTAAGGTGAACTGTGACTAGAATTTCAATAGAGCTGATCCTTGAGGGATGTTTTTTATAAAATGTGTATCTAGTAGTGCTAAATATGCATTTAAAATCTCAGTCTTCTGGGACTACTTTTTTCCTCACAATCTTCCAACAGTCAGAATATGCACAAAATAATATTGCTTGAAACTCTGGGATGGTATAATGACATGCTGAATGCATTGTGTACTTTGCACAAATTCAGGCTAAGTTAAAAACTTTTATTGGTACCCAGGAAGTTAATCCACAGAGAGTAAAGCTGCTTCTCCAGGTGGGGGTTAAATGACTTTGCGAAGGCCATGTGATAATACCAGCACAGCTAGGATTACAGTTGTGGTGGTCTGTATTTTTGTTTCAGGCTCTGTCTCATCTTTAAATCTCTTATCTTTTAATCCCTGTTTAATATGCTTTTTCTAATCAGCTTCCGAGAACCTCTTTCCACCTTAGGTCACGCATTGTAAAGTTTTGTTTCCGTAGCTCCTGCAATTTTTATGTATTTACGAAAAACAAAGCAAACATTTAAGGTCTTCAATTGTGAAACTTGTATATTTCTAAGTCTTCCCTGGTTTAGGTTTCAATACTTTTCCAAACTTTCTTCAGACTGTGTTAGCAGTATTTCCTATCACAGAATTATACATACCACGGAGCAAGAAAAATCTATTGCTTCCAAATGTAGGCCTGTATGTGCTTGCCAGCCCGAGAGGAGCAGTGTGGCATTTGTCTAGTCACTGATGCTCCATCCCCTGAGTTTAATGTCATTTTGAAAGCGTAACACCTGGAAGATAGAACAGCATGATGGTTAAGCACCCGAAAAGTTAATTATCAGACACTGTAAAATCATTCCAGGAAAAATTGGTTTTCAGAATATGTCAGAATAGCTCAGAGTACATGGTACATATTCATCTGAGACTGTAGGTGAGTATATTGGAGAGCTGGGAGTATAGTGAAGTGCTTTTTTTCCCTGCGTTCCTATGCAGTGTAGTGCTGCTAGGGAGTGAGACCTGCATCTTTCAAGGCCTTGTAACTGATCAAACGAGAGATTCATTGAATGAAACAGTTCATTCAGTCAGCGAAGAGTGGCAACTGCTAGCCTACAGAAGCATGTACAATAAAATCAGAGCAGTAAACGCAGGATGAGCATCACAGCCACAAACTGTATTTCTTACAGGCTTTGAATGCATTTTGCAAAGTTATAAGGGGTTGCATTTCATTCTGCTATACGGGGAATGGGAATAATGTCTAATTGAAGACTCAAATATAGAATGTTTAAATAGCCCCTATAGTAAATCAATTTTCAAGAGGATAAAGCCAAAAGACATTTGTTATTGATCTTTTTTCTTTTATACTTTGAAATGATACTGGATTGACTTCTGCTAAAAAGCAGACAGAACTCTCTAACAAATTGCATAGGTCTAGGCATTCATTTCTAAACCTCAGAGAGGAGCGAGTGTTCCAAAGATATTGATTCGTCAAACAAACTGCATTGGATCTCTGCGACAAGTTAAAGTGGATTTGCAGTGTCAGAGGCAGAACAACCCTGTTCTGCAGCAGTTGTCAATGTCACATCTGTGTTGGGCGTTCTGGCTGTGGGGCAACTACAAAGAGTTGGGGATATGACCTTTATCAGCCAGTCTGCAACGTGTGAAATCTATAAATCAATGTAGAAAGGATAGACGAGGGAGAAATCAATCAATTAATCACAGGATTTTCTGAAATATTACTGAATTTCACTTCTTAGTTGACTGGTTTTGGTGTTTATGCAAAAGAAGGAACCTTATTTATGGACTTAAGTTGGACAGTGTTTCTTTTAACCAGAGTTAAAACATTATTTTTCTTGCTTGCTATCACTCATACTTGATTTTTTTTTAAACAGGAGGGTGGTACCATGAACAGCACTGGATATCACCACCGGAAATTGCTGCTTGCTTTACTGGTAAAGTTTTCAACTCTGATATTAAGTATCTCCAAGATCCTGAGGTCTGTGGAGAAGTTTTCTTTAAGATGTCATAATTTACAGTAGGGGGACAGTTGCAAGGAGCCCAGATGTCCTAAAATTTACTGATAAATAATGCCATGAAAGCTGGTTTTGAATGCTTAGCAGTTGAGAATCTAGTTTTTTACTGGTAGGTTTATTTTTATGTCTGTAAAATTATGTCCCATTCATTTTTAAATCTTGCTTGTGGAGCATTGGGATAAGTAGGTTAAAATGAAATCTCTTCACTTTTGTGACTTGAACTGACACATTTTCTTCTAGCTCAGTTTGCTATTGAAATATCTTTCTGAGATGCCCTTTGCCTTATAAGAGTTGTAGATTATGCACTTCATGCCTCCGCTGTATTCTAATGAAGGCAAGGCACACTTCAAATGAAATACCTGTAGAAAAATATGGGCACGTACAATATCTAAACTACAATTTTCATGAAGAAAATAAGTAGGACTATTTGAAGCTGAATTGATAAATAGGTACATATTATTTCACTGTAATTTGAAATTGCAGTATCTCTTGTATAATTGCTATGAGTAATTGTGGCACTTTCTTATGACATTAAATGAGTTTAGAGCAAATATTTTGCATGTATTTGAGGTGTATATATCTTAGCTATTAGACCAATTGCACTTTCTTTGCATGGGTTTTGTATGAAAGATACAGATGAAATTTCAGATATTTCAACACTGATATTAAATGTGAAAGCCATTTTCAGCCTTTGTAGCCAAGAGTTGTTAAATGCTTTTCCCTAAACCCCCTCAACTGTTCCTGATTTTCAAGTACTCCCCCAATCGTTCGTTTAAAATTTTCTGTCCCCTTTTCATCTGTAGTGTCTCATTAAAAACTGGGACTTGAGCAGGATATAAAAGTTTCAAACATGTTTAAAAGTGCTTAAATTACCACTTTCTGATCCTTTATTCTTTCATTTCAAAAGGTATCTCTAATTGTGGCCTTTTTCTATGATTTTTTTTTTCACCTTTTTCATTACAGATATTCCCTCTACACACTAAACCTCTGAGCAGTGCCCTCATATTGCTATTAGAGGTTCGCTCATGCTGGTATTATGTATGATCCCATGCTGCAATATGATATGTATAATGATCAATCATGAATGATTTTTTTATTAAAATAACCTTTTGCAAGCTATCTTTGTCCTTCTTTCACACATGAGATTAGTATTAAAGGCAAGCTGGACCCAAAATAATTGCTGCCACTTCTTCTTTGGGAATAGAAAAGGTGCATTTTTAAATATTGTTTTTAATATAAGTTCAAATAAGTGTAAAAACATAAATATGCTTTAGAGATGCATTATTCAGGGGATGACAGGATGGGTTGCAGATCTGGGTAGTGAAGATGTTCTAATCTTATAGCTAGTGTTTTTTCCAAGGTTAAATGTATTCAAATGTAATCTAAATTGAGTTTTTACCATTTCAAGAACATTTCTGTCAAGCAATCAGTAGGTCTATATGCTTGCAAAATCTTGGACGAGCTTATAGAGAGATGCCATTTTGTCCTGTATAGAAAGCGAAGCTTTCTGAAGAAGGTATGGCGGGGTATAGTTTTGACTTCTAGCTGTATGAGCTTTCTGATTGTCGGTGCCTGTGGAGGTTCTGTTGGGATAAAGATCCTGTGTTATCACCACCACAGGGCAATGCCATCTTAAAGGTAGAATTCAACTTAGGTAAATAAACACAAGCCAGTCCTTGTAACCATGCTTGTTATTCATCCCCTTAGGAAGTTATCCTCAAAAACATTATAGTTGTGTATTTCTCCAATTAATTTAACTTCCCAATTAACATTAACTTTCTCTACGCTGAAGCTCAGTGACGTAGCATATTTAGTGTATAATATCTGATGTTAGCTTCCAAATATATTGAGCGATGGCACAAGATAATACTGAGCATATGTAAAACTGATCATATTTGCTCAACTCCTCACCTGTGCTTTCCTTTGGTCTAGAGAACCACTTCTTTGTCCTAACTGGGCTTACTGCAATGTATCTCTGTATTGTGGGTTCTAAAATGTCGCCTGTGGGATGATTGAACACAGCAACTATTCTGTATTAAATGTAAGCAATAGGGAACAGGTAATACCAACTGCCTACTATCAATTGTATTCCAGTTTTGTTGATATACCTAGTAGGCAGGGGTTTTATCCTCATTTTGCTAACTTTCACTGTAACGTATATCACTACAGATAGTAAAAAACAAACAAACAAAAAAAAACTTTCAAAAATACAAATATTGTGAAGTACTTATAGGTGGATTTGAACCTATATGAACTGATGCATGGCAATAGACAGAAAAAAAATGTGGCAGAATGGAATTGTAGAAACAGTGTGTGTCTTACCATGTAGGGTAATAGAAAAATACCCACCCCGCTCCCAATTATACTGAAACTCATTTAAGATGGCTACTTGTGCCATTTTACGTAATTCTTAAAGAATATAAGAAGGGGACATGTTCAGAAATTTAACTGGTAAAAGTGAATATCTGTAATTAGATTTGCTTAGGAAGCAATGGTGAACAAGAAATTATTGTTTTGCACACATTGTCTTTAAACGGAAGAACTCAAGGAGAGAGTGGGGAGAAAAACAATGAGTAAACGGTTTCTTGAATAAAATACAAATCTATATGCCTGTGGTGTTTTTATAGGGCTCCAGAGGGGTGCTTTTTGGAAGACCTAATTATGTTTTCGAAATGCTACTATTTCATTTTGGTGGTGTTGTGTTACAAAAAAAAAAAATTCCATTTTTGTTTGTGTCTTTAGTGTATGTCTGCGTGTGTGTAAGGCAATACTTGAATAAAACCCTTCATGTGCCCAAAGGCATTTTTAAGTTTGGATCCTACCGATGTGGTCTTGATAAAATTTTCAGTTAAACTGCTTCTTGTTCACCTACTTTTAATGAGGTGTTAATGATACCTAAACACAACCCCAGATCTCTGCCCTCTTCAAATTCCCTTTGGTTTCCAGTGTCTCACCAACCACAGCTGTCACACAGCATAAGCTTCAGCCTTATAGCTCTGTCTAGAGAAAAGTTTAGCTGCTGGTTGTGCAGAGGGTTAAGTGGCACGCAGTGTAGCCTCTCTGCCCCCCAAGTGCCTCCTTGTTAGTGTGGCCAGACTGGGTGGTAGCAGATGGTAGCACCACAGTTGTGTGCTAATGACTGGGGGCTTCTGAGGGCAAGTGGCTCCTTCCCCAGTTCCCAAAGAGAGAGTGGGGGTTTTGAAGACTGAAGCTTTGAAGAGATTGTTTCAATTTAAGAGGAAACATGGAGGAAAAAGCTGCCCTCATAAGGTGAATAGGTTGTAGGGGATGGGAAGGAAGGTGGTTGTGGTAGAAGCATAGTGTGTGGATGTCCTGGTTTTGACCAGGATATGGAGCTAATTTTTTTTCCAGTAGCTACTGTGTTTGGATTTAGCATGTGAAGAATGTTGATAATACACTGATGTTATTAGTTGCTGCTAAGTGATCAAGGGTGCTGTCCAGCTTCCCAGGTTTTGCTAATGGGCAGGTGTAAAAAGCAGGGAGGGGTATGGCCAGTATACTTGACCCAAACTGGCCAAAGAGTATTCTATACCATAGACAGCATGCCCGGTATAAGCGGGGGTCAGCTGGTGGGCCAGATCTTTTTTTTTGTTGTTTGTTCGTCCTTTTCATTCATTTGTGCTTCTGTTTGTGTTTGGCTGTCTCAAACTTGCTGTTCCAAGATTGCTGCTCAGGGTGGGCTGTATCAGTCATCAGGTCATCGGGTAGTGAGAAATTGTGCATTGTTTGTTTTATATATTCTATTATCATTATATATTATTATTATCATTACTAATATATATTTTTGTTTTCTTGCTCTCCTAGTGAACGGTTTTTATCTCAACCCATGAGTTTTCCTTCTCTCTGATTCTCCTCCCCACCCCACTGGGTAGAGGGGCAGTGAGCGAGTGGCTGCATGGTAGTCGGACACCAGCTGGGGTTAAACCATGACAGTGGATGTGTGTGTTGTTTTTGTTTATATATATATATATATATACACACACACACACAGTTATCTATCTATCTTGTGTTTATATATATTAAAAAAACGCCAGGAAAGCAGAAAGAGACTGAGGCAGGCCTGGTGGTGGGATGTGCGCGTCTGCCTAGGCAGAAGCTGACAGATCCTGATAGGTTGTTTGGGGGTGGGTGGGCTGCAAGTATGGGGTACCTGGCTGGAAGAACTGCTGTGTCGACAGTGTCTGGTACTTGCTGTTGGTGCACCTGCCTCTGTCTTTCAGTTATGCTGGGACTGCATTCAAAGTTGCATATTTGCAAATGTGGTGGGTTATGTTGGCTGAGTAAAACTATTTGTAGAAGTGAGGGGTTGTGAATGTTTTAGTCTTTCTTCACTGTCCCCACAGTCCCATGTTTTCATGCCTTATTTTCTAACTTGCTGCTCCGTACTTAGGAAAGCATGCTCCTGAGTGATGTCTGTGTGTATGCACAGTCTGGAAGATCCCCATTAAGAAGGGTGAGATGACTTTTCTATGTCTGCAAACTAGAAAAACTTTACACTTTGCTGTTTCTGAATGCAACTGGATTCATACCTGCCTAACTTGTATATGCCTTTGTACTTGTTCCTAGGACAGCTCTGAGCTTGTCATGTGTATGTGAAATTAAATACTCGGAGGAGCTGAATGCCCTGTGTTTGTGCTCCGGGTACTGTTCTGAGTCAGGACTAAGTCAGTCTTTCAGTGACCGTACAATTTATACAGGAGGGAGGACCCGCAGTGTTTCTCTATTGGTAAGCCCTTAAATATTGGATACACTGAGGTCTCTGCAAGGCCTTCTTTTTCAAAATTGAGTGGGAATAAGGGCTTTAATCTGTAAACTCTCTAATCCTGTATTAGAAATTAAAATTTAGAAACTGCCTGAAACCAGTTAGTTCAAAACTTGTCAGTGCTTAGAAATCAGTGATTTTGAAGTGAATACTGGTTGTGGGTTTTTCTTATTGTCCTATTGTGTAAAGTGCAGAAGACCGATAGTCACCATCTTAAATCTTTAGCTCTACTGCCTACAATTGGTAGTGACTTCCCTGGCAATTTCTCATCTCACATCTGTCTGTGTTGTGGAGAAGGAGAAGGCTTAGCTGTTGATATTTTCCTCGAGGGGAGGAATAAGGAGAATGTCTTGCTGCTAAACATCAGAAAGACAGAGAAAAATAACAACCCCAGATTGTCTCCAAGTTCAGAAGTAATAGAAATAGTCATCTAACAAAAACAATTGAGCAGGAGAAAAATTACATGCCAGGAGTGCTTTACATAAATGCTCGGTGTGTTGTTACAGGAAAACTAGAGATATATACGTCTGGGGAAATCCATAATAAGCAGTTAAACTGAATCAATAGACAATTAATGTAAACAAAAGCAAGAGAAAATCTCAGTAACTACCTTAAGTAAATGAGGGCCCAGTAAACCTCCAAAGGCAAAAGAAAATAGTCAACAGGTGACAATGATAACTCACTCTCCAAGAATGTTATTGTGGCATCATCAATAAAAGACTAATTTCAGAGTAAAGAAATGCAGTTCCCACCTCATGGGACTGGAGGAGAGGAATTTATGCCCCAGCAACCTAAGATGGACTTAAGTAGGGTAACATCCTACTGCTTGCCTTCCTATTTGCAGCAGCTGCTTTTCAGTATCCCTTTGAAGAAGCTCCATCCTCATGAAGGCTAATATTTGCCCCTAAGTCTAATGAAATGAAATTTACAGTAATAGACTTGTTCCAACTTTTGTGTAGCAGGAGGTTCTAATTCTTAGAAACATTCCCTCCTGCCCACTTGTCTCTATTAAAAAAAAAAATATGTACACCTGTTGGGATTTTCCCATTTCAGTCTTGGATGCATGTAGGATTTTTCACATTCAAGTCTTGGACTCTGGAGAATGAAAGTTGCAGAGAAATGCGTGCAAGGACTGCCTCCTGGTCAGGACTTCTAACAAACATGTGGGAACCGCTTGTCTGTTGAAACTCCTGTCTCTTTGACGTGTAATGAGAACGCGTTTCTCAATACTGTTTTTTTACACTGGTTGCTCACCTTTACTTATGATACTGACAAGGCCTAATGCTTGCAGCAGTTTTACAATTTGTATGAAGTGTAACTTTGACAGGAAAAGTGTCTAGTGTGAGTACTGTAACCCCTGTGTATAGGCACTGATTTCCTGATCTGTTGAACATCTCGGATATTTGGGGGCATAAGCTTTCTGCATGATGACTTGCGTTTTTTCATTGTTACTATTGCAAGTTGCATTTAGGTTGTGGATAGTGTCAGATTTCTTTATTTCTAGGAAATGGAATAATTGCTGATCATGTAATAATTAAAGTGGAGTTTTTAATCAACAATTTCAAGGCAAACAATGTCTGTTTCTTGAGAGTAAGTAATGTGGCCAAGTGTCTTGCCACTTATTTCTGTAGTGTGTTTGTAGAGTTGTGAAGTTTATATTTTGGTTTTCTTTGTTTCTTTTCCTTGTTATGATGTTTGCACAGGTGATGTCTGCTTGGCATTGGTGTTTCTGTGGCTTGTGAGTTATTTACATGTTCATTAAAGGATTCATCTTTCATAGGAAGCTTCATATCAAAGGCCAGCTCCTGTTATATCACTGCTGTTAGGCCAAATGAATGAGAGGTTGATTTGAAGTTTTTATTAGTGGGGAAGGAGCATTGAGTATGCTAAAAATCTTGACTTAGCAACATGTTGTAAGCTTGCTTGTGTTACATACTGCCATGGCAGTATGTATGCTTCACACTTGAGATGGATGAACTCTTGTGTACGTTGTACTTATTACATAGTACTGCTCCATTAATGCATAACTTGAATCTTTTAATTGTGCCTGGCAGTTTTGTTCTTTAAGTAATACTTAACAAGATCTGAAGATAAAAAGCTAAGAGGAGTTAAATTCAGAGCAGGAATATATATGTATTGGGCAATAAAGGCTATGACTCTGTTGTCAAAGGATTCTTCCATCTTTTAAAAGTTGACTTAGGTTAGGTTGCTTGTTTGTGTCTGTTATGAAGATTTATAGACAGCTTTAATCACTCTGCCTTCCAGAGAGTCAAGTGTTTGTGCATGATCCTTTTTGTGCAGAACCAGTCTGAAAAATCTTTGTTCACTTGGTCGCAAGGGGACAAGGTGTCGGGTAGCTGCACAGGGGTAACTCCGCTGTATGGGCATTTCAGGGCATTCAGTCATGTTTGTGGCAAACGTTGTGAAAGCATGCACTTCATCAACTTCTCGTGCACGCTGCGCAAAAACTCTTCTGCACTGAATGCTTCTCCCACGAGTGACGACTAAGCAATGGAGGATGTGAATAGGTACGTAGTGCCATCCTGCTCTTGGGTTCTCCCGAAGCTTCTGCTCAAACAGTGTAAATGCTGAGATGGGTTTTATGGAGATAAAGGAATGGCTTCAGCCTGTATAAATATGCGTTATAAAAACATGTTGATGCAGGCATAACCCTTGTGTAAGCTGTCTGTATTGTAAAAGGTAAGCAGAAATGCAGTGAATTTCTGGACCGTCTTACAGGAAGCAAGTTTTCTAAAAGGACCAAATTGAAGATGAATGTTTGCAGGATAACATGTCAGGGAGAAAAGTAACTTGGTCAACTTTCCTGTACTACTTATTCAACTATTATGGCCTGTGATGAGCATGTTTTAAATGTAAGCATTTCTTTTCTTTACTTCTCTAAAGAGTTAACCATAGTAATCTTCTCTTCTCCCTCCCTCGCTTCCCCTTTTCTGGGCTCTGGTCACTCTGCAGAAGGAATAAATTGAAGCTGTGATGAGTAAAAGTCATGAAGTGATCAGGGCCTGACAGGAGGTAGTAAAGTGAGCAGCAGCAATTGTGCCTATCAAAGTCCTAGCTCTGTAATTTAGAGATGAAATTGAAGACATGGTGATAAATAGAAGATGAAAGCTAACAATAGTACACGAAAACCTTACCTTTTTTTCACATAAGAGTACTCCGGTGCCCAGACTGAATAAAAGGAGTTTGTTCTGGACATTTATTAATCTGAAAACACTGCTAGATTGCCTGGATATAGGATGAGAAAATCCTTATGAGTAAAAAGATGTCTGTATTGTGAATGATTATGATCAACTTTGGAGAGTGAGCAACTGTGTACAAAATTGTAGTCTCCAGAGGCTCATGGAGAAATTCTATATAAGGAAAAACATGCAACAAATCTGTTGAAAGTAATTTCTCCAGCTTCTCTAGCTTTCAACTATGGTATGTAGACTCCTGAGCATCTGGACTGCTGCTAAAGGGTGTGCAAAGGGTAAAGTGACTGAGCTAATTCACTCTACAGGGATATGTATGCTGCATCTGGCATACTGTTAATCTTTTTCAGCAATGCCCCTCATTTTTGTAGGCTGGATAAATGCTATGGCTGTCCTCACACCCTGAAGTACAAGGATCTAGGGTCATTACCTTGCTCCATGTACATTTGTGAATCTGTCCAATGAATGGATTTCCCAAAGGTGAAGTTAAAGTTGAATTCTACACCAGTGCTCTGTTGATACGGAGCAGGAACCTTCCAGGAAGCTGCCTGTTTCAGTGCTTCTTATTACACCATATAGCAAGTATCAAGCATGTAATATTGTTGTAGCAATTACTTGAAATCAGTGATCATGCTAAAGATAGTTTAATGAATGGAGTCCCTTTCTTGTTTCATGCTATATCTTTCTATAAAATGTTATAATTGACCAAAAACTAACTTTCTAATTACATGCTACTACTTAGACCTATGTGGTCAGATATATAGTTGTTGGTAGAATTCAAACTATTTGGTTTTCATTGCCTCTGAAGGTGATCTAGACTGCTGATAGGACTGAGAACAGCTTCCTATTAGGAATAAAACTGTCTCAGATGACTAGCTACAGGATGCAATGGAGGAAGCATATGTCTATTTTTGTCTTTGTTCAAGTTGGAACTGGACTCGGTGTATGCAATTACGGATCCGTTATACTATGCACCTTATGTGAATAGGATGTATATGATATAAAGCTTCAGGTTTAAAAATTAATTTCATTAGAGCTCTGGCTTGTATCTATACCATGTAAGCAGAATGAAATACCCTGGTGAAATTTTAGGTACATAACCAATTTTGTAAACTTGTCAAGTCACCCTTCTGAGACTGAGGGGAAATATCTATGCTAGATAGTACAATTGTAGAGGAGTTGCACAGGACTGAGAACCAGCTTGATAATAAATTTGGTAATTTCTTTGCTAGTTGCATTCCAGAAATGAAAAGCAAATCTGAATTTCTCAGTCTAGCTCGAAGACCATAAAGCATGTTTGTTTTACCATCTGCACCATCCTTTCAGTCCCTAGAGGCATATGAAAGACAGGCTATAACAATGGAGTACTGGCTTGCTGAAAGCAGCATCAGCAGAGCTCTACAGACCAAAGCAGCAACTTCTGAACAACAGATGAAGTGGGAGAAGCAGCTTGTCTTTCTCCCATAGGTTTGAACAATCGACACATGTTTACATGATGGAAAATGGATGGAAACATTTCTCATGAGGACATATTCATGGCTATATTACAGCAACAAAGATGGTGATTCTCTGTGTCCTGAGGAGTTTCTTAATCCTTTCAAATTATTTATAGTCCAGATCAGAAATACAGTCAGCTTAAATTCTAGCATCTTGACAGCATTTAAGATGTGGCATTCATGATTTGGTGTATGCCTAAATAACTGGATTCTAATCCACATCATCAGTCTGTTGAGTCAGCAGAAAACACTTTTAACTAGATTTACTAGAAGCTTGAAGAGCAAGTGTCGTGTTTTCTTTTGTATTCAGTGGTCTGTGTTTCATTATAGTCACCCGTTGAAACAGAATACTCAAGAATGCAAATTTTCTATGTGACACTTGAATTCCTAATGCTGAGACAGCATGCGAGCACAACCTGCTGTCAGGCCTACTTGTTACATTGATATTCTGTCTGCATAGTTCCTTGTGTCATCAAGTTTTAACTGTGTTATATTAAGGTCCCAAATACTGTTCTGAGCAAAAAAGTAAAATATCTCAAGCACAGTTAGTATAATGGATGTCATGACTGAAAGTGTGATTGTAGTACCTGAGAGTTGTTTCTTGTTAAAGAACCACTTTCTTGTAGAAGAAACCATCTTCATAGATTGGAGTATGTGTGGGGATTGCTAATGTAGGATTCTTGACCTAGATTTATCTATTGAACGTATGTTATAGTGTAAATCTCACGCTATGGCTTTGCTTCACAACCAGCAGGCGAGTTAGGTTGGTACGAGGGCTGATGAAGAAAGCAAGCTGTCATGAGCCAGCTGACTGGGTCCTAGCTTGCATACCCAACCCAGCTTCATCTGGCTGCAAGAAGCCACAGGGCAAATGTCCCCTTATGCTAATACGCTCAGCATAAAGTCCTCTGTAGCTCTCTAGCATACACAGTGTGTATCTTAGTGGCATACAGGAGGGCTTCATTAGCTGTCTGCAAGATATAGACATCTGTCTAGGGTAAATTCAGTTTGTCTTCATATGACTGTATTGTCACAAAAGGATTGCCTTGTGGTTAAAATAACAGTCTAGGTGAACTTAATGGCCTAGATTAAGTTCCGGTACTAGTTTACTGGAGGCAGTGGTTCTGAGCAATGTCCCTTATTGACACTGGCACCATTATCTGTTCAAGATATATACTCTTCCTAATTTAGAGATCCCAGAATGATAATTTATGAAAAAGATCATGGAGTGCTCATGTATGCGATAGTTCTGTACTACTTAAATAGATTTCCTTAGTATTTGAAAGAAATTCTTGAATATGTAGTTCTTTATTGTTTAATTCCTATTATATCTGTATAATTATAAATGATAGCATTTTCCATGAATATTCTAATCGTGAACTCAGTTTATGATAATTGTAATGTCAGTCATCTAAGAGTCATTAGACTGCTTATTAAGAATATTAGCTGAGTCAGGAAAATCAGATTTATTTTTTACTTGGTCCTGTATTTTTTGCTCAATAGTGTTTATTACATTAACTTTTCTCGTGAAGAGTTTATCCCCGAAGAGGAGAAGAGACCAAAATCGTGCAGCTGAAACAATACCTGTATACACTGTGTGGTTTCCTTGGCAAATGAAAGAAGGATCTTAACAGTGCTGGGTTGGTCATTGCCTTGATTTTGGAGTAGCATGAAGAGTAACTGAGGATCTAGCATAGTAATTTTAATAAAAAACATAGCATAAACCCCAGAATAAAGTCTGTACTCTGAAAGATCATGCTCAGTTCCCAGTGAGCACCTATTCCTTGCATTATTTTGGTCTGCATCTGTCCATCAGCCAGATAAAGTAGGTTAGAAATGCTCTTTTTCCTCCTGCTTGTTGGTTATAGTTGGGAAAGGGTCACGATTTAAAATATTTAAACTGCATTTTCTGTTCTGTAAGAGTAGCTTAAATGACAGGCATATTGTGCCCCTTAATCATTGACTATCGGCATTGAGAGTATGTTGGCTGGAAAATTCTACAGTTCAGGAAAAAGCCCGAGGCTGTGATTGCCTGTTCAAAGTGAGGTGATTCAGAACCATCCCCTTCTAGTCTGTGGCAATCGTGCCAGAATGATTCAGGATGGAGAAACTAGACTAACATCAGCAGGGCAATATGAGAATTTCATTTGTTTGTATGCAAGATGCTGTTCAAGTTGGTGGTGCTGAATAGTTTCTTTTCTACGAATAATGTCTGGGAATGTGGGGAGCTGAAGTGACCAAAAAGGTTCTCTCGGTTTTTCTAATCTTTTTACCTAATGGAAAGTAATTTCTGATAATTATTGGCTAGGCAAAGTCATACAATAACATTGAAACAGGGTTTTCTAAAAGGTTCAGCAAGTGCAGCAGCCCTTCCAAACTTTAAAAAAGGTATAAAAACAAAAAGGAGAGGGCTTGAGGGGAGGTAAAGATAATTCTTAACAATACCATGCAATGTTGTTCACTTCTAGAGGAAAAAAGATGTTTGATAAGGCAGGAAACACTACTTCACTGATAGTGAAAAAAAAACCCCAAAAACCCCACCTACCCAACAAAACCAGCCAAAACTGGAACAAATTCTTGGGAACAGAGTCTCTGGTACTTTTTTCAGCTCTCCTAGAGCGTAAGCAGGCCCATCAACGCTGCTCCAAATGTACTCTGTTCTGTCTTGTGGTACCAGTGCAGAAATTTTGCTAGCCCTCCGACTTCCTGGGCTCGTGAAATGCTTGAAGGGGGTAGCAGAGGATTTGTGTTGGTATGTTAAGCTTTGTGTGTCCATGCACACAAGGTTCATCTTCTCCCTCCCCTTTTTGCAAGTGCTGCTGCTTAGGCTCTAGAAAAAAAAAAAAATTGTAAGTCTATTGGGAGATGGGTTTAGAGAACAAAAACATGTTTAAATAGTCAGTTATGTATAATACCTTTGAGTATGGTAGGATATGGAGGGGCAGGAAGAAGAAATCTGCGCAGCCATGAATACACATGCATCCAGCATGACTGTGCTCAATTCTTCTATATGTGATATGTCCTTTCTTTCAACCACAAAGAACTTCCCAGCTACCACATGATGTTTGTGGTTCAAAATTCAAATGTACCTTTGTAGTGGGATTGATATTGGAGACAGTCAGGTATGCATTCCAGCAGGATCACCTCTGTATAAAAAAAATATACGTAACACTTCCAACTTTAGCTAGTAGCTAACTTAAAAATATGGTTAAACTATTATCATGTTCAGTTTTAAGCATGTGAACTGCTACCATCATCTTGAGGGTGATGTTCATGAATGTAATGTGTGTACATTGTATACAATATGCGTTGTGTTGTGGGTTGGGGTCTTGATTACTAGAAAATTCTTGAAAATGCTTTTTTTTAATTTATCCAGTTGTGGACTGCTATGTTCTTTTCAGGAAACATGTAAGATAATCGTCCATCTCCTGCAGTTCCAATGAATAATCAAGGTATCAGTTAAATTAAAGTGAACAGCATCTACCATAACAGCAGGTGCAAATTGTCACTAATTATGAATTTGCTGGGTTCAGTAGTGACTATGCATGAATTACGTCGCATTCATTAACAGAAACATTCAGAGCCCGATCGATGACAAGAGGAAAAAAAATATCATTAGCCTGTTTCTCAAAATGAATTAATATTCTGAGATTTGCAAGTGAAGACAACTGCAGAAAGATGAAGTATTACTCTGCCTATGTGCCTGCCAAATGCTTCTGCTAGAAAAACAGTTGTTTTTCTACTGGTTTAGAAAACATTAACAAATTCCAGGACAAATATTCTATCATTCTTTCTAAAGGAAGAGGATTTGCATGTAGATGTTGTCTTAAATACATGAGAATTTTCTACGCATATGCTACCAGTAAAAATGGAAAAATCTTGTTTTCAATATTCTTCTACTTTTTTCCTGTTCACCCCCATAACAGAGAGGAGTGAATACTTTTACTATGTATGTTTTAAATTCTTTTTAATTGGCTTTTATTCCTCAAATGGGAATATAAAAGTAAAGGTAGCATACAAAGTAACCATTATATATTAACGGCATTTTGGATTACCAGGGCTTAAAAATGAGCGCTGTGAGCTCCGTATTACCAAAATGATCATTTTCTGAACCTGGAAGAATTATCTCGGATTGATCTGGGGGAAGTCCAGTGAAGGATTACAGTCACTGTGGAATCTAACTATAATGGAGTAACTGTTGATCATCTTGGACTCTATTCCCTCCCTTCTCTTAAATAAAGCTTTTCCTTATGACGGAAATGTTGATGTGCTAAACATCAAGTTCGAAATAGAGAATTAGTGTGTCCGTGAAGAACCTGTTCATCTCCTGTCCATCCTCCCTGCTGCTGTGCAGTCTTCTGCCCTCTTCAGCTCCTTCCCCTTGGAGGTCAGCAGTTTGTCCAGGCCCCTGTGCACCTTAAATCTGCTCAGCTGCATCCTCTCAAAGGAGTTTCACCTGGGTAGATGTTTCTGATGTGCTGGGAGTGGTTGCTGTGGCTGGGAGTCATGCTCTGGTGTGTGCCACCACTATTGTTGTGACAACTCGAGTGGCAGCTCTAGGCCTGAAGTCCTCCCTTCCGTGGCTGTCACCTTTAAGCAGGTGCTTAACTTCAAAACTGTGAATGTTTCCATAGTCTTCTATACAACTATTCATGTGCTTGATGTTAAACATATGTGAAATGTTTTATATGCTTAAGGGCGGGGGATGTGAGGATCAGCACTCTAGAGAATTGAATGCTTAAAAAGCAGAGAAAAATCAAATAGAATAAGTGCTAATAGTGCTCCTAATATTTTCCATTTGGTGTCTGCATTCAGCATGAAGCAAAAATCTCATTATTTTGATTTATTAGTGATTACTTTTCAGTGATCCATAATTTGAAAGTAAAATGGGATTTCAAGACAGCAGTGGGCTTATGTTTTTGCTGGTGACAACTGAACCAGTGACCACTTGCACCAGTAATGTTTTTTGTATCTATTACAACAAACAGTAACTCCTTACTGTTTGCCAAAGCAGCTGTCCTCCATCTAAGACTACTAGGGTGACTTTTTTATGTCCAGCCATTTGCTAGACAGTCTCTTGAAGCCTTCTGAAATCCTAGTTCATTTTTCAAATATAAGAGCTATTTTGTAGATGGTGTTAAACCTACTAGAATAAGTTACTGTCTTTCTACAGGGAAGATGAAACGGTAAAATGGGGCCTATTTTCTCCTGCTGGTCTATTCCCTCATGTCAGTAAGTGTCTTGAATGAATTTATGTTCCCAACTATGCTTGCTTTTGCTTCAGATAAGAGCTAGTAAAATAGCTGCATGTAATTATGATATCTTCTTAATAAGCCTTCCATTTGTTTAAACTTTAAAAAGGCAGCTGAAAATATACTGTACATTATCATATGAAAGAACGCAGAAAGCGCTCTCTCTCAAAATGCAGAGTGGACTTGTGTCAAAGTGATTTCAAGTGAAGTGGAGGTTAAAAAAAAAAGCCTTTTTGACCATGGGCACATTCAAAGAGATTGATTAATACAAACACATTTCATCATTTGTACTTGAAAACATTTTAAATTACCTTGCAACCACAACCAATGTACTTATTAGTTTTATATTCACTTTCATTAACTCAGGCTTACAACAGCATGGATTCATTTAGTTAAATTGTTTGCCTTTTTGTTTTAGCTGGTGGCACAGAGGGGACTTTTCACAGGAAGCTACAGGCACTTGCTACAGCTCTAATTCAGTGTTTCTACTTTCCGAGCCCTCCATCTGCCTCTAATATACATCATGGGTATAAATCAGTCTTCCTTGTACTTCAAAATTAAATAATGAATAGGTGACAATGCTAACTGGGGGGAATGATAAGAAATGCTGTCAAAACTGAAAGTGTTTGTGCCTCAGTTTCATCCATGAAAAATGGCCCTGCTTCACAAAACAAGGACTTGGACAAAAGACCATACATTCTGTTCATTTTACATGAAAAATAAATGGCTAGAATTTTTCTAAGATATGGAAAATGCAGGCAGACTTGAAAAATATGTGGAGAAAAACATCCCATGAATTTTAATTGAAATGCAAGAAAGAACAAAGTGCTTGTGAATGTAACAGCATGGAAACAAGATATTTGCTACAAGAGCACTGTAACTGGAATACTTTTAACAGTTCTCAGCCTGCAATCTCATTAGTTCTCATACTTGCACATTTTCCATGCTTATGCCAAAACCCTTCAAACTTTTCATTTAGAAACATTAATTTAGAAACCTTTTCCACCATGAATCGGTGCTACTTCTAGGAGAACTGAGCTCTGGTACCACTTGATATTTGGTTCTCAGTGGAAGTCAAAAGATTCGTGTTCCAGAATTTACTTAGCCGATTGGGTAAATGGATATGTTTTAATTTTAAATGCAGCACAGATACCTAGTTTGCCTTCTATTTATTCACAGAATAGCCATTAAGATGGTTCAGTAGAAATCGTTATGAATCTTTCTGTTTAGGACTTGCCTGAAAACACTGATGGGAAAACAAATGCTAATCTCTGCAAAACTACAAAATAATGCACGTAAAGCTACATAGTCCAGGAAATGTACATGCACAGTTGGGTTTTAAATCAAGGGCACTCAAGTGTAGGCATGCCTGACGTTACTTCCTATGTGAAGTCATCAAAAGCTTAATCTAAGCTTAAGTAACTCAATGGAGATTCTTCTGCAGGCTTCAACAGATTGTTGCCTCCAAAATGGTTCAAATCTGGGGAGGAGGGACAGGGTTTAGAAATGTCTAGGTGCCAACAGACCCAAAGACATACTTTTTAATATCTTTAGCATAGCTAAGGAAGTAAATTTTTGGAAATTATAATTTAAGGTGCAATAAAAGAGCTTGGGGGAAGCAGTCAGGGGAAAACAATTTTTAGTATTTCCTCTTTTTTTTCCTTTTTTCCTGTGCTGTGTTGTATCTGGTTTGTTCCTGAAGCACCATGGGCTTAATCTAAGAGTTGTGAATCTGGCTGGGATTTTCGGAAGCATGTGAGGGCATCTTTTTCCCTGTGTTTTAGACATCAAGGAATCCATCTATATCCTTAAGGACATAAAGAACTCGGACAATCTGAATTCAGGTAGAGGAGCGCATTGAATTCTAACTGAAGAAGTGTTTGGAAGTTAGAGTGCTTTTAAAGATGTTGTTATAGAGGTGCAACGAGAGCTGTTGGCTTTGGGTTTAGTCTGAAATCTGTTTTCATGAGTTTGTGTGACAGCCTCATAGGCCTCGCTTGCAATAATAATTAAATACGTTGCTCTACCAGCAAGTTTTTCCTTCCCTGTCACTTTCACATTTATACAAACGCAATGATTCGTTGCTTTGATGTGTGCATGGAACCAAGTCCCATGTTACTGGGAATTAGTTTAAATTGTGTGAAAATGATGCTTCTGTAAGCAATAGTCACAAAGAGAAGCTAATACACATATTTACATTGAAACATGTATTTTGTGCCAGAGAAAACACACAGCTATTAAACACAATCCTACAATTCAGGGTGGGAGGGGGGAATTAAGTAGGCAGTGGAATGCTACTCTGAAGTGCAATGTTGCAAATTTACATTATAGTGCCAGTATCCAATCAGTATTTTTAATTCTTTTAATTACTGAAATCTCTAGAGTACATAATGGTGTGGAATATACACATGTATCTGTAATAAACAACATGTATCTTGAAGAAATGGATTTAGTTTTGGCAACAATGCGATAGGGAGATCAAAGAGCTAGCTGGCATTAAAATGATTTAGATACATTGTCATAGGCAGCTGTTATGCTAATCTCATTTATGCAGTTGTCAGCTGATAGGTTCTGATGAGCCAGCTTAGTGGGAAAATCATTAGTAGATCCCTATTGTGATAAATGTTATTTATTACTGTCAAATGGTATTAATGTTTGATTCAAAGATGGGAAATGGGCATCATCTACATGAAGTTCATCCATTCATGGTCAACGATGACAAAGGGAGCCGTTGAATTCCAGCCAAAGGAACTTCATTTCTGTAAGAAAAAAGAATAATGGATTTAATTTGCATATGTTTTAAAAGGGTAATGAAGTAATATGATGTTTATCTTGGTTGAAGAGTGGTAATTTTTGCTGGCATGGCTCCAGCAACATTTGAGTCATTGTGCAGCATTTGCTGTTCAGTTGTTGGTTGTGGAAGGGCTTTTCAAAGCAGCAGGTGCATAAGGGGGGAGGCAACTAAAATGATTTATTCATTAGGCCAAAAAATGAGCAATCTCGATGTCCTTCCCCTTACCCTCCAGAAATACATTTGCAACCATCTTCCTTCATTTTTCTTCTGCTACATCAGTATCTCTTTTCTCGTCCTGTCTGTGGCATTGCCTCTTGAATTACACACAGATTTCCACTCCATCTTTGTTGTGATTTGACTTTTTTCCACTTCATCTAAATAGCTAAATGCACAGAGACGGTAGCATCCCATTCCAAACTATCAGGCAGATAGAAGTTGGGAGATGGTCACATATGGCTGTAAAATGGAGTATTTTTTATTTATTTTTTCTTTTTTTAAAAGAAAATAACCCAATGTTTTGGCAAATTAGCTGTGCAGCTGGGTTTTAAGTTGTTAAAAGTGTTCCCTCTGCTCGTGAATTTGCATGGAGACATTCCTCTTTCTTCTCTCTATTCCAATACAGCTGCAGTGCTGTAATCTATTTCTAATTTTTTGAAGTTAAACAAAAAAAAACCCACCACCCAAAACCCCCTCAAACCCACAAAAAAAGAATGCCAACCAATACCTAATTACGGTGCAACCAGTCATACAGTGGCTAATTTTAATTACTCATTACCAAACAGGCTTCTGAACATTTAAACGGTATTGCAGTCTGTATTCTGCCACTAGTATATTTATTATTTATACATATACAAGTTAATTAATTCATAGCACTCTAGAAGTTTTAAATAATTTTGTAGAGTAAATAAATAATAAAGTGACAATGGTAATCTAAAGAAGAACTGACCAAAAAAGTACTGTAGTTAACGCTAAGAAAAGCTCTCGCAACTCTTTCTGCTAGTTCTGTCCTGAGCCACGCATTAATAGCCTTCATGTGTCACTGGTAGGAAATTCCTGATAATCAAGACAATTTTGGTCTTTTTCAAGGCAGGTAGATGCTAAATTCTCATTGATTTTTAGCAAGAAATGAGTGCATGATCCTTTCATCTAGATATCCTCAAATTCCTATGGAAAACAATCAATGTTTTCAGTCGCCAGTCGTGGTATGGGAGCATGGATGGAGAGAAGTGCTATGTGCAATTCTGTAAAATAAACCTAGTGATTTCCATCTTGGAAATGAACTGGTAGCAGTTAATGCTCCATGAAACGTCAACAAAATACTACAGAGTTATGCATGTCTTGACTTTAAAGAATTTGGATCATGTTTTAGTGATGTATGCGCTCTATATCAACAAAGTTTCTGGGCAGTTTTCAAGGTTAGCTCTAAAAAGGCATCTACAGTATTAATTTTTGAGGTTATTAAAAAATGTGTTGCCGTTCAGAGATCCGCAAAGAAAGCTTGCGACGCAGTGCTGCAAATTAACAAAAAGTCATCCTGCGATTGCTGCTGCTTAAAGCTTTTCCGACCAGTCTCAGCCCCATGTTAAAAACATTTCTTACGAGGCTGCTCTCTATCACACCCATCTGTCTGAGGCAGAAGTCTTTCATGATGGCAACTGGAGTCTGCTGTCCAGAACAGGAGATTGTGTATAGCCGGTGGGTTACCATGTACCAGGCAGGGTGGAACAGGCTGGCTTTGTGTTCTCTAGGTGGATATAGAAGCAGATGTTCGCTCCATTTGCAATCTCTCCAAAAAGCTGATCTTTCAGACTAGTGTAGACATAGCTGCTGACTCTTTGAGGCTATTTGCCTAAGTGTTGCTAAGTCTTTCAGACCTCACGAACAAGACTTGCCAAAGATCCCCAAGTGACCAAAACAAGAATCTTGGCTTGCTACGAATTACCACAACACCGCTGCCTCGTGTTCCGTATTGACTGCTCTCCTGTTCTTAGTACTGTATGAGAATCTGCTCCATCTTCACTGTGACTTTTTTTGACCAAAAAAATGTTTCAATAAATATGTATAAGCTGTTTCTCCAAACAGCTGCATCTTTTGGAGGCTTGTTGCAGCTAGCTCTCCAAGTTTTCTGAGTTTGGATTTGAGTCCATTTCCTTTGCTACCTCCCCCCATGTATGCACTTAGATAAGTGGTTTCCTTGGTTACTTCTGGCAGAAATTGCAGGTGACCATAACCCACTATTAGGATGCTATTTAGTACAATACATGGAATGTAAGACCCCAGATCTTATCTGTTTCCTAATTAGTTCCTGGCACTTCTCAGGCTTCTTTTTTTTTATTTTCCCCTCTAGCTGTGAACATACTAGTTTAAGTTAAGATAGATTTAAAAATCTTGCTGTGGGAGAGCACATATATCTTTAGCTTACTTTGATAGTCCTCCGAGGCTGTTCCTTAAAGTAGATAGATTTGTCTCAATCTGTCTTTACGTTGAGATGTGCTGGGCTTGCTCCATTTGTTGTGATAAGAGTTGCTTTGCAGGTCATAGGAGATAAACGTAGATCTTGTTGAGAGATTTGCTTGTCAAACTGTGTGATATATTCCATGACTACTAACTTCTGGAGAGTGTGGGATTGTTATGACATGTATAATATACTGTAGGATTCATTCTGAAACCGCTGAAATCCATCACTCGCACACTGGCATATTGAATCACTAGTTTATCAAGGCTACTGAAAGTAGCTAGAATTGCTTCCAGCTTACTAATAGCTAGTTGACTAGTTAACTCTGACATCAGGATTATCTCTGGAAATGGTGCTAAATAGTCAGTAAATGGACATGTTTCAGTGGTATTTTTCTTTTCTCTTTTCTCCTCTTTTTCATCTCTCAGAGGCTGCTTGCTTTTCTGTCGTGTCACTTAGCACTGGGGTCAATACGGTCTTTTTGGGGGGGTGCGTTGATTAGTCCTGCAGCACTGTGGACCATACTTGTAAGGCAAGTCGCTTTCCAGGTGGCAGATTGGTCTTGTAATATTTAGTGAATTCTAGGTAAAACTTGAATTTCTGTTAAGAGATGACAGTTGTCTTGTAACTGTAATATGGAACAGATTTGTGCTAGTTCTCTCTACTGTATAGGATTAAATGATATCTTGTAAAGTCATCCTTAAGCTGACAAAATACATTTTTGCTCCCCAAAAAGACAAAAAAAAAATCACTTGCTTTAGCTAAGAATTTTCATATGTGAGGTGATGAAACTTTTCTTGGTTGTGTGCAGTTTGTTGCAAGGACGTGTGACATAAGAGTTATCTGTAGAAGAACTTGTGGATGATTTAAGGAGGGAAAGGAGACAGCTGTGTCATCAGGGGTTTGCTGGTTTGACATTCAGAGAGAAGCCTCTTAAAGAAATCGGAGGAAAACAAGCTGTGGGATCAGCCAGCAACAATATGAGGACAGGGAAAAAGGAGGTGCTACTGTGATTTCTGTAGAAAGCAATAAGGCAGTGGAGCAATGAACTTCTCTCTCCATCAGTTCAGATCCACTCTTGTGGTCCAGGGCTGGTGAAGTGGATAAAGGAAAATGTATCTCAGCAGCCTGGTGCTGCACCTAAAGAGGGCAGCTCCTTCTGCAATCTTTCACTGCTCCCCCCGATCTGGCATGGTACAGGGAAAAGGTGAGGAGTTACTGGAAGCTATTATCGCTAATGGAGAGAGGGAAAACGAGAGCAGGAGCAGCAGTTAAAGGGAGGAACTTAAAGGCAGATATTTTTTTAAGACTTAAGACAAATGTGAAGGTAACTTTGTCCATTTAGAAATTAATCAGATAACAAATACTTTGAATTTGATATCACTGATGATAGGCATTTAAAATATGCAATGACGTATACAGTCAGAGGGCTGGGGAAATGGCTTATTCACTTAAGGATCTGCTGCAATAGCATGAAAAGTTTTTTGCGCTCTTGCAGGAACTGTAAGGAAGACTGAAAATATGAAAACAACATCTGTGTTAAAACTCCAAAGGCTTTCAGGGCATGTACTGTGTTTTTTGGAAACATTCCTTTTGTGCTTTATCTGGCATCTCATGATGCGTTTCAGAACAGCTTGCATGAAGCCATCAGTTGTTAACTACTTTCTGATCAAGAACTAGTGAATGAGTTTGGTGACAAGTCTGGTCGGCATCACTCTGCTCCACTCTAGTCTCTTAGGCTTGCTTGCCTTTAAGCATACATCTGTAGAAAATTATTTGCAATCAGTAGTGATGCTTTCACCCTGCAGACACAGTAGGCAGCCTTTTTATAAGTTTATATGCGGACAAATCCCAGTATACTTAAATGGTGAATCTCCAAACCTTTGCACCTTAAGAAGTCATTTATGTCGGTACAAAGCCAGTGGAAATCACTCTAGGCTGTAAGGAAGCCGCCTTTTGATTCCTGGTTTAGGCCCACGTGTAACACGGTGATGGCCATGCTAAAGAGCACAGATGCACAGGAGGTGCCTTCTTTAGAAGGGCCTCATCCATTCCACTAACTAGAGCCCTCGCTCTACGGATTTAAATTATTTTCTTACAAAGCCATCAGTAATGATACAAGGTATTGTCACACGCTTCTGTTTATCAGATACGTAATACTTAGAACTCTCACTTGGAAATCCAAACTTGATCTAGAAAAAAAGGCATTGCAATAAGTCATTTGTTAAATAACACCGTAATCGTGCAAGATACGTAACTGCAATATAAATGAGAATCAATGGTAGCAAAATATTCTTGCTCCTTTTGAGTACAACTAAATAGCTTATTTAGGGAATATCATTATTCTCCAAAGTGGGCAATACCATTTAGCAAGCTCAGCTTACCACTGCTGTACAGTTTTTACATAGCAAGTATTTCTAGGCCTAATCTAAGGCCATTGGCTTGGTTTTCTTCTGTTTTGTTTGGGTTTTGGAAATTATTAAAATTGTCACTATCCTGTTCCAGTAAGAATTCTTCTTTCTCTCTAAGCAGGTCCCATATGTAGGTAGTCTGAATACCTTTCCAGTTTTCCAGTAACTGTGATTGGTGAATTGATTCTGTTTTTTAAAAAGTTTCTGCATCTGTTCCAACATACTGATAATCACACACGCGTGCATCTCCACACACCCCCCAGAAAAATCCAAACGCATATGCTTCTCTCATCTAACATCTTGATTTAAGGGGATGTAAAATACAGGTTTACATCCTGAACAAATGATACAAGTTAACAACAAGAGACCATATTAGAGCTAATGGGAGCCAGTTGTGTTTGGATAATTAATGCAGATGACAGGAGCACAACTTGTATATTTGCAGGTGGTTATCAAATCAGGTGAACTCCTCTCTCCCAATGCACTTTATCTGGCTGCTTGGTAGCTAGTGTATTTTACTGCAATTTTTTTTGGAATTCCGATCTGTAGCAGTTAATAGAGTCACTTTAAGGAGACTCAAATTACATCATATTACAACTGACACTTCTAGGATTAATTTTACAATTTGTGATTTTAATTTTGGTGAAAATGTATTTAAAATGATCTCTTGTCAGATTCTCAAATTAAACATAATGAAAGTTGATAATATTCTAACAATATTAAGCTGGTTTTGGTAGTTACTAAGGGTGGTATGAAAAGACTATTCAGGCTATGGAAATAGTAGACGAAAAAAAATTTAGCAGCATGGCAACAGAGATCATACAATGTTTTATAAATCTGGTCACTTTACACAGCCATGCCATGTAGTAATTCTGAAGATACTGCATATATTGAGAATATGCTTGAACAACTGAGGGTCAATCTGTTTTTCTCTGAAGCTGGTAAGAATCTTTGCTGATTGAACTCTTCTTGGAAATCAAACCTGGATAAAAAAACCAAGGATATCTTGGCAAGAAAGCCAGCAAGCTGAGGGAACGAGTGGTGGCCTGGCATAGTGTGTAGCTCTTGTGGAATAATGTCTGATTTCAAAGGATGTGCTGGGACAAGGTATGTTATCTGAGTCAGAACTCGTAGCAATTTCCAAAACTCTTTAATAAGGCCTTGTTCATGGAGTATCTATGCCATTAACATGGGTTTTGACAAGCGTGCAGTAGGAGTAGATAAATCAGTGATTCTGATCTCTGAATTTTTATTTTTTTTTTCCCCTCTGGGTAACTGTGATGCCCACCATCATCTGCCAGGTCACCCCTATAGCATGATGTGAAATTACTTTTGATACAGCAGTACTGCTGCATGACATCCAGTGCTTTTGACCATCACTTGGCAGAGCCATTCTGATAATGCTGGTCATCGTGATACTTACATTTTCTCTCTCCACTTTATCTAATGAGTAAATAGATTTATTGAGGCAAATAGCTTTCCTAAATTCCCTTCGACTCACTATACTTCCGTTGCTCTAGGTGGATGTATTCTTTCCCTTATATTCTCCTCAATACTCTGTATGTTTCAAAAAGACTTTCATCTCCTCTTTTTTCAAAGAATACTAGCTGCTCACTCCTTTGTGAACTAAATTTTTCGAGTTTCTGTAACATTCTGATTGCCCTTCTAATATCTTCACTCTTACGATATTCTTATACTGAAGGGACAAGAACTACGGCTGCATTCCAAATGTGGCTTCAAGTCCCCTCCATAGTATTAGAATGATATATTCCAAGTCTTACTTTTGTTTACTATATCTATCCTAGAATCTCTCTTGCCTTATTAATTTAAATACTGTTAATCCTTGTGCAGATGGTTTTAAAGTTCTTTCCAGTACCAGGACCATATTCTACTCCTGTTAAATGTTTTGTGGCATATGGCCATTGAGAGAGCACTACCTTTTATTATTTTTTTGTCATCTCATAACCTTATCTTTCTTTACAATGAATTGCAGATGCCAGTGAAACCACTAACAGTATCAGCCTGTGATCCTAGTCTATTTGTCATTCAGAATTTTATTGCCATTCTCTTTTTGTCTTTACAAGCTCTATTCTCTGGTTTTGTTTCATCAGCAAATTTCTTCACCTTCATACATATTTCATGTCCTAGGTCAGTGATATATAAAATGAACAAAAATGGGCCTAATACTGATTCCTATGGCATTCCACTAATCCCTCTCTCCCAAACTGCTCTGTCTCATAAACAGCTTCTGTCTGTGACATTTAAGCCAGTTCCCTGTCCGCACATGTGGCTCACCCCAATACCATACTTAATGACTTTGGACCAAATGCTCTTTTCAGTTGTGTGGTGCAGAGGGAAATAAAAGGCTGAAAGAAGGGCGGAAAGGGAATGGAGGAGGAAGCAGAGACTTAGTGACCTTTCCAAAATCCATGCAACTTAAATTCCTTCTGCTGCCTCTCCTCAATTAAAATTTAGTTTTTTCAGGTGGTTCTTCCACTTCTGTTTTTACTCTTGAAGGTAAACTCTCAGCTGGTTGGCTCAAGGTTACAATTTAGTTACTTGTTTAGACATATTAGTTTGATTTCATGATTTTTGGTTACTATTTCACTTGTACTTTTTAAACCATCTATCCTGAAAGCATGTGAGTTAGCCCTGGTTAGGAAGGCAAGACAAGGAAGTCGGATTTTTTTTTTTTAATTTAAGTTAAAAAGGGGACAGTGTACAATAAAAGTTTCTTATGTTACAACCAGCTCTAATCTAACCAATTAAAAGTTTTATACCAAATAGTTATAAGAGTTCTTTCTATCCTTCTAGGTTAATTTATTGTGTATATTTTATGTGGCTTTACTCTTTTCAAAGTCCTTCCACTTTTTTCTGGTTGTGTTAAGACCTCTGGGCTACCTTCTCATTGTCTGGAATTCATGTGTCTGCCAGTTCCTTTGTGGAGCTCCTTTGTGGAAAATGAATAAAGAATTAATTTGAGGGTTTTTGTAATGTATAATTATTATTTTAATATATTATTATTTTCTTTCCTATGGTGGTTCTGTGATAGGTTCCATCTCCTATGTTGATCTCTTGATTTTTGTATGCAGTAACTGGATGGTATTTTGTTCTTAGTCTTAACTACTGGCTTACTACTGGCTTTTCAACCGTTTTCTTTATATGTAGTTATAATCTTTCAACTTACTCTGTGCACTCTCTTTTTTTTTTTTTAAGATTCATGCTGATTTTGTATCTCAAGTGTTGCCTCTTCCTTTTATAGTTTGTGTTTTGTTGTTTACTCTTTCCGGATATTTTGATTTCTAGCACATTTATTGCTACCAAGTGTGTGTTTTTCTTTCTCTGAGAACTTTTTTCTCCATATTGTCCACTTCATTTAGTACTATATTTGATTATATTTCACCCAGCCCTGTTTGCATTCTTTCAGACTTTGTTCTCCTGAAATTTTCTTTATTAGATTTTATTTTTATCTCATTTAAGCATGGTTCATTTCATACTGCTTAGGTCCTCATTATATACAGCTCCTTTCCAAATTCCACCTATTAAATACAGTCAATTCAAATAATTCATGGCCAAAATCTGATCATAATTGCTCTCTGATGCCCTTTAATAGAATCCAAATATTCCCATTACCTCCGAGATTCCCATGCTTAGCTTTCTCCCTGGGATTTACAAATGTAGCTTCATTCTCTCCTGACACAGCACAAAAATTAACTGAGGTCATTTGGATCTGATCTCCCTTAACTTAAAGGTGCGTGAAGGAAAATATGGACTCTTTAGCCTGTTTACTGATTTTAGAATGGGCTGTGAATGTATGATTCGCTGTAAGTATTGGTGGCGTTATCCTCATCATTCTTAATGCTGCTGATTGCTTTTGTGGAAGTTTAGGGTTCCACATTCGTTTTAATTGGAGGCTAAATTTGCACATACCAGATATTGCAGATTCTGCAAATTCAGGCAGGTATCACTCCAGACAGCTGTATCTTGGCTAGTGGAATAGTAAGTACTTAAGTAAATATGAAGTGTGTAGCAGCTGTTAATTCCTTGTCCTTTAGTACAGAGGTGATAGTGTTGATCAGTGAGTACTGGATTTGGAAGTAAGGTGGTCTCAGGGTGTAATCTTGAGTCCACCACCGATTTGTTGTGTGTCTTAAGATATGTTGCTTTTCTCTGTCTTGCTTTTCTTGTATGTAAAATGGAGTTTGGAAAAACAATTGCTTTGGAGCCTTTGAAGTATTCTGGTACTTGGTTTATGAATTATATAGGAAAGACTACGAAACGAATACTTCTGTAATCAGTGCAGGGTATATGTGGTGTGAAGTAAATAGTGTATGGGCTTCTGCAATGAATGAGGAGGAGAAGAAAATATTGAAACAGGTTCCTCCTCTTCTGATTGCTGAACAGATTATACACTAATTGGGTCATTGGGATCCTGCAGGAAAATAACGTGGTGGCCACTGTTCCTTTTTTAGCTCAATTCATCTCATACCACGGATTACTGCGTATGTCCTGTACTTCTCATGAGCATGGTGAGTAAGTCTTTAGAGGAACTTGGGATGAACCTGGTCTGAGTGTTAAGTTTGAACTGAGCACATGAGTTCTGCATATTTCAAGTTGTTGCTGTGAGTGTTTTCACATGTCTGGTAAATAACGACATACCTCATCTCTTAACTGCAGAGTTATAATGAATTACACACTGCCTCAGACAGGTGTGTAATTAAGTTCATTATTCTTGGGTGTTGAAGTATTACAAAGAACGGTTTAAGGGAAATGAAATTTTGAACAGCAATGTTGTTGGGGACCATCCACTTCTGTGCCAGTGCCAAAGCTGGCATAGGGATTAGGAAAGGAGTTAATGATCCTACAGCAGAAAGATCTTTTTTACCATCTGAGGCAAGTTTGGTCTTAAGGTGAGTGGGTGACCTGGGTCCTGTGTCAAACAAAAGGCAATGTGTGGCTGTCCATGCCAGCTATGAGCTTGACTAGGTGACATACTGCCTAGGAACATAGCACAGGGATTAACCCCTCTTTCTACCCTATGTTACTTCAAAAACAAGTGTGATGAATATAAACTGATTAAAGAACAGGAAGGGATCCCAGCTGGTGAGAGTCATGCTCTGAGTCTGCAGAGATTCTTGCCCTTTGGGCTCCCTGGCTCATTGCAAAGCTGAAGAAGAAATAATTTCCTTTTATGACTTTGTAACCTACCTCACGTAGGTTATAGGCATTTTGCCTTTTGTAGACATTTAAATTCATTTTTATGTCTGTTGCAAGTATATGATATTCTAGTTTGTTTTGGTTCTAACAAAAACTAGGAAAAGACTTCTTATAGGCCTCAATGTCCAGAAGGAAGAAATCCCCTTCTCTTTTGCTCCTGTCATCGGTTCGGTTTGTTTCTGGGGCTGTCATCCTGCACTTTCAGAATCTGAGAAAATCTCAGACATCTCAAAATCGTAACGTTAAATGACTTGTCCCTTTAGAAACCACCCTTGAATTGTATAAAGGGGAATAGTGGTGTCAGCACAACTTAAAATCCTCTTTGAAAGACAAACCTCTCCCTTTTCTAGATTGTGAGTGTCCTCAACACTAGAGGAGAGGAAAAGCTTCTTTCCTTGACAGAGTATTTCCATTTTTCCTGTACCTATACCAAAATGTTCTAATTCTCTCCCCATGCTCCCCCCCAAATTGTAAAGCGCCTGTGCCTAGGCCTCAGAAATGTCTTTACTTGCCTACTTTTCCTCCTCTATTTCTAAGAGTATTAAATGAAACGCAACACTTACCTTGAATTAAAAATCCCCTCTGTAGCTGGATGAAGGTTGATTTCTTTTCTCAAGGTAACATAGTAATGTCTCACCTTCTCTTTTGGAGCATTTCTTTCATCACCTATTGGCTACTTTGTAATTTTAGTTCTTGCTTTTTGTCTCATTCTTCAAACTCTGAACCTCTGTACAATCAATCATTCTTCTTGTCATAGACATGATAATAAAATTTTACCTGCTCACAGTTTTGTAGCCCTATTCAGGTTTTATGGCAAGTGTGATAGATATTCAATACACTTATTGGCCTACAATGATCTTCAAGTGTGCAGATTTAAACTGGATACTCATGATGTAATCCCATTAAGTTTATTAGAATGATGGTTTAGAAATTGTAGTATATTTATTAGGGGTTTTTTAATGGTTTCTTTAAAAAAAAAACCCAACCAACAAAGCAAACCTTCCCCTTCTAGTTCTTAAGGAAAAGGATCTTGCAATACGTATAGGTATCTTTGAACTAGATTGCTGCGTATGAGGTGCAGTGCAGGTGTAGTTTCAGACTCCAGCATGGCCTGAAACACAGCGACCTTCCCAGAACCCTTTCTGCTCGGTCGGCGGTTAGCTGGGACTGACCGAAACGCGTGTCTCTCCTCTTGCTTGGATGTGCAGAGAGCTGCAATCAGCTTTTCCCAGTTTCAGGGTAAGTGCACTTCTTTGGAATTGTTTAGCACGGGTGACACTAAAGCGCAATGGGCACAAGCAAAAGTCCCCCCTCTGGGGAAAGCTTCCTTCCAGTGCTGGTTTTGGCTCTCACAGTATGTTAGGCCTGATGGTAGCTGCTGTCAGGAGGGCGCTGGCTGTTAAAAAGCGCCTTCAGAAGCTGAACTCTACATACCCCAAGTACCATGTCTCCAATTCAAAGGAGTTCGAAGGACATAAAATATTTGTGCCAGTTTTTCCTTCACTGAGCAGCAACGTGGCTGATGTAGAGGTTTCTTACTGGCTGAATATTCAGCAGATTTGTCAAAAACCTCCAGTAAACTTCAGACTTTGGATTATGAAACAACCATTCAGATTATTCGTCAATAATAATATGGAATAATTTACGTAGATGCAGTCACAAGACATACTTCTGCTGAAATGCTCTAAAATGCAACCTGTCCATCAAGGACCAAGTCTTTAATCCATTCACAAAAATCACACGATTTGACATGGTGGTCAAATCCTTATCGGTGGTCTGGGGAGCTGGGAGCCCTGCATCTGCAGGCCGAGAGGGCTGTTCTGACAGCTAACCAGTAAGGGGTACTCGGTATTTATTTTAAGATACATGTTCAGAATGCGAATGTGCAGTCTGTGGTTTTTCAGATGTTGATCTTCTCCAACTGGGGACATTCAGAGGGGGAAAGCAGTTACTGCTTCACAGAAGAAAGAAATTTCTGCAAATTGATAGCGTCTTCTCACAACATCCTGCTGTCACCGTTTCCCTTCTGTGTTCGTAGTCCCCAAACAGTACCGTGCTTGCAGGCATAATGAGAACACAGCACCAATGTCAACTTCTCAGTTGCTCAAAATTTGTAATTTCATCCCAAAAGGTGTTTTCTTATGAGAAAGGAAGCATGCTTTTTTTCCTTGTAAAAAGGGTCCTTTCTGCCAGGGACAGACTGAAGCTGAACACTTCAGCTAAAAAGGCATTCCTTGCTGGAATAATCAACTTTATTTTAATTAAAACTGACTTAGTGTGTGTGAAAGCTGCTGGGGTTATGGTACTAGAGGAAAATGAATGGTTTTGCTGAGTAATAAGCTTATGTGATAAGGTAGTTGTGGTTGCTGTTCTTAACTCAGTCCCAAACAAAGAACTAAATTAAATGTACAGTACATGTTACTGGTAATTGAGAGAAGATAGTTTATCATGAGTTTATAAACTTATAAAAATAACCCGTTTGCTTTCCACCAAATTTCCTCTGAGGGGAATTAATAGCCACCTTTCAAGAAACTGGTTGGAAAAATGTAAGCTGTGCTTCAGGAGTTATTATTTCAGTTTTCTGTGGTGGCAGCTTAACTGTAAATCAGTGTGCAAAAGTGCATGCAGGCATCCGAAGACATGGCTTATTTTGTTGTATGTGGGAAAGATATTGACTTTGTGTTCTACAGCTTGGATATATCTATCTTTCTATATGTACAGCATAAATGTTAGAGCTAGAGTGGTTGAAAATTTTTGAATATAAAGTGTAGGCAAGGAATTTTTTCTTGGCTTTTCACCAATTTTCTGTAAGCTAGAAATATTCTGTGTCTGCCAGTTCATTTTAATGAGGTTTTGCTGCAATTGCAAGTGAAATCTCCCTGTATCGCAAAAATGTGATTTATGTGTGACAGTGCAGTGTGTGAGCTGCAGGTCAAACAGTAAATATTCCACCTGCAGCTAGGGTGGCTTTGTGTTTATGGCATTATCTCTTTATTTATCTGTGTTCTGATATGATCCCCATACTAGTTTTCTGAGCATTGGGTTTAATTTCTGATGATAATGTAGATTTTCAGGGTGACTTTTAGTTAAAAATCTCTTTCAGCTTCAGTTTCCCAGTTTTAAAATTTAGGTAATATTTCCATATGTTAGAGGGCATCAGGAGCATGAAGTTCATGTTTGTCAGTGTTACAGGACAAATAAGTGACAGAGCAAATACTAGAGTTACTCAGAGTGAGCTTTGGAAACGCTAACAGGACAAAAAGCACTGACAGCAGTTGCTATTGTAATTTAAATTTTACTTTAACAATGAAATATGAAATTAAAAAGACTGGAATGCACAAAGAAAAAGCGTAATTTGTATGAAAAAGCATAATTGTTATATATAGTGGTGGTTGGTTGATGTTTCTATGAATGCTTACAGAATTTGAATTGACCCCTTCTACCACTGGGAAGTTCTAAATAGGAAACAGTTCACGATGGCAGTAGCCATAAATAAGTTTTACTTCCATTTATATTGTAATCAGAAAATAACAACGTATTAAAATGCCAAGGCTGAATACTGGAGTGGCAAAACTTCCTTTAACCTTTTACCATGAGATACATTTTAGTTTGTACTTTGCAGATCGTATCGTGTTCCAGGATTCAGTTTGCTGTTGGAAGGGTGTTACGCTTCAGACAGCAGCTGTGCCTAAGCACGTTGCTGTGCCTCCAAGTTTGAAGGGAAGTTGAGAGTTTCCGGAGGGGGGAAAAAACCAAACCTCATCATAGTTACCACTGAGACTTTTTTCCCATTAAGTTAGAATGCTGTGTATGGTTTTTCTTGAGTGATTTGTGACTCTTACTATTTTATCAGAAGTGGTCATTCTGCTGATGAAGATATTCAGAGCTCCAGTGGAGGCAACTCTGAGATTTTTAAGTTTGCCCAGTGACTGGAAACCAGCACTCAATGCTAACAATCTCTCTGGCCACAGCCAGATTTATTACCTGTTTTTAAATGCTCTCATTCTCTCTTGATCCCAGAATACTGACCTAGTTAGTCTTGATCCTCCAGGCTTCAGTTATTCTGTATGTCTTGCCTAGATTTTCCTGTGTTGATAACAGCTGACAAGTATGCTGACCAGGAACACCCGGAGTTCACAGCGCCAGTGGTAGGGTACTGGTACTGCTCAGCCAGGCTTTGTCAGTGCTGGGACATACCTCTGAACAGCTCACCCTCTTGACACCCGTTGTGGTTTAACCCCAGGTGGCAACCAAGCACGATGCAGCCACTTGCTCACCACCCCCCTCAGTGGGATGGGGGAGAGAATTAGAAAAAAAACCCACTTGTGGGTTGAGATAGACAGTTTAACAGGATAGCAAAGGAACAGAGAATAATAATAAGAAGAGAATATGCAAAACAAGTGATGCACAGTGCAATTGCTCACCACCCGCTGACTGATGCCCAGCCTGTCCCCAAGCAGGGATCCCCAGCCAGCTCCCCCTGGTTTATATACTGAGCGTGACGCCATATGGTATGGAATATCCCTGGGGCCAGGCTGGGGCAGCTCTCCTGGCTGTGCCCCCTCCCAGCTCCTTGTGCCCCTCCTGGCTGGCAGAGCAGGGGAAGCTGAGAAGTCCCTGGCTTAGTATAAGCACTGCCCAGCAACAACTAAAACATCAGTGTGTTATCAACAGTATTCTCATACTAAATCCAAAACCCAGCACTATACCAGCTACTAGGAACAAAATTGACTCTATCCCAGCCGAAGCCAGGACTAAAGTCCGCAGTTCAGTGAATATTGCAGTGTCTATCTTTTTGCAAAAGCTTATCCTCAGTAACAATTCAAAAAATAACATGATATATTTTGTCCACATCAGGGAAGACTTTCTGCCCATGCAAGCAGGTAGAAGATGTAGAGAAGGCAGGCATGGAAGAGATTACAGGGAGTAGGGAAGGAATCAGTTTATAAATGCTATGATTAATCTCAGTTTAACTGACTGGAGAATACAGTGCTTTTGCATTCTCATTAAGCTTTGCTGAGTGTTTCTACTTTAAGGTGGCATTGGGCTTATATGTTCTGAATCTGTCTTCAAAAGACAAAATACGGTCACAGTATTCTGTGTATCTCCTTTTGCCTCAAGGCTGCTTATTTGAGAAGCCTCGTGTACGAGAATGACAATGCTACTATTCTTGTCTTACAGACCATCAAATCTTCTCAGTCACGCACAAGCCATCTTTGGTTCTCTTTAATTTACAGTACTTAGAAATGATTCAAGTCTCCGATGCCTCTGTCTCATCCTTGAATCTATCCTGAAATTCCCAATAGTTGAAATGGGTATTGTGGGGAAACTCAGGGGTTTATCTCTCAGTAGCATTCATGTCCATGGTAGAGACAACTTCAGCAGAATTTGTAAGACTCTAGTGTCCTATGCCTCTTCTATTAGTGCTAAACTTCTAAAATTAAACGCGTGAAAGCTTCCAGGACAATTCATACTGCATAAAGTTACAAAATTAAGCTTTGCTTTGCCCAATAGTCTTGGTTTTCAAAGAGTTTCCAAAAGCTAGGCTTGCAAATAAGCAGACATTTTAAAAGTAGAGCTACAATATTACATTTTTCAACATTATTTTCTGTACTCTCAAACCTGTAGAGCTATAGCCTATGTTTTACCCTATAAAAGCATGGACTAAAGCACTGTATTTTTCGTAAATAAAAATAGTAATTTCCTTCATTTGAATCAACCAAAAGTAGAAATCATTTTGGTGCAACTCCATCCGCACAATGAACCTGTCCGTTCTAATATCAAGTATTCTAAGGGAGTTTTTAAAAATGAAGAGGAAAACACTATAGATGGTCATAGACTTAAAGTTAGAGTGTTATGCAAAGTTTTCAGAGTGCATTAAGCACACTTGAGCATTCCAGCAAAAGCAATTGTAATGAGAAAAGAATCCTCAAGTAAGATACTTAAGCACCATTAGCAAGGCCGGGCTTACACTGTAGCAGTTCTTACTGTTGGGTTATTCTTTTTGCTCCTGTGGCCCAGGCTGACTATTCTCCTATTCACTATATAGAAGAAAAATTTTTGTATGCTTTATTGTAGTGTGGGGGGAAAAAAAGTCATTTTTTGAGACTTCAGAAGAAATAAGCAGAGGTAGTGCTACTTTCCTTTAAAACTTTATCTAGTAATTTCATAGAAACTACATTGCCAAGGAATGGTGTTGAACTCTGGGAATAGGGCACAAGGGTCCTGCACCTACAAATATATTTGTAGGGATTGCTCGCATAGATTGATCTTAATTCTTGATAGGATTTATATATAGACAGTCTCTCTAATGGAATAACCATGAACATTTTCTCATCAAGGACTTAAAGTTCATGTGCAAATGCGTCATATGACTGTATAACTGAGACTAAGTGAAACTGATGCCAGCTTTTGGTATGAAATTTTATTAAGCTTCTGTTTCTCAGAACAAAACAGAAATCTGACAGTCAAAAGCTACTTCATATATTTTCCTTGGCTTGTATTGGGTTTTTTCAGTGTCATAGCAGAGGCAGGAGCAGGTGCTGGTTTAAAACCCTTTGAAGTTTTTCCTTCTCACTGTGATGATAAAACAGTAGAAATACTGACTGCCTGTCACAGATCAAGCAATTAAGATACCAAATTGCCCATGAGATGTTTGTAACAGGAGGTTTTAGTACCTCGGCTGTTGTAATACATAGATACTATAATCTGTGCCCTCTTACCTGCTATAAAATGAAAGGTAGGGCCCACCATTTGAATATGTTCCAGGCCAGGTATAAACCGAGTTTTAAAGTTCAAATTTGCATATTGTTTTACATACGGTTTTGAGAGAGATGATCAAGAGGGGCAGACAGTAGAATTTGGAGAAGAGCGTCAGAAGCTTTTCTCCATGTAATTTTGTACCTGTTCCCTTGATAATTGTCAGTAAATCGGTGTTGGGGTGTTCACTGAATATGTCAGTTCCTGTTGTTGTGTGTTTCACTGTCTGAAGAGGGGAAAAAAAACCAACAGAAAAAAGGCTGTAAAAGTGAGCTATCTTATTAGAAAACCAAGGATTTTAAAGGGAAAATGGAAGCAGGCAGGTGCAGCAGTTGGTAAGGAAGGCCAGGTAAGCAGGTTTGGGACGCATTGCACACCTTGGTTCCAAGAACAGGAACCCATAGTTAACCGGAGAAGAGCAAGGAGAAGGACAAAGGGGCTATTCCTTGGCTGGTTCTGATTCTCACCAGCCAAAGGATAAAGTGATATTGGACAGTGTTATAGAATATACACACCAGATAGAAATTTGTCATGTCTCTAACTTTCTGGTTTTTACTGTTTTCCCCTTGTTCCCAAAAGATTTCATTATGAATGAGTAAATTTTTCTCTTCCTAAAACATGCTGCTATGCTCTTTTAATAAAACTGGGATGTAACATTTGACTGCAGTTTTGGATAACCACCTCAATTTGCTTGAGAAGAGTTTGCAGTGATATAGGATGATAGATCCTATATATTGGCATCCCATCCTGTTGTATCATGAAAAATTATGACTCTCTTGTGACTCCCGAGGTCTGGAGTAGCTAGAAAGAAAAGTGCATCTGAGTGGTCTTTCTGTAGCCCATTGGCTAGGCTGGCAGCAGAATATTCTGGGAGTTAACTGATAGTTGTATAAATGGTTGAGTTTCAGGCTGAGAAACTATTTGATTAGCAAGAAGATAAAGACCTCCCTGACTGAAATGTTATTATCTAGGTGACAGCATGCCTGGGTTGGTCAGAACAGTCTATAGTGACAAATAGAGAGGGAGGGGAAGTAAAATGAGCACCAGTTTAGCATGTATAGTGGGGATGGGAAGGGAAGACTTGAGAATATGGGATGTAAAAAAAAAAAAAAAAAAAAAAAAACCCCAAAAAAAAAAACCAACCAAACCCCGAAAAAAAAACCCAAAAAAAAAAAACAAAAAAAAAACAAGCTGGGAAGATCCAGGTGACAGGAGTGTTAAATCAATTTAAATCAATTGCTATAAATGATTAAGGAAGAGCCAGTGGCCAAAAGGGAAGAAGGTAGTGTCTCTGTTCTGTTAAAAATAGTGTTACCTTTTTTGTCCAAGTGACTGCCAATTCAGAGTCAAATTGATTTATTTAAATTAAATTGTGGATCAGTGTTTTAGCAAGTAAGGCAGAAGTTGGGATTTTGGTCAGTGTCTACTACAGAGATGTGCCATGTTTGGGGAGCAGGGTGTTCCTCAAACATCCAGCTCCTATGCATAGGAAGACGGCATTTCCTTCATTCCCTCCCCCTGTCGTCTTGTTTCTAGAACCAATGGGTAGCAAATGCAATGAGTACAGGTTCAAAACAAGAGTTTTCATTGACAGTAGAGCTGTGGAATCCTTTGCAAAAGGGTTCTCTGAATGCTGGAAGTTTGAGAGTTGTAGGGGAGATTTACAAGGAAAGAAACAAGTGTGCTTTTTAAGTGAATAACAACAGTAAGTAAATAAAGTAGAAATGTGATGCGTAGAAGATAGGAAATCCTGTAAGTCAGACCAAGTCTAAAGCAACTCAGTGTTCATTCAGAAAAAAGAAACAAATCTATATTTACCTTCATATTGATTAACACAGATAAAAACCTGGCTGGTTGCATAATTGAATATATATGGTCACTTAGGCAGAAGTTGTCATAAGATACTATAAATAACATGTAAACAATGTAAATTTGAGCAGGTAGCACATGTCTGGTGGTTCAAAATGATTCATTTCCCAAAACAATTGTAAGGTAGATTACTGGGAATGTTGAACTTTCAATAAAACAAGGAATAGTAATTGGGAATTCCTCAAAACAGTTTTCTAGAATGCCTGAAAGCTGCATTCAAGAGAAATGGCAGTACTAGCTGCAATATTAACCTGTCTTTCAGATGTGAAAGCAAGTATAAAGCTGTAACAAATAATATGATGAATATGAAGATAAGCGCTATGAAACTATAAGGAAAGCAAGTTGACAGATGATTCTAAGACAGTAGAGCTATAGACGGTAAGAAAGGATGAATTAGGAATAATCAAGATTCTAACAAAAGGCATTGAGCCACTACGAGATGGAAGAGATAGAACTACTGTTGATCAGGATTTTTCTACTTAGGGAAGAAAAAGATAATGTATTCATCATATGGTGATAATGAAATACCGTTTGATTTGGTTTAAGGAAGAACTACAAAGGATAATGAACAGCTACTAAAGCTAGAGATCTTAAAATCAGCTCAGAGTTTTAAAACCAGCTGGGAAGCTTTCTGGATGATCAATTCTGATTTTTAGTAAGTCTTGTAACATAGAGGAAATGTCATACGAGTGCAAGAAAAACAATGTTCTTCCAATATTTTTAAAAAGGGTAAATGGGATGATGTAGATAATTATAATCTGATAATATCAGGTTATAATTAGGAAATGGATCCATTTTGTCAAACCATCTGCATAGCTGCCAGATCATAGTTGTTGGTTTTTGTTTGTTTTCTTTCAATAATCGGAGTAAAACAAGGTGATTGAATTCTGGTTATGTTTTGGTGGAAATATCATGCAAATACTTTATAGGATTTTATTTTCTCCACTTGGATATAAATTCACACTATAGTATTTTGTGGAAATTTCAACCACATATCTGCTAAATGGAAATTAGGTTCTTTCTGAACTGGGACAAAACTGTAGAAATAAGTTTGAATTACATGATTCATATCTAAACTTCTTAAAATCGTGGAGGACACTTGTGCTTCCCACTTTAGTCTCATCTTTATCTTAAACAGATAATTACCTTTGAAGTGCTGGATATGATCTCCTGAGCTTTCAGGGTTGCTATTCACCTGAGTTGCTCTGTAGTAACAGCGATTCCTGTATGTTTCTGTCTGACTTTATGGAAATGAATGAAGCAAGAAACAAACTCCATGCAAATATATGTGTATTCTCTGTAAAACACCCCCCCACGCACCCCCAAACCCCAACACACCCCCCCCCCCCCCCCAAACCACAGCAAAACCCCAAACAAAAAACCCTCCAGAGGATTTATTACTGGTCCAATATTTATGGCTCCTTTAGATATAACATTAGAGTTCAGCTGCAAACAGTATTAATGCACATCACTTGTCTGGGCTAGTCTTTTTCCAGTCATCATCATCATCTTCTATTTGTTCAAAACCAGTTTAGCTTCATTAGTTACCTGGCAAATTACTTAGACACTCCCTTTGAGAATTCGGGAAAATCGCAGCATGGTTCATACCTGCATCCTTAGATACCTAATAGTTTAAAGATGTGGCTTCATGTATGTTCAGCTGTGAGCCCCAAAGCTTGCACGCTTTGTAATGCTTTGCTCAAGAATCCAATTTATGGGGAACTTGCGAAGGTTCAGGTGTACACAGTGCATAGAAGTTTAGCCCTCCTAAGCCACTGTTCCAGAAATTTCACTTGGCTTTTAGATCTTGGTAACTGGACATGAATGGTACTTATTTTAGCAACATAGATACGTACTTTACACCCTCAGTAGGTAATGGAGACAAAGCAGAAATTGGAGTTTCTTTGAGAAGTGTGGAGAAGGACAGGAACTATTAGAAGACTAATAGGATTTCACTGATGAATAATAGTTATGCCCATACTACAGTAATTGGAATGTCTATTATTGCACTTTGAATATTTGTACAATCTGTACTGCAACCGATCAACTACCATTTTCATACCTCTCAAGTATTGGTTAAAGTTACAATACTGAAATAGCTGTACTTCTTTCTACATGTGATCCGAGCGTAGTAGAAATCCAATACTAGTACAAGGAGCTGGTGAAAAGCACGTCCTATCATCTTTGAATATTAAATATGCAGTTTTGAAAACTATTGTAAACTATTTGCAGATCAAAACAGTTCCTTAAACTAAAACTGACGTCATGATTTGCCTTATCAGTCTCTAATTTCAACAGAAATGTTTGCTACCATTTTTTGACCTTTGATTAGCATCTCTTATTATGTAAATGAAGAGAAGGCCATGTAAAAAGCTGGCTCTGCTGTGCATTTACATAATGATTTGCTTTCCTCAGATGGGCAGTTAAAATGAAATAGTTTTAAAATTTCTTTTGTGTAAGAGCTGTCCCTTTATTTAATGTTTAAAGGTAAGAGGAGTTGAGTATTTTATTCTTATAAAAATTCCCTTTAAACAGTACCTCTAACATTCAGGGAAATAAAACCTGCAGACTAAACATCTATTCTGAAAACAAAGCTAGTAGGATTCTTATCCATTCTCTTCTGTTGTATATAATAGAACGCACACACTCTCTACATTAATAGTTACTGCGGTACAGGCCAAGATTAATTCTTTTTTTAAGTTGGTAGAAACAAATTCTCGATGAATGAATGGCTGCAGCAGACATGTCAATAAAGGAAAAAGCTATATAAGCTTTCTTTTTTGAGGAAAAAATGTGAAATGTAATCTCTCTGAAATTTCTCTGGGAATTCTTTATAAAAGATGTTTTGTATGCAGAGAGATTACATGTCAGAAATGCAAAATGAAGTACAAAATAAGCCAAATAATGGTGAACATCCTAAATGTAGAAAATAATATATAATGCATGATACTTTAAATCTCATTAAAAACAGAGGCATATGTAACTTCCTAGCAACCAAACCTCCAGAGTCTCCCTGGAAAGATGTTCCTTCTCTAAGGGCTCCCTTGTATAAGTGCTTTAATAAATGAAGCACATACGGAAAGTATATCAGTGTTCCCTGCGTGCAGAATATTTCAGTATTCTCAAAAGCCTCATATGATTGTATAATTTCCTAATCTGATATAATCAACACAAAAACTCTACATTAAATTAATGTTCAAGATCTAATTTTAGCCAACAAGAACCATGACAACTACGCATAAAGCCGGTACTCCATCCTTAATTTCCCTTTTGCTCTGCGCTGAAAGCAGTGTCCCAATATGGTCTTGGAGAGCTCTGTGCCGATTGAGATGCCATCTCCTGGCTGAGCCATAAAACCAAGTTGCAGACTTATTGTGGTTATTCAAGATGCTATAGTGACTGTTTCCTGGCCCAAATCCAGCCCCTGTAATTATAGTTAGATTTTGTAATTTCTCTTTCCACTTTCATCTCAATAGGGTATTCTTCCTTGCCGCCTGTCCTAGACTGCTGTGTAGTGTTAATGTGGGCTGTTAAACAGCTGCTGTGTTTCTCACTGCAAGTGGCTGCATTTCAGTGGTAGGTAAATGACTGTATCGTACAGCGCCTTGAGAATTTGCAGGATAAAGGACGCTTACTGCTTTTATTTTACCACTTGGTGCCTAAGTTTTATTGGGGTCTTGCCTGGTAGGTACTTCTGTATGACGTACGGATGTGCTTCAAGGCCTAAGAACAGGGTGAGTCAAAGAAGAAATAGCTGCCTTGATTCCTAACGTCGTAGCTAAATGTTGAGAATTTTATTTAAGACTGTATATATTGGTCTGTCAATTTTCTTAAATTGCATCTGCAATCCTCATCAGTGGAACATAAAATATAACCCTGCATATAGATCCAATTTTTACTGTAAAAATAATGGGTTTCTGTGCATGGCCTGCACCCATTTTACATACTAGCTTCAAAAATGACGTACTCAGAACAGGGGACAGTGATTTTTTTTTTTTTGGCAAACAGTATTTTTAAATGTTTTTAAAAGAAAGCCTTGAAGAAGCAAAATCTGAAACTGAACAGATAATAAAATCTGTGATACATTTAGGTTTTATATAATAAACTCTGAGTCCGATATCAGCAAAATAATCGTAAATGCAGTCTTAATGTGGGGCATTTCTGCTGAACTGCTAATGGTTGTTCAAGTCATGATGCAACATCAATGGAATGGAGAGAATTCTCACATTCATAAATGAGAGATTTCCCTGGCATTCTGTTTGCTCCCTTAGACATCACACACTGTCGGTGCTACTGCGTTGGACACTTCTGTTGACATCTTACCAGGCTCGTGGGTCCTTTAAATGTGATACGAGGGCAATGGGACTATTAAGATTTTGTCAGAACATGTTATTGTCTTTGCAGATACAGTAATAGCTCTTTGAAAACTGCGCATTCTGTGTGTGAAGATCCCTTTCTGAAGATAAATGACTCAGGTTTTTGTTATAATAGCAAAACAAACCTATATAACTGGAAGCTGGCATTTAAATTGTCAAATCCAGATTCCTGTAATTATAAACCTGAAATCTTGTTTTATCTGTTGTTGCCAATTGAAAGGAACAGTTTAGCTGACAAATGCTTTTTTCTTTAAGGCGATTAATTCATACTAACAGCAAGTATGTTGCATCATTCTTCACTCTGTTATGAATTAAAATGACCAGACTCGAAGCTCCTAGAAGTCCAGCGTATATTGGGATGATGACTAACCTTTAGCATTGCAATCCATTCAGACCAGAGCATGATGTTCATTTTGTCTTTAAACCTTCCAGCTTGCTGCAAGTAGCTATTCTTTAACAACATAGCCTTCAGCTGGTTTTGTATCGGAAACTACAATTGTCTCATTAGTACAGACAATGAATTTTTGTTTCATCAGTTCCTATCCTTAGCCTACATTTTGGCAGGTCTTTGCTGTAAGTGTATGCGTTGCATATTTATCTCACTCTTTCACTAAATGCATTTAAATTTTTGACTTGGCTTATGGATGTTTGCTCTTGGTGTTAGTGTAATGTCCATACATCTAATTGATAAGTTATAAGGCATTTGTTGTAGCTTTAACCAGTCATTTAAAATAAATAAGATCATAATTATCAGTTTCCATTTACCCATTTATTAAATAACAATGTTCACACTGAGCAGTTTGATTTTGTGTTACAATAAGGCAGTCTCTACACGATGACAGATGGTGTTTCATTTTGCCGACGCTGTGCTAAAGTGCTGTGAGTTGTGATGTGTTTGATTTTATTAGAGATCAGATTTAACACATGCATGCTACATAACTGCAATAGCATTCCCATTTCTCATCTGTAGGAGAAAATGAAACTGTGATGAAATGTAATATACTCACCCTCAGGCAGAACTAGTGGGATTGGGAATTGCAACATAATAAATCTAATGGATATTGCACTACAGGACACTAGAAATTTACTGTTATTATGTTCAGGGAAGGAACTTGGTTTTGTAAAACTCACTTTTATTTCACTGGCATCAGTGCAATTTCATATTATTTAACCATTATATCCTAACAGTTTGCTATATTGAAAAAGTAACCTTAGCTCAGAGGAACAGAGGAGTAAAAGAGCCCAAAAGGGAAAACACAAATTCGGAATAGCAAAATGACTCAAATTATTAAATGCAAATTACTGCCTGACAAAACAGTTATAGTATAGTTAATAATGTCTTATTGTGATATGCATGTTTAAACTCCATTTATCATTTATAACAATAGACTATTAAATATAAATACTGCATATTCATAAAAATTAAAATACCTAATTTATTTAATCAAAGACTTTTTGTACTTGAACTCTATTCAAGTTTAACAGGGAACAAGAGAGAATATTTATTTACATGTGACCCTGGAATACGTGCTGCTTTAACTGTTTGTTTTGACTGACAGCCAGAAGGCACTCTGCTGGATCTAATCTAGCACATCTGTCAAAAAGGCTTTCCTTTTTGAGCAAGCACACAATTTCAGGTATACCTAATCTGCTTTAAGGAACCAGGGGTCCTAATTAGAAGTGCATCGTGGTAATTCCATCAAGGAAAGGGGAGAGGTATTATAGTTTAATCATAAGCTAATAGGTTAATAGGTTTGGCATGTTGTAATAGTGTCTTGAGTCAGTCGGTTTCTCAGTCTCAAGCACACCTTCTGAACGTTCCTGGGTGTACCTGTTTGCTCCCACAAAACTCACCATATCTTTCTAAAACACGAGTACTCAGGATATTCAATTTCCCTTTTATATGCTAGTTGAAGAGTATGTTTTCAGAGGCCTTTAAAAAATGTAAACATTCTTTTAAAGGCTGCATTTACCCAGAGTGCAACTCCAGCACTTCGTTTTCTGAGATGACGTTGGTCCTGTTAACTAGAAATGATTTAAGTGAACTGAATGAGGGACATCAATTTTTCCTGTATATGCTAACTTTTAACCCTTAATTTCTTATGAAATGTAGTACTTGCATTCTATTTCAGAAACACAAGTGCTTTTAAATCTCAGAATCTTAGAGCCCGTGTCCTGATTGAAATACCAATCCTTGCCATAAGAGAGCTTGCTTGGAGGACTGCATTTAGCTCCCTGTCCCTTGAGGAGAAGCAGCAGAACACATCTACTGTGGAAAGTAAAGCCAAAGCTTTCAAGAGTAGGTGTTAATTTGGGATAGCTCTATTTTTATATTAAATAGTGTTTAGACCTTTTATTAAATTCACCTGTTGTTTGTTAGTACTTGGCATTCTTGCTATACTCACATGAGCTGTTGGGAACTGAAGCTGTTAGTGACAACTGAATTTTTTGGGCCTGATCGCGTAGACTTAGTAGTGGGGAACATTGAGGGGCCCTTTCGTGGAGAAGGGTAATAAATCACATCAGGTTTAAAATAAATATCACACAGCGGAGTGTAAGGAACTGACACTGGGAACTAGAAATGCTATAGCAGTGCTTGAGCTAATTTGAAAGGTGCAGTGCACACCAAGGCAGCTGTGTTGCTGTTGGGTCACAAGATGATACTGCTTCGTGTTCTGCTGGTGCTCTGGATATACGTGTGGATTTGCGGGGGGTATCTAGTGGGAGACAGGTAGATATACTCTCTGATTCCAAATGTCTTAATACAACACAGAATAATCAACTCATACGGTTTAGTAGAACAGCTTATTTTGAGAAGTAGAGTTAACTTCTTCAAATTAAGAAAAGCAGGATGTGGTACTTAACTTGTAAGTACAGCTGAAGGCTATGATATAGCTGCCAGTTATTGTTCTCAAGTTGTGTGGGAGGCCAGAGAAAAGTCAGTGTGATCAACAATTCAAACATGGCACCACAGGTTTAAAAATACCTATATATGAAGTAATGAAAGCGGTTGTAAAAAAGCTATGTGTGTAAAACAATTAATACTCTATATGGAATATCTTCTTAACCACTGCTTCATCTTTCAATGATACTATGGTAATCTCTGTCAGTAGTGCTCCTCTGGTTGCATGAGTGGAAACAGCGACAGTAAATCACATACATATCTATGAATTCATCAGTAGTCCTACAAAATACTCATTTTCTGTCAGGTGCACTGTAAACATAGCCTGTGATGCTTTCTGTTGAGAGGAGCTCAATTACAATGTTAAATTTTTTGTTTGACCAGCAGTTCAGTATGTTAAGTGCTGGCCCCAGAGCACTGGCCGTTAAAATGCTGTATTGTGTACTGCTACTGAAATGAAGAAGATACAAATTTGGGTGATGTCAAGAAAATGAAGCAAGACCAGACTCAAATCTTAAAATCAGTTTGGATTTCCATCCCCATTTATAACTGATAGTCTTGGTGTGTAAATTGATTTAAAGAAGAAAGTTAAAATATATGGGGAAAATATTGTCTTCAGTCAATTTCAAAATCAAATTGCAGCTCAAGTGACTTGTCTTTCTGAGCTTTTAGCTATTGCCAGGCAACTAGCAATGCAGCTCTCCCACTGTAAATCCCTAGGGCAGACAGGCAAAGCTGGTAGAAGTTACTGTTTGTTTCTGTGCCTCTTAGTCCTGGGTATCAAGTCTGACTCTTACCTATTCCTCTTCTGGACAACGTTAAGTGGGGCTCTCAGTCTCAGGAGTGCTGGGGTCTGAACACTGATGTATCTTTTATTTTTTTTTCTTTTTTTTTGTGGCAAGTCCACAAGGCAGAGAGCATCCTACCAGCTCCCATTCTATTGCTTTGTGTGATTCTGCTTGCAGTTAATTTATGTATTGGTATTATCACGGCTAATGTAAGTCACGCTGTCATCACAAGATCACAAGTAGTTAAAGAACTTTTCTTTCACACCATGTGGGCATATCTGAGTTTAGGCTGGGACAGAGCTAGTTTTCTCTCCAGCAGCTCCTGTGTTTCGGATTTCGTGTGAGAAGAATGGTGATAGTGCACTGATGGTGTTGGTTGCTGCTAAATGATCAAGGACATCTTGCAGTTTCCCAGGTTTTGCTAATGTGCAGGTGCAAAAACCTGGGAGGGGTAGAGCCAGAATAATTGATCCAAACTGGCCAAAGAGTACTCCATACCATAGAGATACCCAGTATAAGTAAGGGTCAGCTGGTGGGCCACTTGCCGCCTTGTTCCCTTCTTTTTCCCTTTTTTCATTTATTCGGGCTTTTTTGATTGTTTGGCTGTTTGTTCCCTCGCCTGCTCTCTCTGGAACTCGCTGTTCTGGGATAGCTGGGGGGGATACCCCTGCTCCCTGACTGCTGCTCAGGACGGGCTGTATCGGTCGTTGGGTGGTGAGAAATGGTGCATTGTTTGTTTTATATATTCTATTATCCTTATATAGATCATTATTATTATTAATAATTTTTACCTTTTTCTTTTGCTGTCCTGGTGAATGGTTTTCACCTCAACCCGCGAGTTTTCCTTTCTCTCCAATTCTTCTCCCTTACCCCACTGGGGAGAGTGAGCGAGCGGCTGCGTGGTATTTCGGTTACCATTAGGGGTTAAACCATGACACGACAACATCCATTGAAAAGGTGAAAGCGTATGAAGCTTGCTGAGTTTCACAGGGATCCATAGTGCCAGCCTCCCTCCAAACCAGCGCATGATGAGAGAATTTAAGGACAAAATCCTGTTGTGTCACTATTATAGCAACATGGATATTGGTTCTAAGGTTTAAGGAGGAGATTTGCAAAGGTGAAGCATCAGAAACAACTTCGGGTAGGTGCTGTAGGGGCCTTGAATGTAAGATCCTAAACCTTTGTGTCATTTTTTTAATATACTCTCATTTCTAATGTGAAAAGCAACTACAACGAACAGTGATTTCTTTCAGTTGTGCTTGGGTGTTTAACTCCTTCCTTCCCACCCCCACTTAGATCTGGAGGAAATAAAGTGCTACCAGAATAATATGATCTCTGGCTGTAAACACAGGATATGGCTTGAAGGGGCTTCTGATGTCAGAAGGGTCTCTTATTTCAAATACCTGTTTCCCTGTCATGTGTTACTCATAAGGGTACCTCCTTATTCTTTCTGGTGTCGATTGGCTTCCATGACCTGAGATAAGTACTATCTCTGAGGATGCTCTTTTAGATCCTCCATGTATTGCACTCCTTTTGGTTTTCTCAACAGAAAGTGAATTGTTAAGAAAAAAGAGAGAGAGAGAAAAGAAAAAAGGGAGAGGTATTCAGTAGAACATCAGCTTTTGAGTCAAAGATCAATATATTATATCTAATGGTTATATTTTTATCTTCAATAACCTACATTACACTTCTTCTGTTGGTTCTTAGGCAAAAAAAAAATCCAGTGTATATTTCACTGCTGGAGCTTGTTCTTTAATTTAATTAAACTTTATTGTTGCATTTCCTGCCCTCCATCCTCTTTCTCATTCAATATACTTCCCATTATCCCTTTCATTGAAATGACTTCCTCCTTTTGTCAGAAACTCTCCCAACACTTCTTCAAAGGTGGAAAAAGAAAGGATTTTTATCAGCAATTTTAAAATGTTTTCTGTGTTGTATTCATTGTATTGAGAGTCACAGCAGTGAGTGAAAACCAAAAAGCCTGGTAATGGTTATTATTGCCTATACAGGACTGAAACCTGACGGGGAATCTGGGTAATGCCCTCACAAAACCAAGCACTGAAACTTTATTCCTTTTGTGTTTTGTACAGATCTCATCCCTACCACTGCATACAAAAGAGTCTCTGAACAGGTGTCCTATTTGTGAAGAAATGGATAGCCTCTACTAGAGACATTTTTTTTCTTTTTTCAACTTTTAATTGCAGATGAAGTAAAAGCACTGTACCTTGAATCTGATTTGCATGAAATTGTGCAGGCATGCTGGTCATGGCCGCAACTAGGGACTCTCTATCAACATGAACATTTACAATGTTGATTCTTTACCAAGGTATGCCTAGAAAAAATACCAGAGCCCTCCAGTGGCCAAAATAATACCCTAAAACTTGCTGGTGTTTAACCAAAGCCTGTCTAAGCTCTCGATAAGCTTGTGGTACTTAAGCAGGCTGTGTGCTGTGACCAAAGTTTATCGTGCTGCTTCTCTTATCTGCCATTGTTATCCTTTGCGTCCTTATTTTGTTCACCTGCTCTTCTCATCTTTCTCTTAGATTGATGACTCTTCAAGAATAAATCTTATTTCTTTAGATGTGTATTGTCCTTGCTCCAGTAGGGTTTCAGTTCCAGCATAAGGACTATCACTGATCCCTTAATACAAATGCCAAAGTTATGTCATACCTTATTGTAGTGAGACTGGAGCTGTGCGTTATAGGGATCGTATTGTAATGTCAGCCTTCTGTTCTTGAATTAGAATAATACTAACAAACAAACTACTCATCTGTACAAAGTTGTCAGGTTAAGATATCTGAGTTTTGGCCTATGATTTCTTTAAGATCAGGAATATGCCTCTCTTTTTTTTTTTTCTAGAATAAAATACTGCTAAAAATATTACCTAGTGTGTATTACATATATACTTAGCTTTCTAATAGCGAGTAAGACCTCATAGAAAAAATGCCTTAAAATTTCTGGAAAGGTTTTGATTGAAGAAATCAAATACTTACGATGGGAATTTGCACAATGACAAAAGACAGCTCTGTTCACTTGTGGATCATTGCCTGTATAGCAGCATGTGATGACACTTTTTAGCTTCATAAAAACTAATTAACCGCATGTATTTAACTTGCGGTAAAGTGAAAGAGACACTACTGATGTTTAACTTTACAGTATGGCTCAGCTGAAATTATCATTTTCTCACCTCTTCCTGCAGTGAAAATGCACAGCAGGCAAACAATATTGACTCTTTAAATGGCCAAAAGGCATCTGTGTTAGGAATGTTTCCGATGCGTGGCCAGCGTGGAACTGTACCTTCCCGACATGGCTGCTGAAACTCATTTCAAACCAGAAGACACATGTCCCTTTCCCTTAGGTAAACTAGTTGACTTCCAAAAAGAATACTTGGGCACTTCATAACAATATTACTCAATATTACCAGCTTTCCCTACATTCCTTTGCTGGAGAGAACTGTTAAGTAGCTGTTCTTTGCCTTTTAGCCTTTCTCCATATGTAATATGCCCAGGAAAGCAATTACGCTCTTCGCTTAGCATATTTCACTCATTGCGAGACACTCGTGATGCTCTCCACAAATAAATAACACCAGTCAGCTAGAAAAGCTTTTCATTTAGTGGCAAGTTTGTAAAATCCTATAGAGCATGTGTCAAATACAGTAGGAAACACAGGTGACCTATTAGGGAATAATCTTAGATAAAAGTCTGTACATCTTTTCTATGTAAAATGCAAGGAACATATTTGTCCAAGAAACACTGAATTTGTGAAGAGTGTGGTAGATGCGTACAACCAAGCAAATCTCTTTGTAGCTTTTTGTAGCAACCACTCGATATAGGAAGTTGTACAACCACCACGGAAACGTGACAAAGGACGAAGTGAAGTGAGTGACCCGAGATCTGTCTATAAGCTCATTTACGGGGTTATATGTGCACCCCCCTGTATTTCATGCATGTGATCATCACTCAGCAGAGAGATGCTTGGATTTTAGTAGACTGTTCCATGAAAATATTGGCTCGTTAATGGCAAAACCAGCAACAAAACAAAATCTTAAAAGACAAATGAGAAATTCTTAGGGGAAAAAAATGTGACTTCGAGTACTGTAAGTACATTTGAATACTACAGGCAGTTCTAGTCTTAACAACCTAAAAGACTGTAGCAGAAATAGAAAATACACAAAGAAGTATGAGAAACATAATTAAAGGATCAAAACAACGTCTATACAAATAACAAGCTTCTGTACAAAGTGAGTTGAGGACTTTGAGCCAGAGAAAGATGAGCAAAATAGATTTAACTGTTGTATTAAATTATGGATGGCTCAGAGAAAGCAAATAATTACTGTCAACTAGGTGGATGAAAAACTATTTGGAGCAGGAGTCCCATCTTCATGCCTTGTTGCACACATTATACTAGAAGTTAGATTAATTTTAAAAAGTGACTAGATGCATTTACGTGTCTACTAAACACCAAGAAGCAGGTGAGTTGCAAAATTCTGGAAGTTTTGCGAACATACAGGGGAATTATTACCATGTAATTGTCTTACTCTTTGCTTTAGGGCAATCGCCAAGGCTGATTGGGAGGCTTAGTTGACTTTTGGTCTGATTTGACATGACTGTTTTTGCTAGTCAAATGGCACAAGCCTTTTTTTTTTTACCATCTTCTTTCTGATGCTCTTCAAAAGAAGAGATTTGTTAGTTGAGAGCCTGTTTCCACAAATCTCGCTATCTGTGGTAGGAGCTACTTAAATTGCTGATGTTTTGGTTTAAGTTTGGGTTGGTGTGGTTTTTGTTTTGGTGTTTTGTTTTTTTTTTTAAAAAAGTGCCTGTGCTTTTGCTCTATTTTCCTCCTGTTTTTACTTTGCTACTGTAGACTTTGGTATCAGTCAGTCCCTGCCTGTGTTTTTGATACCAGCTGTTCACCCAAAAACTTGACACTCTCTCCTGGTCAGATATGACCTTGCTTCCCTAATCCTGTGTCCTATGTATATTAAGGGACATATGATAGTGACTCTGGGTTAGAGTAGTCACAGCATGTTACAGTCCACATCAGTGTCAAAGTAGTATTCTTGTAAAACCTTTCTGATAGCATTTATATATGAAGACAATTAAAAATAATAATTTATGGCAATTATGCCAACTTTTACCTTCCAATTTGGCAAAAATGATCTTGTAAAAACTTACTAGTTTAGAAACTTTTTTTAGTGTTATTTTAAATGTTCACCTATAGCAGATAAGTGTACAGAACGTGAGAAATCCAGTGCTAGTTGTTAGCAACATGAATACGCTTCTAGAATGTACAAGAACAATTGCTAATGATCCAGACTACTTTTCTCTTAGGTGTCACTGTGTATTATTTTACACTAATTCAGAAGAGTCTGGATGGGTTATAGAAACATGGACTTACAGGTTAGGAACAGATTGCAGATCCACCTTGTTTAGAATTGTGTCAGAGACTAATACCAGATGTTCCAGAGTAAGACGTAAATCCTATAATATATTTGATTTCTCCGAAATCCTAACAGTTGCTTCAGAAATGTTAAGGTAAAATTACTTTGCAAAACTTAGATATGATAATCTATTGACATAATAACGTGACAATACTGTTAACATTTTACATTAGAATGCAAATTTGATTGAGCTAGGAATATAATTGCTTTGGAGTATCTCTTGGAGTTGGAAATGGAAGTCTTGGAGAATGCTAACAGCAGCATTGTAGTTGACATGAAAGTGGAAAGGAATGCAAAAGTGTTGCCCTTTATCTTAATTTCTGCATGGAAGCTTCTGAAACTTTTCTGCTGTGCCTGTAATTATCTCTTCGGCTGATTTTCTTTCCTATTCTACAGTAATCAGCTAAAGTAATTATTTAAATTGTGACAATTACTGTAGAATACTGTAGTGTTCTTTTTGAGCTTGTGAAATTCTGTAAGCACCAAATGTTCCCTGCGATCAATGTGCCAGTCTTGTGTTCAGTGTTTTCCACAACCTATCGATATCCAAGAGGAATTCCACTAGCAGCAAGTTGTGCCAATTAATGTTTTGGGTTTTTCCCCCGAAACGTTATTTGAATTTAAAAAATAATTTTAACCTTATTAAATTCAATATGTTTTTCCTTGTTCTATGAAACCCATGTGCTGAATAGTGATGTCTGGTTTAGGTTTTGTTGTGGTGTTATCTATAGCCTTGCTTGTAAGTGTTTCATGATTTTGTCATCCCAAATGTGTTTAAAAATATTACTATTGTATTGCATTTAACTTTTGTGTCTGTGCATAAAGTGAAAGTCAGGAGAAAAGCAGGGAATTCCCCTGGCTCTCTAACTGCGTTTGAATTTAATTTTCCCCTTTCATCTCCTCTTTGTCTTCTCTATTTAAATTGCAAGCCTTTTGGAATGGATTCTCCTACGTACTTTGTTTGTAATGTGCCTAACACCATTGTCAAGTGACCCTTAGTCTTTTCAGTAATAAACAAGATTTATAATAACATGAGTTTAAAGATAATCTGGAGATACAAAAGCCTGAATTATGCAAGGGGGGGGGGGGGGCAGGGAGGCAGTCGGAAACCTCTTTTTTTGGGGAAAAAAAAACCCAGCAAACCCCCATTTAATTTCTGTGCAAAACAAGAATAGCATTAGTTTCAGATATTAATCTTCAATTGTATGTGAGTTTCTGGATTTGTTATGACACAGAAAGATAAAAGACACACAAATACTAATTGTGAAGTTGTAATCGTTGCTCTGATATCTCTTGGCAATGTCATATCAGTTCAGCTGAAAAGACATCTAGGACCCTGAATAAAGGTAAATACATTTTGTGGAGTAGCTGAAGAAATTGAACTTTATATTTTTGGGACATGGATATTGAGGAAGGCCTTTTAGCAACCTGTGAAAACCTAACCAGCATTTGTGCCTTACGAAAAGCCTCCCAACAGCAAAGCGGTGGTGGTGTGTGGATGACAATGCTCTGTGGAATTTTGATCAAAGCCAAATCTCTCTTGTTGGCTTTCTACTATATCTTACATTTTATGTAATACAAACCAAGACAGCTTTAAGAAACAGATATGCCCTGTCTGTCATGTTAGATGGATGCCTTTAGCAGTGTTTAAACGCATCACTCATGCATTTTGGTGGAGTTTTTTTTGTTTTTTAAGGTCACATTTGAGTTTTACTGGTGTTAATTCTGAACTAATGAAACTAGTAATTTTCTACTGCTATTCCATAATACCCTACATTGCCTCTCTTTGCTTGAAATTTCATATCTGATGTTCTTAATGTTAAGGTCAATTTTATTGATTCTTTGGCTCTATTCTTCCATTGCATTTTTGCTAGGCGCATACAGAGAGGGTAACTAATCTTAATATCTTGTATTCACAACTCTTTTTAGCATGAAATCGGTAACTGACATATTAATTATAATAATCTGTTAAATATACTTTACCTACATGTTAATTATAGCAGACCATTCTCATTTATTTCTCTGGGTAGGCTATTAATTCAACCCAGATGGTACAGCTTTTTCAGACTGTAACACTCTGTGTTAACGGAATAAATCATGTTGCCAAGATACAGGAGCAAAAATGTTATCACATCTGAATAGGTTTTAAAATGATATAACCATGAAAGAAACTTACCTTTTAATCAGGGAAGAAGCTTAGTTAGCGCAGGGTCAGTAACCCAGGCCTGCTTTGTAAGACAAGAGGCATTACTTGGAACTACGGGAATTTCTATTGTGTTCCAGAATATCAAACATTTTGGGAAAATACATTTTTCCCTGCCTAAATTAAGCAACTTAAAAGACATGATGTAAAATAATTGTCTCATTTTACTTGAAAATATTAAGTGAGTGCTGTTAAACTTCACGCTCTTCAGCAGAAGTAATTAGAATGCCGTGTTTACTGTTTGCGATCCCTGTCTAAAGGAAAGAAATCGAACTACCGCACTAACTGTAAATAATATGTAAAAATTCTTCCCTTCTCACCTTTAATTAAAAAAGATACTGATACCGGTTCCTTCCTCTTCCACCTTTCCCCTGTTAGTGTGCTTAATATGCAGTTCTCCACTAGCTATAAAGAGTAGGATTTTTACTTTGATGTGAAACACATTTTAGGTGACACATTACTTCTTGAATACCTCATTTTTTAAATCAGTCTCCCCTCCTACACATGTTCACACACGCCTCCACCATGTTTACTTGCACAGTATCTCGTGATTTTGGTTTTTACTCTCATTGGACATACTCTAGAGCCGTAAGCTGGATCATATTCGGGTATTTCAAAGCCCACTACTTCATCTAGATGAATGAATCAGGATAATCCTTTATAAAATAAGATTAATGATGCCTTTAGCTGCTTTTTTATGACGCAGAATAAACAGGTTTTGAATGATGGACATGGAGTTTTCCATCACAAAAACCTAGGTAACCTACTTAGACTGAACATGCACTCTTTCTACGTATAGAGAAACAGGCTGTTCTCATTTTCTTACTCCGTTATAAGAACTAAATAGAATAATAATACTTTTAAGTGTATTATCTGCTCATATCCAGAAAGAAAATTATGAGCTTGAGAAAACCTGAAACTTTATGCCTCAAAATCTTCTTGGTATCTAGGTGTATTTTCTGAAACACACCACTAGCATGGTGGAATAAAATAGAATGTATTTTCAATCTTTTCAGAAATATTCGCTGTAAAAGGTTATACTTTGGGAGGAATGTATGTAGGTCAATGAAGTGCTAGCAATTATTGTTTGAACCTTTCTAGGCAGTATCAGTTTCATGGTTCAGTAGCACCTTTGGGACGCATGCTAGAGATACTAGTTCAACAGTCAAGAATAAGTAAGGTAAAAAAAAAAAATACCTAAAGTGCTGCTAATTCTTTGATAACTTCAAATAATGTCATTTGTGTATTTTGGAAGCAAAAATGGCTATGACTTGAGACACAGCTCTGTATGAATTATGCCTCTCTCCTACCATGAAAAAAGGATCAATCGTTGATGTTTTATGTTTTCCAGCATGAACCCTTAAGTCCAGACTCCATAATCAGCTACCGTATTGCTTTACTTCTGTGTTGGTTTTTTTTTTTCTAGTATTAGAAAGTGTACATTTTAAACTCTGAATCATAGCTACCAACCACATAAAGTGGGACTGTTTGCTAATTGCTGTTAAACATGCTGTTAATTGCTTTGCTCGTTGGGAGTCTAGGCTCTGGCAGTTCATCTCTTGGAATTAATCTGTTTCATTAAGGGCAGGTGAAAGAGGATACTTGAGTCCTAGTCTCAGAGATTTAAAGGAATGGAAAAAAATAGTCCCAGATTCTTTTGTAGACTTGAAAGAACTGTAAGAGTAACTTTAATCTTTTCACCTCTCTGGCTGTCTGGAGAAAATGGGGTGAAACTATCGCAGCATAATACTCACTTAGCACAACTTGGTCCCCCAACCCCTATATTTAAGCCATTGAGAGAAACAATTGAAAAGTTTCCTAAATGCCAGATTTGTCGAGCTACCGAAGGCACGCTATTAACCCACAGCAGGAATTACCATAATATACGGTCCTCTTGATACCCCTATTAAGCTTATTGGGCCAGATTCTACTTCTTTTCTTCCTATACAGCAGCTGTGGGAAAGACCTATGGGCTGAAATCGGCCCGCTGAATACAGTGCTAGCCCTCGATTTGAAAGAAATGTGCCTGAAAAGAGAATTAAAAAAAAACCAACAACAAAGCCAAAGCATAACCTAAAACATATGAATTACAACTAGGAAATGCTTCTAAACTAACTATCAGTAAGAACTACAAAACCACTACATGGTTACGAGTAGCTTTTAGCTAGGGAATGTAAAAATCTTAAATGGCGCAGATAACGTCAATCTGAATTACCGTTTTCAGAATGACACAGATGTTAGGATAAGGAAGCATAAATGGAAATTAAAGAGAAACAAATTCAGAACAGATGTCAGGAAGCATTTTTTTCATGCCGAGAATCACAAACGTGTGGAATGGCCTACCAGGCAAGATTGTTAAGGCAAAAGCACAGGGGACATTCAAGAAGTGATCAGATGGCATCACAGGGGAATTGAGTAGTAAAAAAGGAAATGAGCATGCATAAGGCAAATGGTTTTAATTTAATCCCAAACAATGTCCATGTTCTTACGTTATTAATGCTTGCATATTTACCTTGGATAAACACACAATTCCTACGTTAAAAAAAAATATGCACAAAATAGCCTCATTCTGTTAACAAAATCAAGCCAAATTTGTCATCTTTCCTGTAATGTCTTTAAAAATTGCATATATAACAATTTTTTTGGTACAATTTCTGTCTGTATTCCATATTGGTCATCTATAGATGTTAGCCATGCGGTCATAGGGGAACTTATAACTTTAGAATATATTTCTCAGGCATGGCATCTTGTTGATGATGTCACTTACCTTTTTAGGATGCTTGCTCCCCTGAGCTCTATTTTCACACAATGTACGGGTGGAAAAGATGATGTGCTTCATCTTATATTTTGGGAAGAAGCAGGTGTATAATGCTCAAAGCCCCAGTCCCACAACACTTATTCATATAACCTTGTGTTTTGCTTGCTCTGTTATTTTCAGTGGGCCTCTTCATGTGCGTAGTTACGCGCCCAGTTGGTGGCAGGATGGGGTTCAAACTCTTCACGTGACTCTTGTAGGACAGGCCAGGTACCCCTCAACAAGGAATCATGGTTTCTGCTACAAACTTTATATTTCAGTGTAGAGAACGTTGAGCCTCAAATGTGGAAAGATGCAAGCAGAGATCCCAAAAGCCAGATCCAGCTTCTGAATGTGGGAATCAATAATCTGCATCATCACTCTTCTGGGTTGACTCCAATGGCAAATAAAGGAAAGACGGAAATAGAAAGTGGCTCTGAGCCATGTTTATGGACCCCTTTTGTTACCTTACTGAGCACTGAAAGTAGCTCTGGACGTTCCTGTAACTGCATTGTTTGCAGCTTATAGCATAAGCAGAACAAGCAAAATGCTTATTTTTATTACTCTGTCCGTTTCTCTTCTGCTTCCCTGATATTCTCACTGTCTTTCTTGTCCCACTTACCATATAGCTGCTGCACCAGGAGAATTCTTGAGAAGAGGGCTACATAGGACACTAATAGGAGTACTGGGCATCTCTAGGAGCTTGGAACTAAATCCCGATGAGGATTTGTTCTAAACTTGGCTGAGCAGTTTGTTTCTTGGATATAGGTGTTGGGCTCATATGCATAATATCGTCATTAAAATTCAGTGTAATGTGTTGTGGGTTTTTTCCTCTCAACAGTGTTACTACAATAGGCTAAAAAGAACAAACCTGAACCTAGAAAATGATGATGAAAAAATGAAGGGAGGTATTTTGTAGATTTCAGAGAACCACATCCTTGCCGTGTGTAAATCGTCACAGCGCTGCTGAAAACAATGGTAATTGAAGTAAATAACTTTCTGTTGCCTTCTGACTGGCGAGGTGGTGTTTTACTGTCTGTTGTAACATTGTTTGTGTTATCAGGATTTTAATTTTGCAGACATAGAAATGTAATGGAATCCAGCCGGTGGATAATTTAGTTTCCCTTCCACTTTATATTAGCTTCTAGTCTCATAAGTCCCTGACTTGTAAAGTAAATTAATCAATTAAACATCGATTTTATGTACAACTTCCCTTTAAATGGTTCTTAGATAATATTTGATCAGTATATATTTAAAACTCCTAATGTTTAAACAAATCATCACCTCATCATTTAAGTGCAGACGCAGAAACTAAACAATACAGTGTGAACTTATCTGTTGTAGGCTGAAAATGCTGTCTAGGCTTATCTTTTTTTAATGTGCTTTTGACATAAAACCAGTTCACTAAGTCACGTACTGAGAAATTCAATAGCAGAATGAGCTTAGTGATTTACTAAAATCGTATGTAAATCTCATATACTGTGTATAGATTAGGAGCTCCATAGAAAAAGGAAGAGAGCTGTAAGAAAATAAAGCAATAGGGCCATGAGTTACTTTTGAAGGTTTTGGAGTTTTAATCGTAATCTCACGTTGATATTCCTATTTCCATTGTGCTTGGCAGCAAGTTGCTGTTTTAAAATTGTATTTCTATTTCGCTGTCGGTGTCTGAAACGGAATTACAATGATCCATAGCAACATTTTCTTAATTATGTTACTATCAGTTAATTAACACTTGTACGATGCATACCAGGCATAGATTAGAGAATGAAGATGTGTCCCATGTCAAGGAGAATAGGCTGGGATTTTACAAATGAAGAGGTCTAATGGAGTTCAGCATCAGTTCCCTTTGACTTTCAATGAGAACTCGATACCTGCTTTCTCTAGCATGCTTTGAAAATCCGAGCTATAGAGTGAAGGGGCCAGTCCTACAGCACTCCTCAGAATGCTGAATATGGCACGCAGCCCCGAAAGACTGCACTGCACAAGTCTGGTTGCGATTTTACAAAATTGAACCGTAAGACTAGACACATCAGAAATGAGACACACTTATTAACAGTATTGAATGCAAGTATCAGTGTACACCAAAGTCTTTGATATGTTTTTGTTGCATCATTAGGTGCAACAAACTTTTATGCAAGATCTTTATAAAGTCTTACCTGAGAATTTCTGTTAAATAATAGTTGCACAAAAAAACCTCCCAACACCACAGACCCTCACCCCTTATTGATTCTTTATTTCCCTTTTACAGGTAAGACTTAAAGTGGCAATATTAGAACCTGTAAGATACCACCTTGTTCAAGATGGAAGAAGTCTTTTGTTGTCGAGACAATAGGAACAGTGGGCTAAACTTCTCTGAGCTATATCTTGCAAAAGACACATCCCAGGATTATTTTGAAGTACGTTTGAGAAATGGTATGTGTTACATGCACCTATTCAATAATGTCTAGCTGGCGCATTAGAGGCAACCTCACTTTTGTTTGTTTGAAAGTACCCTGAATTCTAAACCAGTTCTGTCTATTTCCATGATTTTGAACACAAAAGCATACATTCTTGTATGAGTAGCAAGATATTTTAAATAATGGAATATAATTCCATCAGTGCTGCGTTCTTCTGTTATTTATTACTGTACTAAATTATCTACAACTGAAGACATCCAGTTTATAATGAGATATCTGATGATTTATTTTTGCAAAAAATATTAGCTTTATTATTTATTAATTCTAGCAGTATTCCTCTGTGAATTTCCTCCATAAATATTAACATATCTGATGTCTTGTAAAGATACAATGAGAATAGCATTATGCCTGATGTATGGGGAAGATTGGACATCTCATTTTTATGTAGTTGATCTTCTATAGCTTATAGAATCAAGAAGCTCAATTAATTAAGAACTTGTGTCAAAAAAAAAAAATAGTGCTAGTGTAAGGGTATTTGGAGACTTGCATTTGGACTAAAACCACTGTTTAGCCATGAACGTTATTACCGAGGGTAGTAAAGTGGAAGAGTGCATTTTGTTCGTTTGTGGAAGACTAAATAAATTACAAAATTGCTTTTAAATTACTGTATTGCTCAGCAAATACCTATATAAAAATATTGACAGCTATGTGAGGCTATTGTGATATGTCCTCACAGGAGATCTCAAGTTGTTCTCTTCAAAATAATATTTATGCTGGATAGTATTTTAAGTAATATCAAACCAGTACCACTATCTACATTTACTGTTAAAAATAAGCCGGGTACCTCATCGTGATGCTGTATGAATACAGCTGTTGTCGGAAACCCACAAAGACCATCTGGAATTTGAGATTTATCAGATTATTGTTCAAGGCTGGTTTATCTCAAACCCCCAAATCCTTTACGTTTGTGCTGACATAGTCTTTTGTGGAGTCTGATATAGAGAGATTTCCCTTAAGCTTGTTATATATTTGTTCTTATTAAGAACATGACAATCACTTTTGATATATATGATTAAATACAGTACAGTCTTTATAAGTATTTTAAGGATAAATTTACAGGTTGTTTCATTGTCATTTCTCCCAGGTTTTCTCTTCAGATGGAAGAATTCATCCATCACATAAACATTTGTAAATACACTGTATTGATGCTGAGATCATGAAGACTTAAAAGAACTTGATGTTTATCTATGTTTCCCCAATTGTAGGTAAGCTTGAAACACTCAAAGGGGCATTGTAAGTGATTTGACAAATGCAAATTTAAATAGAATTAAACATGACATAATTTATAATATAAGTTGATCTTTGCTTTGTGTCTTAGAACAAAAGCCTTGTTTTTCCAAATAGCTTGACACAGGTAAGCCAGCTAAATGGTTAGACTCTGTGGGGAGGAGAAGGCAGAGTTCCTAGTTACAGCTGGTGCGTTGTGTGCAGGTGAAAAGTTCCAGCTGATAACTTGGTAACAAGAGAACAATAGGAAAAATGAGTAGCCTCATAGATCTTCTTCAAAGATCTGGCTGTAACTAAAGCCTGTTATGTCGTATATTCTGTAAGGCATTTTGTTTCTTTATTTAGTTTTCTAGGAAATGTAAAGGGACCAGTAGTACTTTGGTGAGCTCTGTGGTTTTTCAATATGTAATATAGTAGTTCCGGATGTGTCTGAAGCCAGTGTGAAATCGGTGGATTCAAGAAGGCTTATTTGAAAACCTTAGAAGTAAACAGAATGAACAAAGCAAAGGCACTTGCATTGCATTTGTAAAGATTTATGCCAGTATGTTTAGGTGTTGATTGTGGCTTCTCTTACCATATCTCTTCTATTTTCATTAGAGAACAGGCTGTGACTTTGGCTTCTAGCCAGCATCTTTTGGCAGGATTGATATTGTAGAGATGGTACGGCGATCACACCCATCTTCATGTATAAAGCGTAGAGGACTCTGACATTTGTATGCTATATTGGAAAAACTGTGCTGAGTTTGCTTGCTGCAACTGATATTAGCTCAACAAAGCTGAATGTGTTCTTTGCATTTCAGGATGTTGTGGTGTTGGGGTCCTGCTGATTTCTATATTAGTATTGTTACCTATAGAGAATTACATTAACACATTATTATTTTTTGTGACATAATATGAATGAGGCATTTAGCGATGCCTTAAAATTGTGGAATTGCAAACAGTTTGGATTTGCTACGTATTTATTAGTAGAAAAGGGAGAAGAACCTAAGTAGCATACGCACATACAGTGTACACAAACACATATTTATATATAGTCCATACAAGATGCTACGTTAGGTAACTGCTGCATAGTTTAGATGATGTTTTAAAGCACGAAGCTCAAGTTGCGACACTATTCATTGAAGGAGTGCCGTGCAACCTTGAGATGCGCTGGCTGGAATGGAACAGCTCATTACTAGTATGAGGTAGAATCCATACATAAGAATCAAGCAAAGAAACCTGTGTGTTTTGTAGGCATTATTGAGATGCCAATCAGTGCTGCATGTGTGTCTGGAATTCTAAATGATTTTCTGGATGCATTTATTCCGTATCCTTGGTATAAAATGCCTACAAATAAATTCTAGGGCTCTCCAAAGGCTTGTATGTATTTGCTACTGCTCACATGTTTCTGAAATCTATTGTCAGTCATTTGACAAAGACTCAATGTCAAATAACTGCCAGTTCACTAGCATTCGAGACTGTCACCTTCATTTTACTTCTTTCCTGGGAGGAAAAACATTCTTGCTGCTTTTTTTTTTTTCTTCCTGGAGGCAGCAGACTACAAAATCTTTTTCCTGCTGAACATTAATTTCTTGAAGGCCCGTGGATAGGGTTAAGGCCACTGCTGCAGAGACTCAAAGCTAACCCTAAGCAGGGAGTGTGGCGCTTGCTTTTGGAAATAAAATTAAAAATTGAAACCTACTTTGACCATGATGCAGCTCCCCATTGGCATTTTTATTTACTAGCAGAACTTCATTTTGATGCAGCTTACACCAGCCTGAAGAGCTTGATGCAAAGCTCTTCAGTACTATAATTTTTATTTGTATAAGGTTTGTGCTTTTGGATCAAGTCAGAATTTTCTGTAGATGCTACATCCAGTAGACATATGTTACCTCAGGAAAAAATAACCAAAGTGACAAAACTGTTTTGTGTAACAGTTTGGCACAAAAGATAGAGGAAAGCAGGACAAAGATGAATTGCGTTGGAGATGTCTTTTTCCCTGGATCAGAATAAAGGAAGGATTGGTTTAATCAGTTTTAAAACTAAGAAAGCTGTAACAAAGCATAATATGAAACGAAGTATACTATATATTACAGTAATGAGAATAGAAGAATTCTGGTATGTGACATAACTAATACATCTGTATGTATGTTTTCTATATTTTGAGATTTCTTTTTTATAGTAATTTTGTAAAGTCTTTGTCAAATATTGTGACCTTGATTCATTATTCCTTGATTCTTACATTGCACGCTCTTAGAACAATATAGAGGTCGAATGATACAGTGGTGGATCAGACTCTGAGATTTTGCACAGGAACTCTTTATCTGTGCTTTCTCCAAACTGAAGGTTAAACTTGATGTTTGTCACTCTTAAAACAAGACAGGAAATGTACCACCAGAATGGTATAGGTATATGAAATGCATGAGTTGCTTTAGAACGTGTTTTGCTTGCTCTTCAAATGGCGTTACAGCCCTGCAATGGTAAGTGTCTGATTTTTTTCTTATATAGCGTTTTTTTTGAGGTGAGAAACGAGACCAGTACAATTATCTGGGCCTCAGAGAGAATTGTGGCAGGAAACGTAAGTGTAATTTAAATATGCAGTAGATATTTGTTAACTGTGATACTGTTGAGCACAAAAGAAGCTTGATTAATATGCATCTATCTAGCCTTTTTAGGAATTGTGGATCAAAGGATAAAGCATTCACGTTTTGTACAAAGTATGAGGCTGTAGCCATATCAATATCACTATAATTACACTTCTAATCTTTCCTATGAGTATCTTAACTTTCCTTGGTGGCTGGCATCAAACTTTTTTAAAAAGAGATTATTAATATCCACATTTGAGTTTGTGAGAACTTTCACCTGAACTTCTATGTGCGTTATCTGATAGAAGAAATAGCCTGAAAAAAGAATGTTAGCTCTTTTCATATTTGAACATAAGAGTAGAATAAGATACAAAAAATACCAATATACTGGCGGTAGTTTGTGATCACTTATGATACAAATTAGAACAGACTTACTGGGTTCTATTTGGCAGAAAATGGTAACGTTACGCAAGAAGGCAGATATCATGTCTAAATATGGGCAGGGATAAATCTAGCCAAAAAACCAGTCATGGATGCAGATGTCCCCGCTGAAGTTTTTGCACCTGGGCCATTTGGTTTCCAAACTGACCTCATGACTGGCCACAATGGCTGCCTTCTCTTCGAGAGCCAAAAAAGGAAGAGGCTTAAGTGGGTCCATATGGCACACAACAATCGACAGCAAAGATGTATTGCCAACTTGGTATTGCAACTACAGTTTGTATTTCAATGTGATGTGGAATTGGTTCACTATTCACAGAAGAGCGAGTGCTGCCAGGAGCAGCTTAATCTATGAATTTATCTAATTATGTCCTAAAAGCACCGGAGAACTGCAGTATGATTTCAGATGTTGTGAGATGAAGCCAAAGTCAATTTAACCTGAACTGTGAAAATTCCAATTTGCATCCAGAATCAAGAAGTTGAGCTTCCCTTATCTATAGTGGCAAAAAAAAATGTTGTACTGTACTGTATCCTTTGGGTAGGAAGCAGAATATGCCATCAGTTGACTTCCAGGAGTTAAAGATGACAAAAAAATTACGAATAAGCTATTAAACATGGTTATCTGACCTTGAACAACTTTGTTGTTTTTCCTTCCCACCCTGGACTTCATAATAGAATTTATTTTAAAGCAATGATACGCATCTGAAAAGAGTAAAAGACCTTTGATATAATTGCCGTGAAGCTAGAAAATCAAATGATATTACTGTAAAATCCTTGTAATAGCCTAGGCAATAACTTGACTGTGTTTGAGTGCTATAGCTCTGTTTGTTCAGTAGTTGTTCATTATGTAGTTTTATTGGTTATTTTTCCCTTTTATCGTCTGTTGATAGAGGGTACTTAACTATTTATGAGTCCCTCCAAGGGTGAAGTTTGCTGTTTCCTGGCTGGCGTTCCAAGTGAGAGGAGTGTAATGGTACTGGGTAGTGCGACACCTGTGTCTATTTGTTCCATTGTGGTAGCTAGAAAGATTTCTGTGAGTCACTCTTTCCACCTGAGGACAGGCATGTAGTTTGGGTAGGACGTTGCCTTGTGACTGTGGTATTCTTGTTGACTAACGGTAGGTATGAACCAAACACGTATTTGCATTTGATAACCCAAGTAGACACCTGTCCCTAGGGTTATACTTAAACCAAGTCTTTTTAGGGAAAGAAAAAAAAATTGAGCAGTTTCTTTAGTTGGTGTGTCTCTGGACATACTGGTTCTACTTAGAAATGCTGTGGCAGGATCTGAAATATTAGTGGAAAATACAATACTGTGTGATATTGAAAGAGCTACTCAAAATATATAGATGATCTGAAGATAGTCTTCTATCAGGTTTTATTGGGCTCAGAACTCAGCCTAAAAAAAACCGACAGCAATTAAAAAAGTTTATTTCAGCTGACTAAGTAGTATTTATGCAGTGATTTTTTTTTCTTCCTCCTAATGTAGAAAACTATTCCCACCTCATTTTTCCAGAGGATGTGTCACTTCTCCTTAGTTTGTGTAGCTCCTCTTTTTTACCTGCCTATCACTGCCATAAGCTCACATTCAAATTTGTCACGTTATCCCAAAGATATTTTAGTGTTCACCCTTTGCATCTTTACACAGAAAATTGTTACTTCCAAAGATCTACACTTCCGAACTATAAGCACACACAGCCTTGCATGGTCAACCTTTGACAGAGCTGCTGCAAAGAACAGATTTTTAAATAATCTTATCGCAAAGCCCATGCAGTTATGCAGATGACATACTTATCAGGAACGGAAAACCTAGCCTGACAGAATTTTTACAAGCTCAATAACCTTCATCCTGCCATCAAATTCTCTCTGAAATGCTGCTGTATCTAGTGCTCTCCTAAGCACTCAGTAAAATCTTTAAAAATTTTAAAAAAAGATCCAATAGCCACAAACTACACAAACTAGTACATAGGAGCAATCTCTGTAAAAACAGCAGTCAATCCAAACACACCAAACCGTTCTTAATATACAACCAAGTCATCAGACGTTGCTGCATGTGCCACAAGCAGAGTGCTTATACCTATCTTATTAATATTAAGATTTTTATTCAACAGGGCTATTCTCCTAGGAAAATAAAATATATATTTGAAAGGCCAACTAAGTTCCTGTAAGGAATTGCTTCAATCCAGGAAGAAACTCTGATTATATACATCTCATTGTAACACACAGTTTAGGAACCCATATGGGGAAAAAAAAAAATCATTAAACAATCAATGATTTTTATCTTTATAAAATTTGTATTATATAAAAATATATATATAAACAAGACTTGACCTTGAAAGAAACTTCCCATACTATCCTCCTCTAGCCCTTAACCAGACACACTCTTCTTCAAGTCATAATGAGAAATAAATGCCCTGCAGTCTAAAATTTACCAACTGAATGGTTCTAAAACCAGAGCTGAGCAAAATGATAAAGATGGTCAACAGGTTCCACTATGCCCACAGTAAGTAGCCCCTGCCAGCACAAAACCATGGAAAAGTCCGTGAGACATTATATACTTTTTCCACTGTGTAAAACTCCCCAATGATATTAAACAATCACAACGCACCAGAATGGTCTAACACAGCTAATCAGATGTAGGTAAAAGTGTGGAATATCCACTTACTTGCTGGAAAAATTCCATACAAACTACTCTTCTCCTCTGCTCTTTAAGTTTTCAGGTAGTCACTAAGCAAAATACTTCCTAAAGATGATACTGAGAAGAAAAGCTCCTAATCTGAGTTAATAACAAACCGCAGAAACTCAGAAATACTGGTTTAATAACTAATCTCATCATGTTTCACAGATAGTAAACATCACTTTTCTTCCTCTTTATACTAGAGAAAGCCACTTTATAACCTGTCCTTTCCTGCAACCCCCTGTCCAAATAATAATCTCTACGCTACAAGTACCTCCATGTTTTTCTGTCAGCAATTTTTTTTTAACCAATAAGTATCTAATTAAACCCTAAGCATTTACTCTTCTATAAAACTAAAGTACATTCTTCCCTATGGCCTCTAGTACTGTGAAACTTGGAAGACTGTCCTTTTCTGTCCTCAGTGGTGGCACTGGAAAGAGATGATGTTGCCGTACGTCATCCAGGGTCGTCTGACGTGAGGACGCCATGTTGAAAAGTAGACTTAGACTGTGGAAAGGGAAGTAATGCCCAAAACGGAATGCTTTCTACTCAGGGATAAATGAAAGTGTGTCCCGTGAAGACAATCCATTCAGCAGCGCACAACCAGCACAGAAAGCCGAGAGCGATTCTGTAGTATTGTTCCAGCAGCTAAAAGAGACCAGAGGAGCTAAGTGTGGGCTACAGGAATTTGACCTTGTGTTAGATTCCCCTGAGGAACATGTCATATTTCAGTCTCCTCTGAAGACCAAGTGTAAGAAAGTCATTCCACCTTGACGGCACACTTTCTTAGCATTTGTCCTCCTGCAGCCTACAGCAGAGGCCCCATCGTCGTGTAGGTGAAAAGAGAATTTATAACGAACAATATGGGATCCACAACTGAATTTCACAAAAATATGTTGATCTTTGGAGAACTACCCCTACTTTGAATAAGCATAGGAAGGTGGTATAGTGTGACCTTCATTGGTTTGTGAGCTCGCAGGGAAGGGTTTTCTCTCTCTTTGTAGTTTCAGCACAATGTGACATGGACAATGTTTCTTTTGTCTGCCATGGAGAAGTGTGGGTTAGGTGGAGGAGGAGTGTGGGTTTATCCGTTTGTAAGCAGTGTAGGGAGGGTCTAAGTGTTTTCTTGTGAGTACTAGGTGACGGTGGTTTGTTCAGCTAGCAGTGCTACCACAAGAATATCATAATCTCCAAGTACAGCATGGCTCTCTAACGATCAGTGCTAGAGTGAGTACAGTGGCCCTAGAAACTATTGTCTTGAAATTCTGTATTATAATACTTGCCACACCTACTGCAATACTTCCTTAATATAAAATAGGTCTTAAAAGTCACTTTCTGGTTTTATATGTTATTGAAAACTCTTATATGCAAAATTTGAATGTCACTTGAATATGAAGTTCATATAGCTGTGCCTTTCCTTTATAAGATTTTGATTATTGCAGTCTTTCAGATGACCCTTGTATATTGGTTATGAATTCAACATCTGACTTAGGCTTTTTGTGATCCTTTAGGAAAGGACATTAACCTTATTGAGAACAAACCCGATTGTTTTATATTACGTGCTGCTGTTGGTTTAAAAGCCCTTGAGCAAGCAAGAAGGGAGTATCTCAACAATACTCACTGTTTTTCTGCATTATTTTAGGACCTGTAAATATATGTAACAAAAATAGATATACTGGGTTAAATTACAAGCTATTGGGCGGGCAACTTTATTTTTCCTGTCTTGTAATTGTCATGATTCAGCTGTGAGGAGTTCATAGCTTAGCAGAAAAATGCATCTTTCCAGTTGGCTCCACAGAGTTTTGTACAGCTCCAGTAGTGAATTTGGTTGTATATCTGAAGTTTGTCTATCGTGTATTGCTGAAACAAGCCTGAGACTCCTAGAACATCTCAGACTGTACCTCTGTGTACATGTAGACTGTACCTCTGTATACAACTTGAAGCATTTAAAAAAAAAAATTCCAGTTTACCAGCTACTTGTTATTCATTCATTATATGAAATAGAATTTGATGTGAAGGTAGTTGCAGAAGAAAGGGAAACTTTAAGTATTAAGAAAATATGTACTTACATTTGTTTATTAGAAGAAAGAGATGGTGTTTAGAAGTCACAGATTACAGTTTTCCTGTGATAATTTTTCTCTTATCTTAAAAATGTCAAATATAAGGTTATTTTGACAGTTATTTTATGAAATTTTCTTTAGTAACTTCAAAATATCAATTTGCCAGAACATATTAACCTTGAAATATGTCTAGTGTAGTAAAGTGTACAGACTACCATAATGTTATGAAAATTCTTTGTGATTAAAAAAAAAGCCAAAATGAAATGATGTCTGTTTTTAAATTTGCTCAAATGACAGATCAGTGTCAATAAATGAGCAGTATTTATCAGATACGTAGGGGCATGTAAGCTTAAAAGAAAGGCAGAGACATTGTAGTAAATAGTATTTTTAGCGTGGCTGAACACAGCACTTGTAGATGCTCACTTAAACCCTTGATAATGGCATGCCTGGGCTAAAGACTTCTGACTGCTTATCACTCGCGCCAGTGGCCTGCTGAGCGGTTCAGGAGGCCTGAGGAGACTTGGTGTGAGGTTCCGTGTATTTTGTACGGGTTTTGCGTTCCCCTGCGTTCCCCTGCTGTTTGAGCGAGCCTGATGTAGCGTGCTGAACGGGGCTCAGGGAGAAGCAGAGTAGGCGCTCTCTGAGCGTGCTGAGCAAATTCAGACTCTCAAAGGGCTTGGGAGAGCTGTCCTAGAGGTTCGTAACCAAACTCCAGCGTGAGATAAGGTTGAAACAAAGGGAGGTCTGTCAAAATTTTAGGTGGATCAGGAATGCTCTGTGACACTTCCAATGTTGAAATGGCAAATGTGGAAGGTTTTAGGACAATTTTGTACTCCAGCACCTTAGCAGAATTCTTTATTTTGGGAAGTATCTCCGTTGCCTGCGTTCAGAGATATATTGTCTATTTATAAATTAGGAAAATGATAGCATACCTTTTGTTTCACAACAGTGAGGATTATGTAGGTGATGATTAAAAAGAAGCATCTGTTAGAGATTGTAAAGGCAAGTCTTTACCGGAAGAGCAATAAGCTAACACACACTGGAGGAAAGAACTGGAACGCATGAGGGATGTTACGGTCTGAGTCTTACAGGACCCAAGAACCTTCCAGATTGGGACTGGTTCAGATGCCAAGTAACCTATGCAAATACCATGGAAAACTGTACCGTCATAGAAGATTCAATTAAATGTGCTAATTGTTCTTAATGTGCAGAAGTCCATACCAAAGTCTATCCATACTTACTTATAGTTCAGAAGTTTCAATAGCTTTATGTGCCTTTTATTCTTTTTGTTGACAATAGTGAGGTGGCGAATGCTATAAAATATTTTGATAATGCATTTCTTTAACATGACCTTAAAGAAAAAAAAAAAAGCAGTCTTACAGCATGTTCTGTAAAGCTACTGTAGTCGCAGTTCAGCTATTTCTGCCACCAGTTTGAGCTTTGTCCATTGTTGCCGTGGTAGTACCGTACTGACCCTCCCTCGGCCCATCTGGTACGCTTTTCAAATGGATGTTGCCGCTAACAATGCCCCAGTTCAAGCTGATGCCGGAGTGCAATTTAGTCATTGTTCACCAATGATTAATCAAGAAGAGATTTCATAATGAAGTCGGCATTAAAATGTATGGGCATGTGGCAAATCAGATTGAATGGCAATATCTCAGAATATACAGCATCATATTGTTAGGTTTCTTTTGTCGTTTTCACTCTCCTGGGGGCCTGAGTATAGACTGTGATATGCTGAGAGCCCTGTTTATTTTACATTTTAAATGATTAGTGGAAGATTAAACTTCCATGCTAACTGAAAAATATAATGAAAATGCTAAATTCTAGGCTCCCTATCTAAATATTATTAGCTTTTACATGATGTATTTGGTTCTTTTGTTCTTGCTGACTCACAGTCCATAACCTTTCTTTTCTTAATGCATTTTAATCCTTGTTCGGTATCCCTAGACAAAAAGGCATTGTGATACAGTAGTGGAGGGAAGGAGAAGAAATAGCCTAAAAGGAGAATATAATGGAGAAGAACTATTTTTAGATACTTTCATTAAATACAAACACAATTAAGAATAGTCACTAGCTGATGAGGAGATGATTTATATTCAAAATGACTAATTTTTGAATCACAGAAAGGAAGTTATAGCTAAAACTAGATTACATCAGGTAAAAGTGTGCCTGTACACGTGTGCTGTAGCTTGTACCTGATGCTGTCCTGCATTAAGGACTTGGGTCAAGCCCACTTACCATGAATTGCCAGATGAACCTGTAAATTCCAGGATGGAGGAAACAAAGTGAACTTGTGGATATGTGGATGTTATATACATCCTTGCCGCCTTCCATTCCACATGTTTAAAGGCACTCTCAGGCTGGTCTCATAAAAATTTTGTAACAGGACTATTGCTCAAGCAAATGGTGATGCAGAGTTTCCCTGGTAAACAACAGCAGCTGGCATTTCTAAGAGACTACCCATTTTTAGTCTCCAAAAAGCAAATGACTTGTGGTCATATATATCTGATAATTCAGGCAACGGATTCGTACAGATACCGGGGAAGGGGAAAATGAAAAGAATTACTGAAAGAAATGAGAAAAGGAGATGACCCTATGCTGTGTAAAGAGGAGGAATACAGTACTGAATACATAGTTAAATGTTCCATATGCTTTGGGGAATATTTGTGGGAGGCTATGTATAATGCTTTATCATTTAACAAAAAAGTCTTGAGATCTTGCCTGCCCATTGCCTTGAAGATGCAATTTATTTAACCATCATCAGAAGTCAGTTAAGGATAAAAACAGAACCCAAGTAGCATGTTTCATCTTGAATTTGAAACAACAATTAGAATTCTGACTTGAACAAATTTAAAAAAAAAAGGTGAAATCAAAAAAAGTTCACCACAAGAGCTGTTGTTGTCATGGTCATCTGACTGCCACTGGAAAAATTATCCTGCAACAGAATGTGTCAAGGAAAAAGTACAAGAGGTTTGCATTTGACAGAATACTTGTCTTTACAGCAAATTGTCGCTGTCTCTGTGGTTTCTTACAAGTGAAGTAAACACTAGCGACTGCAAATGCAAACCCTGTTATGAGTAAATGGATTGGCGTTTGGGAAAAAAAAGGAAATTGAAGTTACTTCTTTCCCTTCTGTTGTAGGCAAGATTGATATTAACAGACTGATGAGGGGCACCTGATTCTTTTTTAGTTATCTAGTGGATGCATATCCAGATTTTAAAAAAAACAACAAAACATTAGCAATATCCTTTCCTTGTATAATTTCAAGGAGTAAGTGGAGCTATTGGAAATTGTGGATCTTCCTTTAAAACAGCCCGTACTTTGACATAATTTTACTCAAGGAGGGCCAAGAGATTTAACCATATCAGTGAGAGTCCAAGACACAATATGTACTAAGCTTTTGGATCTCCATTAGGTTTTTTTTCATATTATAGCCATCTACTGACTTTCACTAAACTGTTCCTAAACTTACCACTGTAAGACATCTGAAAAAGATTTTAATTATTTAAAAAAAAAAAAGTAAAAAAAAAATCCCTAGGGTGTATAGATCCCAAATCCAATGGAACCTGAATTTAAGTTAACAATATATCTTATTCCAAGAAATATTTTTTCATGCAATCCTTCATGAAAGACTTGGTTGTTGGATATGCGATCCCCATCATCTTTAATATGCAGCAAAACCCAGCATGTTTTATTCAACGAGTCAGATCAGTGAGTGTATTCAGACTATAAATTTGTACATTATGTACAGATAAAAAACATACAATGCCAAGAAACTGGCAAAGAAATTTCCAGTTGAATTTTTTTGTTTGGGTTTATAAAAATAACTGTGGTGCATCAATTACTCCCGATTGCCATGGATACAAGCGATACTTTATTATATAACTGTACAGCTGTGCTCAATTCTAATATGAAAAACAGACTTTTTTCATCTTTCTATTTCATAGTTACTGAACTGAGATAATAACATCTCCTTTTACCTATGAATGTATTCAATTTCTTTACCATTCTCTAAAGTATTATTGATTAGAATTTCATTAAGACATTTATAATAAAATCTATAGTAAATGCTTCTGTTCTACTGCAAGGACGCTATGGATGAAGGTCATTCTGTTATATACTACACTTGCCACAAAGGTATGTACCAGAAGAGTGCTATTAAGGTTAAAAAGTCAAGCATTCAAAAATTACAGATTATCCACATTCAGGCTATATTGATCATATATGTTATGATGCAGTCTTCAGTCAGATAAGTACATTTCCTATACTTTATTTATTTCGGGCTGTTCTTACAAACAATAGTTCTGACCAAAAAAAGTTATAATTCTGATAAAATATAATTCTCATTGGCTTTTCTGTAGAAATTATCACTGTAGTGTGGAAACCTTTCTCCACATGATTAAATGTTTCCTCACAACAGCCCTGGATAGTAATATTCCCATTTTCCAGCTAGGGATCCAGAACTTTGAGAGATCATTGTTGCAAGATTGATACTTTTGTGGATTGTAAAATTAGAGCCCTCCATGACCTGATTTTTCCTCGTGCTTGACCTTGTATAGTATTTGAGCGGTTTAGAGCATTGTTCTTGCAGAGGGGGCTCGTGCGGGGCATTGAGCCTGCGACGCTGAGGAGCGTGCCGTTAGCGGTGTCCTGCGGGATCTGGTTTAGAACCACCTTGCTATTTTGGTACAGGTCTGTTTGGCAGAAGCAGGACAGCGTAGTTCTTACTGAGTTACCTCCCTATCCCTTCAACTCTTGCATCCTCACCTCCTTTCCATCGTAGTCTCTATGATTATCAAAATCTGTTTCTAATATGCCACTATTAAAACTTGCATACCTGATCTATACCTCTCACCTGTGTGACAGACTTCAGCTGTGGTAGAGTATGTACTGGCTATTATCTCTTGGCTATGTTGGCTATAAAGTTCTGGTGGTACTGACAGAATTAGGCTACTAAAGTAAATGATATTTTATATTGTACGGACATTTTTGATTACTTTTAGAAAAGTAGAAATAAGCAGAAATACTTTCAATACTTTTTGTCTTACAGATAGAAAAGTGCTTTTTCATTTGTGTAGGACACGCAATAATAGTGAAAAGTAGTAACACTGGTGAGAATGCAGAGATCCTCACATATGCAAGAGAAAGTTTAGGCTTATGGCTGAGATGTGGTAGAGGGGAGAAAGTTTGGGGCGTAGAATTTACGGAGCTATGCCTGACTATAGTTTGGGGAAAAGTACTGACACAAAAGGACTTCCATGTGCTTATTACCAGCATCATTAGTTTCAGGTTGGGTATGTTTTTCTGTATGTTGTCTTATTACATAATTAGCACAGAAGGTGGAAGGGGAAAAGATATTTTTCTAATTACATAGAAAAGTAATTTTCTAATAGTAAAGGCTAAAAACTCAATCTCTCAATCTGAATGGTCATGTGCTGCTCATATGCCAAAAAGTAAATGCTCCAACGTGGTACAATGAATTTAAACGTTCAAGCATCTTCTCTATTTTAGGAAAATCAGAGAAACATAATATCAGTACTAGTTAAGGCGATGCTCTGTAAGTCTATATTTCCTTATTTTAGATTGCATAAGAACAGATGACGGAAAACCATACAAATATGCAAATATATGCAGCCATTAATACATGTAGATGAATGTAGTGTTAAATTGATTATCTCAGTATGGCTATAAGCCAGCTCCTTACAAATACAGAGGCATGTAATAAATTTTGTCAGTTTGAATGGTTTATTGCCTTATGTAGGCACCACCTCCTTTTCTTGGGCGGCACTGCCACAAATGACATAAAGAAATGAAACTTGTGGAGACCTGGTTTAATAACTCTGCTTATGCTTCCTCCCAAGCACTAGAGATTCTGTGGACAGAGTGTGGTATCTGTATATGCTTACACCTGTATATATTCACACACAAACACACGTACGTAGGTATACATACTTATGGCTGCAGCAGCCCCACTGGGACAATCAATTTAGGGCAGTAGAGGTGCTGCTCTAAGTTGCACCGAGCTGTGAATCAGCTCCAGTTCAGAAAAGGAGAAATAGAACAGTGGCATAAAATGTCTTTTACTTCTTCCTTTTAAGCATCAGAACAAAAAATTGGGACCTTTCTATCTTAAGAGGGTTTTTCCTGTAAAATTCTACTGTCAGCTAGAGACAAGTTGGGCTGTACAAGGCCTTATACAAACTAGAGTTTAGGGCAGACTTTATCCAGAGGACATTACAGCCAAGAATTTATATTGAAGGAATAATAGACCCTTACAGGAAGCTTTTATTTCTTTTTTTTTAGTTATGACAAGTTACATGGCTGGTTACGATCTTCCTGGATGTCAATTTATGTCTTCATATGTCATAAGCAATAATTGCAACTACCCTATGGCTTTATGTTCATGTGTCTGTGTTGTGACAGAGATCAGTTGGAGACTTTAACTGCGGAGTCTTGTTTTCAGGTATTAATCTTTTTCCCGGAACTGCCAGGCCTTGTAGGGAGAAGGTTCCTGGAGGGAGTGTTCTGCCCTAGGTTGTGCTGATGAGTGCTGCTACAGTCCCACTCCTTTTTATGGTGGGGTGGGAGACCTCTTCTCTTGATACCACTGTTAGTGAGGGGTTGTACTGCGTTAGGAAAATTCTCATTTCCTTTTTCCTCATGTAAATCTGTCTTGCCTATTGTATATCTAATTTAGGTCCTAGTTTTCATTTCAAGTGCCCAGCTCCGTAAACTATAACTTACTGAAGGTAAACTTTAATGTTCCCGAGATCCTTTAGGTTTCACGATTTCCTTGCTGTGAAGTTGACTAGTGACAGTTGAAGACCGATTACCCCAATGCACTTGACGGGACAAAAGCCATGAATAATTGTTCTTCAAATGTCCCATTATTAGAAAGGACTGCAAACAAAAGCAAGGGTTAAGTTGAAGCCATGTTTGAAGGCACACGTACTGGATCTGGGAGTTGTTTTAAGCATATAACTGTTGGCTGCGATTAGAAACCAGCATTATGACTTCAATTAGCCTTCAGCATCATCTTTCCTCTTCTATTTAGATCATATATCAGCACCAGTAGTTCATGTTGTACTTTTAAGTAATGTGCATCAAATCTATTCCACTGTTTAATTTTTCCATCTTAATGCCTATTTGACACACTAAAATGCGTTTCATTTTACGTAAAATAATTATTCATATATTAATTGTGCACTCATCTTTCCTTCAGTGCTCTTTGTTATCTGATTATGTTGAATACAAGTCTGTGTATTACTGACTTCCAATTCTGTTACATACTAAACAGAGCCATTATGAATCCTGTTTATAATGGTGCCATTAAAAATGATGTGCTGTCAAGAATATCTTATAATGATGGTAGAGAATGTGTGTTTTCAAAGATATTTAATGACTATATGGTTTTAAAACTGCAATGGAATACTTTTAATGGATTCCAATATAATAAATCAATCATATCTCGCTTGACTTAGTTACATTATATCCATGCTAACTGTGTTTTATGAAAAACTGCACAGTTAGCTCTGGAATATTTCCCTCCCCCCTCCCAGCCTTTGGGCATTGTTCAGATTTAGATTTTATGTAAGTATTTATCTGAAAGATAGTTTTCTGGATGATGTTTTTTCCACCAGATTTGTTATGTGGTTAAGTAGGTACAATACAAAACACAATGTGCAATTTTAATTTTAAGTGATAAACAACATTAGAAAAGCTACGAGCTCTCTTAAAAGGAGAACTTAACATATTCCTAACGGGTGAAATACTGCCAGTAGTTATTAGTCCTTCAGATGACTCCCAATGCAGCAGAAGTGCTGCAATTGCAGGGAACACAGAACAAGGGAGAGTCTGTACCCTTACTGCAACCAGCAAAGAAATAGTGACTCTGGAAGATAGTCTGGGAGGGAGAAACATAGGTGGGTCCACGACTGTGGAATTTAAAAGTGCTGAAGACCAGATATCCAAGACTGCTGTTCCATCCCAGAGACACTTCTGGGGGCTTTCTGACCGAACTGATTGCTATTGACAGTTGCATAATGAGATGGAGCACGACAGAAGTTTTCTTTCCCCTACTTCTTCGTCATTGATAGCTGAAGGAGAATGTGACCATCAAGCAACAGGACGTATGATAAAATATCATAATTTTCATTATTAGAGTGATGAGTGGAATACTTAGTTGTCCAAGTCTCACATTAGGATTATTTTTTTTATGTCTGTTCTTTGACAGTCTGGCTGTAAACTTTCAACAGCGCTGAGGTTCTGCTTCAATTTAGTGTAACATCATAGGTCCTATGGGCTTGGATTGTTTCTTTCCCTATTTTCTTGGTAGTCTCCTGACACAGAGCCCATTCATTGGGGTTTTATTGTGTGCAGAGAACTTAGGAGCCTAATGAAAACTATCTCAAGGTGCATTATCTCTCTGCTGTCTTTACTACTCCCCAAGAAAAAATGCAAGTGATCCTTTTTTCTTTTTCTTTTTCTTTTTTTTTTTAGCAAGTGAGTTGCAGGATAATCACTTATTTTCTTTATAGGCATTTATGTGGAACTTTTTTGCCAAAGTATCTCAGCACTTGATGGATACGAATGAATTTTCATAGGGCGGGAACAGTATTGGTGCCTTTCATTAGTGGTAAACTAAGGCATATTAAGTTAAACCAAGTTGTGAATACAGTAGACCTGAGACTAGGATGCTAATTTCTAATCATGTTTCAGTCCCATTATATAATTTTCAATGTCAATGAAAATATAAATGATAATTACCACTTTTTCTGATCTTTTGCAAAAAAACCAGGAGAATGAGAGGACACCTAGACTGTGTCTTCAGACACAAAGTCTGATTCTTAGACATTTAGGTGTGGTACAAATGACCTATCAGAAGAAAACTCGCTGCCACTCTATCTGCTGCAGCCAGCCCTGGTATTTTCATTGTCACTACGGCTATTTTAGGGGAAGGGAGGTGAAGTAATTCAATGTCCCATATCTATTCCACCAACACTAGCATGGGGAGAATTATTTGAGAAATGAATTTGGAGAATGATACAGGCTTCTTATCAACAGCTGTCTGCTTCATGATGCATTGATAGAAAACCTTTCTCAAATATATCATCAGTTGGAAGTAGTATATGTTTGCGATATTCCAGAGCTCAATTCTGTAATACAAAATTCTGTATCATCAGGGTATTTTTTTGTTACTGAATGACAGCAACAGTATTGTTCTTCTCCCAGATACGTTCAGACTGCCAGCATGATGATGTTAGATGTTGTTCAGCTAAGGCTAGTTTCTTCCTCAAGGCAAAAAGCATACAGAGCCCTAAGCAAGTAGTAAGAAAATAAAGAACCCTAAAACAAGTCTTGAATATTCAGTACTTTAAAATGAAGAACACAAAATTGTTACTCTCGGTATCTCCTGTTGTCTAGATTTCTTATATGTTTCATTCAAAAAGCATTTAACCAGACTTTGTTTCTCAAAAGTTCTCTACATGTTCTCCAGTGGAATCAGTGGCTTAAATATCAGAGCATGGTTATGTCCCTGATGAAAGGAAAACAGCTTTTAGAGCCACAAGCCTATAACTTTAGAAATTTTCTTGTAGCTTTTTTTTAAAGGAAAATGTGCTTTTGGAGCTCCCCAAAAGTGAAGCTTTTTATTTTCTGTACTGTTATCTCTATAAATTTTCAAGATGTATTAGATTAGGCTGTGATTTATCTCAGGGAGCCTAACTGAAATAATTCTTCAGTATTTTTAGTAGGACAATCCACTGAAGAGAAGAAATTGGTTAAAATTTGCTGGCAAGAGCAAGATTTGCCCATATAGCTGAACAGGCAAGATAAAAATTAAGCAACATGTGCATATTTCCCATTTAATTAAATAAGAGCAAACTAATGCTGCTTTAATTCATGTTTCTAAGTTTATTTTCACTTTTATCTAAGAATACCAAGTCTCCATCTGAATTGAAGAATGATTTTTAGATCATAAAATTTTCTTTGTACTTTCTAGTAATTTATCGTACTGAAAACCAATTTAAAGCTTAAGAGAAAATTAAGAATACTTTATTATTCTAGATCACTGTTTTAAGTTTAATGTAATTCTGTTAGGAATTTAGAAGGAAGTTGAGGAAAGGAGACGCATCTCTATTATCATGGCCCTTCTCTCCGTCTGTAACTTCTGAGGCATGCGGTGTTCTGTCCCGTCCTGGATAGAGTTGTGCCCTTTTTCTTGGAGGTTACTGTATCATCGCTTCTCCCAGAACAATTAGTCACGTAATTGTTCTCAAACTCTCATTTGGAGGGAAGTGAGTTTATCAGAGACGTATTAGTCCAATTCATTTTTGACTGAACCAGAGTTAGGGATGAATATGTGAATTAATATTCTGGACCAGCTAAGAGGGTAGGAACCTTTTAAATTGGAACAGTCTGTGTGAACAGCTGCAGGTATTTATCACTTGATTGTCATCTATTTTTTCCATGTACAGGATGAGACACAGGTTGTTGACTGGAGTATAATCTACACTATTTCATTGCAGAAGTTGTGCTATGATTATACATGTCCCAGAAATGCGCTGTAGTTAATGACGGTCATGCACTCTGACCCATATGGTTTTTTCTTGCTTTGTCTAAAAAAAAAAAAAATCTAATTACAAAAACACATTAAATATCATGCAAAATAATAGATTAGAATCCAAATTAACATTAGGCTGTTAGCCTAAAGCTACTAATGTAGTGGCTGAACTTTGCAAAAGAATTTTAATAGAGCTTTGACTGCCTTTATCATGGATCTTTTACATTAAATTTACATTAAACACATTATTAAGCAAAGCAATAATCCTGTGACATAATTCTGATTAATAATGTGAAGTATTGCACAATGAACTTGGAGGGAAAGTTCATTCTTTTTGTTTTGATTATCATGTAAGGAGGCAAATCAGGTTCATGTATTTGTGGCATTCTCCATTTAGCTACAACTCTGACCCTGACTTGGGATGCAGAAATTGTTTTGGTTGGTGTATTAAAAAAAAACAAACCCAAAACATTATAGAATCTTGCTATATTTGAAATGATATCTCATTAAGAATCTTAAATTTGTCAGTTCTTGCAAAAATTGTATATTCAGAATACTACCTTGTATCATTTCTTGTTGGTGCATCTTCAACAATAGGAGGAGCCACCCATATGAAAGGCCAGATTTTCAAAGTCCAGCAACCGATAGCTTCCCTAAATGAGCCTTGAAAAGGACTTTAACACAGATAACAAATATGTGCCAGACCTTTATTTGTACCACCTTTCACTCAAGGTACACGCAACATCCGTTTGTAAGTGGAGTGTTGCTCGTTAGTCTCATGATAGGAACAATGGCCTAATGTTTTTCAGTGTGGTAGGTTAGGACTGGAGATTTATGTACTTTAATAGCAATAAATGAATGTTGAAAATAGTTTTATGCAATTGTAACCATCATGGTACAACAATTCTTTTTCAAAAGTTTAGAGCTTGATGGATTTTAAAAGGTTGAGAAACACTGACCTGTATGATAATAGTGTGGTAGTTTGGTGCCTCCTAATGAGATACACAAACAGCCAGTAAACATTGCAGGAAACCGTCTGCTGAAAGGAGGGTTCATAAGTTTCAGCCTTCTGGGATTAAGGTGACTCCATGCAACTCAGATACAATCACCTAGAGATAGATTTCTGGCTTAAAACCCTTGTTTAATAGTAGATACTGAAGATATTCCAAGATTCAAAGATAAAGCACGGCTGAGGTGGTCAGTACTCCTGCAGATGTGTGTTAGGAAGCTGAGAACCCACTTCTGTGTTGGAGACTCCTGAAGCAGACAACAGGACCAATCTGCAAGATAGCTGAACTGCTCCAAAGCCACCAAGATAGCAGAAGTTCTGACTATGCATGGAGCAAGCTTCAGGCTGGGGAACTTCGTGGACAGAAATCTCAGATATTAGCAGCTGAAGGGGTTAAACTAAGCTTTTTAGAATACCTGTCTTAGATTTAAATGCCTAAATTTCATTTTAGTTCTTGTCCAGATCTGGGCCTGATACACTAGGATGAAATGGGTCACATACATATCCAAGATATGTATCACCAGAGGGCAGTGCTAAACTGGGAACTAAAATTTTATTTTGATGTGTAATTCGTGTATGGAAAAAGCTGCTTTTGTTCTGCTTCAAATATTGCTATTTAAGAATATATTTATTTTATTGAAACTAGTGTACCATCTAGTTTTAGAAGCAATGAGAAACATGACACTTTTAATTGGAGCAAGGAAAAGAACTGTAAAACGTTACTTGTTGGAGTTCAGAAGGGAGATTTTGTTCTCAATTGCACAGACCCTGAAAGATATTTTGTTAGTGTTTCTCCTTAAGAACACGTCAAGATTCAAAAATAAATTATTTGACAAGTTATTTGACATATTCTGTGCTTAGCCTCCTCAGAACCCCAGGTTCTCTCTTAGGTGACCAGAAAAGGCGTGCTCTGTACACGTCTGTGCTGCGCACCCGGGGAAATCACAGCGGTGCTTTCGAAGCGATGGCCTGTGTCACGTATAGAGGCACGGCACGCAAAGAGTTACTGCAATTTGCATAAAAATGCCAGTAAAGTGCAAACGCTGCCTCATTAATATGAATGAAGTTCACAGGATATTTACAAATTACACAAAGCCCCCCATTTAAAAATATATATATTTGATGCAAGTCACACACAGTGTGTGTGTGAAGCAGTTTCTGATACTGGCATAACATGGCGTGACAATAAGTAAATATAATGGTTGTCTTCATCTCCATTGACACAGGAACTGAGGCCGGGGGCTGGCGGTAACAGATGCAGCGGTGGATATTAGTTGAAATGAACTCCGGTATAGTATATCATGGTAACAGGCTTTGTCAATATGAAGCATGCTGTAAAAGCGGGGACTTAAATCTGCATGAGGAAGTGAAAAAGGGTCAGGTCGAAAAGGAGGTGTCTTGAGTGGTGATAGGAGGCTTGTGCCTTTCCGGGAAGCGTGAGGCACCGTGCCCAGGAAACGACGAGAGTACCAAGCATTAGAAGTGTTTTATTAACGAGAGACTGTTTTCTCATTAGTCTGCGATAATGAGAAAGATGATGTGTCTGTGGAAATAGTAAGAATCAAAACTGCATTCTAGTACACAGTAAAATCATGTAAAATTATGTCAGGCGTTAAGACTTACTCATAATACAGCATATACAAGTAAATCTATAGAGGCTTATGCACGAAAAATGATGCTTATCTTTCTTTCGCACTTGTGAATCACCCACATGAGAGTGTATTTTGTCGTGAGCCAAATGAAATATAAAAATCTTTCTCAGGATATTATGCATTAATCGTTAATTTTTATGTTATGAAAAATACAGTATCTACAGCTAAGTTGGAAAATTAATTACATCAACTTCACTCAAAGCTTAAAGGCATTTATTTTAAAATACTGCAATCTCATTCAAGAACACAGTGCTCTGGTATCATAGCTATTTAGCTTCACAGCAATGAGCTCATCTTTTCATGAAGAATTAAATTCCTAACCAATCCCAGAGATTAAAACAATATCATGAGGACTGGGCCATTTTTTACACTTTAATTACTATCATAAACCTAAATATCAAACTATAATTTCATAACTATTCAGATTGTTCAGTTATACTTTGTGAAGAATGAGAATTTGGAGAGTTGGGTGGTCTGTGTTTTATTTTAATAAGAGGCAAAGCTATATTTTTCCATGGATTAAGTCCAACACAGAGAGAACTGTCAGTGTGAAAACAATAGAATTTATCTCCACTGATGTAGCTTGACATATGAACAAGAGCCTGAATTGTTGCCATGGCAATAAATGTGTAGGACTTATGCATGCATTTTCTGCTATAGGATTTTGATTAATGGCATTGACTAAATAGTCTGAAGTAGAAGAAACACTGCAGCGGGCCTGAGAATAGAGATGGCCTGGAATGGGCGTGCACACCCTGCTGCACACTCTTCCTGGTAAAATAAACTGTGGTTGAAATTGGAGTTGTCAAGTCTCCAGTAAAGTATGAACTGAGGATTTAGCACTTACACTTAGTGTGAGAATTTAAAATGAAAAGACAGTCTCTTGAACATGAACTGGATTGGAACGCTTTTCTGTTTTCATATAACAGATTTCTTCTTTTGGGATGGATGGTTTGAATGATACAAATAGTCCTTTTCCGTCTTTAGTGGCTGTGGGCTCAATACAAGCCTTGATTCAGAAGACAATAACGTATGTAGCTTTGACTCATTCATTAAGGTATTGAAGCAGTGGGAGAGGAGCATGTCAGTATCCTACTGAGCCAAGGTCTTCACTGGGAATAGGGAAAAGTGGTTTTCTGGGACTCAGGCAAGATGCAGAGCACCTCGTGGGAGGCGGTTTTATTAAGGCAATGGTCAGAACTTGCTGGAAAGGTCCCTGAATAACATGTCCTTTGAATTCAAGTAGATCTAGTTGAAAATAGTAAAAGCATATGGTTGATCTGTATTTGTGTGGACGTGTATACTTAGCTATAGTGTATTTGTAATACTAAACCTATTTATTGTGAAAAAAATGGAAAGTCCTAACTAGTGTTTTACAAGCTGTACCTGCACTGATTTTTCAGTGAGTTCTGGAGTATATATGATTACTAATTACGTATATATGGGGGATTTAAAAATAAATTAAGGAACTTTGCAAACAAATTCCAGCAATTCTAAAAATCAATGAAATGCAAAAAAATATTTCTCATCTAGAATATGAAGACACTCATTCTTTACATGATTTTAAATATATTTTATTCCCATATTTGTTCATTATAAGAGCTATTTGTGTTTAATCAAGGGTTCAGCTTTTCTCCAGCTCATCATCTGTTCCTAATCAACCTTGTCGAGGAATCAGACTGCTGAATTTGTGACGTTGCTATCATTTCTATGGTAATAGGATAGTTGATGAGCACAGTGTTATTGCCGCATTGTAGGATCAGGGAAAAGAAAGGCTGGACTGTGTGGGAGGCAGAGTTAACAGGGACATAAGTGTCTTTAGTTGGAGAAAACAGCACAGGAAATGATGGCCAATTAAAGGTATTTTTGTGAAAGTGTTCCCTTCCAATTTGCCTCAATGTGAAGTTTTCTATTATTTTATAAGCTCACCATACTCTTAGAAATACTAATAAACAAGTATGCTTCAATACTTTTGCCATTGTACCTTACGTTACGGTTTCTTGATTTGTGCTTCAGTAATTGCTCATTGCAAACTTTTAAGGCAAGATGATGCTAATTACTTTACAGTTTTAAAAACCTATATTTACCTGATCCTCATGCTCCCAGTCTCTTACTGGCATCACCTCCCTCATGTTGGTCTCTCCAGTGGGACATGGCAGTGGTGGTGGCACATGTTGCTTGTGGTCCAGCCAGCTTCTTGGGCTTCTGAAATAGCAGTGAAGGGGCCTCAGGTTTATTTGCATGCTTGGAAACCTGGAAGCAGAGGGAAAAGCTATTTCAATTGAGACCACCATATTGGTCCCTGGATCCCTCAGCTGTGTAATGCTGCTCTTTTTGGCCTCCGTTGCCATCTGCTAGTGAGTAGTCTACAGATACAACTTTGCCTTTCTGCTTTCTTTTCCACACCTCTTCCAAAGCAAGCAAGAAGGAAAGGCATGCAAAGACAACCCAAAGAGCTTATTTTAAGGGTAAGAATGTTTAATTTCATTGGCTTGTGCTTTGGGAGTGTTGTTATGATGTCCGGTCCGTTACTGCGTAACTCCTGTGATTTTGGCACCTTTCATGACTTCCAAAGCTCTGCCTCATTTCAGGACTCACAGGGTCCAGGTCTTCCCTTCATGTAGCATGATAGATATCTCACCTTTCTCTGTCCCAGGAGTCCTTCAACTGTGCTATTATTAGTGTAGGCGGAGTATGCCTGGAAAAAAAGGATTCCATCTGAAGTAACTGTGGCTGATATATCAAATAGCTATGGGATGAACCAGCAGCAGGGAATGCAAAGCCACACAGCTGGTGCTGATGTGCATACTGAAGACTGAACCAGGAAAGACCCTGGAGGTACTGCTTTACTTTCATCTAGTTGTGAATTGAGTCTGTCTTAGGTGAGAAAAACTCATTCAGATCCATTTGGACTTATGGAAAAAGCAAAAGTCAAAATAGCTATTCCGGAGTCCTTCATAGGTGGCTAGCAATGAAAGGATTCTTCATGGTGCTTACCAGTATCTGAATATGAATAATGGGTCACGTATAGAAAAGCCTCAAACTCATTTCCTCATTCATCTCCCTCGGACTTTCAAGGGGAAACTCTGATACAACCCCCGCTGTAGGCCAAAGGGGACTGTCTGTCAAGACTGAGGATATCCTAGCACATTCATGTGTTTGACAGGTTATCACCTTAATAAGACTATCAGAGACCTTCCAGCTCTCTGGCAAGAAGAGAGACCAGACCAATTATCCCAATTCGGCTGCAAAAAATAATGGACTTGAATGGAATTCCAAAGCCTACTAAAGGACCCTGGAAGTGAATGAGAAGCTGAGGAGTTAGCGAACCATCATCATTATACGTTGGCCTTTGCATTACCCTAGCCAGCAATAAGTACTGTGATCAACACTCTGGTTCTCTCTGGTCTTCTCCTTATTGCGTAGATTCTCTCAATTTTTCTGGCCTCTGTTGCCAGATGAGAAGCAGGGGTAGGAATTCAAATGACAATGAGAAAAAACAAATGTTATGAGAGTGAGATTAAACAAAGAATTCCTTCTCCAGAGGCTATACTGAAGTTGCATTACAAACTGACTACTACCCAGTTTTAAATTTATTTTGGAATAATCTTAGCGAGAAGCTAGATAACCTGACATAACTAAAGCAAATATCCCAAGCCTGGCGTGATGTTGTTTTAGGCTGGGCTGTGGAACTGAAGCCATACATGGAGGATCCTGTCATATAGGATGTAGGGCTCCAAACCGTGGGGAACATACTTTGTCGCAAACTTTGCAGCTGGTCACATCTTCCCCTAAGCTTCTTAACTGTGGAGTCCTCAAAAATCAATCCTGCATTTGGTCCTTTTCAGTACCTACTTGATACCAAATTCTGTATCTGTGCTATCTTAAGTGGTCTAAAAGTGATCCTCAGCAGAAAAGAGCAGCTGGAAGAGTTTGCAGTTGTGCACGAGAGCAAACTAGCTCAGTCCATAGTTTGGTCTTGGATTTGTCCCTGACACTAAACTCCTGCAAGCAGCAGCTCAGGAAACATTTTCTGTCATCACTGGTTAGCCAAATTTCACTCTATCCTGGAATATAAAAATCTTGCCTTGGTTTATAATGCTTTTTTCACCTTTCAGCTGAATTGCAGGAATATGGGTGAAATCTTCAGTGCTATGTTTCTTCAACAGATAAACTTTCCCCAATCAGGATTAGACAGTTGGAGAAGACTGCATTTGCTCAATAGCTGGCCCAGACTGTGCTGTGAAGTCTCTCAAAGCAAAAAAACTAGCCCGAACCTCCTACCGCCAACTCAGAGTGCAAGGTACGTTTTTTTTGGCCTTAACTTCACTAAGTAACACAGAGCACAAAAATAAAGACTCAGTGAAAAATTAATTTCTGAAATAAGTTTAATTGTCTTTTAATGTATCACTGGAGGGTCCTCTGATACAAGAATAGAAAAAGCTACGGAGAGAGAAATGAATTTTCTTGATAAGCAGATTTCAGTACTTGCCTATTATGTTGTGACTTGCTGCTTTTCCCCTTTAAACCATTTGGGCTGCAATTCAAAGTAGTGCTTAAGCGCTGTCTTAGAGAAGAACCCCAAATCAGGGTACTGTGAGTCTGACATGTCCATGCAGTTTCAGACAAGAAATTTCATTATTTAGAAGCTAAATCTTTGTTTGCAATCACAACTACTAATTTTTACTGTTATCACATGTAAAGTCCCTTATGAAAGCCAGATAGCCGTTGCCTCTGCACTATCTAAAATTCATAGCTGCGAGGCTCATACCCCTCAAAAACCTAAATACAGAATAGGGAGTTAGGTCTCAGATCAAACAAATCACTCACTGGAAAAATCAATATCCTAAATTGCATTTGGGTAATTCACCTGCATTTTTTTCATGGAAGACCTGATTTTTAAATGAATTTAAGGAGTTGAATACTTACACATGTAAGTATCTCTAAAAATTCTAGTAGCCAGCCATTTACATGTAAAACTATTTATAATAACTTTTAAAATCTTCAAGAATCTTCAGTTAAAATTAATTTTAATGTAAGTTCCTGAAAATGGTGTAACACACCTAGGAGATGCATGCATATAAAGAGTATGTGGAAAATCAGCATGGGAGCACCAAGATCACTGCTTGTTTCAAAGAGAAATGCACGATGTATTAGCCGAGGAGCTAGCCACGGGAGTATACCGTAGGGAAAATTGGGATTTAAAAGGTTTGTTGTATCCAGAATTCATTCATCCTTGGCTGTACTTATGTTAGTTTTATATGTAGTCTATCTATCTTTACGTAAAAAGGTTTGTTAATGACTCACTCAAACACGTGGGGACAGGACAGTAGACCAATGCAAAACACTTTATTCAAAGCGAGATCAACTTAGGCAATGGCTTGCTTAAGTGTTATATCAACACATGCCTTTGGGCATTTCTTTGCTTTTTAGGGTTCAAACTAAGCCTACTAGCAGGCTTTGAGTAAGGATATGCTCACCAAAGGTTGGATGAGGTGGGAAGGGCAGAAAAACATTAGAGACAAATCAGATAGTATTTTCCAGTGTGACCCTGGATGCAGCAGAACCCAGCTATGTCTGTAGCGTTCCTAAAAAGGCACCGACATAGGAAAACCAAAGACGGGATTGAATCAAAGAAAGACTTTTCATCTCAAGTCCGTTTCCTGTAAAATCCAGCTTCATTTAAAGAAGAAAGTTTTGGAACTCCATCACCCTTTAGAGCCGATGTCTATTGGTTCTGCCACAGTTTTCTCTAAGCAGGCACATTAACAGACAAACGCTTCTAGGATTCAACCGTTTGGCGCTCTTATATGGGTCTGTATGAATACGCAGCTTTGTGGATAGAAAGAGAAATGGAAACATATGATTAAAAGACAATGAAGAGTAAAAAGGGGAATATTTTTTAAAATCTAGCAATTTATCCTTTGATACTAATTTTTCCATGTGTATAATCAAGAAAATGGGACAGGAAAATAGAGATGTGTGATACTCACTAGTGCATAGGATTATTTTTCCACTTTTTTCATCAATAAAATAGATTGCTGATATTCTGTGAATTTTCCTGGGCAAGAGCTTCCTGTGAAAGTATTTTCTTTCTGAAGCCAAGTAAATACGTGCTGGAAAATTACCCTGTTTATCTCTACTGATGATGTCTGCCTAGTGAAAATGTTTTTAATTGCCCTTGCCTTCTAGATAGGCAGTTCTTATCATATCACATTATCATGTAATCTTCCAGGGTCTATAAGATGGCATATGGGTTTATTAGTGGGTAACATCTGAAGCGACACAGTTTTAACTATACATAGAGCTAGTCAAGATGCTTGCAACCTTTAGGATCAACGCGGATGATAAGTTTGAGAGCTAATGATTCCTATTTTTGAAATGCACGCAGCTATCCTCAGCAATGTTCACACTTTGGTGCCGTCTTTTATGCCTCTAAATCAAATTAACTGATAAATTACATGTAGTAATCACATAGAGTGTAAATTTTATACCACAACAGCTTTTAATAATAGATTCTTCTCTTTAAGGAAGTACCTTTGATCCAGTCTCACCAAACAAAAGAGTCTGCCTTAAAAAAAAGCTGTTTCATTTTATATTGGAAAAATACAATGTGACATCTGGAGAATAAATTGTTCAGTCAGCCAGAAATACGCCTTGTAAAAATTGCTTAGGTTTCTGTAACAAGATTATTTACTGCGACTGTTCACCTATAATACAGCACACTTCTGAAATGGACCTTTTATGAAACACATCAAGCACTGTGGAAATGTATTCAGTGCATTAATCTACAACACTACACACTTTACAACACTTTTAGAACAGATTTTGAAACTCAGACCATCTAATGAGACAGAAAGTTTTTTCTTTATATTCATTCCAGTCATGTTTCATGCTAAGCCCTCGGGGTATTTAACATAATGCAATAGGGTTTTTTAGAAAATACAAACAAACAAAATGTATTCCTTTTCAGATGACTAGGGAGCTCAGACTGTTCTCTGCGCATATTTCCTTTGCCTATATGTAAGGCAAATATCATGTGTATCTTCTGCTCTAGAGCTTTATAAATATTTAAGCATGTCAAAATATGTCGGTTTCTAATCATGGCTTTGTGTAATTAATGGCAACAAACTGATTATGATCAGAGTAGAGCCAGAGTAAGGGCCTGATTCAGAGAGGGTGGAACTGATTTGCTCTGGCTCTAGGTGCCTCCAGTGAAGTGACATCGAAAGATGGAAGCAATAAAAAGGATGCATTTGTGCCTTATTGTAGGCAAGGAGCTGCGTATTTGCTGTAACAAGGTGATTTCTAACTCTGAATGAAATCATAAGTAGAGGCAGGATGAAAGCTGATTCAGGAAACACCCAAATGTACCAAAGAAAAACTAAATTCTATTAGTGATCTGTGCAAACAGCTAATGTCTAAATCCCAGGCAAGACAACAATGACGAAACCGATTTATTTTTGTCTGTAAGATACGATACAAAGAAGCTGCAAGAATGTAGGAGGGGTTTCTTGATATGTGATTCAGAAATCACTGCACTCAAATAGCGAGCTAGACACTGAGTTAGGTTTTTAATGCAACGGAATAAATGATGGCCACAAAAGAGGGTATCCTGCTGCTGCTGAACGCAGAAGGCAGTCTTTAATTGCTGTCTGGCCTTGGAAGTATGAAGAGTATTCTCTTGACTGGTAATAACATTACATGAATCACATGTTGGGAATGCTTGATTCAGATGCTGGGTCTGCCATACTTTGGCAAGTCAGATTGTCCCAAAACAATATTTTTTCTCAAGAAGTCCATTATAAAAATGAGAATCAAGATCATAAAATTCCTGAACTGTCAATTGTCATTAAGGATGTGGGTCGTAAGAGAAACCAGCTGGAGCATAAGAATGCAGTGTAAAAGCAAAAAGTATATAAAAATGCACTTATTTTTCAGTTTAGCTTCTTTTCTGTTCCAGCAACATGGTTTATAGGAAGATCTTGGCACAGGTAAGCTATAGGTCTACCTGCAGGCTTTGGGGTATGCATTTGAGCCTGTCCACGTTTCCTGCCAGTTGCTCGTTATGAATACCAGTCCAAAGTGCTCATCGGTTTTACAGCATAGGATATTAACTTGGAGATTGCAACTGTGGATCGCAATTACCTCCAATACTTATACCAAGATATTACATTTTCTTTGTTGCAAGATGATGGTACCATATGGAGAAGGCTAAAATTCACCGACTGGAAGAAATGAATTATCAGCTCTTGAATTTTTAGTTTCTGCCACTGACTCAGTGATTGGTCTGAGATAACTTGCGTGTCATCTTGGTAGTCTAATATTAATTTATCTTGATTGTGGAATGTACAGTGTTTTGCATATATAAACTACTGTATTAGTGGTTTTGCTTTTATTTGTATTAAAACAAACCTTTATTAGGAAGTAGAAGTAATTTATGGCAGCGTGTGGTAATTGAGAGATGATACTACCAGCCAGAAATTGTCACCTGTCTTCTTGCTTTCAAAGATATTTCTTAATATTTCTTCTGTCTTGCCACTTAAAATTAAATCACTCCAAGATTGTGAAGTATTTTTCTTTAGAAGCCTTCTGATGTTGTCATTTTTGTCAGTCTTCAGATGTTTAGTTTTTGCAGTGTTCCCGATTTCCTGCAGATTTTATTCTTTCTTCACAGAATGATTCATGTCACTTTTTAGAAGCAGTGCCTACTGTATGTTTACTTCTGCTATCACCAGAATACGCGTGCCACTAGAAGTCATACTGTTTCCTGTAATAACCTCTGGTTTCTTTGTATTTAAAAATGTTGTAATTTATCTCAACTGCTGTTACAACATTCTTTTTATTTTCCACCTTTATTTTGCTTGATTGCTTTTACACTCCACTCCATTTTGCAATATTGGTACTTTATCTGTCTTCTGTGTCTTTTTTTAGTTTGATTATGTCTTTGTTTCATGTCCTTGATTTTCCATATACACAATGACTTGGAGTTTATTGTTATCTGAGATATCTATGGAAAAATTAAGTGTATGCTAACATATACTGTATGTAATCATGAACGGAAATTGATGATAGTATCACATTATACAATACATATCCTAACAGACTAAATAATAATAAGATACAGAATAAAGCAATTGCTTTACCCAATAGCTACTTTTATTGTCAAAGTAGCAAACAGAGAACTGAATTGAAACCAACTCAGGGAGAAAAGTGCCACCTCTTCATGTAGAAATTCTGTTATACCCCATAACTTTCCAGCTCAAGGTTCCCCAGGGACTACTGTGTTTCTCAACTTTTACGCCCCAGGGGTTGGTGCTGTTGCTTGGGGCAGCCCTGAGAATTGTGTCAATAAACTAAGAAACACATTGGGTATAGGAGCTAAAAATAATGTAAAAAGTTATTCTCTTGCTATCTAAATTTCCCCTGATTTAGGATTTGAACTTTCCATCAATAACTGGAATTCCAACTCCATCACAGAACACCTCCCAGGAGGTGCACTCTATCATGTCCCTGGTCCTCCATGTCTCTGATATGTTGAAGGGAAAAAGACCCCAAATCAAGAATATACCAGCTGTTCCTCCCTGGTGGGAGAGGGAGCTAGGCGGGCCCCTGGCCTATCACCAATCCACATCTTTTTCTACTGCTTTGCAGACTCAAGTAAATCAGGTGTTTAAAGATAAGATCAGCAAACTAAATAAGAAATACAATAATACTAGGCAGCGAGAATACAGGGAGCCAAGCAGGGCTCCAGATATTACTGATGTTTTGCTGTACAATTGAATTAAAACTAAACCAGCTTGCTGAATACGTGTATATATCACAATAAGAAATAGGAATCCGAAGAAAGTTATGATAACTCCTTGCGCTACTAAAACTGGCAAGGCTTTTTTTATGAAAGAACCACTGAAAAACCGTTTCCCTGTACGCATTCTACAGATGGAGTGCAGCAAGATGAATTTGCTTGTGGATTCATGGTTATAGTGTCAGCCTTTAAAACTTCCAGAGATTTTTCCTATTCAGTTGTGATCCTGCACTGAACTGATAATATTCTTCTTTCTGTGTTCAGTAATCCTTGGTCAGCTACTTGGGCTTACAAGATCATTAATTTTTTTTAAACACAATCCCAGTATTAAAATAAAAATCCACAGTAAAAGGATATGGAATAAACAAGCTTCTGCTCTGTAAAACTTCATATAAAACACATACAGTAAGCTAGCACTATCATAGTAACTATATTATATAGTGTAAATCAATCCCTGCATAGCAAAATGAAAAGACTACAGAAATGGAAAAATTCAAGTACAATACTTGAAATAGGAAAATACATATATTCTGGTATTAAAATTAATATTCACACGTAATAGCCATTCCTTAAGCCTGCACAACTGCTGACCATAGAACTTGTAGAAAACCAGCCCCTCGTTCTGGAGGAATTTGGTCTTTGGCTCCAGTGGCAGCCTTGAATGTTGAAATGCTTCATAGCCACTGTGTCTTTCCCCCCTCGCCCTGCCTTCAGTAGCTTGCTTAAATAATTGGGGTTGTAGATGTCAAGGAAAGATGCAGGTTGTGCTAATCGGATGTTCCCATGCTATAACACCACTATTTAATACAGCCCTTTGGGCCTGTTCTCTCTATAGCATGAGTTGGCTATTCCCAATATAGACAATATTTGAAACGGAAGAGGATACACTGCTGTGAAATAACTACGTTGTGTGTTTTCCCTCTGTTACAGACTTCAGCTGACGCCTTTCCCTCGCTGCATGGGTGGGCACAGGAGACTCACGTAACCCTTGTAGTATTATCTACAGCCTTCCCTCAGCCGCATCCTCCTTTCCCATCTCATTAGGTGAATCGGTGAGTGGGGTCTCGTGTTTTGGGGAAGGCAAGGGAGGGGTTGGGAACAGAAGAAAGGAGCCTCCTTACTCAATCCAAAAGATTGTTGTGGCCTGGCTTCATGAACTGTGTGGCAGATCCATGAAACATCTCACGGAGACTCGGTACCAACTCAGAAGATGTGTTGGAGTAAATAATAATTGGAAAGGCACTAGGCTTGGATTAATAGTAAATGAAGGCTGTGGCTTGGAATAATCAATCTATTTGGGCTAGACTAGTTCTGGAGGACGTGGGGTGGAAATCTGTATGAGCAGGAAAGGCACCTGTCCAGTAAGTGGGGAAGTACCCAGCTGATTATTTTATTAAAGAATGTAGCTGGGGATATCATGCTTATTCTGGTGAAAGAACGAAAAATGTGTGATTATTTTTTTTTTTTAAAAGCATTCTCTAAGTAGTAGTATATCAGTTTATGCAGTAGTTCAGCTAGGCCATTATGAAGAGACAAGTCTTTCCAGCACATTTAAAAAGCTAAAGGACCCACAGAAAACCTATTGGCTGAAAAACTGTAAAATAGATGTATTTTTCTCTGCTAAAATTTTTACCTCCTTAGAAATTGGCAGTAAACTCCCTGAATAGGGTTTCCTTGTATAAAATGATCTTAAATACGTTTTTCAAAATTATCTTTTTAACTAGCTATTTAAACACATGCAAATATTCTGTTAATGTGTACAAAACCATTTTGCTTCAGCAGAAGAAAACTTCAGCTTGCTGATTACATTTTCTCAGCTAGTAAGGAAGCTAAAAGCCAGTTAGAAGCTGTACTTTCACCTGATATAAGTGGGACAGTTTCTCTAGTTCTCACAGTTTGTAGCATGAGTTTTGACTGTAGAGGGCTTATTAGCGCGATACGTGTGAGTATTAGGTTACTTATTTCTGATAAACAAATATAATCCGATATATTAAAGAAAAACAACCAACATCCAAGAATGAATACTACAGCTGGTTTTACAGTCCTACAAAATGAAGTCCAGTTAGAAATTCTGCCTATGTCTACATATAAAAAATGGACTAACTTTATAAATAATATATTTTGCATAATAGTGAAACAAATTAAATTGTTTCCCTACTTAGAGCAAGGTATGTTGGCAGGAATAAAAGTTGGAATTGAAGCTCTAAGTCTGCAAATACTTCAAATTTTCAAAGTTTTTCAAAGTATTTATAAAGATCTTAAATCTCATGAAATTCTGCAATAAGATTGTCCTTCTTCAGCATAGCCTTTGCACAGATGTATCTTACACACATTTAACAGATCGATTTAAAATCACACAACTCTTTCTTCTAGTCTGCTTCCCCGCTCTTTGAGACAGATGTAATGAATTCCGTTGTTCTGCTCTAGACATTTTGGTACATATCATCTATAGAATAATTTGCAGCATTATGTTATAGTTTAAATAATGTTCCCTTAAAACAAAAAACCTCACTACTCTGATCATTTATTGATTGACTAGTACTGAAATACTATGGATCTCTGGCACAATGTAAATTAGTATTTTATATCTGATGCCACATTGCAAAATATTAGCATTCAGATTAAAAACAAGTGCACTCTGCCAAGAAAAGCTAGATTTAGGGCCAAAGCAATTGGATTTTGAAATATATTTATGGTTATTTTTTAAAGCATTTCAATTTTGGGAAAATGAAATTGAGGGTAGGCTTTTTGCCTGGTACTGTGTATGTCAGGGGTTTACTCAAGGGGATAAAAAACAAGCCATGAAGTTAATTTAGCTTCAGTACTCGACAAGAATCTCTTGGCTCACATAGGCAATGCTAAAGGTTGAGAACAGCTGCAGACCTCTTAAAATCATGCTTTTTCTGCAAAATCAGTTTTTGTATTTCTATAGGCACCATCTATTTATAAATATTTCTATGGCTATGTAGCTTCCTCTTTATAAATGGGTTATTTTAGTAACCATTTGATCTGCATAGAATTTATTCAGTTTATTTCAAGGTCAGGATTAAATTTAAAGAGAAAAATATCTACAGAGTGAGATATTTCTTAGACATTATTTCAAAAGGTGGTCTTTCATGGGAAAATCTAAGTGGTTTGAAATACTATCTGTACATGACTCAAAACATTGAGAATACTTTTTATTAAGTAGCTTGGATTTTGCTCTGAAAGGAAAGCTTTTGCAAAATCTAGTTTTGTTTTATAAAATTAAAACAGTATTTTTAAAAGCAGAAAAATGAGTATAAAAAACAAAAGTTGCCAGCTGCTTAGCCCATTTTTCTTTTATGAGAAATGAATAAAATAGATGTTGGTTGTCTAGAAAAGAATTTTTATAGAGAGAGAATTGTTCTTGCCGAGTAGAAATTTGAAACACCTATTGAAAGGTGCTGCCATTAAAATTTGAAAATGCTATCATATATAGGTTTTCTGGGAACCAAATTTTTTGACTGAGTATAATTTAAAACTACACATGATATTTATACATGCCATACTGAATTACCAATAGAAGGTTTTGTAGTCATTAAGAAATGACTATTTCTCAAAAATGTCATTTTATGTATATATAATTTCATGCATAAGGTCACATTGGTTTTGCTTTTGAGGACAAATCTCCTGTACACGTTCAGGCCTATACCTCAAATACATTTTGAGGAAATAAAATTTGTGTGTAAAGCTCATTACACCACCTTGATGTCACATTGCAGGAGGCAATTTGTCTTCTGAAGTTTTCCAAGTGTTCTTGATGCTGAAGGCTGTTAGCTTCACGCAAGCTGTAGTTACTGTGAAAATGAAACAGAGAGTATGTTCTGATCTGCTGACCCTTATAGATTTTTTGGTAGTCTCTTATTCTTATTTTTGCCATCCCAAATGCGTTTAGTATTTATTTTTTTGTCAATGTAGCTAGTTCAGTCAGAGGCTGCCAGTTTGGGGTTTGGGTTTGCAGATTACGCTGCTGACTGAAGCCGGTAGTTAGCCTGCAGGGCTGCTAAGCGAGCGTGCAGTAGCAGCGCAGCACGCGTGTTTCCCAGTACTCAGTCCTAATGGACGAATACTACTAATATAGTAGTGTTAATGGCTATGACCTCACTGATGCGGTTAGAGAAATGGTAAAGGGCTTAATCTTTGTAAAAACACCATAGGTCATCGGTTACTTGTAGATTTAGTAGAACGGTTGTAACAACATACACATTCTTCATGCCTACAGTACATTTTTACCCCTTGTTGTACCGAGTGTATCTTTTGTCACAGCGTGTTAGTGCACAGAATGTGAATAATGCCAAGGCTTTTCTTTACTGATTTCTATTAGCGTGTTATTTATATTAATAAATTAGTAAATCAGAAATTCTTTTCAGTGCCAACTGCAGTGGAGGCTTAAGTGTTCCAATTTTAAGACATCGTTCATGTGAAGAACTATCATATGCTGCCAGATATCACAGCATTACACGCTATAGCCTGTGTGATGATAGAGCTTGATGTTGTCACCTGCTTGGCTTCTCCTGTGTGTAGAGATACCCTAGCATCTGCCTTTTCACAGCTGCATGATTTGCTTCTCATCATGTCACGATAATACGTTTTCACTGTTCGTGTATATAATTATCTTGCCTGGTATTTGAAGTTCTGTAGTGTAAAGTATCAAGTAGAAATACTCATATTATCTTGTGTTATCAATGAGCTAGAAAAAATTGTTAGTCTCTTGAAATTGTTGCTTTATTTTCGAGACGTGTTTTGGTGATAATTTACAACCACCAACATGATACCGAGCTCCCTCCCTCTTACACAGGCACATGCATGCATACGCACACACGCTTTACCTGTTAGCTGATGGAGGGTGTAATTTTGACTCCGTTTCTGAAATTTGCATTTAGATATAAACTACACAGCACTGCTCTATTAAGAACCATGCTAGTAACACTGAGCGAATTAAAAATTCATGCAAATTTCAATTTATTTTAAGAGGGTGTTTAATTAGCTGATCTTATATTATTAGTAATCAAAACAGAGTATAATGTGAGTATTCATGACTACAGAATTATTGTATTTTACCTTCTCTTTGGCAGTTAATTAATAATTTTGAGTTAAAAGGTCAATTTAGGGATAAAATCTTTGAAAGGATTTTTCAGGAATGAAGTATAAACACTTTTTTCTGAAAATTTTCATAGACCACGTTTTGTTCTAAATCACATAAGTTTTTGTCCTCAAACACTCTACTTTGCCACCCCAGCATCTTCAGTTGTCCAGGTTTAATTGTCTGGGCAATTCTCAAACTTGCTGTGTTACGTTCAAAATCCACAGTGTCTTTGCAAGCCTGTCAGAGTTAGTGATTTTATTCCACTATTATTGTACGTATTTTAATTAAATGGTCCTTTCAAGTGACAGAGCTTAAGTCTAGAGCTTCAAATTTGGCCAGAAATCCCACCCCCTATATTATATAGGATAATCGCAATGAAAAGCTGGCTTGCAGTGCTAATGTTAGCCTGGGCTTGCCAGTCTGTGGACATGTATGTGTGTTGTGACTTTCAAAAACAGCTCAGGCTTCCATTTTGCTTTATTTATCAATTCTGCCAGTTAGCCAGTGTTGAGTTTTGGGAGCCCTCCCTGTTAACACCATGAAGAAAAGGGAGTCCGTGGGCCGACAAACAGAGTCGGAGCAGCTCAATGACCGCGGTAGGTGTAGTTAACCAATATCGCAGTAAGGTTATTGGGGAGACACGGTCACTCCAGCGCAAAGGGCACAGTTACATCGACGTGTTCCCTGAATCATTAGGGAGGTTAAGTGACTTGCTGATAATTACTTCAACATTGTATTGAAAAATACTATTCTTTTTAAGCTGAGTGATCCTATAGTGATCTACAGTGTTTTGAGGCCAGAGGAGCAGACAAAAATAATAGCAGTAAAAATAAATTAAGAGCTTTCTTTTGGAAAGTCATGATTTTACTTCATAATTCCACTTTTACAATAGATATAGTGTGACAGATAATTTTAAAATGCTGTGGGAAGGGATAGATATTTAAAATATCCTAATAGTACCGTGAATGATCCCCAAGCAAAAAGCGTAGAAAAGATATTTTCCAGACTATGCCCCTTTCTCTTAAAATCCACAAAGAGCATCACTGTTAGAATGGAAAATGAGTGTTTACTTTGGAAAATTGCTTGCTTTTTGAATAAGTCATGTTGCACAGGGTAGAATGGAATAACACACATCATAAATTAATGCTGTTAAAATGAATACTTGATATGAATCCTGGGAAATGTTCTTTGCCATCAGTATTTGAAAAAAGTGGGAGCTGTGCAGAAGCCAAACCAATTTGCATTGCTTGAAAACACGTAGGTTCCCCACTACTGATGAATTAGCAAACGCTTTGGATCAGCTCCATCTTGTAGTGTTGTTAGTGTTTACCTAAAAAGCAATAGTGCAAGAAGGTACAGTATGTGATTTGGAAGTAAATCAATACTGAAGTTCAATAAAGAATTGTAAGTTAGAAGGGCAAAAAGAAATGAAATTCTGTGGAGCTAAACACCTGACGTATACCTTACCACAGAGCACGGGCCAACAAAGGTTGTCTAACGCGCAGTTTCTGTGCACTTGTGAGGAGATGTTTCTTTTATTTTGTAAAAGTTCTGTATTCCTGCTAGGCCGAACTGTCAATTACAGGATCTCCTCTCCAGTTTTGGATCTGTTCTTGCAATTCTCAACCTTTTTCCTTCTTCTCCTGATTCCATTCCATTTATTTTTCATGTTACTCTCTTGCTGTTGCCCCCAAAAATGCCTGAATTCTTCTCGGTACCTGAAATACTCTGATTTAAATATTTTTATATTTTGTGATAAATTGATCAGGCAGCTGCTTTCTGCCTTTTCTATGTGAATTAGTGTTGTATGTTTCCACTCAGAAAAAACCCATGCTCTTTAGGTTAACCAAGGTAAATTGTGCATATTATTTGGTTAGAATGGTCAAACATCATTCCCGAGCGCCACTGCCATTGAAAAAGAGAGGCATCCAAAGACATTCCTGGGCCCTGTGACTTCAACATTTAGGAAAGAAATGTTGACAGATCTTTGCTCTTTACATGTAGGATCACATTTTTCCAGTTTTTTAACTAAGCATTACTGTACTTTCTAGTTGTACTTTCCAACTGCCATATTGGAACAGCATTTCACGATCGGCATTTAAAAAATGATCTGGTGACAGTAAAAATAGCTGATAAAGATGGAGGAGACAAAAAATCTCTGTGAGTTTCTTCCGTATGGAATCTCTCCTCAGCTGTGGTATATGTGGCTATAAACCTCCAACCGGAGTAACTGGGAAGCCCCTGGGTTTGCTCCTTGAGTTATCCCCTTCCCTTAACTCCCTGACCCCAGACTTGTCTTTATCCGCCTGGCACTGTAAGCTCATACCTTCAGCTTTACAGCCATGAAGAGTCATGTTTGAAACATAAGTGCCTGGGAATTACTCTGCTGAAGGCGAGCTCTAGTATGGCTTAGTCCAACATTCTGACTAATAGGGGTCATCTGTGAAGCACTCATTAAGCTTGTCTTAATATCTGAAACATGGAGATTTAAATCATTTCAAGTAATTCTTTGTCAACATTAAGTAAAATTCCTAGTTTCAACCACTGTGTATCTCAAGAATTTATCTATGTGAAATCTAATCCCTCTGTGAATCTTGTTAAATTTATGGCCTTAGCAAAATGCCGTGGCAAGGAGTTCCAAAATCTCATTATGTGTTGTGTGAGAAAAATTATTTTCCTTTTATCAGTTCCTAATTTGCCCCGTTTCAATTTAATAACTACCTCATTTTATTGTATTATGGAAGAGAAGAAGAAAAGCTCCCAGTTGACCTTCTTTATAGCTTTCATTACTTCTTAATACACTTTTTGTCATGCCTGTTCCTATTTGTCTTCTTTTCAAGAAAATAAACAAAATAAGAGTTTAAAAAGCAATTCATCCTTATCTAAGAGTTTTTCTTTGCTTCTATCATACGTGTCTGCTTCTGTGAACCCCATTTCTTCAATATCCCTTACGAGATGCAGAAAACCTGTAGTTTTTTTTTAATCCACATTATTTCATTCTTGTCCTTATATAGCAAAACTTTTTCTTATGAGCTCTTATTCCTGCTACGGGCCATCCTTCAGGTCTTCACAATATTAGTTAGGTGCCTTTCCTGTAATATATCAGCTCAGAACTTGCTAAGATGAATGACTAATTTCCATTATCTTCACAATGTACGTTAGTTTTCATTTATCAATATTGAATTTTTTCTGCAGTGGCTTTGACCTAGATTATTAAACTGTTTGAAAGATACTTATAGTTATCTCAGGACTTGAGAAACCTAACTAACTTTCTGTGTAAATTTTACTGCCCTGTTTATTGTTAGTTCAGTAAGTATACCAAGCACCAGCTCTTGTCATCCTTGGGCGCCATTAGTGTTTTGTCAAAATAAGAAGTCCAAACAGATTTGAAGCTTGATAGAATTATGAAAAAAATCTCCATTCCTTCATCACTGTGTAACTGAAGCACAGCATGAAATCTTTTGTGGTATTTGGACACCTGCATTTTGGGACTAAATGAAAGAACTCGCTCTGGCGTTACACTGACGAGATCCCAAGATGGGCTTTCCAAACTGGTTTGGCTAACTTAGAGCAGACTCGAGGTTTGTAAGCAGTCATCCACTGCCGTGATATCTTGTATCAGGAGTGCACTGAAATGACCTTAGAGTGGACTTTACCTCTGAACTATGTGTAATGTAAGGAGCCGTTATAACTTAGTGATTTATTGTACGTTCTGCCATATTTATTTATTTCTCTCCCTCCCAAAATGGCTGGCAAATTTTATTCAAAACCGCTAGGAAACAGAACTGGAAATTCTATGTTGAGCTTTGAGCGTATCCTGATTAAGGGTCCTTTCTGAGTTCGAGATCCTGTGCGGCTGTTTCTATATTCTGCCGTTGAAATGCCAGGGAAAGGATGCCAGGGTGTCTTCATCATCATGATGGTAGAAATTCGCTGTAGCTCAGCAAGAAGGCACTGAACTGCTTACAAGGAGTCCGAGAGAGGCCCTTCCTCGTTCATATTTCATGTGACACATAGATTACCTTCTTGACTTCTTATATTTCCTAACTGTAAATGCTGTGCTATTTGTCTGATGTGCATCTTAGTCAGGATTCGGCATAATTCTTATGAATTGATTTAACAATCTTTGTCATCTGTTTATTGGACTTAAGGGGTCTAAATCTATCTGTCGCTGAGCTGCACTGTTCCTTATCACTTAGCACTGCTTTTTCTTCACCTTCCTCGGCTCTCTAGTGTGTCTGGTGCATTTTTGGCACTAAATCTGGCCCTGCTGCTCCCTCGACAGCCTCATTAACTTTATCCTGAGGTGTGGATTTTTGTCAGTAGCCTTTTCTGAACCCAATCTCATCAGTAGATCAATTGTAATTGTGCTCTGAAATGGTCCTTGTTGCAATTATCAAAGCTAGAGTATTTATCCGTTTGGTTTTAGGGACTTGGGTGCAAGTAGTACTTGCTCCTCCAGCTTTACAACCTCCTGACATAAGCAGTTATTTTTAGGTGTGTAACTCAGGTTGTGAGCATCTGATGTATAAGAACTGCTTACAGAGCAGGAGTATGTCGTTACAGAGCGTGTACCTACAGTATATGAGTGTTCCCATGAATTCCTCATTTTATTCTTCACTGACACTGTATCTGCTTAGTTTCAAGGGCATTTCAGAGTGGCAGTGGGGGTGGGATGTAGAAGGCAGCTTGCTGCTGACAACTCTGGCATAAGCATTCTTTGTAACGTACATAATTTGGATACCAGGCTGAATTTTCAATGGTAATTAACGGGTTGAGTAACCTCAGCAGTTGTTTATGGAGTACCTGCAGAAGTTGTTCTCCAGGGGGCGGGCATTTTAGTATTGAGCAATTTATACTTTGGCAGATACACTCTGTAAGCAGCATTTTACTTAGATCCAAATTCACATTAAATTAAAATTGAGTTAGGTACAAGCAGGTTCCCCATAAAAGCATTAGAAGTAGAATTATTACAAAAGAATGTTCTGTGATAAATTTGGAACAAAATGAGAACTCCAAAAATAACAGGTTTTATATTTCACATATGCATTTTTCTGGGGAAAAAATATTGGTAAAAATATTTTTAATTAATATTCCTATGTTCCAGCAAAAGTGAACCTATTGCAGAAGAGAAGCACACAGAAAGCGTGTTTTGAATACATATACTAGATCCACGGAGCTTTAAAATATGCCAACATTTGGCATGTTTCTAAGGACACGATATGAGCATTTGTATATATCGCTACTGCAATATTTTTTTGTCTTGTCTTTCAGAAACTCTTGAAGTTGGTTTAGTAGAATTAGTGGCAACACAATGTGTCCGCGCACAAAATGGTCAGAAAGTTGTTAGTATCTTTAGGTCAGAGGGTGAAATACAGTCCTAGTCAGTTTGTGAAATCTTATATCTTTAAACGGTGATTAAAATCGCCTCCTAACTTAGAGACCCAGGACTAAGGAAATATATACGATAAGCCACAGTCTCAGAGGCTTCCTATTCAGACAAGCTAAATAGGTGCAAGGACCGTAGGGCTCAGATCCTATTTCAGGCTTGGAGGAGAACTCTGTGTGTTCTGGAATAATTTAATGCGGCATAATTGTAATTTACTTCTCTGACTCGCATGGCTGTTTGGAAGACTCAATAAGCAGAGGGAAAGTCTCCCTATGGTGAAAACCCAGAAACAAAACCTAGCAGTGGCTGCCTGTGTTGCTATTGACACCTGCGTCTGGCCTCTGTGGATGGTTTGTTTCAGATTTGAAGCTAAAAGAGCTAAACTAGTTGGACAATTTTAACAAGAGAGAAACCAGCTAGGTACAACTGTATTTTGAAATGCTAATAATAACCTTTAATAGATTTCAACTAACAATTGGTATAATTTAGATACAGTGCTGCTGCAGAGGTAAGAGCAGCTGACCAAGTTACAGCAAATCAGGCACCGTGATGTGTTTCAAAAGCACTTCCATCAAACCATCTAGATTCAAGCAGATGTCACTATTGATTATCACTTATTCTACTGTGGGTACTAAAGAAGATAGCAAAATGCTCCAACATATACCAAAAAGGATCATAGATTTTTCTCTTTCAGGTTTTTGTGGCTGGGAATAAAATGTGCTTCAGTGTGTTTGTATGGAAACATGTATAAAAGAAAGGAAATGGAGCAGGCTGGATTTGTTCTCAGGGGAAGAAAGCTTAGGAGGTGAAGCCTAATAATGTCTCTTAAAATGTCTTAAGGTATAATAAAGAAGGTTTGAAAAAAGTCAGAGGTATTGAAACAAAGAGTTTTCATGTGCATGTGTTCAGCAGTACAGAAGTAAACAGTACACAAGATTAAAAACCTAAAGTTTAGATTCTCAGTTTAAGCCGTTGTGTTGCAATATCCTACAGTGATGCTGCATTGACAAAGAGATGTCCTTTTTGCACAGGTAAGCAAGTATCACTTACGTGCTATCTGTATTTAAAAAAATTGTGCTGGGTGAGGTTGTTGAAGTTTTACTGGTATAAAATACTAAGCATTTAGACTTGGAGCAGTTATCCGTAACTTGTTGTTCTTGGGAGTAAAGGGGAACATTGCCATGTCCTGCCTTAGATGTCTAGGGGTGTATCTGTTAGAAGTACTAAAAATCCCCACGGTGGTATGAAAACAGCCTGATTATAATCACATCCTTGTTCATCCTTTGGCTACTATTAGGGCAAACAACGGCTACAGTTAAGAGAATATTTAGCAACGAGTTGAGAATATGAATGGATACTTTTATGTAGTTTTGTTGGTACGCAGTGGGCTGACAGGGAAGGATGCAGTGTCTGCTGAGAAATACACGTTCTCAGGTCTTGGTCTAACTCCTATCTCCTTGGTCCATTGTTATTTTTTATATTCTATTACTACGCTTTAGGGCCTCATGAAGCACGTGCTATAGGGGACCAAAGAATGTGGTTTCATACTGAAGTACAACATGGCATTATTTAATGGGATCTGTTTTTTCTTGTGATTCAAGCCCATTTAAAGATGATGTGTAATACTGCCAAGCTTGAATTGACTGATATCACTCATGAATATTCATCATGCCACTGATTTGGTTTCTTACATTGTATTCCCCATAATACTGCTGCTGACCAGATTAGCTCTGGCGGTGGTGGTGTTGGGAGGACAAACGTAAATAAAGACCAAATTGTAGCCAAAACAAGATTTCAGACCAGATCTGAAAAACTGCCTATGCTTGTTTCCAATTTGGGAAATCTGGGCGGCCTGAAACGATAGCCGTGAAATACAAATGTAACTTAGTGCAGTAGGGGACCATTGTAGAAGTCCATATATCCATGAGGAATATAGAGAAGAGGAATAAGAAGCAGTTATTTCTGACAACTTAAGAACTATGCTCCTACCCCATGACACTGATCAAGTGGCAAGTTTAACAGAAATCAAAGGAAGTGCTCACTCATTGTACGCTGAATAATCTACTTGTGGAACTCATTAGATAAGATATTGTGGAAGCCTAAAGTATAAATGAATTTATGAAGATGTAACATAAATTCATGGACTTAAGTCCAGCTGTTATTAAATACGATGGTCTGCATGAAAACTCCAGCTTGGAAAGTTTTCCTTGGGAGGTATACCTTGGAGAGGACCCCTCCATACAGTCCCTGGTTCCTGGTCTTCAGCTGTCTGCTCTTGGTCAATGTCATAGCTAAGAATTTTACTCTGATTCAGTGTAGCATTTCTAATCTTTGCACGATACCATATACTGTAAACAGTATCCTAGTTGGCAACTCTAAAGGTACCATCTTTGGGTTTTACATGGCTCTCTTACTTACATGAAGTTACAAATTTGATAATTCCTTCTGCAGTCACTGAATTCCATTCTCGCAGGTTCCTTTCTGTTGTTTCAAGGTGTGTTACCCACGCATCTATTGTAAAGATGCAATGTGTATGTTATCTCCCTTAAACATAGGTGCAGAAGCTTATAAACTGCCATTCTGATGTTCCTGACTGGGAAACTTGCCCTCCAATACACACATTTGGTACTCATACATTATCTTTTGGCTTCCTATCCACATGCCCATCTGTTATGATGGCATTGTGCCGGCTCACAAGATGGTGTGCCAGCTTCACTAGACAATGATGCCAATCAAATAAGAGTTGCTGCAAGTGCTTTCTTTTCTAAAAGTAGCCCCTCTCGAGTGAAAGCAATGCTATAATGGCGCCACTTGTCTCCTTTTTCCTCTTTACACCTGCTGACACTTATCCTCCAAGATAGTGTTAGAACAGTAAAGGAGAGGAAGAGATGCCGCATGGGGTGACGCTGGGTTGTCAGAAAATATAGGCAGAGTCGCGAGGGGAGCTTCAGAAAGCCACTTTAAACATAGGCCATGCTGACCATCTTGATCAGGATGCAGATCTAAAAGAAGGCAGGAAGAAATATTTAACTGGAAAGAAGCGTTTGTGAATAAGTGTATTGCTGGCAAAAAGCGCTTTGTGTATATATATTACTTACATATATATATGTACAACTTTGGAACAGTAACCTGTAAAGATGAAAGGTCCAAGCGTAGGTAAACCTCTTTATTCTATTGCCTGTCAGCGAAGGGTACCCGTTCAACTCAGAAGAAACGGAGAGCTGTACCTAAGCAAAACCTGACATACAAGTCAAATTGTTTGACAGTTTGTTATAAGATGTATAACCAGCTGGGACTGGAAAGAACCTACTTTCTTCATTTCCATTTGTTATATAAGCAAAAATATGAGTTCAGTATTTCACATCTGAATTGTCTAGTGCCACTTCCCGTGTTTTCTGCTTTCTTTTGAAAGGATATCAACTCTGAGAGCGCAAGCTTAGGCAGAATGTAGAACACTTCTCTATAGTCTGCAAAGCTCTCAAAGGTGTTAGTATCCAGAAATTCATCTGAGAACAAAGCAATGATAAAGCAAGACTTGAGTTTACAACATTTTGTGCATTTGTGCCATTTTAAAATGTTTATGGACTGTAACTGAGTATGTGTTAAGGTAATTCTGAAAACTCTGATCAAATCAAGAATAATACTATCTCTTTAAGAGTATCATCTAATTGTTTCCTTCAGAATGCTTGCTCACCTTGGTATTTTCCCCATTGCTAAATGGAGTTAGTAGTACCTTATTTTTAAACTGTGAAGTCAAGAGTTAATTATTGAATTTGCATAGCATATGGTAAGAAACCGTGAAGCAGTTCCTGAGGTGCACAAACCTTGCATTATTAATCCGTGGAATTACTGGGGAAAAATTAATCTTACACAGAAATAAAGAACGGCTCTCAGTTCTTACTTATGATGATCATCTTGATACTTGAAAGCCCCTTAATAGCCCATTAGCAACCCATTATAGTGATCTTTCTGCTAAGGTGACCATCTCCTATAATGACAGATGTGATTAAAAAGAATACAGCTTCATAGCTTTCAGATTGGTTAGCAGTCCATACAGAATGCAGGCGTTCAAATGGCAGAAAGAGAGGAAACTTGGATTATTGTTTCTAAGAACAAGCTGGGGAGAAAGAAAATAAAAGCTGACTAATGGAGAACTAACTGGTCACTACTGAGGTGTCGTGCAGCCCATAGAGAAATGTGTTTTCAGATTCTCAGATGAGTAAAATACTGCAACAGAAGAATGATTATGGCACAAACTGGAACACGGGGAGTTCTGCCTGAACATGCAGAAAAACTTCTTTACTGTGAGCGTGACAGGGCCCTGGCACAGGCTGCCCAGGGCAAGTGTGGAGTCTCCTTCTCTGGAGATATTCAAACCCCACCTGGACGCGGTCCTGTGCAGCCTGCGCTGGGTGACCCTGCTCTGGCAGGGGCTGGGCTGGATGATCTCCAGAGGTCCCTTCCAACCCCTGCCATTCTGTGGTTATTATTACCAATAAGCAGCAACTGAAGATATCAGTCTCTGCACAGGGTTCTTGTAACTTTTCAAATGATTTTTATCATTATTTCTTTTCTACTGGAATATTGATGCTGCCAAACAAAACAGGAGAGGTATCTATACGGAAGAAGAGAGTGTTTGAACTCTTACAGTCGACACAGTAAAAAAGGCTGAAGGTTAAACAGTCACAGAAGGTGAAGTGAGGAGCCTAATGTGTCCAGAAATAAAATATCAGATCTAGAAATAGAATCTGGCTTCTAAGTTCCAGTCATACGTCCTATTTGAGCCAAACCATTACCTTTTGAGGGCAACAGGTTGGAGAATGTCTAATTAGCTCATATCTTGAAGTGATAGGACCTGAGTAAGTAGTGATAGGACCTATCACCTATACAGGGAGAAAAAGGTAATAGTCCATGAACTCTTACTGGCTCTGCAAAGAGAAATACGAAGTTTTACATTCATAGTTGAAATTGATCTAGGAGAGTATCTGATATTATATAAACACAATGTCTGTTCATGACTAAAGATATTTAATGATGTAAGAGTCCTCTTTACTCATAGAAAATGCATAAAATCTCTATTATATGAAAAAACCTGAAAGCCAACTTTTAAATTTCACTCTACAGAAAACAAAAGAGAATCATTGACCCACAAAAGCTCAAATAAAGCTTTACTTATAATTTACATCCAAACAATTTACATCAAATGTTTTCTGAAGGAGAGAGATGTGAATGACTCATTGGAAAGTGTAATCTAGAATAACCCTTGACCTTCTGCTCTCTCATTCAGGCTGCTGCTACCCGCGGCTGTTCATTTAATGCAAAAAGCTCCATTCTTCTAAGGAAGACTTGAATCCGTTGCATACTAGCATTATTGGGACACGGGATTAACACACTGTAAACAAGATTTATCTTATCACAATTTATAGCAAGAGACTGCTACGTAGAACTGTAAATTGTCATGAAGCTGTCTCTGTAATCCTTTCTGCATTCATTTTTATTAGATTTCTTACTGCTTCCTTCAATCATGTTTGCAGATTATTAAAAAGTAAGAGTTTGGGAAAATGCAGTCTTTTGAGCTGTCAACTCTGACACTGCTGCATAGACAGAATGCATATAAATAAACCCTCTCCTAATATTTACTTTAGTATTTTCTGGCATAGTATCATGTGTAATTGTGCTGTTAGCTGCAAGTCCCCAGGTGAGACTGGAAGTGATTTTGTCTCCCTTATCACGGTTTGATGACTTTTATAATACTAAAGGAACACTCGTTTATTAGAATGTCAGGCTGGGAAAACTACCAGGTTGATATTGAAATCACTTTGGTTTGTTAAATTCTTATCTTCATTTCCATTTTAACACTTCAAACTTTGAGTTTGTCAGCAATAAAGCACCTACAGCAATGAAAACAAAGTAATGGAAAGAACAGAGGAATTCTGTTCACAGCAGGGGAGGAACGGGATGTTTGTCCGCTCCATACGGAGGTAAGGGAGGGACACACGGGTGAACCACGCTATAATCGGAGTTCTTCCATAACTGTGTAGCAGCTTTGAGAAGTCATGAATTTAATCAAGAATGGAAGCAGACAGAGCACACCTGTATCTCTGGTGCAGCCTTCTCGGTGAAGTTCAGCACAGTCGCTTGAGTGCTGCTATTTTTATGTATGTTTGCCATAGCTGCCCGTGCCCTGGTAGGAAATCTCCCTGTCTTGCCCTGGAAAGAGAACGCTTCCCCCACACCCCATGCTGCCCCCTCTGCTTTTGCTTTATAACCTTCTTCCTATTATTCTTTTAGGACAAGATAGCAACCCTTTCTCATTTCAATTTCTCTGCCACTTATGCCAGGAATTCCTCTCTAGAATATTTGATTCTTTGATCAGATGGCCTAAGTGCCTTCATAGTGCCCATTTTCCCCCAGCAGGTAGCTAACAAAGCTTCATTTATTGACTACAAATTTTTTTCTTTCTAGCCCCTGCATAGCTTTTCTTCTCCAGAAAGCAACAGCACCCCGAGCTCCCCTTTACAGAAACGTGGAAAAAAAAAAATTTCTTCTTGCTTGCTGGGTTTTCATGGGTTTCCCATTCCTGATCCACAGCTGTCCTTGCTCCAAGGTAGAAGAGCACCCCTGTAAGCACCTTTGCCTGCTGTGACTCCTCAGGCAACTGTTACAGCCTGGATTTTTTCTGAGCCCAATCAAGGGACTTACAGAAACCTCCTTACACTGCAAGTAGTTAGGGTATCACTTACAGTAAGCTGTTAGGCATAATGCACTACTGCTTCAAAACAAAATCTAATTAATCACAGAAGTGAGTACAAGTGAGTAATTAACTGGAGATAAAAAATATAATTCACACAAATGCCTAATTATTGTCAGATTATTACAATTTTCAAAATCTGTTGTGTATCTAAGTCACTTCTGAAAGTGGGAATGCAGCTCCTATGTCACTTAAATAATTTTGGAAATGTTATATACCCATTCTTATTTCTTCCATTTTATGTGTCCGCGTTGAATGGTTTCTACGCAGATATCTGTAATAGTACAGACCTGCACAGTGCTGGATCGTTAAACGTAGGTTAAACTGGACCAATTGAAGTGCATGTTGTTGCCTGAGAAGGGAGAAAAGAAGGTTTTACTGTGCTTTGCAGATGTATGTTTTATGATAAATGATACTTACATGATTTCTATTAATTTATGAGAGACCGAGTGTGGCTAGTGGTGTGAGGATAATTAGAGAGAAATGTTTTATGGTTTACAATGAAGGCAGCTCTGTTTTCTTTCGGGAGTGATGCCTGGATATGGGAAGATAAATGACTCTGGTACCATAACGTATTTGATCAGATTCGTTACATGCGGCTTTACACACCTTTGAATTCTGACTGAATTTGCAAAATGGAAAGGGCAACTTCATGTCTTGGGGTGCACTCAAATAAGCAAACCTTTTGAAATACACATCTTTACATGCGTGGGGGGGGTTAAACAGCAAAAGAGCTAGAGGGCTGGCTAGTTTTCCTCGAAGGGGTGTTTTTCCAATGGTGTGCTACCTTCATTTTTACTTGTGGTTTGGTGAAGGTTTTGAGATACAAAACTGCATTATTGCCCGATTACCCTGCAAGGGGGTAATTCCAAGGAGGTTAGTACAAAGGGTGGGCTAAAGCAGGCATAGCCTCCCGGGAAATAGCAAAGCCCAGGCAGCATTTGCCTTGTGTTTGCCCCCGGGATTGAAGGCTGGTGCCACACTGGATGGAAGAGCGTAGCTGTGGGATGGGGCAGGAGCTGGGGCAGGGTGTTCTCGTGCGCTGGTTAGTCTGTGCCTTTGTGCAGCCTCGTGGGGATCTTGGACACACGAGCAGATCGTGGCACAGAGCAGGTCTTTGGAAGAGAGGAGGCACACGTTTGTCTCATTCCATTTCTGCCTGCACTAGCACTGCACAGGCTTTAGCCCAAATTGCTCCGTGGTCAGATTTAGACTATATGCCAATGCCTTCTCAGTGACACCTTCCCGATGACTTCCCAATGAAGCACATTTGGGAAACTAATCCTAACAGAAGCTGCTTTTTAAAGTTCATGTGATAATTGAACAGTTTGCAAACTTCCTTACCAGTTTGTTTGCTGTTGCGCTCAGGCACACTGTGCTGGATATACTATGGGCAATTTAATATATCATTAATTCTACAGTTGAGGAATTAAAGTAATAAGGCAAAGAGGCTAGCAGTTAGGATAAATCAAAAGTAAAGGTTGGGTATATTTGGTTCTTCTGCAGTGCAAAAGAAGAAATCATGATGTCAAAAACATTAAATCAGAATATCTTTCACAGAATGCAAGTTTTAAGAAGTGAAAAGCCATGGTCTTCAAGGTGGACAGGGATGGAATGAGAGGGACTCAGTGGCAAAACAAATGTTTATATGAAAAAAGCTGTTTCATGCTCCATTCTTGTTACCATGCTTAGAAGATATCACAGAGCTGGAGAAGAACCTAAAAAGAGCAGTCTGGAATGGTTCAGGGATTTGAGGAACTTAATTACGGAAGGGGAGATCAGAAAAACTAAATCTGTGAAAAAAGAAAATAAAAGGTGACTCTACTGGTGTATTTAAAATCCTGAAGGAATAGAAAGAATTGATATTACAAGACACTTTGTACTTGTGGCAAATACAGGTAGTTGGGGATGTGAATCACTGCTGGAAAAAGGTCAGTATGAAAGAATTAGGGACACATTTATTTACATGTGGCATAAAATGAAAAAAGAACAAATAGAAGAATTTGACAGTGCCAAAAGACGTGTGGTAAATGGAAGAGGAATTAGGAAAGCATACAGAGGAAGAGATGTTGTGAGACATGGTTGTTATATGAGGGGCTAGCTGAAGCTAAAGGGGGTAATGTATTGTCCCATGTTGTATCAGTGCTTCCTACTGTAGTCTGAGCTGTAAGAAATGATCTGGGCGGCTGGTGCACTCCCCAGCGTTCGCCCTGACACCTGGCTGCTCCTGCTCCACGGGCTCTTCCCAGACTCCTTCCTTGGTTGGAACAGCAGTGAGCAGGGCTGAGCCATACCGGATCCAAGAGAAACCTTTTTGCCTCTGAAAGTAACATGGATATATTTTGCCATGTCTGCTGAAAAGCATCACGTCTTGGAGACAAGTCACTAAATTGCAATCTCAGCTCATTTGGAAAGGAGTATATCTTCCTAGGTGGACATTGTGGATATTGGGAAAATTTGGAAGTGTGAACTGCAGAGACCCATGCTAACATAGGAAAAAATCACCTTAATAATCATTAGCTATTAAAAATGTCACCATTTTAAGCTTATTTATAATTTATATATAAATGCTGTGAAATGTTTCACCTTCATCCATACACGTTTGATTGTCGTCACCTGGGGTAAGCTAACTTGCATGGTAGAGCAGTCCAGCTCCAAAACCTTAGAGTGTCACTGTTTTCACTAACAAACTAATACAATATAGTTTTCTGATTGTTATCACTTAGCTACAAAGACAAATCAATGGGAAAGTCTGACTCCATCTGATAGCAGTATTGTTAAGCCCAGATATTCCAAGGTCTTGATACCAGTTTAAAAACAGAAAAAAAAAAATAATCACCCATTCTTAACAAAGTAATAAACGCTGGCTTCCCTTTTTTTCCTTTTGATTTCCGAGTACAATTTGGGGAACATTCCTGTCACATTTTTCAACCTTTTTTCCACAACAAATGAAGTGTAGAAGTATATTCTCTCTTTTTAATGTAAGAAAATCGGTGAGTTCAGTGGGTCGGGCATACTTGTTTCTTATATTTCTGTTTCTGCCACGGCTCTGCAGGGTGATTTGGATTAGCAGTTTTCCTGTACTTACACGCTTTGCAAAGTAGGTTGAAAGCTGTGGGTGGGAGGTACTAGAGACCAATCCTGTTACAGGGTTATCTGGTGGATCCAGAAGATTTTCTTCTGTCCCAAATTCCTGGTAGGCATATTTCCTGTTCTCTCATGTACACCAAGGAACCACGAGAAACACTGGGTAGTTTTTACTCTCATCTCTCCTAATCCTTGGCATCATTCCTTAGACAGTCTGTATATCTACTGGTATAATGCATTGCTTAACACTTACGTCTTTTATGTTTATATAATCATTATCTTGGCTTTCAGTAGAAGTTTATGTGAGTGCTCAACTTGTTTGGAAACATTTTTCTTCATTTTATTTCTCTTCTAAACTAATTAATTTTGAAAATGAAGTCCATATTTTGTATTTCTTGGTCAGGTCTTTTTGCTCAGCCCTGGAATACACACTTTTCCCTCCCAGTGAACAGTATATTTGTGTTTTCCTTTCTGTAACCTGGAAAGAAATTTGGAACAGTATCCATTCCTACAAGTATCTTCTTCTAAGTTTTTGCTCCTAGTTGATCTTTTCTTGGTTTTCCTTAAACGTAACAATAAGCACTTCTTATAAGAGAGAGTTTCAAAGAATACCAACTATGACTCAGTAGTATTAACTTTCTTTTCCATTCCTCACCCTTATGAAGCAGTAGAGCTTCAATTTTTGTTATTAACTACTTAAGTTTCTTTTGATTGCAAGGAACATATAAAACATTTTGAACCTGCTTCTTTAAATCGCTGATATTGGCGGTGAGGGGAGGGCTTTGCTTCCAAAAAGCTTTTGTTCTCACTCTAAGTGAAATTGCTCATAGCATTTTAAATGTGAACTACAAACTAACAGAGTTTCTCCTTAGCAACTGCTGTCTCTGCCAGTATACGAGCTGTACTCTGAGATTTGAATATGCAAAATGACTAGGTCAGGCTGTCTTGAGGATATAAAAAACACTGGATGAAGTAAAATTTTGCCTGAAATTAAATTTGCAGAAAATCAAATATCTGTTGTTTAGTTCTAAGCAGATGTTGAAAAGGTTTTCCTGGATGCCATCCTTACTGATAGTATGTCTTTTGATCTGAAGCCAAATAAGAAATCTGGATGTTAGTCTGGATTTGGAAATTTTCTTTAAATAAACATATTAGTTAAGTATGTAAATCTGCTTATCATCACTTAAGGAACATTGCCAGCGTAAGAAACATCTGGAGCTCAGTATCAGCTAACTTATTAATTCACATTTTTAGTATGTTTCATCCAGAGTATTGTAGGATTCTGTTATCTCAATTGCTTAAGTCAGCTTTATCTAAAAGGCAATTAGTTGTAAGTTCTGTTGTTTACATTTAGACTCGTATGAAATCCACCGAGTATAGTTTTACAGGCCTAGTTACTTAGCTTTCCAGATCTGTTCAGAAGTAGGCCAGTACGCACTGCGGTACGAGTAAATCAGAGCTAAAATAATCGTGGCTTTGAAACACCAGGGCTCGCTTTCACAGGAGACAGATTCTGAAAATTAATTGTTACCATTCAGGATTATGAATTACATGGTCTGGTTTATTTATCTGAACTCATCACCGTGTAATTCCAAGAAAGGATTATTTGACCTGTTCTTGATAAGGACATGAGTACAGATATCAATGCAGCCTTCTGCCGGAAAGCTTCCTCAGTTTTATGACCACGTTTCCCCTTAAGCTTAAAAAAGGTTCTCAGTCTAGTTCAACTTTTAAATCTGTAGCAAGCTGTTTGTATACGTTAACAGTTTCAACACTGATGGATGCTGAATGTGTCATAGTGTACTTTTGCTAGCATAGATAATAGGTTTTACTAACCCATGACATGCACCCTGTAGTTATGGAAGTGAGAATGGCCAATGGCTGAACCTTTGTATGTGAAAAGCCTAGTAAATTAAGGAAACATGTTGTTTAAGGAAATATTATTTATTGGTGGTGAGAAATTAGTATAAATCTCTACACAAAAAACCTATGTTGAAACTATGAATCAAAGCCTTAGAACTGCACAAGCAAGCCTGGAATTTGCACTTTTACATAATTATTATGGAGTCTGCCTAGTTCACATACTGTGTTTGGCTGAGCAGTTAAGATGACTGGCAAGAAAAAAAAGGTGCATAAATTTATCTGTGTATGAATTGCATGCACAGAATTCTGAAACTCAGGTAGCAAGATTTATTTTGAGACTAGAAATACCCCTTTGTTTCATTTTTTTGCAGTGAAGTTTGATGCTAATGATATTATTAAAGTAAAACTTTGTAGACCTGCTGGAATTTAGGAAATGTATGAGCTCCAATTAATATCCTGAACAGCTCCAGCCCTTTCTAGGAACTTGGTAACAATGTAAGATAGTTCAGGTTTGTGTACCTTAAAATTAAAGACTGTTTTAGCTTGCACGCTCTTGCAAGAGGGTATTTAAGTTTTGCCTTTGCTCCAACAGAAGAGGAGGTGGGCCCATACCACAGCATTTTCTGAACTCCCCTTTCTCAAGTGCTGTAGTTCACTGAAGCCAGCCCGTAGCTGTGGATCAGAAACGCTGATCTTGTGTCCTTGAGCAGATTATATAACAATTTACGATTACGTAGTGCTTGATGTGGCATCTGCTGATTAATTTAAATGCGATCCTTCAGACAGACCATAATGATCAGTATTACTATTTTTAATAACTTGATTATATGTAATGGCTTTGGAGCAAGGATTGCTTTGCTGTTGTTTGTGCTTGTCATTGTGGAAGGCAGTACTGATTCAGAGTTTGATTTCCTCGGTGCTGCCATAAAATGAAAGCTAAATAACAATATTCGTAATAATTTGGAAATATAAGTCTGGTGATGACTTCAGATTCTGACGATTTTTTGTCTTGTTCTTGCTGCTGCTCTGACTATAGAAAGTTACATTAGGGGAAAAAGAGTTCACCAGTTTTCAATATATAAAAAGAAAAACCAAAATATCTTATGGTGAATCCATGAAAGAATTTTAATATTAACTGAGCAAACAAAGCTCATGAGTATGAGCCTCTGTTGCTGTTTAAATGATCATTATGTTTCAGTGTTTTAATAAGTGGAAGTTGCTTCCCAGTGTACCTACTGTGCGAGTTAAGCTGTTCCAAATCTTTTTCCTGACTCAAGTCAATTAAGAATATAGTGTATCAGTGAATAGCATTGTGTACTTATAAATACAGTTGCAGTCTCCCTCTAGAGAGTGTCTACATTAGAAGAGAAGTTTTCTCGAAGGAATAGACAAAATAGAACTGGAGGGCAAGAAATTCCTAGCACAGTGTTGAAAAAATGTTTCCTACATGAAACATGCAGTGTATTAATTTCTATTGTATCCAGTAATTATGCGTTGCATTACTCAGCATGTCATGTACCTACTTGTTTTATTTCCTTATAATAAGTTATGTTTCTGTATAATAGATTATAATTTTCTACTGGTCAAGATGAAAAAAGAGGAGGAGTATAATAATATAAACAAAGCAAAAGTAATATTTACTCATACAGGAATGTTTCCAATCACTTATTTTTTAAAGGAATCTCAGTGCTGGAGTGAGAAACCTGTCTCATATTATTTTAAAATCTTTTCCACATGCATCTCAGTGTCGGAAAAAGCAGTGAGTCAAAGTAATCTTCATACTGACTTTCTTATATACAGGCAAAATATATTTAATGGGGAGCATTACTGCTATTTTCTGTTGTGATTTTATTTAATTAATGTTAGTTCATCTGCGTACAGATGACATACTGGGTTGGGTTCCTAATGTGTCTGTTATTGTGAATCCATTAACTTCAGGTGAGATACAGCAGTATGCACAAGCTGAAACCTGTTCTTTGAATCAGATTACACCCACGTGTAGGCTTATTTATATTTATGTCAGTTTGGACCCTCTTCTCTTTCTCCTGTCTTCCCTTCCTTAAAAAAGTGAAGAAGCTTACTCAAATCGTAGGGGAAAGCTAATAAATCTTATGTAAAGAAAGTTATCTGAACAGAAAGAAATCTGTGATACGGTTAATAATTTTTTATCTACTTTGGGTGAAGGACACGAACCGCCTGGTGCTCTCCTTGCCTTATTTGTTCTTCTGGAAGAAGCATAATAGGGGAAGGTGAGTCATTAGTATGTTATAGGAAAAATGCAGCTCGGTAGTACTCTGGATTTGTGAGGCAGGCTTACTGAAATGTGTACTGTTAGGAAAATACCATTGCATAGGCAGTGAAAGGTCTAAGAATACTTTTCCAGCCCCTAAGTGATCAATTGTGTGTGTGTAAATGATCGCCAATGTAGCTTTTAGGCTGAAAAGTTTTGACAGAGGTGTTGAAACAGCTTCCATGGAGCACTGCAAAGACAAGCACTCTTTCTAATGTCATTGCGGGTTACAGATTGTATTTGCTGAATGAAAATGAAAACACTTTTGCTGACACAGAACACAGAATTTCATCACATTCATATATCTCGAATAAGCTGTTGAAAAGGAAGATATTTACTGGAATTCAGAAAGAATTTTCTGGAGTTCTTATGGTGATAATAGGCCCTCTTTCTCTGATGCATCACTCAGCAGGTGTCAGCACTGAAAAGGCGGGCCTAAAATTTTCACACGGAGTTTTCCCTGTTATATTATTATTTTTTAAGAATAATAGTGGTTTTTGTGAATCCAAGGAAGAGATCTGTTGTGACTGTAGAATGTGATTCTGTAGAGGAACAATGCGTAGTAGCAAATAGCCAATGAATCATACTTTCCAAACGAAAAAACAGTGTATAAAAAAAGATCAAGGTTTATTATGCCTCACTTACTATCAAAGAAAAATGTACTGGCAGATGCAATGTTAGCAAATTTATGGTGCACTGTTCACTTTTCCCCAGCAGATGAATGACTGTCATTGATAGACTGGTCAGACTAGAACAAAATAACATTTATCTTTTACAGATCAAGGATTCACCTGCTTTCTTTTCCAAGAAAAACATGAAAGCTGGAATGAAGTTTTATTGGAAGTGATGCACCTTCATTGTCAATAGCAGGCAAATGAGTAGTGGAGTGACAGAAGGTAAGCTCAATGTTCGTATTTAATATTTCAGAGCTAAAAGGCATGGAATTCTTCTGAGTCACTCGTACTTTTAAGAGCAAGATTGAGCAAGACTCAGTGTCCAGTACCAAGAGACAAGGCCAAATGATTTTTCAGAGTTTACCACGTGGAATAAAATCATTTAACTGCTCAGTATATCTCAGGGTGTGGGCCATGGACTCAGCAATATGGAAAACAACCATGAGGTTGTCCCTCTACCATCTTTTCTCCTCCTTGCTGGATAGTGTTTTTCTCTATGGTATACCTAATGACTCTTCATGGTTTTTTGAGGGACATTCCTCAGTGTGGTTAAAATATTCTTGAAAACCACAGGTTATCTTTGTACATTAGAGGAGAAGAGCTCATCCACATTGGTAGAAAAGATTTTTGGTCCCACGCGCTCCCCCTCCCTCTCCCTCTCATTCCCCCACGCTCCCCCCCCCAGCCTCTACCTTTTTAGTACAGGAGGAATGCCACAGTAAAACGTTAGTATAAGGATAGTTTTTGTGGACTTTGGTTGTCTTCCAATCTCTCAATTTTCTTAACATAAAAAGTACCCTGCCTACATAATGTACTACTTCTGTAAAATTCAGAAACAAGGGGGCTTTGAGCAACCTGGTCTAGTGGAAGGTGTCCCTGTCCATGGCAGGGGGGTTGGAACTAGCTTTAGGGTCCCTTCCAACCCAAACCCTTCTATGATTCTATGATAAAGGTAATTCCTAAAAAATAAATCTGAGAGCTAGGTCCCTGCTTTGGTTTGATTGCAGCAAAACATTGAAAAAAAAAATAAATCTGTCTTTGAGTTCCTGCTGTGCAGACTAACTCATCTCCTTGTTCACATTGCTGTATTTCTTTTATAACACTAAATGTAAACAGGGGCTGAAGAGCTGAATTGAGTGATAGCTCCAATGGGTACTCACTATATTTATAGTAGGAAGAGGCAATAACTTAAAACTATGTGAAACAAGCAGAAGATAAAGTTGGTGGTCTTACAAATCTAATTTTATCCCAAGATTTCCAATTCAAACAAGGACTTACAGAAAAAACACTCTTTAAATAAATATCCATTATTCGTCAGAAAAATTAAGGCACTTCAAAAAATTAAGGGAAAAGGTTTCGTTTGCTGCCGTGCTATCTAAAGCGCATGGCCTTTGCAATGAAGAAATCCAGTATAGAAAGCAACTTTTCTGATGAGAGTTGAATAAACAGTAAGCTAATTGTTTCATTTGCAAACTATTAAATTTGTGATAACTCTATTTAAACACTATGATTCTCTACTGCTCTTATCTGATATGGTGCTTTCTTCGCAGTATGGCCACGTCCTTTCAATATATGTTGTCACATCTCTGATAAAATGGAGTTGAGAGTGATAAAACCAGAAACATCTGGGAAATGAAAACAGAAAAGCTAAGTGTCAGATAGCAATCAATGGATCACTTACGGCAATTATGCTTAGGAAGTGAAAGTAGTTTGTATGATGTAATTTGCAGATGATCAGGCTGGTGAAGGGAGTCAATGCTGCTTCCCTTAGGCTGTTACGGAGCTGTCTGTGCAGATGTCTGTCCCAGAAATGCCACACACTCAGAAGAAGCTGTCAGCTCCCTGAGGTACCACCCACTTCAGATGAGATGGGAGAGGGCATATGCCCTGTGGCAGTGCCATCCATTAGAACAATCTGTGAAAGCTACACTGTAAAGAAATGAGCAAGCTGGAACAGAATGAAACATGAATTGTAAAGCACGGAGAAGTTCTCCTTCCAGTCAGTTTAAGCTTCCTGGCTCAGTCCAATCTCGACACCTCTGCAGTGACACGTAACTTACTCTGTTTTGCCAGGTCTGTCCTTTCCCATTTGTCCAAGTTTACTTTTTTGTCATTTCAACTTAGCCCACTTGCCTTCTCTGTGTTTTCTAGTGCAATTAATTTAGTGATTTTGCTCCCTTCCTTTTCACATCATGTCAACTAATCACTTGCCTCTATTTCTCCTGCCTCAGTTTGGCGAAGGTTTCTCCTATGCAACAATTCAGCTTTATGCTCCCCCTCTTCCTAGCACTCCCCCTCCCTTATTATTTATTAATGGATTGCACAACTCTTCACCAAGAACCTTGACACATCTTAAAGACGTTCAATAATTAAGCCCCACAATGAGCCTATAAAGGATGCAATTATATTATCTATTTACCAGATGGCTAACCAGGAACAGACAGAAGTTAGGTAAATTGCCCTGGGTTAAAAGTTGGGGAAAGGCAGCACTGGGAATAGAATCCAGAGTCAGTTGAGTTTCTTTGCCAAAAGCTTGTAGTACTACAAAGTACATATACCAGCTGTTGGGGAATCACTGTGCTGGCCCGGAATTGTCCTGTTCTAGCTTAGAGCTTAAGATCTATTATTGAATAGGTTTTCGAACTCAGTCCTTGCCCTTTTCTTTCCTAAGGGGACAACAGAAACATCTGAACTTGTAAACTTAAAATAAAAGTCTGCCTGTGTTTTCAGGTCTCTCCTGTACTAGTTCTGTAGATGAGTGAGGTCTATGCATAGCTGGATTTTTTTATTGTAAAATGTATATTAACAGCAAAACTGTTTCAAGAAGAGAAGGTCATTGTCTGTCTGTCAATCTATCTATCTGTCTGTCTATCTTAGTGTGAGCCAGTCAGACAGCCTGTCCAGAGCATCAAAAACCCAGGCTAGATTTGTTATCTGTGCGACCATCTGGACTACATACTGAATTCTCTGTCACCATTAAACAGATGAATCACACTTTGTAAATAGTGACTTTAAGGGGGTTTTGCTAGAGCTGCTTGTTTTGTGAGGCTGGCAAATTCTTAAGCAGTCTTTGTAAGATGAGGTCTTGATGTCCATGTTCATCCTATTAGCATGTGTATGTTCCTCTTTGAAACGTCGAATATTGAACAGAATATAACTTGTAGAATATTCCAGATGCAGGGTTTGGAGCACACTTATGGAAGCATTGACATGGCGCTCTAACTATTTTCATGAAATGTTTTAGGATCATTTTAAGCCTTTGAGGGGGGACAGTGTTACATTGCAGACTCATAGTCATTTCATGATCAATTAATACACTGTGATTTTGAAGTCTCATTTTAGAGTAGACATTCTTAATTTTGATGCTGGGAATTAATCTGTGAAGGATAACTCTTATGACGGACAAAAGTACTGATTCTCTGCTGCCAGAGCTGCAGGCCAAAGCATTGATCACTTCTGTAAGGTTGGTCCCATCACTAGGCATTGTCCCCCTGCTCTCACTGTCCTAAACTGCACCGCGCCGGTGGAGGCAGAGCCGCTGTGCAAAATATTGTCATTATTCAGCTGTAAACACGGAGAAATGCCTTTTGGTTCTTTTGCCTTTTGGTTTCTGGTGCCTGCTTTGAAATATTTGTGTGTTTCTGGAAGCTTTCCAGCGTGACCACTGAGGGCAGTCGTCTCCAAGCGTTTGGTATTCTCAGCACATTTCCAAATCTTCAGGAATTAGCGTGTTCCAGTGTCCAAGGCGGTGCCTTGCAGTAGGGCTAGTTGCAGTGTCTTGCATAAACTCAGTGGAGTTGCAGAAGATCTTTAGGGGCCATTTGAGGTTTTGGCATGAGAAAGATTGAATGCTGAAATATAGATTGCTTTTCTATTTTGTGGAGAAAAAAAAGCCTATCCATATGAAATTGTGCTCATTACTGAGGAAAATAAATTCTTGTCTGCCAAGCAAATGGCCAGCCTTTAGAACTGGTTAGACTTGCACATCAATTACTGGGGAAAAACAACACCTGTGTACACTAATTATTTCTTTAATGGAAGGTTTTCACATATAGGGTCAAATTCTCCACTTGCATCAATTGTATGCCAGAAAAATTCCGTAGTTGTCAGTGGAATAACTCCTGATTTACAGTGGTAGGTATTAGAGTAAATTAGGTGAATAGTATGTTATGGCATATGACAGGAGTGCCATCACAATAGACAACAGCTTTAACTTTTAGATGTGTACTTTGTATATTCTTACGTGATCAACATCCCTTTAAATACTGTTTGAGTTAAATTGAGTACAGTTTTGTTTCTTGTCTTTGTCTCATGTTTGTTGACTTTTTACTCTCCTTACTACTGTCAAAAACATTTTGATGCTATAAATAAGCATGGATTAAATACATTCTTTGTGACAAGCAATGTGCAATGTATTCACTTCTTTCTTCTAGAAGATATATTATCTTTTTTATTATTTTGAATCTGCACCCTTCCATTATTCTGAAGATCAGTAGTAGTACATGTGAGACCCAGATATGAAAAAATGATGTGTCTGTGTGTGTATATACATATATACACATATACATATATATATTCTGCTTGTGACAGATATATGCTTGCGTCTGAAAATATCCACAGTCATACAAACTACAGTTTTAAGGTAGTTGCAAGACTCTGTGTTGGTTTTTTTTTTTTTTATTTACTAGAGGGGTTCCATATGATGCTGTGATACAAGATCTTGTGTTATGATGAGATTGCATATGATTAATAGGATAAATCAATTAGGCTTTAAGTATTCCTGCTGGCTACAGAGTTAGGTGTGCAAAGGATCAAAACTGGAGAGGTCGTCATGCATCGGTTGTACCTCCCTGTGCCCAAGCACTTGAGGAGTTGTGTCCTAATTCCTACCACAGCCAAGCACTCTGCAACATGTCTGATGTTCTAGTAGGTATGTTTGTGATTTATACAGATATGGCCAAATCTTTTGCGAGTATAAATTGACTTGAGTGAAACTGTCTGTTTGCATTAAAGGCAAATTTCACCTGTGATGTGCATTATACCCATTGCACAGGGAGACTAATGCTTTTTGAAGATCTGCCCTTGTCACTCCCTGTGGTGCACAGTACAGTAGGAATTCACTTTAAATAAAACCAAGATACACACAGGAGGAAACATCAAGGGCAATTAAGTATACATTTTAGGTGCAGACAGCAGATGTTGTATATTTTCACCGAATACCATATTAGGCCAGCGATTTGCAGGCAGGAGAAAGAAAAAGAATCTTTCCCTGTGTAACTGTCCTAGGGCTTGCAAAGTCCAGTGACTGTGAAGTCTAGTCTCATCTCGGGTAATTCTATTTTATATGCGTCTTCGTTATTGAGCATGCTTCATATTCTCTTCCTCAGCTCACTGCAGTTTCAGTTCTTCATTTTATGTATCAGGAAGCCGAACAAAGTCCTCTCAACTGGCAGCAGAATTTAGACTTTTATTAAGTCAGATAGAAATCATCTCACTCGGTCATCTGGAAAGATGGTGAGAATTTGTGGGTTTGGCATGATGGTTGTCTTTAATTACTGTGGATTTCTGATCTACATTTCTCTGCAGTTTAGCATATAGTTGTGAACTTGCAACATGAGTGCCAAACTCCCCTCTAGTGGTTGCTCTACACAGAGAATAAACATTAATTTAGCTTGATGACAAGTATTTAACTCTGGGCTGAAAAAGATGACAATTCGTGTGAGATTCTGATGATTGTACATAGCAAAAGTTATTTTTTTGTCTTTCTTCCTCTTTTAATGATTTAGTTACTTCACATGTTGCAATACTGTAATTAAAACATGAATCATTGTCAAAGCAAACAAACAAATAAAAACAAACAAACAAAGAATTATGGCACTCTACTCTGCAAAATGCGAATGTGCCACCTATTGGTGATGGCTTTGCACTTCTTGGCCGCTCGTTCCAGCAGGTCAGCGGCAATGTCACAACGAACAATGTCGTTTGTCCCACACAACACAATAGAGCCGCACACGGCTCTGTGCATGGTTGTATTAATGCAGTGCGAGTGCTGCAATAATATAAAAGCAAGAATTGAGCAATAAGTGTGAAATAAAGAACTGAGTGTTAAAAATGTGCAAAGAATAGAGTGACTCATTAAGTGTCATTAAGATTAAAGAGTTCCTTTCTTGCTAACAGAGTTCTCAGCAGCAGATTGTGAAACCAGAAATATACTCTACAAGGCAGAAGTTTTTTGCTATGTGTGAAGAGGAAAGATATGGTGAACTTGTATGTTTCTCAGCCATCTGAGCTGTAAATTTGCACCTCTACAATCCTCTCAGAGAATCTGTTAATAACTTTTTGGAAGCTATTCTGCTAGAATCTTATAAGGCAGTAAGATTGGACCCTGCCTGCACTGAGTCCGTGCACGGAAAGGAAAAAGCCTAGGGACATCTGACTTTGCAAACTCTTTTGTTGAAGGTTTTATTTCCCAGTTTTCAAAAGGAGCCTTCATTCATCCTTTATGCATATTCAGATTTATATTTCTGTTGATTATATGTTTTACACAGGTACCTCTGGTCTTCTGTAAGCGTCAGTAATTACACTTGTGTGTGCAGAAGTGGAGACTATATTTTAAAACTGTAGTTCTTCTAATTTAATTTTCTATAACTGCTATAATGGTTTATATAGCAGTTACCAATTTTGCCTATTCTCCAGGATAATATTTGGTCACTGCTTATGCTACAGTACTACCTCTACTTCATTTTATCTAGTAGAAAAAAAATTAATGGTAATGTTATTAGTTTCCTTAGCCTAAAAAAGAGAAAGTGCTATTTAGTAAAAATTTTTGAAACATGCTTTTGCTCATAATCTTGCTGCTTCCTCACAGCTTAGTTTTGGTGGTAGTTTGGTTTTTTTGTTTGGTTGGGGTTTTTTTTTGTGAGTGGCTCAGCTTAGTGAAAGGACAGAGTCGACCCTGACTGGCTGCAATAAGCTAAGCACTGGTGTGTGACATTAAACGTACACACTAGAATGTAAGATGTCAATGAAAACAAAACCAGTTCTGGAGAGATAAGGTAATAATGATAGCGAGCACACAGCGAGCATGATTAAAATACACCACAGTATAATATTTGACTAATCGTCTAAAAATATTGTTTTTCCTTAAACTTGAGATTTGTCAGAATAACAACACAACCCAGCAACCCAGATAAAACTTGAAATGAAGAACCAAAAAAGCACGTTGGAAAATAAGGGGTATGTCATTATACCCATAAAGATTGTAAAGCAGTAGCTGTGTCAGGTCCTCTTAAAAATAATATGCTTTCATCTTGTGTCTTAATCTAAGACCGTCTTTTATAGCAGATGTTCTGGGAGCGCTCCCTCCCTTACGCAATGACAGAAGCATACCAATGCTCCTAGAGAGGTTTACCTTTCAGAACTGACAAGTGTTAAAAGAAAAGGGGGGTGAGAACAGGTTTATAATCTACATCACAGATATGTGGGAAAGGGTTTTAAAATATACTGTGTAAGGGAGAGGAGAAAAATCAGACACATTAAATAAAATCTATATAAATAGTAACAGTGAAGTCATACAATGATCTTTAGCAAAATAAGCCCCGCTAAAGCAGGCCATGAGCAGTGAGAGCCTGCTATTTCTTATGGGATGCCGCGATAAAGAAATTACATACTTATTTGAGAGGAACATAAATAAAGATTAATAGGTTAATGAGTTATTTTCCTTTCATTACTATACTATTGTACTTTATTATAATTGCTTTGCACTCATTTAATTAAATTTGAACTAGGGCCAACACAAGATAATTTGTTTTCCTTGTACTAAACAATGAGTATGCAGATTGGAAGTACTGAAGCAGTAATCAGCCCTCTGTTTGCAACACTTTTCTACTCTGAGTAGACATTATAATTGATAATTTGATTGTTGCAGCACTCCGTGCAATATATTTTAAAGCAACATTAACATAATGGAAATTATGTTGTGTGCCTAATCCGAGCTTTTCACTGTGTAAGTATACGAATCCCATTCTGTAATGAATTAGGGCACTATCCACTAAACATTCATACAACCTTTACATGCCTTGTTTTGGAATAGAGCTATCTGCTTCTAGTCTCCATTCAATGTCTTCCCTATCAAGTTATATCCCTTAAGTTGTATACAAAAAGAGCAAGAGTCACAAGCTAAAATAGCTAAGCTAAGCATTTCAGTAAAACCTGATTTGTTCTGACATAAAGCTGTCATTAAAGTTAAGTAGTTTTTGTATAGACCCTGTACAATTCTTGCATTGTTTCAAAGGAAGATGTTTATCCAGTTCATTAGAATTTATCTTTCCATTGTCTCTTTCCAGCTTCTGAGAAACCTGGCAGCAAGTGACCTAAGTAGCGAAAAAGTGACATGACTCAGATATTAAGGTAGGACTTTTCAATGCCTGTAATATAAACAAAGTTACCTCAGGGTCTCGTTTTTACATTTTTATATATATTGGACTTATTTAAGAAACGGAGAGCATAATTTGTGCATGTTCTCCAAGAATAAAAAGAAAGGCTGGGGTTCTGCTTGATCTTGTCTTTATCCCAATCACGTGCCCACCATGCACTTTTAATACGTTGCTTCCTGGTGCCCCCAGTACCTGCTGAGGAGTTAGCCTCTGCGTGTCCTGACCGAACGGAGTCCTGAGAACGGCGGGACAACCCTGAGCACTTGTGTGCGACCTCAGCAGTCACCAAGGTTACCTTGCCTTTCAAGTTTGGGCCATGAAAAAGAAGTGGAAAAACAAAGTGAAGTGTGATGGCTTATAAAAGTCTGCCAACATTGGACTTTATTTGTTTTCTGACAAAATAAGAGTGACTTTGCTTGCGTAAATGTTTGAGTCACCTCACTTAATATTTGCCTATTTACTTTTATGGCCTGAAGTGTCCCTGTACTAAAAAGGTGAGTTGTGGGTTTGCAAAATAAGTTCAACTTGTTTGAGACAAGTGTTGTAGAGGAGAGTATTTCACTTACTGTCTTCTAGGACTGAGCTTGCAAAACCTCCTATGATCCTCCTTGTGCAAGGAATCCTACTGAAGAACAATCACGATTAGTATTTTAGAGAAGTTGTCACGATAAGCTTAAATGTTCCTGTTGGTCTGGTTGGAGAGCACTGCCAGTGAGTGCGGAGTGGTCCAGGTTGCCTGCACAGGCTTCTTTTGTTCTGTACCATGTTTCCAAAGGAAGGTTTTGAAGGAGACAGGAGGCCCAACTGACAGGCTTGACTTCACTTTTTTTGGTTCTGGTGTGTCGCTCTTTTTTCTTTTGCCAACGATTATTTAACATCATTGTAAAGCCCAATATGTTAGGGGAGATGCCACTATAACACTCCTGGAGCTGAGAGAAAATTAGAAGCAGGACAGGAGAAATGAAGGGCGTTATGTATTTTAAAAGTGTCAGAGAATGCTCTCTGCCTCACCACCCGGCTCTAAAACGACTGATCCTCTGAGAGGTTCTCTCAGTCCCTTGCTATGGTCTGAGACTATGTGCCACTCTTTGATCCTTTTGGGACTTCTGTAGTTTTCCAGCCATGTAATAGGTACTTGAGGTATTCCGCCCCAGATAGTGTCTCTCTCACATACTGAATTTTCACTGATTTGGTCCTATTTAAAGTCCAGAAGGAATGAGGTGGACTTTGTGTCAGTAAATGAGGTGGAGGTGACCGCCAGTGGCGAGGCACTGTGCGTTGGGAAGGAGCTTGGAAGTTAGGATATAGGGAGCTCCTCTCTTCTTCATTCAAAGCCTGTAGGCAGGTTTCTTTCCCACAGATAACAGTACAAACCACAGGAGCCTTCATAACTTGTCTACTGTTAGGCCTAACCAAAAATCTCTTGAGTCTTAATAAAGGTTGCAATCACCCTCAGTGAGGTTCATTTTTGCAGTAAAGGCTGGGGCATTTCCGCAGCTTTTGAGTTTCCCAGAGACAGGCTTTGCCTGAGCGAGGAGACATGGCATCTGTGAAAGACAGGGCATCATTTAGTCTTCATCTCGAGGAGTGGTGGGATTTTTCCACATCACCTTAGAATTTGTTACAGTGGGTTACGCCTTCAGAAAAACTAATTTCTATGTCTCAAGTAGAAAGTGGATCATAAGTGCTCTCTCTTTTTATACAAAGCCACTGCTGTCGGCCCACAAGGCAAATCCAGGGAGGTTTCTGTTTTCCATTTACCGTACTTTTCAATTGATTGGTCAGTGGTGTGTATCCTTTTTCAGTTTCTTTATTCCCTCTCTTTCAGACTTGGAATATCATTGCCTGAAATCCTGAGGGTAACATTATAGATTTCTTTTTCTTTCACACAGAGACCTTTAAACACACAACATACCTGAATTGCCCCTCCATCTAGCTTTAATTCATTCTGGGTGTGTAGCCCAAATCACAGCCTGAACACTATAATATTGCTTCTTTACACAATTTAAAAGGTTGGACTAAAAAGGGAACAAGCCTTTTCATAGGTGTGCATAAGAAATATAGCATGACTGGAGATGTAAGAATGGGAGAATATCTTGATATGAAGTGTTATAACCAAGTTAGATTTATAATTAAATCAAAAAGCACATGAAGAAAGAAAAGCTCTAAAAAGCTTGAGGATCAAGGAAAGGTATGGATGGAAGATAAAATAGGAGATTTTCAAAGCTAAAGTTTTGTAGCTAGAGAATTATACGTGCCATCCAGTGTGGATATTTATTTGGGATAAATAAAATAGCAGTTGACTACTGAAACGCATATATCAATCATCTGTAAGTTAAAGCTGGTGGGGAAGATTGAAAGATTACAGAACAAAGGGAAGAGTGTAAGCAAAAGGAACAAAATAAAGTAAGTTTGTGCAAAGGGCTAAGATAAATAAGAGATTTTCTGAGTACAAAAGAAATGAGGTCACTAGAGAAAGCAGTAGAGTGAAACATTGCAAAGGTAACCTACCTTTGGTTGAGAGAAATGTCTTTTTCAGATGTTAAACGTTTTTTGGCTCAATTTTCTAAATGAAGATAAGGATAATACAAATAAGAGACACAGAAACAGAAAAAGAATAAGGAATTAATATAGACTCTGAATACTGACAAAATCCAGCACTTTAAAAAAATCAACCCAGATTTCTGTGAGAAGTTAAAACATTCAGGAGGAGACATGAAGATGCTGACCATGTCATGGGAAATAGTGGCTGGCTGGAAATGCCTGTTGACTAGAAGTATAGTCAAAGACACTTAATTTTTGGCAGATTTTAAGTCATGACAGATGTTTTGGATAGTCTGTGGTTACAATAGAATAGTTTTGTACATAGCAGTTTCCATTATCCTTGTGTACTATGTGCTTTTTTCCTGGTTTGCTGTAGAGAGAAGGGCACTAAGTTGAGGTTGGTGTGGAGGAGGAATGATGAGAGGCCACATCCTCATTCTGTTTGAGTAGGGTATTTAATGGTAAATTTAACAAGTAGAGCAGTCGAAGAGGAGAAAGAATCTGCCAAAGCAAGGTCTCCCAGTGCTTTGCTAGTGCTGTGTTTATCGTACCACACATAATCTAGCCCAAATTCTTCTACAGTAAGAAAAATTAGATTTATGGAGTTTCTGTACAGGCAACTTTGGGTTGTATACACTCTTAAGTAACATGTATCCTATTCGTCATTATCCCATATGAGTCCAAACACTAGGTATATGTAAATCCTCCCTAGAAGGAGAAAACACAAAGATATACAATGGCATTTTTAGATGGAAGTAGGGGTCCAGAAGCTGACTTAAAAATCTGAGAAGACACAATGATGGTGAGTAGGAGAAAAGATGATGAGCTCACAATCAAGTAAAGAATGTATAAAATATGCTTTCAAAGATGGCACAAACCAATGGACAGCAGTAAGGCTGAAGATTTCGACGACAACAAAAAGAATCATGACAAACTGTGAAATACAGATACTGAGGCTTCGTGTAGTCTGGTATCAGTGAGAGATTGAAGTATTATGGGCATGCTCAAAAGACCAGTCTCTGGTTTTAGTTATTTTTTTAAAAAGTTATTGTACAAACAGACCAATGCTAGTATGGTACAAGGGCAGAGACACCTTAGTTATTTGTGAAAGTTAGAGAAAGCAGGTCTGTAGAAGAGAGGAAATTAAGAGGTCATCTCATTGAGTCAGACAATTCTAAAGGGAATAGGCAGGATAAATGCTACTGGCTTAGTTGAACTCTTCTGAGATGCAAGAACAAAAGAGCGTGAACTAAAAGAAATGGATGGCAAAAATATGTAGGTGGAATTTCTTACACAAATAGGGAGCAAGTGCATATATAAAGTATTTCATTAATGGCAGCAAGAGGAAGAAATAACTGAAACAATAATTTAAAGGGTTAGTGTATCTAAGGTTTAAAAAATATAGAAATTTAACATTAGCATTTACAGTGAGCTGTCTTCTTTGCAAATAATTATGCATAATCTTTTTTTGCAAGGCAACTCTATTTTAATAAATAGTAAAAGGAGGCAGAAAAAGTTTGAAATAGAAATTTTAATTTAGAGGTGGTTGTAATTCTGGTTATTGGAAATTTTTCTGCGGTGATTCCCCAGCAGCACGAGAGTGTTGTGTGGAAATACGGAGTAAAAATTACTTCACTAAATATATTTTTGTGTCTACCATTTCCCCTGTTTGAAAACATGTATAGCAGAAGGGATTTTGTGATGTACAGGTCATCAGAGGGGTTAGTTGTTTCTTTTTATTAAAAAAAAAAATTAATTTGATTTTACATCTATGCAGGGGAGCACACAAATGCACACACCAACTAAAATGCAACTCAGGAATTTGCCTGTTGTAGCTCTGAAGAAAAACTGTGAGAGCGCTTCAGGGATGGATGCTTCCTGAGAGCCTCCCTGTGTAACCAGCAGCCCCCTTATGCTGCAGCCATGGTCCTGTTCTGTAGCACAGCCCTTAATGGAAAAATGCTAACTGAAAGGTGAATTAAAAGGGACACATGTGAACTTATTACCAGAGACAGACAAACTCCTATTTAAATGGCAAAATGGAGAATTCTGTCTGTAGGTGCCACAGACTAACGTGCTATATTTGTTGTTATACTTAGGAGTCACTCAGAAGCTCAGACAAGGCTGTAGCGTCCTGCCTGGAAATGGGAGCCTTTCCACCAGAGTGATGATGGATCGTCAGATTCACTCTATCAGATAGAAATCTTAATCTTGAATAACTGAAGCTCAGGTATCATGCAAGACCACTTCTATTCATCCAGAGATGACCGTCTGTGTAGAAGCTGTCAGCAGAGGTCCCTATGGTCTGCCAAAATGTGGATCTTCCATTTTTCTTCGAGGATATGAAGATGGGCAAAAACATAAGTTAATGGTAAATGATGAAGCAAATTGAAGAGTGGAGAGTAGCGTATGATTGTAAAGATGATTGACTATTGAATTGCTGTACATTGCAGCAGTTAGGAACGTTGATTACTGTGGATGTTAAATATTAGGAGGAGGGCATCCACTATCCAGGGCATGTGCTTCTAGTATGTGTGCTTGAGAAATTGAAATATATGTGCATAACCCTAAAAAAACTATAGATTCAGAACCATTCCTGAAACATGCCGAGATTGGGTTTTGCTTCACTAAGCTCATAGAAAAGATAAGATTCTTCCTTCTCCTTCTCAGGCAAATTGGGTCCCAAATTGGTTCAAATCTCAGTAATCCAGCCTGAAGAATGAAATATTCCTGAGAAGAGGGAGTATGCTATCTGCAGTACAGATCTGTGCCAGGGCTGCTGCTCTTACAGGCACATCCAAGCTGGCTTTAAATTAGGTTGCTCAGCTAGTAATGTAGCCACAGCAGCACAGAGCCGGCGTAGGGCAAGCTGTTTACCCAGTTTTTCAGCCATGGAACAACATTCACATCAGTGAATGCAGTGGAGACATACCCAGAATAAGAATGTGATTTATTCTTTCAATGTGAGAAACAGCTATATGTTCAACAAAGGCTTTCCTTAGACTAATGGCCAAAGTAGGCCCCAGTGCAGCTCCTCTATAGACCGAGAAGAAAGGATTGTTTGTTGAGGCCCAACTGTCCCCAAAAACCAGTCTGCTGAGTGGATTCCGTCATGTATGAGTTCTCTGCTCGCTTCATTGTCAAGGGTGTTTCCGCAAGCCTGCCATGCACAGCATAACTGGGGAATTTACTACAGCCGTTGCTGATAGAGCAAATAATTCAAAGTCCTGTCACATCTTGAAAAGAACAGATGACTACTATAAACCAGTTTAATATATATAAGATATTGTTTACCGATGGAATGCAGGACAATGTGATTTTCTATAAAACCCCTCATTCTCAAGGAATGGCAAAGCATTTAATGAAGGAATGAGTTAGTTGTGGTGGTTCAGTCCAGAGCATGGCTGGTTTAGCGTTTCAATGCGAAATCATTATGTGCTCAGCAGTAGCTCACAGGGCTGTGGGCAGTAAGGGCTGTCGTGCTGAGACAGGGGACACTGGCCCTGACACTGTCTTTGTCCTCTTGAACTGTTTGTGGTATTGCGTACCCTCTCCTCGGATGGGAACCAGAGGAAGAAAGAAGGAAACTTTTGTTAATTCTTAGGATTTCCCCAATGCTAGCGACAATTACTTTGACTGTGTGGCACCTTTAATAGTTAATCACAAGGGCTGCAATTAGGTGAGCCCGAGTTTGTGTGTAGGAATTTTGTTCTCCACAAATGTTTTCTTGGTCAGCATGTGCCTCCTGTATTCTTGTGAAACAAATATGTGCGCTCCTGTTCCAGCGTGGGTAGCTACCCTTCCTGAATAGTTGAAACAGCCAAGGAGTAAAAGTACACCATTTGCTTGGTGCACTTGACTTCAGCTGAACTTGAAAGCCATTTATGCAGCTAATTCATGTAAACTAATGCTCCTGAAAATTGCTGCTTTTTAAACCCAGTTTATAATATCATTCGTTTTGGACGCAACTCATTTCCAGCCTTTTGGAATACTGTTTTTATTTGCGTATGTCTAGCACTGATTCTTGGATGTAACACTGCTGTGTTCTTTGCCTTTCTTAATATTCCGTTTAGGTTATCATAACGGAAAAGCAAGACCACTCTTCCCAGCAATGAGGTGTGTCTCACCAACGTAGTGCAAGGACATTCAAACATGTGATGCAGAGCAAATGGTTGTGCTTGCACAACCAGCTTGCACGTTTGAACTGCACGTTAGCATGGGTTTGGTGCTTGCACAATCCACGGTAAACTTGGCTGGAAGTGTAGGATGGGAGTAGTTGCTCTAAAATAAAGGTGATTGGCTGAAAGAGGCAGTGCAAGTCTGGGAAGCTTGCAGAAAAAGGGAAAAAATGCATGTATTCAGCTGTCTCAGGTGAAGCTTGGTTGTAAAGCACATGCTAGAGCAGAGACCAGTCCGAAAGGGGCTACAACTGCTGAGCCAGAAGATCACACCGCTCACGTGACATAGAAAATAATTTCGCTCTGTTCTGCTGCCTGCCATCTCTAAATAGCCCATGCAAGTTTTCCATTAGTGGGGGAAACGTATTTAGTTGGACTAATATTATTCTTCTTCGGTCTGTAAATAATACCAAGGTGGCACTGAAATTACAGCTTTTAACCTTTGAGATGTATATGGCCTGAAAAGAATGGAAATCGCTTTTGTCCTATGTTGTTGTCGTCAGGGATACTCAAATTGCTCTCCTTAGTCTGCAGCAGACAGTATAGTTTTTATAATACTCTGGGAACCTGAACCACAGTGTGGGTTAAGCAGAGCCTACCAAAGCTTGCTGAGCAGATGCACAGCCTTGGATGTTGCAGGCAGTGTGGCTCATCTCTGAATTGCAAGTGCATCCTGAGTTTAGCTCTGTGGCAAATGAGGCAGAACTCCAGGAGCGGTGTGTCTGCCCATGGCTGGCCACGCGGTATCCCTCTACAGGCACTTTGGCTTTATGGTAGCAGCATACCGTGGGTAGGTAAGTGTTGAGTGTCTGATGGAGGTAGCTGGAGGCAGAGTTTCGTTCCAGAACGCCCTGCAGTTTCTCTTAGCGTGCAGCTCCCGGCACAGGCTGATGCCCAGCCTTTGTGAGATTGTGACTTGGGTTTTGTCACACGTGTGATATACTACGCAGGCACGAGCAACGTGCAGCTGGCAGGACACAAACGTGCCATGGCATCATGGGCAGAAATGGCTGGAATATGATGGCAAAATGCAAAAAATCTGGAAAGACCTGAGAGGAGGATTCCTCAAGGGACAGGAAAGTTTATGGAAGTTACTAGCTACCTACAGTAACTGCTTTGGAGCTGCTGGGGTCTTAGTGCATTATTAATGAGGGGCACTCAGTGTCAGTTTTCTGGTAATTATTTAAATACAAATTTAAAAAAAGGAAAATTGTCCATTCCAATTTTTCTATTGGACTCACTCAATGAGTGAGTTTCAGGACAAATATTAAACATGTGAATTTTAAGTTACTTGTTGGAGAATATTAATGTAGAATTTATTCTGAATGGATAAAAATGAGATTTTGCAGAAGACGATCAATTATTTCCACTCATCCCTCACAAAGGAGAGGAACTGTACATGCTGACTGCTGAAGCCAGTAAAAGCCAACAAAAGAAATCCAGTCTAGGCATTTCACAATAGATACTCACAATTTATAGGCCAGTAAGGTCTCATGCTTGGAGCATGAGACATGTTAATGGATCCCCAGCTTTGCTCTCCCTCTTCCAGCCCTCGCATATCGTGCGATGGTGGCTCAGCACAGAACCGCAGCTCCTCTCCAGCCCGGGTATTTGCTGGCCCACACGTGGTGTGTGTGGAGCCCCAGAGCAGGACAGAGATCATGACTTCACGCTCCACAAAAGCAGAATTTCTTCTGGTTGGGCTCAGCTCTCAGAAGGCCGTTTGTTGTGCAGGTCTTCCTCAGATGTGGCTTGTCATGCAGGGCCTCACGGAGCAGTACTCAGAAATGCGAGCGGTCTGGTTTCAATCTGTGTGAGCAAATGCAGATTTATTGAGAAGACAATACTTTTAAGGCCTCCAATTCAATCAAACACTTAAGCATATCCCTACCTTCAGCCATGTGGGCCATTTAGTTTTTAATGATACATACCTTTGGAAAAAACACAAGCTGTTCGTGACACTTCATGAACAGAAAGAGAGGCTGTGTTCGTCAACTTTTTTTCTGCTGGAAATTATTCATTCAGGTCACCCTTTTACTGTAAAAGTATGGGAGCAGGAGTGAGCCATGCTGAGTCCTTAAGGCCGTGGAGTCGCTCCGTCGCATACAGAATGTGGAAGAATGGGTGAGAGGGTGGGGAGGAAGAGAGCTGCTGCACCCTCATGCTCCTCGCCCCCGAAGCGCTGCACCGCTCGCAGGCCCTCCGTGTGGAGGGATGGCGCGGGGGCTGCGGTCGCGTGCTCCCGTCGCTGGCCCAGCCCCAACGCCCCCCGTGTGACTGACTTCGCAGCACCGCCCCGCGGCTGTGGGGCCTGCCCTCCCTCCGTGCGGCGCCGGTGGCCCTCAGCGGCGCCTCAGGCCTTCGCGCTGCGGGCAGAGCTGCCCCTGCCATCCCCCGTGTCCTGCTCAGTTTGCTACGGGCTGAAGAGAAACGTGGGGAGCCAAGGCCTTGGCCGGCGCAACGGCCTCGCAGTTACCTCAGCAGCTGGGCGGGCGTCACTGACAGACGCTGAGGGAAGAGGAAAAAACCCCCAAAACAAGTTAAGTTTTGGAAAAATCCTTGTTGAACAGTACCTGTTGTAGGAACTGCTTTCAGCGAGACATAAATGTTTTATCCTTTCATTTCTGTGACGGTTCTGAGTTGCTTCATTAATAACAGACTTGTTTTGGAGAGTGACAAGATGGGAACCAGCACTGTAATTACACACTGCTCTTTTTGTGAGGACTGCCATAAAAACAACTGTGTTCTCATTACCTCCAAAGACAAGCAGCGAAACAAATTTCTAACACCTTGCCCTCCATTATAGCCGGACACTGTTCCAGAATGACGTGAATCATTCAAAGTGAAAATGTAACCCGTAGAAACATTATTCAGTAGACTTCGTACAAAAGGCGGCATTTCTACTCGCCTAATTAAAGGTAAATGAAAAAAAAAAAATTATATTTTTGGCAGTAGTTGTGGAAGTACATTGCTTTTTTTTCTCAAAAGTCAGATCATCATAGCACAAACAATTTACAAAAGAAAAATGTTTCCTTTTCCTGGAGTTGGGTAATTAAAAACTTTCTCCCTGATCAATTCACCGAACACCAAAGGAGACATTCTGTGGCTCTTTAGTACCTGGAATTCCATATTTTTTTTTCAGTTGAAAAACTGTAGTATAGTGAACTAATATACACACAGCTTACCTGTGCTGTTTAAATAAAGCAGTGATCATCTTTATCATTGCTCACTTGACTTTGTTTCAACATGCTTTTTAATGCAAATTTCCTAATCTAACTTGTAAAACATTTAATATTTAGAATATATTCCTTTAAGATCCATCAAAAGAGGCAAAGCTGCATAACAATGCCTGGTGCTGGAGCATTGTGAGCCTGCTACAAAGGAATGAGGTGATTCTTTCTTTCAGGTCAGAAGGTCAGGCTTCACTGCATTAATTTTGCTGAGTCTCTTTGTTATTTATAACAAACAAGGTCATTTATTTTCATTTCCTTGTTTCTAATTGCATGCATCTCCTTTGGAGTATGAACTCGGTAAACAGGTGGCTGAAATGCTGGGGAAAATGCTTGAAGCTGTTCCAGAAAAAAGGGCATGTCCCACCCTGGTAAAGCAATTTGATGAGTTAGAGATTTAGTCATAGCAGGATGTGCACCTGCTTGAAAGCAAAGACGCTTCTCTTTGGCACACACAGATACATGCAAATTAAAACAGATTATTCACTCTGAATGGTGGGTTGATATTTGATCAAATTTAACATTGTATATTTTAAATAAAGCCTTGGTGTATATTAGTGAAATACAATCTCTTTTCAGCTGCTTTTGATTTTTTTTCCACTTCTCTTTGATGAGTATTACAAATGAATGATATTTCTTCACTAGCTGAGCCTACAAAAAGAGTATGTCTCCGGAGGAGAACTTTATCAGAGAATCTTTATGATGAGAGCTACCTCCATGCACTGAAAAAAAAATGGAATAATGAAAAGCTGGGATGTTTGACTGACAAGGAATAAACCAGATCTTAAATTTTTAATTCTAAAACGAATTCCCACAAATTAACGGGCATTCATTGAAGTGATAGTAATATGTCTTTTTAATCCAGTAAGACCCACGTTTCCAGGCAGCCCAAATGGAACTCCTAAATATATTCATGGGCAGTTTTTGCATAGGTAGTTACTGAATTTGCATTTGAAAATACAGGCACTATATGGCTAAATCTGTGGCTGCTTTGTCCTGAAAGATGAGATACGTTATGGACTACCTTGATTTTTAGGGGCAGTTCAGAATATAGCAGGAAGCAGTAATTGTCTGGCATGACCGAGCTTTTGTTGTTGACAGTTGAGAATGGTCCGGGGCTGAATCCATAAGGGAAACAGAGGGAGCTTTTTTAGCAAGATCTTCTATTTCCCCAAAGAATGGGAGGCACCGTGCCCTATGTCCATAGGCTCCGTGGAGAGCTCTGGGGCTTAAGAAACTGTGTCTGAGCAAGGAGAAAATGTGGGAGGAAAGCTGGAGAGATGGACGTGCCATTCCAAGGGACAATTGTTTTGTCCATTTTCTAAGATTGGGCATATGGGGGGTGTTTGGAGGAGGCTCGGCAAGGTCATGAATCCCCCTGCTCTCCCTGTCATTTGTCTGCAGATTATTTCCTAAGAGTGGGGCAGGGAAGGCAATTTGGTCGTAAGGATTATGCTACAGCTTTCATTGTTTAGGACGCGTACTGTAGCCTTTCTATGAGAAGATTACTGTCCCGGGCTTCTCTTTCCATGCATATGAAAATGCACTTTGTAATTTCAGGGAGAAAATATCTTTAAGTGGTATGTTGGAGGAAAGAAAATATTTTGTCTCTCTCAAAAAGATAAAAATCCAAAACCTTTCTTTAGCAAAATATTTGTTTCTTGAATGTAATTATAAATGTCATTGTACATTCTTCCCGACTTCAATGCTTATCTTGAAGAGTTCAGTGAAAATAAATTGTTTTCATGAAAGCAGAGAAGCCATTTGATAAACACACTGTCTCAGAAAATTGTTCCTGAAGCAGAGGTCGTTCTCTCACTTTAAAAGAAAGAAGAATATGTTTTAGAAAACAAGCCAGGCAGCAGAAATAAGCATTTTTTGTTTCAGTCAATTCATTTTAAAAAGCAATGTGTAAATCACATGGAAAATTCTGCATAGATTATTTTGACTGCTGTAGAACCCTGGAATAAATGGAGTTGAAATGGACTTACATCAAAGAACTTGCATTTAGTAGCAAGTCGGAGTGTTATTTTAGTACTGATTTTTTTAGATTTGGTTTTGTGATCAGATGTTTTATTAAATATTAGCCATTCATGGAAATGAGGGCTGATTCTTTACGAACAGCTTGGCACACACTGTTTATGAGCTTGTGGAAATAGTCTAGAGAACTGGATGATATCTGTCTTCAGCTTTTCAATGTTGAAAACCTGGGCTGTTGAAGCATCAAAAAAAAAGAGCTCAACTCTGTAAACTGAACGTAAGCCTCCTGAATGAAAGTATAGCAGTTTGTTTTGGAAACGTTATTGCAGTCCCTAGATCACACTTCTAGAAATCTGTTTGTTATTTTTTTAAGCTGATGAATTTATGTATGTATCTATTACTAAGTCTCAAACTCTATTGTACAAGTACTTATTAAAAAGTGTTTCATTTTCTTAATTCTTAGCTAGAATTATGCTGCTATTAATACCAGAGTTATTAATATGCTCTCAGAAGACTACATCATTAATTAGGAGACCTAAAGGATAACTAATGAGTGCTTTGGAAGACTACTTCCAGTTATTGTATGGATCTGATCTATCCAAACAAAGCTGTATGTCTACAGTCCTATCAAAAGTGGATAAATTTTTGTGTATCTTCACATATTCTCTAGCATTGGCTGCTAATTATTTTATGTTATAACCTGTGCTGGTAGAAGATGACATTAATATCACAATAAGGCTCTGTACCATTTGAAAAGGACATGAGAACAGCAGCATTCTTACATAGTGATTTTTATTTTTAAGGCATGACTGTAAAACTATACATGGCTTTTTACCTTAAATCTTGGCAGTGTCTCATCAAGTCCTCCAGTGGCTTCCAAGTGATGACCAAAAGCCCGTCCCTTCCGCATCCACGGAAGGGGATAAGAAAATATGATGTGCACTGCGGTGCTGAGAGTGGATACGACCACTTCCGTGGCTTCCAGGGACAGCCAGGGCACAGCTGCGCCCGCCTCCCCAGGGAACCACGCCGGCTCCCAAGGGTAAGTGTGCCCTCGCGCTGGGGAAATAGAGTATCGTTGCATTAAACCTGCAAAATCACAGAAAGGTATTTTCTTGATTGCTCCAGGAACATTACCACATCCTTGTTTAGATGCTTTATAATGAAACGTGTGCACCTGAAATATATCAGAGGTCATATAGCTATATGCTGTATATTTCAGATAATTACCTAATAGAGCACTGGATGAAATTAAAACTGGAAAAAATGTGTGAGTGAATCTGGTGCGCATACAAGGATTAAATGTAACCTTTCTCACCTGAAAATACTCTTCACTGTATCGCACCAAGACTTTTCAGACATGTTTCATTAAAATAATTCTTTCAGTAATTAGATTTGGTTCTACTGTAAAACTAAAGTTTCTGCCTGACAAATTCCTCTAGATTAATACAGAAATTTAAAAAAGAATTTGGATTGCTCATGATGAGGATATTTTTCTGTCTGTAGACGTTGTCCTTGTAAATTCCCTTTAAAAAGTAGATGCCAGCAGCATTTTTTCCCCTCTTTTAATAATTCTTTTAGTTTAAACTCAACAAATGTATGAATGTGGAGAGGGCTGGAGGGGAAAACCAAACAAATAAACAGAAACATACCACACAGCTTCCACAGCTTTATATCAACAGATGATATAAATGCAATATATATACACACACACACACACACAGAGCCATCTCTAACCAAGTTTCCTGTCTTGCTTTAAAATGGCATCCCTGGAAGAAAGGAATACATCGCAACAGTTTCTTAGTTTCAGTTAAAGCTTTTATTCTTTAATGCTAATCTAGAAACGACACTGTTCCAGTCATTGTTCTCTTAAGAAGTTAATTTTTATATTACTGGACAGTTCCTTTTCTGTTTTCAGTGCTGCAATCAGCTTGTTTTTCAACATGGTCTTTATCTCACGATAACTGTATACTAGTATGTCAGGATACTGTAACACTGCAGTCAATAGCGACAGGATATTCGCTCTGCCAAAAGGTAATCCTATATTGTCCATTACACACAGGTTATTTTGGAGGGTTGTGGAATACTTTCTTTAAAGCGGCAGAAAACCTTTTGCTGTAACATTGTTCAACAGTATTAGTGGTTGTCTCTGCTCTGTAAACAACTCAAATACTTGTTTTTCTGCTAGAATATGGTTAAAATTGTTGTATGTGAGTTGAGGCGGTAAAATACTTCAGGTAAGATAAGAGACTTCAGCAATCCACAGAAACATCAAAGCAGGCACATGTAAATGTTTGAAAAGTTTAATAATTTTGTTTTTCCCAGTTTCACAAAGTAATGCATTTCCTGACTTGGGCCTGAAACAAATAGAATTTTCACAAACCAAAAACCTTCAGTTGTGATTTCTTTTTTTTTCTGCAACACTCCCTACTTGTATTTTGAAATAATGATTAGTATGTTTAAGCAGTGACTATTAAAAATACTTTCGTTTTAAAAATCCTTTGATCTATAGTTTTCTAGATGCAGCAACTGAGACAAAGAGAAGGTAAATGATCATCTGGCAGACAAGCACTAGACTTCAGCTCCCCCGATTATTTGGCTGCTCCCATCTGCTGCCTGACATTCCCTCCTTTGCTGCAGGAAACATGGTCAGTGACTAATAAGTGTTTATTGATCTCTGCTTGAGATACTTGCTGAGAAATGTAGATATCAATGAATATTTGTTCTGAATTAATGCTAAGAACAAAGGTTTTTCTTTAGTGCCTCGTTTATATAGGACATTCATGCCTGCATGATCACTTATAAATGCCAGCTGACTCTACAATCTGATGAGAAGGGGACTCCAGTGAGATAAACTCTAATGCTGTTAATTGTACTTTTTCTTAGCCAAAAGTTACCAGTGTAGTTGTTGCTTTGAGGGGTAAGTCAAAATATTATTGATTCTCAGCAGCTGTACTTGATAAGTAGAATATAGGTCTAATTCAAAGCCCATTGCAATCAATTAAAGGGACTTCCTATTGATTCTAGGAGGCTTTAGATTATTTTGTAAACCAGACCTGGTTGGCGCTTCCTTTTCTCCTCCTGTATTCCATCCTTTTTGTGTTGTGCCCTTTCATCTTCCACGTGTGCCCTGGGGGAAGGGGCTAAGACACAGTTCCTTAACAGGTGATGTCGGGTATGTTGTAATCTCCCATCTCCTCTTATTCCTCCCAGTTCCCACCGAATAGATGTGGACCCTGCACTGTAAAAACGAATGTCAGATCTTTTTTAATGTTGATTCTGCATTGTGAAACTGGAGAGAGAAGAGTCTTGGTCCAGCCTGGGCTCATTCCACCCCTTCTCCCCTTACCCCTCCTTTTCCTGTCACCTCTCTGCTGTCTTGGCCAGTGAGGGGACTATCAGGCCAGAGGCACGGGGGTTGCTGAGTTGCAGGACTTGCGGAAGGCCTGGCTGGCTATCTGAACGTTTGGATGTTAGGGAGCTGGTCTGTCTGCTCTTGTCTCCGGATGGTTTCTTCCCGACTCTGCTATTTGTTGGAGTAAATCTCCTCCCAGTGCCTTTGACTTCTGTATAGTAAAAAGAAAACGTTACTGAGCCTCTGGTGCTGTACCCACGTTACAGACTGCCGTGAGGTTTGCAAAGTAGTTTGCAGGGGCTGTAAGGGTAACAGTTCAAGATACAGCAAATAAGCTGTAACCATGGAACACGTTCGCTTGCTATGTCCTGGTACAAAGGGAAGGACATGCCAGGCGTGTGTGGGAATCAGCTAGGCCTGGAGCATTACTATTTACCTGTGCAAATTGAAAGCTTTCTGGGCTGCAGTGAGAATTTGTGCGTGCACACTTTCAAGCTTGTATATGACTGATTCACTCCAATACAATTTCTGCTCTTACATCAGAAAAGCAGTTTGAGTGTTCTTAATGGCTTTTAAAATTGAATTGTGATGATGAGTCAGAAGAAAGTATAGCTGAAGATGGAACAAAGTCACAGTGTGTGTGTTACTGCCTGAATCATAATTGTTGGCATCAGTAGGCATACATTCAAATCTTTACGGAACAGTGCTTTTCAAAAAGTTTCTTCGAAATCAAGGCTACCAAGGACCAGGGAAACTACCAGAGTACTCCACTTACTGTAGGTAGATGCTTACTTTTATTAAACCAGCAGAAAAAAAGGGGATACTTACTGAAAATTGCAAATACTTCATACTTCCAACTGCTCTGGAAGAAAAAAATAAAAAAGTTGAATTCCAAAGCCACAGTTTTACTGAAGGACCTTAAAGTGAATAGTTTGAGAGAAGGATTTGTTGGATTCCTTTCAAGAGGTATGTACAGAAAGATAGAAACACTTTGGCTCATATTCCATCTTTAATGTACTCCTGAGATAAATACATTGTTACTAACAAACAGATCTGATGTCATGTATATGGATTTAAAGTGTAGCAGAGATTACTCAAGTTTACTTATTTAATAAACTACATTGAAGAGGTGCTGAGAAAGGAAAACACACACTTGCCTAATTTTTTAGTGTGTAAAATTCTCCCTGGCACATAAAGCCTAATATTTTGTTGAAAAGGAAAAACAAATTAGCATATATATCCCAGTTTCTCTTCTGTTTTTCTTAAAATCACGCATTAATTTCACTGCAGTCTTACTAGCTCTGTGAAAGACTTCATTTTGGCACCTGGTAGAGGTGCCCAAGCTAGATTATGGTCAGGAACTGAAATTTTTTTGGTTGGAAAAAATGGCCAATTTTTTCTATATTTTAGTTTCATAATTGTATAAATAGACAGTATTTCAAAACTTTTCACCAAATGATATTTTGGGGATAAGTGTTTTGCCTAGCTGGAATTTAAATGTGTGGGGTTTTTTTTTTTTGATTCTGTCTTATTCCATTTCACTTTTATATTAACTTCCCGCTCCAGTGATGTCAAGATGGAATATTTTGGGGTTTTCCTATTGTGCCTGTTCTTCTCTTTTCAGAGGAAACTGTGTTGGAAACAGTATATTCCATGAGAAAACTTTGAATCATCATTATTTCCATCACCATTATTTGCTTATCTTCTGAATGTAAGGCTTGTCACCCAAAGGCGGTAGTTGCCTGCCCTGGCCTCCCACCGCAGCACCTCGTGTGCTTCCCTCCTGCTCCACATGCTCGTGTTTCCCGCTCCAGAGCGGAGGCCACTGCCGAGGCCGTGGGCAGGAGAGAGGAGCTGGGCTGGCCAGCCCAGGGTGTGCCCTGCCAGGCGGCCGTACGGCCCCTCGCCAGCCTCGCTACAAGAAAGACATTGAGGTGCTGGAGCGTGTCCGGAGACGGGCAACGAGGCTGGTGAAGGGTCTAGAGCACAAGTCCTATGAGGAGCGGCTGAGGGACCTGGGGGTGTTTAGTCTGGAGGAAAGGAGGCTGAGGGGAGACCTTATTGCTCTCTACAACTACCTGAAAGGAGGTTGTAGAGAGATGGGGGTCGGTCTCTTCTCCCAAGTAACAGGCAATAGGACAAGAGGAAATGGCCTCAAGTTGCGCCAGGGGAGGTTTAGATTGGACATTCATAAAAATTTCTTCACCGAAAGGGCTGTCAGGCATTGGAACAGGCTGCCCAGGGAGGTGGTGGAGTCACCATCCCTGGAGGTATTCAAAAGATGTTTAGATGTGGCGCTAAGGGGTATGATTTAGTGGTGGACTTGGTAGTGATAGGTTAACGGTTGGACTCGATGATCTTGGAGGTCTCTTCCAACCAAAATGATTCTATCATTCTAAGCCAGGTGCTTCGCAGGCCGCGTGCTGCCCAGAAGCCATGTATTGTACAGGCCTGCAGCCTTTCAGAGCCTCCTTTCAATATGACAACGGGACCGCATCCTAAATTTGCAATCATCTGCTGTTTATTCCTCACTGAAGCAATTTCCCTCTGAATTCAGTGGGAATATGCTTTCAGGTGTCATTAAAAGCGTAGAGAACCAGTGTGAGGCAGTCTGAAATACCCGTATTTATACAGCAGGGCACCTCAGAACTTGGTGCCAGTGAGCTGTTCCTATACCGGAGAATCTGCTTATTCTAACATGTACACTTGGGTTTACAGAAATGTTTGTCACCCAGTGAATAAAAAAAAGCAGGTATTACTTTATTAACCTACGTTGAAATGAGTTTGCCGTGCCTGTACGCTACCACTTGTCCGTCAGTGCTTTGGAGGAATGCTCTAATGCGATGTTGCCTTCTGAAACAGATTCAATGGCTTTTTATTTCTGAACAATTTGTTTCTCTCAGGAGCATAGATAATTTCTGCCACAGGTATGGGGTGTGCCTGTGCGAACACTCTGCGCTGCGTGTTCCCCAACTGTCTCCCTTCTAGCAACAGAGTAGATTTTGCACTTTTTTCCCTTTGGTTAAAAATGGTTGACATAATGAATATGAAATTGGATTAGGCATTTGACAGAATATGCCCGTTTTCTTTTCTACTGAGGCATTTACCAGTTCATATACATTTTTCTAGAAAGTTAAATTCTAAATACTCCATGTATATACCGATGTATATCTGTGCTATGCTTAATTCTGCTCTTACTGCAAAACGTCACTTTAGAGATCTATCTTTGCTTCAAACCGTGACACTTCAGGATCAATACCCTGAATAAGGGTGATCTGGTGTCTCCTGTGCTAGCAGGAGCTACTCGTGCCGCCCTAAGTACTGAAAAGAAGATTTCTGGGAATGGAGTTGGGAAGATGTTCCCATTGTACATGTTGTAGCTATTGACTGTTTTACGGTTTGCTCCCAATCTATCCAGACAGTGCAAAATCGTGCCTGGACGTGAAGTGTGGGGCGTTAAGCCCTGAGGCAGGCTTCACTCAGAAGTGGGACTGTGGCAGCGGCCCGGGGTATCTGTCCTCGGCAGCCGCAGCAGGGACACAGAGACCCTCAGAGAAGGTCTTGCTGGCGTTGTACAGTTCAACCTTGTATACTTGTGTTGTCATTGCTGTTTTGCAACCAAATGGATAAATGTAAAGACAGTCTGGGGTGCATTTCCAGTTGTGTTATAACTGCCCAGGACTCAGCCCTAGACCTGAAGGGCAATTCTCTCCCTGTCATAGATGCCTGGAGTCAAGGGCACATTTTCATCCTTCTTCCTTGCACCTTGTCTGCAGGGCACAAGTCCCGAGGTTAAATGGCCTTCGTACTGCTTTAGTGTTTCCTCCAAAAGTTCTGGAGCAAGATGTTGGGTCAGGAAAGCTCCACGCAGGGTAGCAGATCCAGCTGTGCAGCACCTGTGACCGACTAAACAAATCTGGATTATTAGTGGATTGCTTTGCATCAGCAGGCAGTGACACTGAGAGTTCAAGAAGGTCTCTGTGGGGCAGGCTACTGTGTTTTCAAGTCCTACTCTTGACAGTACGTTAGAAAAATCTCCTCTCTGCTGGCAGCAGCCTCACGCAGCAAGGCAGTGGCGGCAACCAATGAAGTGCCGTACCAAAAAAAAAAAGAAAGACGGAAAAGTGGTGGAAGCGGTGAAAGTTCCTCACCTAGAACCTTCCAGGAGAGAGGGCAGCCCAGGGAAGGGCCGGCCGCCGCCCGCCCGCTGCCGCTCCCGGCCCCGCTCCCGGCCGGGCGGGCGAGCGGCGGCGCGGCCCCCGCACCGGCCGCCGGGGGCGGCAGCGGGCGGGCGGCGGGAGGGGCGGCGGCGGGGCGGGGAGGGGCGCGGGCCCCGGTCGCTCCTCCCGGGGAGCGGTGCCAGCGCGGCGCCGGCTGTTTCGGCACTTCGCCCCGCGCCGCGCAGCCCGCCCCGGCCGGCGCAGCCCTGTTGCACCAACTCCGGGGCAGCTGCCCCCTGCGCGGCGGCCGCGGGGCGGCGGTGCCATCGCAGCGCCCTGCGCCCCGGCCCCCGCCTTTGTCGGCGGCGCGGGCAGGCTGCGGCGGGCAGCGGCGGTCGGTCCGTCCGTCCGCGCCGGGCGCGTGGCTCCTTTGTGTACAGCAGCTGCTCCTGAATGCGGAGGCAAAGCCCGTGGCTTGGCACCGAGCTTTTAAAAAACAACAGCCCTCCCTCTCTCCTGCCCTCCCTCCTTCCCTCCCCTCCTCCCGCCGAGGCGGACGGGCACCCACCTGGGCTCCGCCGCCCGCCTCGCCTCGCCTCTCCTTGTTTACCTGCACTTTTCCGCCGTCTCTTTCCCTCGCCGTGCCCCGCCGCCTCCCGGCCCTCCTTCGTCCCCGCTCCGCGGGAAGGCTCGGCGCTCCGCAGCTCCGGTCCCTCGGCGGTTTGCCCGCGCCCCAGCCCCGGGGAAGGCACCTGAAGGTGGATCTATTAACCCTCCCGGCGGTTCCTCCAAGTGCACTTCTTGGACCAAAGCACCGGCATGGATGTAAGATTTTACCCGGCTGCGGCGGGCAGCTCGCTTCCCGGAGACCCCTCCAACCTGGACTTTGCCCAGTGTTTGGGTTACTACAACTACAACAAGGTGATTATTCCCGCGTGTATTAATTCCCCGTGCTGCTGCCAGGGCCGGTTCCCCGAGAGCCGGAGTTTGGGCTCCGTCGGGGCGGGGAGGCTCGGGGCTGGGGGATGCCCGCGGCGGCGGGGTACGCCCGCGGGGCTCTGCGGGGCCGTGGGACGCCCGGCCCCGGAAAGTTGGAGGCGGCGAGCGTCCGCGGGGCCGGAGCAGCCGGTCGCCTCCCCCCTGCTGCCGGCGGCCGCGGCGGGGCTCGCCCCGGGGACCCGCCCGCCAGGCCGCAGCCGGCCGCTGCCTCGGCCCGGCGCTTCGGCGTTTCAGGGGAGTACGAGACTCGCACAGACCCGCCAGTAACTTCGGGGTGCGGGTCCCTCTCCCCCGCGGCCGGGGAACAAAAGGCGGCTTTCCCGGGCGCGCAGCCCTTCGTGGCCCGGGCCGGGACTTGCCGAACTTTTCCCCGGGCTGGAGCCGCTGCGGCTGCCCCGGAGGGTCGGGCAGAGCCCCGGCGGAGCGCGGGCGTCCCTGCGAGGGAGGGGAAGGGACGCCTCCCTCTGCTCTGCTCTGTCGGATGATTCCGGCTCTATTGTGGCCAGTCCCTAACTAAAGGATTATATCAAACAGGAGGATTATCTAAAAGTACATCAGCTGCTAGCACGGGAGATAACAAACGTTTTGATTTGACGAGGCTTGTCAGAGAAGTTGCAGTACCACTTCTATCTATTCACACCTTCTCTGCGGCATGTGTAGTTTATGGAGTAAGCGTTACAGTCAGAAGCAATAGTCATTTCCCAGTGGCTACCTTCATTTACAAAAATATGTTTGAATAATACGGGGATGATTTGTTTCACAAATTACCCAAATCTAGGAAAGGCAAAGTTAAGAATGACACTGTGACTCATGCTATTTTGAAAAAGACTTAGCTGTTTGCACTGTGATGTGTCAATAGCACATTGAGCTATTAGCACTGGGCCCTCACACATGCACATAAAGATCCCTTTCACACTGTGTTTTTCCTGGTGCTATGTTTGTCCAACCTCTGGGGCCTTTTGTGAGGCACTGTATGAGATGCTGGGGAAAAGAAGGGTGCTGCACAAAGTCTAAACTTATGTTAAAACCTGTTTTTTTAGAATCCTTTCCAAATGAGTAGGTAAAGTTTGATGAATACAAGATCACTTTCAGAGGGAGAAATAACGCGGGTTCAAATAAAAAGATTCAGTAGCTGAAGAAAACTTTCTCCTAGAGAAACTGCTTCTAAATAGATGTCGTGAGCGTGCTTTTCTGTCGCTCTTTACGATAACGTCCATCTCGGCTGCTGCGATGTTCAAGTTTGCCCGTACTGACCTGGTGGCTGCCTCCCTTGTCGAAAGGCACGGATCCACTCTCGCTGGAGACGCAGCGCAGCGTGCCCCTGGCGCGCACAGCCCCTGCCTGCGCATGCTCTCTGCGCTGGGGCTATTAGCATGCTGCTTTGTTAGTAGTTAATATAGAAAGACACAGGAGCATGAATTAAAGATGAAATGTCAGCCTTAACTTTGGATGCTGCTAAGAGCTTCACGAGCTCTAAAATGCGTAGTAAATGTTCACTGTTGTCTGATACGCCAACTAATTTTGGGAACTTGCAATGCTTACTGACAGCATGCTTACTGTAAATTTCACTTATTCAGTAACTTTATTGTGTTATGCATGGTATGCATTTTTTCAGGCTCTGTTACAGGTTACTGTATGAGTTCTTTTTTATTTTTTTGTGTGTCCAAAATCTTGAATGGCTTCTGAAAACCAGTAGTTTATTGTGTCCGTTAAGTTGCTGCAAATGCACAGTTATATATAACCTTTTGACTGTATTTCCCTTCATCATACAATGAGAACAGAGCACACATTGAGAAAAAGTCAAAAGTAACTAACTTTGACCTACTCAAAACGCATTTCAGTTGCTGTGCTCCTGAACGTAATTTTGGCAAGTATCTTGTAGGCCAGGCTTCCAATCTGCGGCAGAAAATATTTTAATTAACAGAGTACAGCTCATGATGCATGTGCCTTATAATAGATATCTTTGTATGCAAAAGGCCTGATCCGGAGCAGACTGACACCGCGAAGCTGTGTTGCTGTTGCTGCGAGCTCCTCTTTGGCTCAGCTGGGAATGCAGCAGCGTGGCGTACAGGTGTTTCAAGGACAGAAGAGGAATTTGTGAATGAGTTCCTAGAAAGGAGGACCTTAACTGTGTTAACCTAATCTCATTTTCTGCATTGTTTATAATCTATAACTACAGGAATCATTGTAAGTTTGTGTTTTGTTTTGTTTTTTTAAATTTTTCTGGAAAAAGAGTACATTTAATTTTGAATCTTTCCTCTCTTCCCTTGCTTTCTATCCGTTCTGTCCTTTTTCTCTGTGTTCCTAAGGAAAATAAATGATTACTCTGTTAGGCACTGAGATGCCCAGAAGGCATAGAAAAAAAGAGTTGAAATATTTACTCTGCTGAAGTAAATGGGAGAACTGTATTGATTTTACCAGGGACAGTATTTCACCTCAAGTCTTTCTGAAACTCATTTGAGTATCCTGCCCACTCATCCGTGCCTGCTTCATTGTTAGGAGCTGAATCCATATTCTCCTTGTGACAGTGACACTGCCTGTGACAACTGCCGGGAAGCAGGAAGTGCGATGGCAAGAGTAAACACGTTGCGTGGTTGTATATATGTGCAAAAGCAGAATTATTTATGTGAAAATATTCTCAGGATCATAAAGACTAGAGTGGATGGCATACGGCCGACCTGTGGAAAACTGTATCTTGTGTCACAATGTCTAAAAATATTGAGCATAAAGCCTTTTAGTGTAAATGCATTGCATCCTCCGAGACAATGCTGTCTTCCACCTGTGTGCTTTAAATGGGTTTTCCCAGGACTGTCCAGTTTGTTTTCCTGTTGCGGGTACAGCACTGGCAGAAATGCGGCCCGACTGACCCGCGAACCCCCCAGCCAGGACTTGGGGTCTCGCCTTGCCCTGTGAGCGAGGGACTAGCAGTGGGAGGGGAACCCCAGCGTGAGTCCTGGGCTTGCGTGGGGCTGTCCTGGCCCATGCCTGCAGGTACCCTTCTGTTGGATTCCTTCTCCACAACTGCTTTTTAAGAGCAACGTCATGCTTTTGAAGTGGCTGTCAATACTGGATAAGTAGACCTAAGGGTAAAGGATGGCATCGTGGGTTTTTTTTGGGGGCAGCGTTAATTTTTAGTATATGTCAGGCATTGAAAAGGGACTAAAGTACATAAGTATCCCTGCCATTATTTGTAGTACAGCAGTTTCTAGAAGATTCCAGATTGGGATTATTTTTGTTGAGATCGTGTGCAACATGGTAAACACACGTAAAGTGCAAAAGAGGAAATAAAGACACAGAAACAGTGATTTGTTCAAGGTTATGCAGTCGGTCACTGACATAATCAGGGCCACAACCAAGGTATTCTGAGATTCAGTCCAGTGGTTTATGCTGAATCTCATTTACTGCAATAGGATTACTTACATGTTTAAAGTAAAGCATGTGCTTAAGTACTTTGCTGGATCAGGGCCATATTTGATAAGTTTTCAGTGCTGGTGTGAGAGTACATAACTTGACCCTGCATGTATCTGGCTGGTGGTGGTCGGGATAACAGCAGATCCACCTCTGCTTCATGGAATCAGCACAAGTGAAATGGTCTGCCTGTTTCTAGAAGAGTCCTGCTGCGGTGTACTAAAAAAAATTGACCAAAAAATAGCTATAAAAATTACAGAAAGTTGAAAGAGACCAGCTGTTGTAAAACATTCTGCTCTCTATTTGAGCCCTTTTATGGTTCTGCAGATGGAGAATGATTTTGGACATTTGCTATAGTTGAGTAGTTTTTTCTAAACAAACTTTTTCACTATTGAGTAAATTACATGTCTTGTACTAAAAATATTTAGGGAACTACTATTCATCATAGCAAATACATTTTTTTTTGTTAAAGGAACCATAATTCTTATAATGCAATTTGGAAAAGGAAAAAGAAAACTCCAGAACCTAAACACGTACAGCTCAGTGCTTGAGTTATCATTATATTAAATTCCAGAATCCTTACTTCATTATTTAGCTGTCTACATTTTATAATGTTTATCTCTTCTACACAGATTGTCCTTGAAGGATACAAATTTCAAACATACATACCTTAATTTAGGCACTAGCATACATATGTGAATGTCAGGAGCTTGGTATTTTTGGCTGAAATATTTTGCATTTTACAAAGGAAGCTCAGGAAGGTTATCTTGTTCTTCCAGAGGTAAAGCGAAGACAGCAGTAGTTTAGTAGCACGCTAACTGGGGCTGTAAGTCATTCCTATTAGCGTGTGGTGTTAGGAAAAATGGATTAGAGTTATGCAAATGATTGAAATTACTCTTCTTGCAAATTTAGTGTGGGTATATATGCATAGGTTTTTCTTTCATATAGCAGATGGTGAGAGACAATGGGTGCGTGCATGCTGTTCAGATAGAAAGCTCAGTGCTCACTCATCATCTGCCCTGCGTATATGCTAGCTTACGTGTGGGCTCTGCTCTGATGCGGACGGGGCAGTCTCTGGTGACTGGAAGCTGATGTGTGCTGTGGTCATGCGTGGACCTGTGGTCTGACCGTGACACAGGTGGCCCAGGTGATGGGAGAGTGCCAGCAAGCACCGAGGAGCTCCCACAAAGTAGGCAGTAGAGATGCATAAGCGGAGAGACGAAATATGGGTCTTGCTGGAGACAATTTAAGTAAAGGACTGGGAAGTTTCTGCTGCAGTATCAGCTCAGTAAATGCCGTTTTATCTTCAGTATTTCCCATTGAACTTCTGGCATGTGTGGCAAGTGTGCTGAACTGCTGCTTTCCCAGAACAGCCCTCCCCTGGCTATGGTACCTCAAACCTCAGGACTATGCAGGCAACTACTGCTGGGGAGCAAAAAGTTCCCGAAAATATTGGCTGTTCAATCCAGCACTAAAAGCATGGATGTATGATTCCCAGTGCTTGGAAGAGGAAGTGCAATGGTCAGATGAGTATGTCCACAAGAACAGAAATTATAACTTGTATCATCACCACGGCTTGCATTATGCAGTTTTTCAGGAGCAATCATCCCACAGGTCTTGTGACGTACTTAAGAGCTAGCTGTGAAGGAAACCCCTATACGCCGAAGGCAGCAACCGTGTGAGAACCTATGTTGCTCAGAATGAGTGTGTGTAATGGTGATACTACTTGGATTGTGCAGTGTACAATTTTTCCTGTTGCTCGAATCATGCAGCTCCTATACTGAATGTACTGTTTGTTAGCAAGACATAAGGAGTTGGTTGATACAAAGTATACTTAGTAAAAGTTGATTTTGAAAAATATTTTTCAGATATTTTCATTACAATGGCTTATAATTGTATTAGTAAGATACTTGTAATAATGTACAGTAGTATATGAAGAGTTTGAGTGTAATGCTTAGAGGTAATCTGGAGTACTTGTGGTATGTGTGGAAATGACTAGTGGATGTGTTTTAAAATAATGATAATTTGTGTCAATCACAACTCTGTGTGCATGCCATGGGCGTGGACGCCCACTCACAGTCTGGCTCTCCAGGGAGGAAATGTTGGCTAAATCCACTGGGCTGAGAAGAGCCTCATTCCCCTAGCATCGCCTGCCTCAAACGTTGTGCTTCACACAGAGGCACCGAGTCCAGCCTAACCTATAATGAATTACTATGAATTTCTAATAAAGTCTAAAATAGAAACACGGGAAATAATGGCTTGTAGTCTTTGGCAGATACTTGAGGTGAGAATAGCTTGCGTGGGACTCTAAGTTGTGTGACTCATTGTTGCAGTTTTGGGTAGTGTCTGGCAAAGCGAGGCCAATCTAACGGTGACCTTTGGGTTGTGTGCTGCAGGCTTTTCATTAAATTTACAGTTAATACATGCCATATATTTGTTGAATTCTGACATTCCCTAAAAACCTAACTAATGCTATTGAATGATGATAATCTAATTTAAGAGAAGAATTTGCTACAGCGCTAATCCTACCTTTTTGTCTGTAATCACATTTTCTACTGCCGTAAAATGAGTACTGTTATACAGACCTAATGGCAGGGTTGAATTTTCAAATGCTTCAAACTCTATCTGATAGCCGTCTTCTGTACTGTTACCTGTCTGTGTGATGTATTTATAGAGTGCCAGTCACCATAGTATCTTGCGATGATTGCTACCAAAATTGAGAACTCTGAGGTGAAAATCTAATCAGGACTTTAGATAACAATGTCACACAAGAGCCTTCTGGTCTTTGCCACTATGCTCCATTCAGATGAAGACTTTGATGAGATCATGCTTGCTGCCGCGTTATTCACTTATTTATTTTTGTAACAAGATTTCTATTTCATATCTTTTCCACTGCGTGTTAGCACCTGTCAAACCAATCCAAATTCTGTTTTGAATGTATTCTCGCTGTTTGTACCTGAAACAATATATTGAAAAATACAGGCATTACAAGGCTGCTGAACTAGCAAAACCAAAAGGGTGAGACTGTTGTTATACAGCTGCTTCTGCCACAGGTGCCTCGGATATCCAAACAGATGTTTTAATGAACTTTTTCAGACACCTCGTGGTAATGGGCACACAGGCTGAAAATACTATTTTCATCACATTAAAAGTAACTGTGTTTTATGAGCAGAGTGCCGGAGACACAATTGAACAGTACTGCGGACTCAATTCTGTCGGAAAAAGGTGCGCTACTAAACTAGCAAATATTAGTTTATTATTGAAAGTGAAAAATGTTTTTAAACAGTCATCTAGTTCTGCAGTGTTTGTCTAGTTCACGTGCCAGCTATTGGCATTAAGTTCCCTGTTCCTACTGCACGGCCAGTTTGCCAGCAGCTGTGTTTTGTTGAAAAGCCCTCTATAAATATAAAGAGGGAAAAGAAAAGTAGTCTATTCTCCAAAACCTGCAAGTTGAAAGTATCCCTTAATATCCCTTTAAGCTTGATTAAAAAAAGTATACAAAAACTCATGGATAGAAATTAACTTTTTTTTATTTCCCCCTTGGCATTGTAGCTCAGCTTTGTTTTATGCTCATTGGAGACTGAGTCACGTGGGCATCTTTCACTTATTATATGGGTATTAGATCAGGCCTGCCCTTGGCATTTAATGGGAGAAATGTTGGCAATCCATGTTTTATTTTTGCTGTTGAAAGTTATAGACCTCTTACTGTCTGGTCACTACGACCATTATTATCATTCCTGGCCAACGACTTGTGGAGAGCTAAGACTAAATTGTATGGAAAAGAGTGGGGGCTTTGTGACGTAGTGAAGTTAAAATGAAGGGTGTGTTGGGATGAAATGCCAGGATTTGGACTGGCAACCTCTGAAGTAAGGGACTGTTTGTCTTCTGCTTTTTTTAATGTTTTTTTGGTTGTTTGTTGGCATGACTTATCTGCTGCTGGCTGAGGTGGGAGCTGCAGAGGCAATAGCATGGGTATCTCTCACTTTCCTCATCTGCTTTACAAAGTATGTAATTGATGATTATTTCAACTCATGCTGTAAAGCAGAATGTTGCTGAACAGACACATTTACATGGGATTTTCTTTCTCTAGATTTAGTATTCTGAGAGTCCTGATCAACTAGGCAACCTAACAAAAGGTTGCAAATATGAAAATTACAGTATGGTAGGATTTGTGGAAAGTAAAGCCTACATGCAGTATGTTTTGGCTCACTTGAAGTGAGTGTCTTCATCTGTCCATTTGGTTTCTTAAGAAAATTTTTCAAGAGAAACTCTTCTGTGTTAGCACTCAAAGTGGATATAGTTTGTGTTGTAATTCTGTGAACCGTTAATGAGAGAAATTAGCTAGGGATCTCAAAACCTAAACAGTTTAGATATGCAAATTAATAAAGTATTAGGTTTTTATTTTAGAGGGTTTTGTTGTTTTGTTTGGTTTTGTTTGGGTTTTTTTTTTTTGCAAGAAACCATGCATGGAAACAACCTGAGCTGTATGAATCATCCTTTCTATCCAAGGGACAACACTATATTTAAGTCACTGAATTATATAAAGGTTTTGTAGGTTCAGGACATATTTAACCACCTCAATATTGATTAACTGTCTAATTTTGTATATGAAAAATTGTGTTAAAACCATGCAAAAATCAATTGCTGCATAGTGGAGTAGCTTATTTTCAGAGCAGATCACATTTATCTGCTCTTCTTTTTATGCTACTCTTTACAGTATATGGCTTATACAAATAGTGACTTTTGAATGGTTAGGATACTGTGTTTCAGTATTACTTTGTTATTAATAAAAGTGCTTTGTTTAAACTGTACTTTTATCAGTAAACTGTTTACTGATAGAGGATTAGCAGTCCTCTATTTGTTAAGGCAATTTGCTTTCTAAATAAGAATTTGATTAGGCATGGGGAAAATAGTCATTCTGTTTGCTTTAGTAGGTTTAATGCGTTACTTTTGTGGGTTCTTGGTAAGCATGTGGATGAATTGATGATAGTAATTAGGCGGTCATGTAAAATATGGGGGATATCATGATATTGATTTGTTCCTACTGAAAAACTTGATAGTTGTGGTTCCTGCCCACAACCTAGTGTGGTTCTTTTTTCTCCTATTGTTTTACTTAATATGGTTTGAAATACATTAACTTACATTAAAAAAACCCTCCAACCTACTCTATACATGTGGCAAAATACACAGAATTTACAGTACATTTTCTGCTCTTTTTCACAGCAGAACTGGTAAGTAAAACCAAGACTGATCTCAAGACTGTACACTGGGCATACCACAAATCTAAATACATTGTGAGGTGCAACACAAGAGCTTAATTTAGATTTGCACTACAGAGTAATCATTAGAGTAAATAATATGTTTATACCTATGTCACTTTCTGTGGTTTTCTAAGAGTGTCCAGTAACTGTATTTCAAATGATAAAGTGAAGTAATTTGTATCAATTTATTTTGTCCTGCCAAAATTTACAAGTGCAAGATATTATTAAATAAAGGGATTTAACAGATGCTTCTACTGTCCTTTCCTTCTGACATTTTTATAACCTTAAAGTTATCTTTATGCTCCCGTGGTGGTGGGACTGAGACCCAAGGAGCGCGTAAGGAGTGGTAAATCAGACGTTATGTCATACAAGGCAGCCTGGCTTCCTAAACGGTGACTTGCATCATTGCTGCCATGATAGAGATCTACCTGTTGTTTAGCAGCAGTGCTGGTAAGGAAGGCCGCCTTTTTGTTCTCGTACCTTCGTCTAAGCCTTTTTTAACATAATAGCTTCGTGCTGGGATCTTGGATGATGTTTAAGGTGCATAAGGTATTGTATGGCTTCTTGCAAATACGTAATTGTTTCAAGGATTTAACAAGCCGTACATGCCTGCATTCTTGGTTCTGATGGTTGTCTTACCTTGGTCTTTTTACAGTCATGTTTGAATCAGACGTGTGCATCAGTGGCTTCAGTGAGGTGTTTCAGTACGCCGTGCTCTCCAGGCGTCATGCCTTATGGAGATGACGTCTTGCTTCTGAGATTTTGCCTTCGTGGAATCAGCTTTGTGGGTGCCTTTTCTGTGAGAGGACTCTTGGAGCGTGCTCTGCGTCAGCACATTCCTTGGGCGGCTTCCTCACGTCCCCTTGGCTCTGCTGCCTGCTTTGGCTTGGGCTTGCTTGCTGATAGCACACAGCAAACCCCCGAAATTCTTGGAGGCACCCACAAAGGGACAGAATTTCAGTTGATGTGCAGTTCTGAACAAGGTGAAGGCAGGCAGGCAGTGTAATCTAGGGCTAAATATAACTTGGAGATTAATCAAAGATCATATGAAAGGAAAACATAGTAGTTCTGTTCATTAAATACCTACTCAAGTAGGCAAACCGATAGCACTTCAGTTGGCATACACAGATTTGTGGTGTGTACAGCTTAGAGATCAATTGCTCTTCTACCTGTAATTCTCAAAAAAGGGCTATAAAATTGTATTGTGAGCTTCTATGTTTATTTTGCCTCAATCTGCAACTATAGCTTGCCCAGGTTAAGTAGCAAATGTTTTTCTAAATTTAGTCGGTAAACAATTTGTGATAGGATAGCAGCCTTTTTCTGTCTTCTCTATTAGAAAGTGTTTGAGTAAGGATGGTGAAGATTGGCTTTGACTTCTATCAGCACAAATATATAGCTGGCGATAGCATATCATACAAGTATGCTGCCTATTCCTGTAGTCTTGTCTCTAGTAAATAGCAGTTTTTCAAGGAAGGTCTCAGAATTTGCCCTTTTGTTAATAGTCTGGCGGAGAGAGTTTACATACCAGAAAAGAATCCCGATTCTTCACTTGATAATATTAAAGGGTTTTTTTTTGAGCTTTGTGTTGGTTTTTGTAAAGAAAAATTGGCAGCTGTTACTTGTAATACATGTAACTAATAAACATTGAATCGAAAACGTGACTCTTGTGCAGTCACACGTTTTTAAAACGCAGACAATGTGTATTGGTCTGCATCAGTTGTAACAATCTTCCACTGCTTGGAAAATGTGGGGAGAGGCTCTTTGCTACTGTGCAGGACAGATACATCAGGATACATACATCATCTTTGGAGATCATGGGGCTCCTTGTCATTGCTTGTAGCTTTTGGATTGCTAATTAGCTGAATTCCACTGTAGCGCTCTCTGCATCATATTCCGTGTTATTTGTGTGTTTATGCAGAATTATTTCTAAAGAAAAGTTTTTAAGGCTATTTCATCATGAGGCATAAGTGAGAGACAGTGATGATAAAGAGCTTGATTCATATTATGACTAACTGCAGGTGAACATTGTGTTGTTTATGCCTCATTCTCAGTGTTTCTGTGACTCAAAATGTTAATAAACTCCATTAAAATACCATGACATCAATAGAGTGAGTATTTAGAATGCATATGAGAGGATAAAGTCTGGAAATCATAAGAATATAATAGCTATCTGTATAATTTTAGACTATAAAGTATTTGTAGATCTTCTGAGTTTCATTATTCTCTGCATGGGTGAGAACTGATATCAAGCATACACTTTGCTTTCTGCCCCCCCTCGATATAACCTTTTTTTTTAAATAAATGTGAAAGTGAAAAAGAAGGAACAATTTCCATGGAGGAAAATCAATTCTGGTCCTTCAGAATCATGAACTCAGATTGATACTTTGCAGCTACAGTGAGTACAAGCAATGCACCACAAATCTGGCACAGAATTTTGACAGTGAGAAATCTTCGATCTCCTACTTCTTTTTAACTGTTTTTCCATTTCTTCTTATTTTGTTGAGTCTTACTGTTTTACTTCATCTTCCACACTGCTGTGGTGGAAGCAGTTGTTACATTCTCTGTTGCCAAAGGAAACGGCCATTTGTTGATGTAGAAAAAGACAGAGAAGTGGCTGTGCAACACCTTAATGAGAAAGAGGGAATGGTGGCTAGGGAACACTGCTGATATTTACAATATGGGGATCGAGTATTTTTAGTCTGCCCAAGTTCCTAAACTTCCTGCAGTTCTGGGTGTTGTTGGTTTTGGGTTTTTTTGGGTGGGGTGGGGAGAAGAGGCTGAAAATATGTTATTCACATTTAAAGATTTCCTATACATTTTGGAGAACTGATCTTTGGTTCTCATTTGATCAAAAGAAAGAGACAGGTTCATCTTTGTTTCTCCATTCAGTTGGCTATGGTACCCGAGCAAAGGAGCTCCTATCTGCAGCCTTTTTCCGAAACTCTAGTTGCCAGGGATCTTTGAATGTGGAAATAAAAAACAAGACTTTAGATGATGAATCTCAGTATGTATGCTAGAGCAAGGCCAGTTGCTTTATTGATCCCAACTACTGAAGTTTTGCCTGTGAAGATGATTTATGTTTATCTTAAAAAAACCAAACCAAAACAAAAAAACCCCAAAAACCACAACCAATCAATGAAACAAACAAACTGAACTTCATGTAAGAACTGATTTAAAACATACTCAATTTTTCTTTCTCATGCTTACTTTAAAATCTTTTATGGATTCAAAAGAAATGGGTGCCATCCTGCTCTTGCGCATAGGAATATACCCTCTTTGAAGAAGAGACATGTTTCTGCGTTTGAATTGAGCTTCCTAAACTTGCTGGAAAAAATTCAGCTTGGAAGGATGTATTTTGAAGTAGAGTAGTTTCTTGGGCATTGAACTGTTCATTTCCTAAAAGGATAAAGCCACTTCTTTGTACCTGTGACAAAACAAAGGAATCAGTACTGATAATATGTATGTGGGGACAGGCTGTAATTTTGGTAAGCGTTACTCTGGCTGCTGAAAAGCACCAGCTCTATCTGCCCTTCATCCTTACAGAAGCAAACATCTGCCTCCCTGGAAATCGTAAAAATGGTCTCCAATTGGTTTTGTCTGCACTTTTGCTAAATAAATGAATTGTCGTTATGTTTTCTGCAGCTTAGATACCAAACGAAAATGAAGCAAAATGCTACGTTCAGCTGCTTCAAGTTGGGAAGGTCTAGATAATCTTCATCTCTGAAGTGTGAAAGAACTGACACATAAAATTGCAGGTCTGGCAGCAAAGATTTTTTTTTTTTTTTAAATAAGTACCTTACAGTTGGGAGAATTGATTTTTCTTAAGAAAAGAAAGACATAAGAGACCTGAAGTATCTATGCTTTAACGTAATAAACTGGAAACAGCCGGGTGAGAGGAAGACAGTGTTGTTACAAGCGTGGCTGTATAAACGCTGGCTATGAGCTCAGACTGGGAATGAGAGAAAGCCTTTTGCTTCCAGAAGAGCAAGGTGCTGAAGCAGCCTTCTTGCAGTAGTGGGGACAGAGGAGCAGTTGTCACTTTTAAGGCTCCGAGTTTATGCTAAATATCATATACTGTGGTTGGCTGAAATGGGGACCATAGGGTTGATTGTACTTTTAATCTCCTTTAACGTGGTTCTCTTAGGTTCCATGCTTACATTCCTAAACATAGGATGTTGAAGCTGTGTTACGCACTCTGTGATCCCGAGTGAGTCTCTGATTTGGACAAGGCAACTGTAGATGTGATGGTTGCTTAGACTCAACAACAATTCTGAAGTTATGCATAACAGCTAGAAAAGAAAATTCATGTCTGAAGTGTAATTTTATACTAGAAAACTATTATAAATGAGATTTATGGATGCTGGGAGTTACCTAGTATGTGTGAATGTGGAGAGATTACTTAGTTCTTCCTTCAGAAATGGCATACTTTTCCTTGGTGGTGGTGGGGAGGGAACGGCCTTTAAGTGTCTGAAAGAGGTGACAGAAAAATCCACATCTTCTAGAAGTTTGACAGTCTGTAGAAGCGTGGTATCAGATTATTAGATGGTTTGTCTTGATGTGGGTGTTTTGACAGTGTACGTCAGATAATCATCTGCTTCCTTACCTCCATGCGCTGCTAACTGGTAACTGCCTCAGTTCCAAGTTTCTAAGAATAATCGGGTCTCGCGGATCTGAATGAGAACTTCATTTTCAAAAAGCCTTTGGACAATGGAACTAAGCAGCCCTTCAGAGGGATATGTGAAACACTTGCAAAATTTGCAACCCATCTTAGTATCCGTTTGTGTTCTTGAGCAATGCAAGTCTGTTCCTCTTCTCTAGAGGTCATAAAATTGAAAATGATGATAGGGGATATCTTTATTTTGCCTGTAATCCACGAAGACAGAGTATGTAGTCTTGTTTGTGTAAAAAGTGCCATCTGCCAACACCGTTGTAAATAATCCATCCTAGTGAGAGCAGCTACTACAACTATGTGGTTCTTTGCAGATAGACTCCTCCACCCCAAGTTTAGGCACTTAATTACTCATAGCCTGACCTGATTGGTTTGTGTGGCAAAGGGAAAACTCCGATTCCCTAATACAGTTGGTATTTTCTGCCATTGTAGAATATAGCCTCTTCATTTTTAAATTTAAGCAAAACTGTTGACAGTACCAGTTGTTTTTATATATATTCTAAAAGTGGAATTACAGTAGAGTAAATTAAGGATTAGAGTTAAATTATGGATTACTGGTTAATATCAAAGGTACATAGGTATGGCATAATTCCATTCTTGCAATATTTCCTTAAAAAGTCCAGTTTATAATCCTCTTTAGGTAGCAAATTGATGCATTTTATACAACTATTTATATCAATTTATAGAGTATTTGTGCTTGCAGACATAGTAATGAAACACGTATTTTTGGCCAGAGTTGCAAGGATACTTTTAGCTTAGCTTAACTTTACTAAATCAGTAAATGAATTTAAAAAGAATTCAGTTCTAAAAGAGCTCTTGTATCAGTTTTCTGTAAACAAATTAGAAGTTTTTGAGAATGCAGCATTCCCAGGAAATATGTTTTATGCTTTATCATGTGATGTTCATTTGAATCTGTTTTTAGTCCAGTGTACAAAAATAACAACATAATTTCTTACCTACTCACATGGGGAAATTTCTGCTGTCCGCTATGATGATGATGATCATCTCTTTCTAATTGCTCTCATGATTTTTTTTTTGTATATTTCCTTTTCCTGACGTATTATATGACAGAAAAATTACAGGTGGTGTGTTTTTAAACAAAGATTATCTGGTGACTTCCTGAGGTGGTCCTCTGGTTGGGGGATATAAAATTGAAACTTCCTCCAATCCATTTTCTTTAAAAGTTGAATTAAATAAGGGTAAAACTGAGCAGAAGTTGTATGTTAATATCTTGAGAATTCTTCAACTGGGGTGGAATTAGTTTAGTTATTGCTTCGAAAAGAGATGGCCCAAACGTGTGGTACAATAGTATGGAACACGAGTCAAAGACCTGGTAAATCATAGAGCTTTTTGACAGCCTCTGATTTGTAGCGCTGAACATGGTAGGCTAATTTTTTTGGAAGTGATCATTTGGTTGAACTGGTTCTGAGTTTCAGACTCAACATCTGGAGATTAATTTCAGAAGTCCAGAAAAAAAATTAAAAATAGCACATATCTGCTAGTTTTGAGTTTTTAAGGATTGGATGGCTCTTGCTGGACACCAGTAGTCTCATTTTTAGAGGTCTGATTATTTGCATTTGTAGCAATGATTTCCTGGGATATACTTTGAAGATTTGCTGCTTGGTTATAAGGCAGTTTGAGTGCAAAAAACTTACTGTCAAGTTTTATTGCTGCTATTTCTTAATATGTCCTGGGACAGGTACATAATTTTGTGCAATTAAAGTGTGATTAAAAAGCAGTATACAATTTTTTAAAGAGAGTTCTAGCTTTGTCTTTTTTTGTAACGTGGCTTCATTTGTTGTTGGGTTAAACTTTGAAGCAGCTGGCTATAGCTGATGTATACGTTTTCTTCAAAGCCTCAATTATCCAAAGTAATGATTCTTCCTACTTCAGCTGCTTAAATACTAACGATAGGATTTTATTTGTTTATGCTCGTGCATCAAATTGGTAATTAAGTATTTTATGTGGATGAAAAAAATGAAAAATAAATTATTTCTTTTTCTTGTAAAGTGGACCTTAAAAAAGGGACTGGGAGATCTGTGAGGCTCTTTTAGCATCACAGAGCCCTTAATGTCAGTGCATTTATCCTTGGCCTAATGTATCAAAAACTCTTAATGGTGTACTGGTTTGAGAGATACGGGCTGGGGTCTGACCGGCTGGGAAGCAGATCTGTTGAAAAGGACCAGCGAGTCCTGGTGGACAGTAACATAAATCAACAACCTGGAGCGAGTTCATGGAGGGCCAGCAAGATGGGCAGTCCCTGGCACACTTGCCCTGTGAGCAGAGGCTCGGGAGTGGGGCTTGCCCAGCCTGGGGAAGGGAGGACTTCAGGGGACTTGACAGCAGCTGCAGTACCCACGAGGAGATGGAGCCAGGCTCTTCACAGGGTATGTGGTGGGAGGCACAAGCTGAAATGAGAGGTTCAGACTGCATATAAGGGGGGGAAAAATCGCTTTGAGGATAATGGGGTATTAGAACAGGTTGCCCGAAAGGGTTGTCTCCATCCTTGATGGTTTTTAAGACCTGACTGAAGAAGAGCCCCAAGCAAGCAGTTCCTGAGTTCAGCGTTGCCTGTGCTTTGAGCAGAGGCTGGATTAGAGATACCCTGATGTCCTTTCAACCTGAACAATCCTGTGGTTGCACGAGGCGGATAAGTAGCAAAGATTATTTGATCCTCCCTGTACCATTTCAGAAAAACACGGATCTGGAAGAGTGGTATTGTTTCACCCTTCGCCTGGAAGGTCCGTGCAGTGGGGGAACCAAGCACTTGTTTCCTGTTCAGGATAGCTATCTTATCTCTGTTGGTGAAGAGTTTGCTTTCAAGTTGAAGAACTAGGATGGGAATCCCAGTCCTGCAGGGTGTGCATGTGCGTCCTGGTGTGAGTGAGCTGGTAATTCTGACCTGTCTGGAGCATATGGATTTAATACAGACGGCTGGATACCTCTCTCTTTGTAGTTCTGTGTTAACTCGTGAGATCCTAAAAGAAATGATTTCTGTTTAGTTCCACGTAATCTTGGTGTAAAGGATTGCTAGTTAGGGCCCATCAGTTTGGTTTGGCAGATGTAACAGCGTAGAAAATAAGTGTGTAAAGACTGTTTCTTTCAAACTCCAGTCTGGAATATGTGTCACTGGTACCTGATAGCTTTTTATATATGTGACTGCGCTGGTGCTTCTATAATTAAGTTTTAGAGTTTGTTCTTTCTTTCTTCAGAATTATTGTCACATGGTAATTCAATTTTTACTTTCTATAGTACTCTTTAGAGAAATTCATCCAGAGGAAGGTATTTCAAGCACCAGAATTTCCTATAAACCTGGTTACTTTTGACACATAGAAAAACAAATCACAGTAGTTTAGCACAAATGTGGAGATGCAAAGTAGTTTTCCTAGAAAATAAAACTTTTTTGTGCACAACATTCATGGAAGAATGTTTCTTGAAGGAAGCTTTTACCTTAAGTAGGCACTAATTACTGCATTTTTCATATCTTCTCCTCTAGTTTGATGCCAGCTGCTGGTTGCATAGAGGCTAAAGTGCCCATGTGCGAGAGGAATGGGGATATGGTGAACTTTAAAATCATAGATTGAATAATTTGATACTTTTTAAAGTCCTAGTTCTAAACTGAATCTTTGTGGTATGTATTGGTACCCAAAATGTGGTACCCTAAATGTTTGCGTGCTGTAGGGTATTTTGGATTCTACATTTAAGACACTAGAAAAGTATCTGATTTACAGAGGCTGGGTATTACAGTTGGGAAAATGAAGCCCTTTAAAATGTCACATGTCCATGTCCAAACCCCCCCTCTAATCACCACCTGTATTGTAATAAATTAAGCATTGGCTGTTGAGTGCAATCTGAGACTAGGAAGTGTGAGAGTCGTCGTGGTAGTGATTCAGATCATTACTACCAGAGTAGCCTAATCAAATTGCTTTGTTTGGGGAGGGGGGGGAAATCCGAACACTAAAATCAAAAAGAATTCATGATTGTCTTCCTAAACCAAAGATTTCACTGTCATTGAGATCCACTCCAAACGTTGAGAGGAGCAGTAGTTTGAAAGGAGAGTATCACCACTTTTCTGTCTTAGTACATTTCAAAGCAACTTCTTTATTCTTACTAAAGTATTTTATAACCACATCAGTTTATTAATCAGAAATAATTAGCTTCTCCAGCTTTATAGACATTAGTCACAGAAGTCCTAGAGAATATGGACCAGGATTTCTTACATCTGGCGAAAACATGGTGCTACCTTTATGGAAATAGTGCTTTCCCTGTGTTCTTTTGTATTAGTTAATAGAAACCCTCCTTGAAAAAGGATACTCATCAAAGAATGTTTTATGAAACAGAAAAACAGTACTCATAAACCCTGTTGGATTCCAAAAGTTATTATGTTTTACATCATATACAGTTTATTTTTCCAGATGCTACAGTTCAAAATAATGTATTTTTAATACTACTTGCAGAATTCTACAGATTCATAATAGCACGTGACATGTTAATATCCTCTGTGACATCCTACTGGTCATATCCAACTGTGATAAACAGTTGTATATGCTATAAAATGACATCTATTATAAAAATAAGGATAATGCAAAAGGATACAAACAATCCCTTAAATTTGTAAAGACTGTTACAAATCTTGAATGTTAATTTGAAGAAAAAAAGTACATGGTAATGCTAAGTTTATGCCTTCAGTTAATAGTCCTTTATTCCTTCAGGAAAAAAAAATCAACCAGCTATACTTTAAATGAATTTAATGAACTGCAAAGACTGACATTTTCACTATAAAAGTCACACTTCATTTAATGAAGTAGTTAAATATTGATGCTATATTAAAATACAGGCTGAATAAAAATGGCAATATGGTTTTCAAAATAGGAATTTGAGCTGTTTTTTTCTTGTTATATTGAAAATTTCATGAACTGAGAAAAGGGAAATACAGCAGAATATCTCCATAATAAACACAAAGCACTTTGTTGAAACAACATTAAAGTTGAAAGACACAAACCCGTAAAAGCAAGGAAATTAAGTCACTGTACTCTTAACTCAGCCTCTTTGTGCTTAAGCACTGAAGCTCTTAAATGAACGAATCCAACGTTATCACCACTCGATGCGCAATATTTTCCAAAATTCTTGAAAACGAAGACAGATTGTAACCCTGTGCTACAGGTGGCACATAAAAGACCTAGCCATGTGTTACCCAGGATGAATAGTTATATCATGGTATTGTTTGATCTTAATTCAAAGTAATTGTGTTTTAAGTGCTATGATTTCAATGGCAATATTCTAGCAAAGCCACATTGACTGTGGTTTTCATGCATTTCCATTGATATAATTTCAATTTTCAACTTCATTTTTATATCTGCACTTTCACCGTAACACCGTAATGTTGACAACAGATAAAAGAATATTGCTGGCAAACATGGCTGAGGTTTTCCCAGCTCCCACACCTATGATGGTAAAGGAAGAGAAAACAAGAAAGAATCTTACTCTAGATGTGAGTGGGACGATGATTGAGTGATGATACGATTGGCTTCACTTTGATGGATTGAATTATGTTGTACTGTACTTTATAAAGCTGTACTAATTCTGACATCAGGCTTCTGTGTATAGTAAAATACTGAGGATGACATCTTTGGCCCGTTGAAGTCAATGGCAAAACTCCCATTAATTTCAGCCGTCTGTGATTTCATTCTCAGTGGCTGCCTTGTAAAACAATGGCAAACTGATTTAGTACGTTCCCCGCCCCCCCCTTGGGAAAGATCTCTACTCCATGTGAAATGATTTGTCTTTTGACTTTCATGCTTTTACTCTGAAAATGAATTTTCATTCAGGATGAATATAGCCTGATTTCTTTCCCGTACCTATTATCATGTGAACATCAAAGATATGGGAGAAAGCGGAGCTATTTTGAAAGTGGTAGGTTGTATACGCAGTTATATACACAATTACTAATAGAAACCAATGATAAAAAAAATGCAGCTTTCCTACGAAGACTAACGAATCATTTCTGTAACTAGCAACCATCAGGTGTGGTCTCTACATGTGTTGGTGGAAATGTGGTCTAGGTGTTTGGGTTTTTTCCCCTTATATGCAAACAGTTTTTCTTTAAAACAACAACAAAAAAAGAAAACATTGGAATCTGAAGAACTCATTATATAAATGTATTTGGAAGACATGCAGTATTTGTGTTTCTAATAGTAGTCCTCAAAATTCTTCATAAGGTGCTGGATCAGCATCTATTTGCATAGTTATGTCTCCTGGTATTTTGCCACAGCAAGCACTGAAATGATCTACTTAATAGAACATAAAATTTTGTAGGGTATTATGTAAAATCACCAAAATTTACCCAGAATTATAGAGCATTGAAGAACTTTTTTCCCTTCCTAGACATCCTTCCAGAAAAAGGAAGAAAATGGATGTCAAATACACGTTCGTGCTATTTAGTGTCCTAAATTCGTTCAGGTTCTGCAACAGTCATGGCTCTTGGTTGCTGATCTGGTTTTGGCTTGAGGCAGCGGTCCCACTGAATGCAGAAGGATCAGGCATAACCCAAAGAGAAACACTTGGTGACATGTTTAGCAGTCTGTGTCCTCGTGTAGGTAAATCTTTAAAGAAAGAATTGCATAAGGTAACTGAAGAGGTATTTCTACACTGCAGATATTCAGTAGTTACATATTAGAATGCTAATATTAAAACCATAGCAGTGCTGCTGTCATTAACAGTAGTATAGGGAAAAATTTTTATTAAACACTAATTTCACTTGTTATTTAAGAAGTAGCTGGCTTTGCACACATTAATCTTTTTCCTTTTAATTCAAGGTTGATGGTCTAGGTCTTACACATTGTATTTATGAATAGGGCACTCAATAACTATGCAAAATATCTATTTCTCCCATGGGAATTTGTGCTTTGATATATTCTGATCCTTATTAAATTTAAACAGGATCAAATTTATACAGCTTTGGCAGAGATTTATTAAAATACACTGAGTGGACAGCTTGTGGGAGTGCAGTGTGCTGTAATAACATATGCCTCTTACCAGAGAATAGTAATTATTGAGAATCAAATAAATCTGTAGGAGGTTAAGTATATAGGAAAAGATATCAATTGTAGTTTTCTACAACCAGACAGAAGTGCTATCTGAAGATTTGTTGCTGTATAAGGAAATGAACCACCCTTATAAAACCCTAAATATTCAAAATGTCATTTACCAACAAAGCTAATATTCATCCAGTCTTCAAAAAATGTCGTTAATGACATTTACTCAGTAGCATTAAGTTAATTGTTTAGTGCTATTTATCTGCATAAGCACCTATTCACATTTATACCAAAGATTTATTAAATGTAATTGAAAACTATGTTTGTTACAAAGTTTTGTAAATTTATTTTCTTAATTAGAATCATCATGTCCTTGGAAAGGAAAATCCAAAATAATGGTTGTAGATTAACTAATTTTTTAAAGTTAAAAGTGGATTATGCAAGTCTGGCATTCATCCCAAGTTCAGCAATGGTCTGTTTAAGATGAGATACTTTAACCTTTTAGATTATTGCATGTAGTAATTTCACTAGCATGAGGATTGAAAAATTGATAGGTGGGACAGTAAAAGCAATCACTTCCGGCATAGTTGTAGTTCCGATGAAGCTTCTGTATTTGTGGTACAATTCTTTGGAATGTCAAAGCTTGAGACATGTAAAAATGGTAATTTTGTCACTAGCATGGAAAACAAGACAAACCATCAATGGTAGGCGAGGGGGCAACAACATATATCCTATCCTGTCTTCGCTGCTCCTGGCAAAAAGATTCACGGCTGTACGTTAAGACAGGAGGATTTGGAGGAATGCGTTCAAGTTTGTGAATCTTGGGAGGTTGTCCTGTGCTCTCAGGGAACCTGGCAGACACCTGGGTGGTTCTGGGTCTTCTGTGGTTTGGATCTTCCAAACAAATTTTCCTTTGGAAGGCCAAAAAAGAGGTCTCTTCAGACACCACGCTGGCTTCTTCAGTTACATATGGAGTTCGCGACCTTGTTTTCCATCAGTTTTCCCTACTGATTATTTCAATCTAAAATAGATTTGGTTTTGAAGCAGTAGTTAAAAATCTGTAATTTTTGTGCCGTAGTAATTTGTAATGAGCCGCTATCATGATTTTTATGGGTTAGGAAAGTTTGAAAGTTAGCAGTATCCAACTAGAGTGTTGTGCATGTGTGTGAGCGTGATTCAGCACTGATGTGGCCTTCAGACTCTGGGCTTTGCTAGAGGTGGTTTAAGCGAGTAGGACTTCATTCGGACTATTCTACTTGCATTTCTCCCTGTGGCATGAAAGGAATGGAGTAATTTCAGCAGGAAATTTATTTCTCAGGGCTTATTATATTAAGAAAGTGACTTTTTAAAGAAAATGCATTTAGACAGAGATTATATTTGATTTAAAACCGGTACTATGAGAATACCTCTGCGTTTTATTATGAATACCTAGTTTCTTGGTAAGAAATATAAAAGATTAATTTTGGTAAATGTCTTTATGCTTAAACAATTGTATCCTTTTTTAAAAAAATCACTGATTCAAATTGATGTGGATGTGATACAAATCTCGTTCCGTCCTTATCAATTTGGTGGTGGTTCTTTTATTAGTAGCCCCAGACTTCTTTTGTCCTATGGTTCCAAACATAGTTCGAGATTTTTCTAAATAAACTAATGAAACCTGATTACTGCAAGCTAGGAAGTGTATGCTCTTAAAATAACATATGTTCTGTTTCTGTCCTTTATTATAACAGAAGAAACACTGTGTATTTGTTAAAATAAAAGTCAGGGCATTTGGGTTCCAATCCCATTTCAGTTATTACATTGCTGTATGACCTTGGGCAAGCCGTTTATTGTGCCTGTCCCTCACTGACTTTTTCTATGAAAATAGAGATGATAATATATAGGGACCTCCTGGTAGTGCTCTGAAGCTTAATTCATTGCTATCTGTGGAGGGCTCTGGGGGACCTGCCAGGCACTGCTGCAGACATTTCTATATGTTCATGATTCTGACTGTGTGTAATGTATGTGTTATAGCTGAAGTATATCTGCATATATATAATGTGTATCAGCATGTTTAAGTACCATCCGGTATAATTATATATATTAATGAGTCATCTTGTGAGACTACTGACATTTTTGTTTCCATTTATGATTATAGTAGAATAAAGATGTAAGAAGTAGGAGCAAATTCTTTTTCATAAATCCACAGGTGTTTTGACTAAGAATGTCTATTTCTGCAGGTTCAGGATTTTTTTTTCTTGAAAGTAGGTATGCTGTAACAATATATACATGGATCTTAGTTTACATGAGGTTAATTAAAAACTGAATAATTATGGTAAAAGGAGGAATTGCAAAGTCAGATCACTAGAATAGCAGTCTGCTTACATTGTTGTGCAGACAGCAATACTGTATGGCAGGTAGTTGCCCCATTGTCCTAAATTTTCAGGTTTAAGGCTGTATAGAGTCAAGTAATTGTGGAATGAAACTGGAAATCTGATGTGCTGCAGTTCTAAGAAAATCTTCGTCCCATCTGTTAAATATTTCTAGGTCATGCTTTTCATTTTCTAAGCCAATTAAAGAAAATGCAGTGTTTTGCATCTGATTCCTGTTGTGTTTTCTTGGGAATATACTAATTCCTTTGGTGCAATACAGATTAAGGAGTCCTTTGCTTATAAACGTGCATAAGACAGTTTCTAGTTTAAGCACAGGAAACTTATTGTTAAAAAAAAGTAGCTTTATTTGTTGCTGGAGACTAGCCATGTTATGCTGGTTTGTGTTTACTTTTATTAAATCTGATATGTGATAGAAAAATTGTAAAGTTTCTGGAGTTTTTAAGTATTTTATAAGGACAATCATCTTCTGAAATTATTTCCTCTCTTAACGTCTCAAATCAAACGTATTGCGACATGCTATTAGGCTATGAATTTATTCATTCATCACAGTAAATCAAGTTGGCACAGTGGCTTATAAAACATTATCTATATCGATATCTTCAGGGTCAAACAATCACATCGCTGCTTATGTTGAATTGATGCTACTGTCTATATGCTTTACTACAGCCCCTAATAGAGAGGAATATTCTTGACTCTATTGAGGGGATTATGAAGGAATTTTTTTCTTTTTTACTAAAATTTTCTTGACCACAATAGTTAGATGTTTTGTATAATGCAACAACAAATGTTTAAGGAAGTAAAACAATTTAAGTAATAATTATGTCATGTTTTTTGTGCATGTTCTACGAAGACAGCATAAGCTGAAGGTAATAGCCTTGTAGTATTTGAAGACAGCTAAATAATTGTTCTGAAATGTCAGTGGCTGTGGCATTCTAAAAACACTTGACGTTCTCTTGAATGATGTCTGTTCCCTCTTAGAATCACATTGATTAATTAATAATGCTCAGATAGTAAAAGTTTTAATTTGAAGATAACATACGAGGTACAAGATATTAATTGCACCAGAGATAACATGCTAATTAAAAGGTTCATGCACAGTTGTTTAAGGTTAACAGTGTGCATTGAAATACTTGGAATAGAAACCTAATTATAATCTAGTATTTGAATGCTGTATTTTTGCAAAGGTAGCATCTTTGTGCTTTCTGATTTTCTTTTTCCGGGAAGTATTCTTTGTGCAATGTTCCTTTTGCAGTGAAGCTAGTTCGATAAGAAAACAGCTATTGTAAGCCAATGATTTAGAGCAGTATAAATAGTCCTGCATTGAGTATTAGTTCCAAAGGCAGTTGCAAAGATTGTGTCAAAACAAATGTATTTCAAGTCACAGTTTAGAAGAGAAACAAAATGCAAACCTCTCACATCTTTAAAACAAGTAAGTTGTTTTTACTTAGATGCCATTTTAGATAGAGGAATGATGCACAGCGTAAGCAAGGTAATTGATAAAAGTCTTAAATATTAGTGCCCACAGTTATGTGGCGATCTGGAGTCTGTCTCCTGGGCCAAACTCTGTCTCATTTCTTAACAAAAATGGAAAGGAGAAAAATGCAACTCCTGTGGCTCTCCTGTGATTTATTCTATTGCAGTGCAATTTTCCAGCACAGCAGTTTCTACCATTCCTTCCTCTGTCCTCGGCAACCTTTCGGAAGTTTCAGTGTCACCTTATCTAGCTCACAGGAGTGAAGCAAAAGCTTCTAGCTCTGGAAAGCATTGGCTTTCATCTCCAGGAAGGCTGCGTGTCAGCGCTGGCTTTGGGCTCAGTGAGATCAGTCTGCCACTTGTGCCATGAGTAATACAAATACATAGCATATAATGGAAGTGTCATAGTTCAAGATACAAAGATTATCTCACATTGAACATTCATGACTTTTTATGTGTTCTTCATGCAGGGCTATGCAGTGGAAATATACCTTTATGTACTTCCTAGATTAAAATGAAACCGACAACTTCACACCGGAATAAAACTAGATTAAATGGTAGTGAAGTGGGTTCTGAATTCTTACCTGCATGAAGGAACGCCTCTGGACATTGACTGTGCTCTCACACCAGTGTTAACATTATTTGTTGGCTCGGAGGGAGCAGCCATTCTTAAGCTCTATAAACCGTTTATAAAATTGACTAACTCAAAGTGCAGAGGCAGTATCACTTATATTTTAAATCATCGAGGTGAATAATGGGAAAAAAAAGTCTCCGTGCAAGAGAATTAAGCAAATATTTAAAGAACATAAATCTTCAGTCTTGGCTTTCTCCAGTGCTACTCTAGGCAGCAGCAAGCAGTTGCTCTGTGCAGTTATATGCATGTGTAGGGGGAGGTATTGAGTTGCACATGAATACTACATGTACAGCTGAAATAGCTTCATAGCACTATTCTGCATTGTACAGTCATCCTTGTACTAAGGAAAAAAAAAAGAAGTCCTGAATTATTTGAGTCAGCCAGATGAGTTACCGGAATAAAATCTATCAGTCACTTCTTACGAGTGGTGGTTTCATGCTGTGATTCTGTAGTGCCAAGAACTAATTCACTGAATAATACTTCTGTCATCTAGAAACCTAAATGTTTAGAGGTTTATACCCTAGTGTGTAGCGCTGAGGTCTAGACAGAAAGTGTCTAAATCCACAAGTATGAACTGTAAAAATCTGTGCTTTTCTTTTCCCTATAAGCCCATAGGAACCTGTGATTTTTCTCGGAAGTGTTTAATACTAGAAAGAGTTCCTGTGCTTCTACAGGTAGCCAACAATGCCACCATTTTGCAGAAAGCCTGGTAAAGAGAAGACCACTAAGGCCTAGATTGAAGAGAAACTTTGCGATTGTGAATCCTGCTTTCATTCGGGGCTGTAGCCTCTGTTCTGGAACTCGGATGTCTACAGGTTATGTGCAGGCAAGAATCAAAGGACAGTGTTTTGCAGATCTAGCCCTAAGCCAACAGAAGGGGACTTTGTTTAAATGTGGCACTGTTACACTTAAGGAGCAAACAAATGCCGGGGTATCCCCAAGAAAGACTGCTACGTCTTAACTCCACCTGTAAACATGTGGCTTTCTGTCTAACAACGTTACGTAACAGAAGTAGAAGCAAATATAAAGAATTAGTTTCTAATCAGCAATTTTCTGTTAAATAGAGGCTGTATGAATATTGCCACTTTTTTTGCCTCCTTAATTTGATACCCAACGTGATATTAACATACGACCTGGTGATTAGATTTTGGAGCCTGATTTATCCTTTGTCCGTATAGATTTTAGTGCTTTTGGCTTATTCTCTTTGCCTTTGGAATAACAATCCTATTAAGTTTTCGTACTTACATTTCAGTGTTACCTAAAATCTATACCCTGTGATGTTAGAAGTTTTATTATTTTCGTTAGACACTCGGGGCCAAGAGTTACAGAGAAGTTAAGTAACTCGATCAAGGTCATACAGACTCAGGTGGCAGAATTAGGAATTATGCGTATCTTTTCTTAGCTGTAATTCCATCCTTCCTTTCCTACTGAGTGTTTCCTAGTAAGAAGCAGAAACCTATAGGTAACTCCCTTGAGACTGTTACATGTGTATCAGTGGCTTCCAGGGAAGAAATTAAAAAGCTGCCTTGGACTGTAATCAGTAGAAGTCCCCAGGCTGGCTCCCAGTGCCCTGGGCTCAGGAGATTGCGCTGTACCATTAAAACTATTTCCCCCCTGCCCCTTGGCACCGGTTGGGTTTTCCTGGGTTGCCCCATTTGTGTCTCTGAGGCCTCACTAACTCTTCAGGGAATCATGTTCTAGAAATAAATAAAAGAATCTGCCTTCCAAGAGTAGTGATTCCAAATCAGCCCTAACAGATGTGAGAATAACTTCTTGTGCCAGAAAAATAAAAAATTCACAGGAATATGTTCCTGTTGGTTATTGCTCAGGGATAGAGACACTTTCAGATTTGATTCTAACTTAAATGACACATACCATTGTTTAAAAAAAGCTCAAAATGAGCATACATAGACACACAGATTTAAGTTAGCAAAGTTATGTAGGGTTTTTCATAGGGTATTTGTACTTTTAGTAAAGTGCTTTTACTTGGACTGGACATTGTTTAGGTACTCTTAATTTTCTTTTTCTCTTCAGCTTTCAAGAACAACCTTACCATCCAATAAGATGCAAATTAATTTCTTCCAAAATAAAAGATATCTGAACTACCAGCTATTTGCTCAAGCAGTAAAAGTCAAAGACATTACCCTTTGAAAATCAAACCTTCTGCGTATGTTTTTTCTTATGTAGACTTCAGAATACACTAAGCCCTACAGAAAGGTAATGTTTATGAATGTTTTCCTGAAAAATACTGAAGTGTGTGTTCTGCATCACATTGCATTAAATTCTTTTCTTGGCATTCAAAATACTGCTTTTTTCAAGGCAACTTATTTGTAGCATCTGGATTTTTGAAATAAAGAACCCACGTTTCATAGTCAATAACATCTCAGGCCTTTTCAGCCTGTAGATGTGTGGGTAACAAAAACTTGGTATGGTTGGTGCTTCAGTTCAGCGAATGCCAGAATTCTCCATTACCCATGTTTGGTTTTTTACCACAGTGTGGTTCCATGTAAGAAGATGCTCTTCTGTAGGCAGTACTTAAATGAGTAGACACTACAGAAATGAGTTTGGTGTTTTTCAGAACAGAATCCTGAAAGTGCTTATTTGAGAGGAATGGGCTGAATTGCCCAATCCCATTGAGCAAGTGATGGTTGGTACATTGCCCAGTGGTTGTGACAACTTTCAGGCTTTGAAAATACAGTCTTTAGGGCTGTTTGTTTAACTATGGTAACAGCAGAAGTTAGGACAGTTATCTAAAAGTTCAGCCTTTCAGTATTTCACAGAGGTTGTTATTTTGGAGTCATTATTATTATCCCAGAGATCATTATTTCATTGTAACAGAGGTTCACATCAGCAAACCTGGAAGACGGCGCTTCAGGGAGTTATTGTCTTGGCAAGTCATAAACAGATGTTTCGGTTCGAAGCTGGTGAGTGTGCTGTGTGGAGACACCAGTCAAATTCCGTGTTAACAGAATATTCAAGGGACAAAGGGCCTTTTCTAGCCCCTTTTGATCAGCTCCCTCTAAAGAGAAGTGCTGTTACGAGTCTTACTGAAAACAATATGTCAGTGTTTAAGTGTAATAAACAGTTGGCGTAACTAACTGGTTTGATGATTCAGGGCTGATTATTGGGGAGAAAAAAAAAAAAGGAACTTGAATTTAAAATATGGTGGTTAGAACTCAGCTGTGTAGACCACAGAAGCTGTGTACGTGTAACACGTAGTCATCGCTACTCTTGGCGAGTGCAGCAATGTCTGCCTGCAGTACCTGAAATAGTGGACAAATAATTGTCAAAATCTGGGCTTCTCTAAGCTATACCTGTGAATGAGACTGATGCAGGCCATCTGAAATCACTCTTCCCCATAGCCCAAGTTGTTCCAAGCATACTGAACTGAACTTGGAAAGAATTCATTCCTTTGCCAGAGCTGGAAACACGCTAGGTAAAGCGCTCATGAAAGTCAATGACTTTCTAGGCACAATGCTATGAAGTGCTTAAATTTTGAACCTGTGCATTGAAGTCTTTCCTTGCAAGCTTTTTTTATTGATGCACATTCCATAACTGAATGGGTTCAGTATCACAATGCAGTATCACTGTATTTGTTAAAAGAATCAATGTGTAAAAGTCCAATCTTGAACAAGGGAAGGCTGTAGCTGTGCATACATAATGGTTTGAAAGTCCAAGCCTGCATTGTATGTGCAGTCTGTTCTGACAGCAAGCGTTATTGTTCACTAAGTGATTAGTTGGCCCTCTACCTTGAATATACTACTTACTCTTTTAATGTTATAGTTACTATTAAATGCTCTCCTAATCACTATTTCTGATGCCCTGTTAGTATGGTAAGTAGCTCTATGGTCTACCTTAAATATAAATGAGTTTTCTGTGTTTTTTCTCCTTGATGCCAGCTCATGTATCATAATGAAAAAGAGGAAGAGAAAAGCCATGACAGCTTAAGTTTTCTGCTACTTTGTACTGAACAGTGCTTAAAAAGTTTTACAGAAGGGACAAGAAAACTTATTCCTTTATTTATGCTTGATTTTTCTACTGGAATAGCTGTATCTGGAGGGGAGCTCAAGGGTCTTCATTTTTAATGTCTTCTCCAACAGTAAGAATGTATCTCTTCGCATTTTGTGGAATTATTGTAATAACTTCACACCTTGTATAAAATTTCAGATTTTTCCCATTGTTATAACCTCTGCTAATGAAATGTCCGTTAAAGTGCCACGGATATTTTAAATACATATTCATGCTGTGCTTGAAATCCTGCACATCATTTTCTAAACTAAGCCATTAGCATTGATAGATACTGTTATTTTGCAAATCTTCACTTCAGCAATTTGTACATGTCAAATTAACGACTGCACAATACCTATATAGAGTAATAAAACCATCTGAGTTTAGTGCTGTCTATACGCACAGCTCTCGGTATCTCTTTTGACGGCTGATAACAATCATGCTGCTAGATATGTTTTTCACTGTATAATGCAGAACACGGGTCACTATTGGTAAACCTATTCTAATCATGGCTTCTCAGAACACAAATCCATTAACCTGTAGCGATAACCCTGCTGCAAAGATTCGACACAAACAATGCTGCACTATAAATGATAGAGTTCATGGCTGAACTGCATTTGAAAGGGCATTCTGAATAAAGTTAAGAAAGTAACGTAGAAGAAAAGTTAATGAAATTTAAGATGAGTTGCCTGCTGTTGAGGTACAACCGCTTACTGAAGCTTCTACTCAGAGAAAGGCTAATTCCAACTAGAATATCGCACTAATGTATGCATAGCCTAACTCAAGCAATATAGAATACTTTTGCTTCTTTTTTTCTGAAGGTGTTCAGCAAATACTTTCACAGGTTGCTTCAGTGTCACTCAGTCTTGAAGAATTGAAGAGCCGCATCATCATGAAGAGCCATAGAATAATTCTGGCATGACAGATGATGGTGATGGTAAAGCTGACATTATCATAACCCATCATCATCACTTTTGATGAAACGTTCCACAGCAAACATCAGCTGGCTGCGGTGAAAATCTGCTTCACTTCTTGTTCAACTCCGCTTCTTGGAATATTTGTTGTTTGCTTGGGTTTTTTTCCTCTCAACTCTAGCATATAGGGATTCTCCCTATATATATGTATGGCTTCTTGGAAGCAGATGAAATGATTGCCTTTTTTCCTTAATCAGGTCTTCTGAGACCAAAGGGTATTTTCTCTGACACACCTTCTTCGCCTTTTGTGTACCATTGTATCTCTTGATATACATAGGATCATCATGGGCCTGTGCTGAGATCTCTCTCGCACTTTTTTTTCCAACAAGTTCCTTGAAAACTGCCTCAGGCCTCTCTCTTTTATTGTTTAGTGTTTTGGTTTTTCTAGCTCCCAACAGTGGCAAAACAATTGTTTTAATCTTGTTGGAATCGGGCTTCATTCAGGAACTGAAAAGTCATTGTTATCTTGTAACCAAAGACTTCATTTAGAGCAGTTTGTTTCATTGTTAACTTGATATTAAACTTTTGGAAGAAGTCACCTCAGACAAAGAGCAATGGTAGATAACAGGCGTATGGCTGATTTTGAGAACCACTGGATCTACAAGCTGGTCTTTCCAAGTTGCTTTATGTTGAGAATCAACTGTCTGCAGCAGCCGTGGGCTGAACTACACATGAAAACCGCTTGTGAAGTTTTTTAATCTCTCTGTCATCGCAGAGACATTCATTCATTCTTGAGAAGAATCTGTTCATACAAAGAAAATGGCCAAGGCCTATGTCGTCAGTGAAGGAAACGTGACAAACTTTGAACTTGGAATCAATGCAGAGGGCCTGAAATCTTCAGCAACTCAGAGAAGCAAGTAAGAGAGAACCCATTTTGTTCCTTGCAAAGAGAGGCTCAGTGTGTATTGGTAAAGGCATTTGCAGTCACAGATACTGATGCAGATATACAGATACTAACGCAGATAATACTAATACAGCGTAATACTGGGTTGGCTCAGGTGAAACCTAATGCCACCGGTGGCCTTCTTGTGAATTGTCCTTTGTCTTGTAAAAGCCTGATGAAAATGTTGCTGGGGATTGTTGTGCGATTGCTCTAATGCTGGTGTAAGAACACGTAATTATGATTAAAAAGCAGCTTAGATCAGCATTCCAGCTCATAGACAAGCATTCCTTATGTAGTGCAGGGAAGTGCACCACCTTATCAGCGATTACTTAGTTACTACCTGTAAGGCTTTCTGTAGTCAAGTAATTAATGTACCTACCATAAATACACCTCTGCCAGGTCTTGATTTTAAATTGCACATCTGTTAATAATTTTTCTTGTCCACACTTTTGGAAATGTTTTCAGTATTTTAGCATAGTTTCTGATGCTTGTAGAACCCTGTAAAATAATGACAGAAAATAAGATGTTCTGTGGTTTCCCTTGAAGTCAGATACAGTTTGAATGCTTTTGAAAAGAAAAGTAAAAATTTTAGTGCTATAAATCCAACTTAGCATGACTGAAGTATCTGTTCATGAAAGGACTCTATTTGGTTTGTATAAAAGAAGTCTCTGGTCATTTTCTGGTGATCACAGTGAAATCCATCTTACCTCTGTGTCATACATACGTATTTTCTGTTTGATTCTGCCGTCTTTACTTGCATTCAGCAGTGTTTTCCTGGATGAGTAAGTCCCTGGTGTGCTTAGCAGCTGTATGGAACCACTCATGTAAGACCTGATCAACATGAAAAAGGATTGAAGAACTTACTGCCTAAAAGAAATCTATGTGGGTGTATTTTAATTGCTACATTACCATGACAGTCTACAATATTTATGATTCTAAAGACTTCTTTGAAAAAAGAAAGATAAGCGGCTTGTGTGCAATAGAAAAACAGAGTCAATACATCAGATGTTTGTCAAATAAACATTGTAGATCTACCCTAACGAAGGTATTGCTATTGCGTGAACGTCTGAGATAATTAATGTCAAAAGCTTAATGCCTTTTGGTGCCTTTAGCCGTTCTGATTTCCCTAAGTGATCATAAAGTTATAAACAGTCTTTCTAGGAGGTCTCTGAGAATCCTGTTAGGAGCTTTTTATTATACTGGCAAATTCATATTGAATTGGTATTCATTTTCACTATTACAGAATAATCAAATCAGTGCTGTTGTTATTATACTGTTGAAAAAGAAAATAATGGGGATGTAATGTAAAACTGCTAATGTGATGAAGCGCTCTTATTACGTTAGGTTAAGAATGCTATGGCTGCTCCTTCCAGCTCGCTTCAAGCAGCGATTGAGGGAGGAAATGGAGGGCGTTTCGTTTGAGGCAAGAGGTTACATACGTTCTCATTTGAATGCGTAATTGTCTTTTGATGGCCGAAAGGGTGATTGCTTTGCCCACTCGTGCTTTCTGCCGGGCTGCGGTGTTGGTTCTGGACTGTAAGAACACTACTCTTCCTACTGTCACACATACGGTGCTGCGATCTCCTTTCTTAATCACGACTAGCATCTGATGGTTCTCTCTCCAGAAGAAGTGGCTCATGTGTTCTTTTATGTTCATCAGAGCTTTTTTCCAAAAGGGAATAGAGCTTTTAGAGCACATTGTTAGAAAGTACAACAAGCCCCCTGAAGGTTCAAATTTGACAGCGATGTTAGGAGGCAGGTCAAGTGACTGCCTAATGAAGATGAATGGAGAAAATTGCTGGTACAAGAATCACGTGGTGGGCGCTTAGCCCAGGTTGCTGGAAGTGTGATGGAATCTCATGGCTTCATTTGTCAGTGTCATATTTGGGCTAAAAGTGAGCAGTATTGTTCTCATTTCTTCCAGATGGATAGGTCAACTTTAATATTTATTGCTCTTGTAGAACATTTGTTTGATGTATTTCCATTAGCTAGGCAATAATAGAAAAGCAGTGGAGAGAAACATAAAACAGCTCCCTTCCTCTTCAGCTGAAATATGGCATCCACTAATGTGTAAATATTTCTAAGACTGTCACAGATTTTTGTATTTTTTTTTATTTGATGACGTGATCATATATTAAGGAGTTTTATAAAATAATGGGAAAACCACATCAAGAAAATATAAAATATTTGACTTTTGATGTATGATTGTTAATCTTTTAACTTTTTATGAGCTTATAGTGCCTTTCAGGAGTGGCTTTTGCTTAAGAATGTTGACTTTATATAAATATATAAAGAGAGAAGGCACGATAACACTGTATTTGAAGGACTGTTATAAGACTGGAAGTATTTTAGCAAAATCAACTTACAATTTTGGATTTCTAAAACGGAATATAAAGATGTTTGTCATCTATTTTCCTTCATTTCTGTCATCGCTAATTACTTTTTCTATGATGGGAAAAGACTGCTTAATCTGTGTTGATGTAAAATTTTAAATAAATAAGGGATCTAACCATTAAAAAATGGTGGCTTGTAGCTAATAGTGGTAACCCCGGTTACTGTTTATTAATGGATTTTTTTCCCATTTATAGGAATCGGGTTCAAGGTGTTTGACATATATTATTTTATACTGTGGAAGGAAACGTAGCTGTTTGTGAAGCAGGTGTTGTGTTAAGTGCAGTGCAAACATCCTAGCCATATGTTTCTATAATTTAAATTAATTTGGTACAGTCATACTGTTAATCTTTAGTGACTTGTTGATTGGCATTTTGCAGACATATTTCTGGAAGGCACCCAATACCATTTTCTGTAGCCTTTCTGGCAGTAGCAGAGAGTAACATTTCCACAAATTGGAATCTTGTACAGCTCTGGGAAGGGAGCCAAGATTTAAATTAGACAATAACCTCTGCTCTGTATATAGCTTCTATTCTTCAGCTGTAGGGAAAGTGATTTGTTTAATACAGTCAGCTCTGTAGCATATAATAGACTGATATATGAGTCACTCCTTGGCAATGTGTGTTTCTTAAATTTATATAGATTGAACAACTAGTTGGTAATGTACTTAGTTACAGTTGTGCAAACAATAACTATTAGCAGAGCTGAACAGGCCTAGAAAAAATTGTGTTTGGTTGGTGTTTGCTAAGGATTCTGCAGAACTGTTGGATTTTAGAACAGTCCTGCTCTTCAGGTGCAGAGGAAACAATTTCATAAACATGAGTATTGTTTGAGCTCTGGAAAATCAACAATAAAGCTTTTATATCGTAGTTTCATGTCTCTTACGTTTTGTATATGGACATGTGTACACAATGTTCCTTAAAAATTAAACTTAGCATCAGTCTGTGTTGTAGCTACATAATTAGGTTGCAGCTCTTTTGTTTGCCCTTGTATATTTTTTTCTCTCTTCATGTTAAAATCTGTTGCTGTCAATTGATATCTGTGAATGCAAAGAATTCTTTTCTTTCCAAACAGCAAGGATCTTTTCTCAAAAGGAGAGCTCTTTACACCATTCGGTTCATGTTTATTTAAAAGCTTAAAATCATTAGACCAAATCTCACTTTTTGTCCAACAGAAAATTGATTTTTGCTAACAAAAATGGTGTGGGCCTGAAAGAGAATATTCAGAAATATGCAAATAAGTAGAGATAGAAATCTGTTTGAGCAGCTGAACAAAGCAATCAATTTTTTCCTATTGAAAGTTTATTTAGCTTCACTGTGAACATTTTTCAACAAAATTATAAACTGCTGTTAGTGAAATACTTCTTTATATAGGGAAGAGGGGATTCTTTTAAGCAGAACTATTTTTAATACTCTACATTTTTCTGCCAGGTCTTATATTTACAAAATAAAGCACATTGTAAATATTGAACAATACACAGATATATTTCCTAACAGTTTATAGTACGCTGCATACTCTGGGTGGGTTCCAAGCAGTAGTGAGTATAAATGATATGCCAATCAAAATTATTTTTGCAACTATAACCTGTTATAATGCAGGCTCTTATCTGAAGCGTCAACTTGATATAAGCCAGATCTCTCTTCTTAAGCTTTAACTCTTACATGTATAATTTCCCTTGTCTTGAACTAATCCCGCTTCTGTCCTGTAAGCTTCTCGGTAGTGGACGACAGCAAAGCATAATTTATCTACTGCTTATGTAAATCTTAATCATCACTGCTTCCATTAGGTCATGTGCGTTTTATTCCTTAGTCAGAAGTGAATTGTGTACAGAATATCTGACGTACTTCAATGAGTAAATAAGATTTGTAAATGTGCAGCACGTCCCTTCCAGGCCAGTTTTCTAGTAATTCAGCTTCTGTGTAAAAGCTGACTTTTTCAAAAAAGTCCCCTGTAGCCAGCAAGGTGATTACTGAAGGAATGTCATATGAGGGAAAGCTTCTTCCCTGTGAGGGTGCCAGAGCCCTGGCACAGGCTGCCCAGGGCGGGTGTGGAGTCTCCTTCTCTGGAGAGATTCAAACCCGCCTGGACGCGGCCCTGTGCAGTTTGCGCTGGGTGACCCTGCTCTGGCAGGGGCTGGGCTGGGTGGTCTCCAGAGGTCCCTTCCAACCCCCACCATTCTATGATTCTGTGAAAATTTGACCATTTCTATTGGTAAATAAATGTGTAGTTTCATAATGTGCCAGGTTTGTCATTATAGCTAGCTTAAGGAGTTCCTTCCTCCGCTCTTCATTCTTGCCTCAGGTGAAAAGGAAACTTTAATTGCATTTACTTCCCTAAATCCTAATGAGTTCAGTGTTTCATTTTTGCAGTGGGACCTCAAAAACAGTTGTATCAGCATAAGCAAAAGGATACTGAATTATAGAGCGAATAACTAAACAAACAAGTGGGTGGAGGTTTGAAGCATGATGCACGAGATCTTCTCTGGAACTTGAGGTCACTTAACAACGTGGCTGCAGGTGGCAGTGCTGACATCGTGACTTTGAGTCGCTGTCACGTCCTTTAGTTTGGTTCCCACTGCTGCTGATAGCTGAAATTGAATCCTGCATATAACCATTTTATGGAAGCTGGAGAAGCTGTAAATCTCCTTCGTTGTTGTTGATGATCATTCTAAATGTTGACGACTCTGTTTAGATGACCCAGGAACTTGTGGTGTGAGGGGAGTGTGTGAAATTGGCATTTTTAGACTCTGGTAATAAAAAAAAAAAAAATTCCATTAAGGAGGCTGAAGCGCTGTGATATTCACAAGCTGAACACCATTCTATATCTCTGAAGGAGACAGAGGTTGCTGAGCCAGCAGCATGGGTTGTGCTTCCAAGGGGATGAAGAGACTGGAAAGGGGCCTGACTTTCCCCAAATTTATATTTACGGAGCAAAACGCAGGAGGAGTGAACACAGTAGGAAGCAAATTTGCATTTGAGAACGGTGAAGGGTTTATAGAGACTTACTATATCTACAGAGATTGGGTATTCTTTCAATTTAGTGTTCTGGTTATGAAGCATTCGGTATATACATTTCTGTAATGAATGTAATCAATACGTGCACCCTCACTCACTCCTTATCCCCTTTTCACACATGCACGGTTAAGAATTACAACACGGCAGAAACTTTTTTCTTATCTCAGAAGGTGATATATTTATATGTTGACATGAAAATTGATAGCCCTTTTATTTTTTTTATAGTAGCTAGTTTAGCTACAGATGATATTCCACTTACTGGAATATAGCACACAACCACCACCACCATCTGAATCAAGTGGTGCAGCCTGATTTATGGTGGCAAATAACCCTTCACTGTTTTACTCCCTGGTGTAAGTACCACTGCAGATTTCTGGTTTTCCTAGATGACCCTTACACAAATGATGCTTTGCATTTTGATTTTATGAGATGTGGGGGTTTTGAGGTTTGGGGTGTGTGTGTATAGAGAGAGAGAAGCGGAGGTGTTTCCTATAACCAGTGGTTTGTATATACGGTGGGATGAAGGTGAGATTATAGCACTGGAAGAGACTCCTGTGTCACTCATAATCTATCGTTGTTGGTTTCAGTGGTGGTAAGGAGGGTCCTGCACAGAGATGTGTGAAGGCTCATTGTAGTTTCCCATGGCCGTACGTGAGCTTGGACATGAGCAACTGTTCCATGCTGTTGGGAAGGCAAAACCATAAGATTGTACGGGAGACAAAGGAAAAAGACCTTTTTCTCTACAACTATTAGTGGTCTGAAATTATGAGATTAACTTAAATTTCATATTCACTGTTACAAGATGTCCATGTTTTCAAAATATGAAAAAATGACATTTATATGAAAGTGCATGTAAATACATATGCTTTGAATTGCTTCTAGATGCTCTCAAAATCATGTTTTACAAGATATCACAAACTTATAAATCTTTTTTTCTTTTAATTTTGTATACGTGTCCTTTGCTATGTGTTAATCCTTCCTCAAAGTTTATTTTCATCCCTTTTCTCTTACCAGTTTTCAGTTTATCTTTTCCTTATCTATCTGATAAGGTAATTTTTATTATCCTGCTCTGATAATCATTTTCTTACTATACCTTTCTGTGGGCCTTTCTTCTACCCTTTCCCTGCCTCCTAGTGCCCAGCACTTGTACATCATTTTATAGCACTTGTGTATCATTTTATTCTTATCAAAACCAGACTATGTGTATCATATTGGACAACTCAGTTCTCCCATTAAAATACATGTATATTTTTTATGTTGTTCTTAACAAGTTTGGACAATACCATTGAGCAACCTTGTTTTGATTAGCAAAGGAAAACTCTTTCACTGCAGAACTGTTGTAATAATTCCAGGGTAGATCAGGCAAGGAATTACAGGCAAAACCATTATCTTGAGGATGGTTTGGTTTGGATTTGGGTTTTTTTAAGGCTAAAAATCACTGGACAATAAAATATTTATCAGAAGCTATTCTAGATGCTTATACAAATGAAAGTCATGATTTGTAATACCATTTAGTTTTACTGTGACCATTAGTTATTTCCGCACCCTTGGTTGGTATTTTGCTCTTTTGGTGGCAAGAGGGCTGCCAGAACATCACGTGCTATTCCTCTGTTCCTGCCTTCCTCGTTGCGTTCACGCTAACAGTGTGCAGTCTCTCCCAATTCGGGTAGAAAAAAATGACTGGGAAATTTTATGGTAGAGCAAAATCTCCCCCATTTTGCAGACAATGAAGCAACCAACCTTGTGGATTTCCTGTGATTTGTTCTTACTGTGAACATATAAAGCAATTTTCATGTTTCATGCTTCCTTGCATGGTTTTGCATCATTTCACTTGCTCACCAGAACTGGATATGGGATTAGTATTTCTCAACTCTTATGCAACTTTGATATCACAGAAACATAATCTGTCTGTGTCATAAAACCTGGCTAAAGTTGTTATGCGATCCAAAATATAATATAGTAATGAGGCACCTTTAGCCCTCGGTATTTGGAAAAACCCCACCGAATATATAGGATTTTCTGAGTGTGCACTTTCCACTATGCAAAGATTTCTGATCTCTGGGAAATTTTCTATTCTAAAAGCAGGATGGAATGATAAGGTTCAAGATATAAAATAAAAATGAGAGAACTCCCGGTAGTTTGCAGCTAGTTGCAGCAGGCGTCTGCCTGCCAGAAGCACACGGTTATGGTACAAAGTATTACTCGATTCCATCAGAATGGTTTCTGTATCAAAAATACTGTCTCAGAGGCACCCGAAGAAATGTTTTGGTAGAGCTCAGATCACCGTCATGGCATTAGCTGATAAGGAAAACTGAAGAGTGCTATGTGAATATAAGGTTGTGACTTTTCCCATTTGACCTCCAATTATTAACCTGGCTTGTAATTAACAGGTATTCCTAGGAATATCTTGCATAGTTTCTGAACATTCAGACAAAGAAAGTTCGTGAAGAGATTACAGCTAATTCATACATCCAGTCTGAATTCATACTAAAGCTAAATCTGATTATTTTAAATTCAACTAAGAAGTCTTCAACTTCTTGCACATCTTTGGTGTGAATAGCATAAGACACTGAAATGTCGCAGTCCACTAAATTAGGAGAATATTTTCAGAGCATGAGTTGTGAGCTGTGGAACAGCTTGGCAGCAGAAATGCCACTAGGATCTGGTGTCTCTTATACTTCAAGAAAAGAAACTCAAGAATTTGCATGTATCAAAGCTCAGGCTTGCTTACATCAAGACATGAAGAGTAGTACTTGACTATTCAAGAGAGCTTTTATTACCGTTTTTAGTCTTACATTAAAAAAAATTGTTTTTTCTATGGCATCTGAAAGTTATGAGGAGAAATTACATTACTGAGATGCCTGGTGTGCTTTTTAATATGCACTTAATTCTAACGCTAATTAGTCGTTAGTATTTTGAAACATCGGTGCTGAAGATCACCTGAAGGCTTGAGAGGCCTGGCTTTCATACAGTGCTGGACAGCATCTCCAGCCCTGCATGTGTGAGGCTGCTGGTCAGGTTGCATTTGAAATAAGATTATAAACAGAGCAACCTGTTTTTTTTAAACTGGCATTAATTTGCTTAATATAAGATTTCAATATTTTAACATTAGGATTTTCATGGGGTTTTTTATTGAAGGTTTTGAGTGAAACTTTATTCATTTTGCTCATCATAAATTGAATTTGCCACATACCTTTTGTGTGTCCTCAACTCTCGGCAGAACCTCAGGGGCTGCAATCAATATCAGAAGTAATTTCTGTGCCCACCACTTACAAGAAGAAATACAGTGACCCAATTAAGTGAAGAAAATGCTAGACTGTAGTAATGGATGAAAATACAATTAAAGTAGGTTACTCACCTACAAAACAAAGTTTCTGCTGCCCCAAACGTTGCCTTTAGGTTGGAATGAAACAGTAGGAAGCTAAAGATAGATAAATTAAGCCTGATTAGTCTCAGTGGCATAAATTAGGAATACAAGATAGCATGAGGGATTATTCCACTCTTAAATTTAATTCTCCTCTACTGTTATTGCAGAGTGTTGCATCCAATTCCATCTTGCATGTTTAAATAAAGTTAGTTGTTGCTGAAGACTCTCCAGAGGCTTCCCTGCTGTGGGATTGTAATCCAGCCTCAACTAAAATAGCGGAGAAATCCTCCAGGTTTAAGGTTGATGTAAGATAAAGAAACAGGAGGAAGCAATGTGTTATGTGCCTGTTTCCAAAATGCATCTGTAATCTTTATTATATTGACACATATTTTTTCCAAATTGGAAAATATCTTCCCCTGAGGGAAAATTCCCAAATCTTGGGCCTGTCAGTTATTTTCTTGTACAACCCCTGCTCTTACAAGGTTAGCACATGAAATCCTTGAGCCTCAGCCGTGCTTTCCTGTTCTTCCCACGTAGAGGGGCACTGCTTATTGCATGCTGCAGCTTAGAGCCCTGGGTGAGGGTAACCCTCACTGACTAGCGCTGGGGCTGGTGTACTTCTGGGGGGCTTTCCTCTGTTTCTCATTCGGATATGTGTGTAGTAAGAGCAGAGTTACATCCTACAGGCTGCCTTTGCAATAGCCGGCTTGCTTTGTACAGCCTTGCATATAATGAAGTAGAGTTAATATGGATTTAAAAAAAATGCTATTTTTCTGTTTGATTATGATTAGTATTTCTGAAGTGGAAAGTATTTAATTTCAGAAAAAAATTGCAGGAACCCATGGTATCAACATGACTGAGAGCTGAGATATTTAAGATTTTATGCATGAACTGATTTTAGCCTGAAAGTGTCTTGACTGATCCTCCATTATGATTATTATAAAATGTCTACATCTGCTTCACCCTTTCTCTATCAATTTTATATTTAAAACTTGATATAATTTGCTAGTGTAGTAGAGCTGAATCACAGTCTAGAATGGAATTTACAATTTTCGCTGGAGTGAGTGAAATTTGATATAAGATTCTAAGAAAAGCTACTTACAGCCCAATTGCAGTATAATCACATCACTTTAAATTCGTGTGAGAAAATGTTACAGTAATCTTGAATATAGTGATATAAAACTATTTCTTGGGATTCTAAGAATAAAGTGCTGTCATTATGTTAAGAAATGCTTAGATTCAATGCTTAGACAGTTTATATAAAATAAATGGGGGGGGTAGACATGATTAACACCTTAGTTGTGTGAACTTAATGCCTCGAAGAGGAAGGTGAAACAGAAATGTTCGTATGGCAAACACAGTTCTGTATTTATGCATTTTTCCCCTGAAAAAAGCCTATAAAAATATCCCTTCCAGCAGTTAAAAATAAACTGTTGGGGGTAAAAGGATACTCAAATAGAGGTGTAGAGTTGTCTTATTCCCCTGCTGAGGGGGAGTTAGAGAAGGGCCCTTGATACTGACCTTGTGTATTAGGGCAGGAGGGGGCATGGTGCTGCTCTCTCTCAGGACCTCGCTGGCTTTTAGGTCCCACGTGTGCTGGAGGACTCCCGTCCCCGAGCGGAGCACGAGCCGGCGGCCTCCAGTCATGGCACCAGGTGCTGGCCTTGGTGCTCCTATCCCAACCCTGAGGCGCGTGGGAAGGTAGATTGGAGGAGCAGCGCCAGAATCAGGTCCACAGATTGGGTTTGGGTCTTTCTTGCAAGTTAGTGTGCCACGTGTACGTGTTAAGGCCATTCTGAGAGGCTGCTGGTCTTCCGTGTGGTACATGTCATGGAGAGTAGAGGCATTTCCACCCTCTTGCAGGGCCATGGAAAGGGAGCAATTGTGCTTTACCCTTGTTCCGGTTCTTTAGAGCTGTTGTGGAAAAAAGCATAATTTAACTGCCATCCATCCTCTGATGTTATCAGAAATAAGATCTTATGTATAATGTGAGCTGTTTACATAAATGTAACTCATAAAATATATACATGGAATGGATACTGTGAACCTGCATATTTGATAAGGCCTTTCTCGCATGGAATCTAAATTGCTACAAAGCTGTAGAAAAATATATATAAACAAGAGACCTAGCCATATAAGTTCTTTTTGCGTTTTAGCAATATATGCCTTCCATGACATTTACATCTCATCTGGTTTATTCCAGCAACAAGTACGTGCTCATGAGAGTGATCACGAAAACAATTTTGTAGTTCATCACCACAAACAACTCTAGGTTAAAAAGCAAAGGAAGAAAACGTTCTTTAAATATTCATATATTTTTAAACTAATACTTAAACTACAGTGGCCTCTCCTTGGCTTTGTTACTGAATGTGTTTATCTTAACATTTGGTCTCTCCCCATATTTTAAGCTTTAAGCAGCAACAGGGTGTGATGATAGTGAACGTATTTCAGAACTCTTTGAAGTAACATCTGTAGATCTTGTGGAGCCTTTTTTATGTGAAACTTAGTGGGTTGGTCTAAGTTTGATATTTGTATTAGCCTTCTACAGAGAAAAACTGGTCTTAGTATATGTAGGTGGATGCAGAGATATACCCAGAATCCATGTTTGAGTCTCCATTTTACTACCTTTGAAGCCAAGGTGGGCAGAATGGAAAAAACTATGCTTGTCTACAAAGAGTCAAAATGGTAAATTGAAACTCTTTGAACACGTGACGGCAAAACATTTGGTATGTTTGTCTTGGAGAGAACTTTCAAGATTCAGACTAATTTTATAACACCTTAATCTTGCATAAATGTTAGGACCAGGGCTGCACTTTGGACCACCTTTTAATATTTATGCATTTAAATATGGAATAAGTAGCATTAAAAAATCTGGCATATATTGAATTGCCTTGACTGTCAGTCAGCAGAATAATAATACTGTGCATATTCATACAAAGTTACTTCTTGCATATAAAAACTTTTATAGACTGTATCCTTCTTGAGATCTGAAAATGTCTAGCATGAGACCATTAAATATTCCTTTCATTACTGTTCCTAAGACTCGCACAGTATCGCACTTGGCAAAATATCATTCAGTTACTGCTTTTGGCCATGGAATTCACTGAAGGAGTTCATATTAAAGAGTTTGGCTGGAATTAGAGAGATTAAGTCAGTGCTTTTTATTGTTATTGTCGAAGTTTTTATTTGCTGGCTGAAAGCTTTTAAAGTAACTTCAAATATTTTCATTCTAATTGCTTTCCTAAAACTTTTAAATCTGTACTATCTGCAAACAGTGTGTCTGATGGAGATTTGAGGATATATGAATAAAATATAAATGTCTATTTTTCTTTAGGATCTTGCTCAAGTATTTTATCCCACCGAGATTTTTCTGGCTCTAAGCAAAGAATAGAGAATGTGTGTGTATACATATATACATGCATAGACAGACATATAAACATATATATAACAATTAGAGTGGCAGATGTTTAAGACTCAAAAATTTGAATCTAAATGGTCCCCTAAATTAAAGGCTTTTAAGATTTTAAATATCAAAAGACTCAAATGTATGATTGTACAGACACTTATGTACAAATTCAATAATTAATGAACCACTAATGACATTATTCATTTGCCTAAAATTCAGCATTGGGGATGCGACTGCAAAACCGGGTACTTGGATGCATTTATTTTAACATTTTATGCTCTTGTCTGTTGTTGGCTAGTTGCTCATCAGCGATGTGTTCTTAAGCAAATTAAGCTTTCTGGTGTGAAATGCCGTATAGGAGCTCGTTTTGTTTTCAACAGGGCCTGTATTTCCTGATTGTTGCAGGGTCCTGATACGGTGTGTCAGAGGGTCCTGATCTGGAAGAAACTGAGAGAAATAACTGTCGTGTAGTAAGTTCTGGTGGCCGAAGTCACTAGGACTAACACTTCCCGGGTAGTTTTTCACACGTACACGAAGATCTTTCCTAGAGAATTTGTAGGCAGAACCTAGCAGAAAATGAACCCGCTTCCAGAAGATACACGCTGAAAATAATACTGTAATCTGTCTCAGATGATTTCTGTTGTGCTATCCTATAATAATCACTAATCATAAATTTGCTGCAAGAATATGGAAAGATTCAAGTATAAACTTGGCATATGTAATACATGTTAACTAAAGGTCCGGCATTTCATGAAATTCTTCAAAAATTGTATCTTTTGCCGACAAAAGTGGTGTCTCTGGGCACGTATCCGTAGACTGTGCATGCACACGCATAGCGGTTTGGTCTTTAATGTCACCGGGGTGCCTTACCCGCTTCCTGACGTCTGGTCAGGGGCTGACCCACCTGGGCGGCCTTTCGGCTGCATCTGGTCCGGCTCCCCATCTCCTTCACACGCAGCGGCTCAGTCCTTCAGCTCCAATAGCTACATGTCTGCGGTAAATAATGCTTCTTGCGAGGGGCAGTGCGTGCTACTGCACCCAAAGTGTTAGCATCCTGCCAGAGGAGTACAGAAATTTCTACGGGTAGCTATTCAGTGGCAAAACCGAGGATACCACTTTGCATTCATTCTGAGATAAAATTACTTGTTTATTTACAAGATTTTAAAATTCAGGTTTCAAAAGATGCTTCATTCACTTCTGACGATACGAATCCCTAACAACTTTAGTGATAGTGCATCTGTGATGCAGCTACTAAAATCTGCCTCGTTGTTTCTAGTGGAAAAAAAAATAGAATACTTGTATTTTATGAAATAATATGAATACCACCTACTGCTTCTGAAGTATTGAAACTGTCATGAAGGACTTGCTCTTCCAGAAAAGAACACTCTGCTCCTGCTATGAACACATCGTACTTAAAAGTAAAGCCTCTACAGAGATTAGCTGGATATCCATCTAGAACAGAACTGATTGGAGAATTCTTGTCTGTTATTTTTACATTCATTGAGAAAATAAATTGTGTTTCCCGATGAGAAAACCCCCAATATTTAATTTAATACATCTAGTGAGGACACTGCAGTTCATGGATGGTGATAGTTGAAACTATTTTTTTTAAAAAAAGCAAAAGCCCGCTCTCCCAACCCTCCTGCCACTCCATTTGCTTCTGTTGCCAGAATAATTTTAGCGTATATTGTTGTGTTTGGAGTAATCAGGCTGAAGTAGCATTAGTCCAGCTTCTCATCTTTTAATTACAGACAGTTTATTGTCTATGCTGTCCCACTTTCTGCATGGTTCCCCACCAGCCAGCTAGACTTAGCAATCTCCATTAATTTAATTTGGCATTTCATTCAATCAGACAGGCTGTGAACATGATGATTTTTTTTTTTTTAGATAACACAATGCTCATTCTTAATTGATGTCCTTATCAGACATTGTATTTGCCAGAGCTGTAATTATTGGTCAGGCAGCAAAATCAAATCTTCCCAAATGCAGTGAAGATGTTCTCCGGTGAAATTATTAAGATACAGTGCTTAGACCTGCAAAGTAATTTAGTTTTGGTCTGTAATTACATCTTTTGGGATCGTTATCTTTCTTTTTACTCATAAGGATAGCGTAACCTCCGAGGAATTAATTTGCCAAATATGAAGATAGAACTGAGACCTTGCCATAATATATATTTGTGCAAGTAGGTATTATTCTATATAAAAAATATGAGCGTGCTCACACCGTAAAAGAATGGTTTTATTAATGGCCATATTTTAAAAAATACGACTTCTAATATTATTGCAGAGATACCGGAAGTGGGATCAGTTGAGGCTGCCATTTTCCATAAGCAATAAATTGGCATCGGAAATGATCGAGTTTGGATGTGTAACTGTCTAAGATCCATACGGCGGCGGATAGGTAATGCTGTGACAGAGCTAGTTTGGAGCTAGCTCTGCAGGCGGTAGTTCAGCGTCAAGCCAGTGAGAATTTTGTCTGGAGATACTATCCCGAGACACTTTAAATGCGTATTTTGACTAAACATTAACTAATAATTATGAAAGGACTGTTAGTGTCATGATAACTAACTCTGAATTCTGTTTTGCAGTAAGGGTTGGGATAGGGCTTGCTTTTATAAAAAAAATAAAGGGAGAGGGAGGAGATTCTGTAATGACTGTTAATTTTTTTATTTATTCTCAGATATATGATATGTAGTCTTCAAGTACAGAATTGCAATCATTCCTTTTAAGCAAAATGTAAGTCTCCAGATTAGTTATGAGAAGATGATAAAATGTCTTTCGTTCCTGTTCTGGATATATTTTGTTTGAATTTTTCATCTGGGACTTTTATTCACATTCCGTGGTTTTGGTGGTATTCTGTGCTGGAACAGTAACCCTTCCAATGGTTTCTTCTTCCTTGTGGTTGCACTATTGAATTAAGCAGCATTATTATAAAAAGAATTATTTAGAAAATCTAAAGTATTTGCCTGATGAATCTAATTTTACTGTTGAGCATAAAAATACCAGTAGTATAAAAATTCATTTTTGTTCCATTAAGATGCTCAGATAAAAGTCTGGGCTCCTCTATGTCTGGTTTTAAGTTACTTATGTATTTCTGTATTTGCACTTTTTAGGAAATGAATAGCGGGTGTGAGTTCTAATGTTTTTCAAATTAGAGTTGCACCGCAATTGAGTTGATTTGAAGACAGAAATGTAGAAATAGTATTGAATGAATGTTGTAAGTAAAATAATTTCTTCATTAAAATCAGTAGCAAAATCCCCGTTAACTTTTATGGGTTCTAAATGTTATTCTGTGTGTCCATAACACCTTCAAAATTAGTTACTGGCTTTACTTTTTATGCTTTTTTTAATACTACGGTTTTGTGGTGTAAACTTCTCTTTTGCTCATTTTATTTCTTGCGGTGGCTTTTGACACCTCACAGCTGCAAAAGAGGAGCCCAGACAGTAGCCGCTATTGAACCTTTTGAGATTTTCTGAAGATTTTTTTCAGTAGGAATTCAGACTCTGTGGACATTTAATCACTGATTTTTGTCCCAAACTGCCAAGGTTTTCTGTGACGTTCATCATATCGGACTTCTTTCTTAAAACAACTGTTCATTAGTCTCGGCTTTCATAATCAACCAATTTTTAAGCTCTGGTGAGTGCAAAGGGTAGCTTGAAAACCCAAGTGGCATCGTGCTGCGCTGATTCAAAGCGGCTAATCCCTTGATTTGCAAACAGGTATCGTAGCCTCTGGCCTGGGAGGTTTGGTCTATGAAAACGTGCAGTTTGTAGAAGTGGGGCAGTGATACAGTTTTTATATCCCCGAGCCTGGGCAGGAGTTGGTTTGGTCTTCATTAGGGCATGTGTTGGGGAAGGAATAGAGGGCCTGAATTTTCCCGTAGCATTGCGAATACACACCCTTCCTAGAAGAGGTGAATAAGGCTAAATGTTAGACTTCAGGTTTGAGAGTCAAAGCTAAGAGAAGAGCTTCCACAAGCTATTTTAAAAATAATCCATTTTCTTGACATTCTTTATACAAGGTGTTAGTAAGCAGACATCCAGTCTCTCTCATTACAGCCTTCATGTCGGCTCTTAGGGATTTCAGTAGGGCCAAGAGTCACGGGCCCTTGCAACACGAACGAGTAGAGGACTGAACTGTCATAGTTTTAATACAGCGATTTGCATGAAGAATGAAAGCTGTGATTCACAACAAGTTCAGAGGAGGTTTTGTTTGTTTGCAGTCCGTTGCATGAAATCAGCATATGTGGATGGTTTCCTTTGGTTTGCTGTGGCAGTAGGTTGTGGTACTCACTTAAGATGGAGTTTGTTGAACTCCTGAAATCAAAGGAAACAAATAGTTTGTAAAACTGTTATGCCCCTGATTTGTATGACATTGCAGAAGTTGCTCGAGAGGGCAAAACTCAGAACTATTTTTGTAGAAATGGGCTGATGGTATGTGTTGCCAAAGGAAGCCAAAAAGATTTTATTCTTTCGTAGTTACAGAGTGAGGGTGCTCGGAGATCTTTAGATGCAAAAGTTTATGCAAAACCTTGCTAATTGCTGTGGCTAAGTAATTTGCAAAGCATCACAGCACCAGCACGAAACAAAAAGAGCGCTGCACTAGGTCCTGCGTCTTAATCTCTGTCTGTCCCAGGGAAACCCGACAGGTGGGACCCCACGGGAGTATACCTGGGCAGACCGAGTTGCTGGATCTCGCCTTTAATTTGCATGCCTGCTGTCAACTATACGGGATGTTTATGAGGGGTCTGAGCAAGTGATCCTTTAGAAAATAAACGGAGAAAAATGTTGACTGCAACAAGAGTCATTTCACAAAAAACATCTTTCCCAAGTTATTTTACTAAAATAGACAAGAACCCCTTGTTCTATATAGAGTGATTTATAACTGTTCCCAGCTGATCACAAAGTGTTTCTAAATTAAAAGCCATTAATTATAGCCTTATATAGATACAAAGATATGCAAGAAGTGCTTTGTAATTCCAGCTCTGCACTTCAGGTGAGAGCTTTTTAAATTACTTGGACCATTGGAGCCACCTGCTTGACTAAATGCTGAGGGCCCTGTGTTTCAGGACTCATCAGTGCATTGCAGTGTTAACATTGTTACTGATTTTTCTCATTTCTCCAGGGCAAATACTAATTAATGGATACAATTCACAGCTGATTAGCTGTAGTTTCTTCAGTAATTACATTCGCAGACTAACTGTTCAGAAGAGGATTTCTAACCCAGTTCTTATTTCACTCTGAGCTTAATTTGTTTTTTGAATTGTTTAGGTCCTTAAGATAATAACCATTTTATTTTCTTTTGTTGTTATAGGTACCATTAGATAATAAGGAAGTTTAATCTTAGAAATACTTGCTGATAATTGTTGTGTGCCTTCAATGGATTTCTAATTCAGAGACAAAAAATAAATTTAAATAGTATTAGTTATGATCCATACTAACAAAAGCCTAAATATGCCAGGTTCTGACATCAGTGCCTGAGTCATACACAATAGGGTCTTAAATATTGTAGCCCAAGAACAGAATGAATCTAAGGATCTGTACTTGTAACTTTCAGCTTTGATATTCCTCGTCACGTCATTTGCTTCCACAGTCTTAATAAAATGGAAAATTATGTTCTCACTTTCTCCTTTGTTTTACTTTAATAAAACAAAAAGGAAGAAAACCACTTGGCAATCAGAACAGCAGTAGCTGTGGTGTGAGGAATACATGGAGATAAAACAATGTAGAATTTTGCTTTTCCGGGTAAAAATTAGCTACGTTTTTGTTTTGAGGCACTGGAGCCCCTAGGATGAGATGCACAGCTCACTAAACTAGGATAGGGTTTGCTCCCACTTATTTATCCAGTGTTAGAGCTATACTTGCCTATTGTACCTTTGCACTTAGGTGTAATTTGAAAACCTGATTTCATGTTTTTGTTACTGTAGAAAGAACAGCTCTATTGGAGCCATTTGAGTTTTTCATGTAAATCCTTCTTAGTTTGCCACTAACTGACATGAAAAAAATCTATCCTGTCGATCTCACTGTTGAGCTGAAGTACTATGTCTTTGTGCAACAACTCCACACACACACATATCCTTATGTGCCAAAACAGTAATTTGAATGTGCAATTTTATTTGAATTTTTTAATCTCCAAAACCGGGTGACATCTGGGCTTTTAAAAAATGGATGACATTACTTGAGCATCGGCATAGCTGGGGATAACAGAGTTTTAATAGCTATGAGGCAGCCTACATATTGTGTTAAGGCCTCTGTTGCTTAACATGTGTTATAGGTTGAAAGATTCAGCATGCTAAGTAGACAAATGGAATTTCATACTTCAGAATGAGGAATATCATCTCATATTCCTTCTTCCCCATGATCGTCTTCTGATTTTGTCGATGTCCTGTTTTGTCAATCAGACAATTCATCAGGTACACGAGGCTCCAATTCTTTGTGTCCATCTGCCTTTTTTCATCCTCTATCACTATAGCTTCCTCCTCTTCTTTTTTTTTCCCCTGCTTTTAACTTTTGGTCTTATTTTCAGAAATGGATTTTGGAGTTTTCAGGGAAAGAGCCTTTCTTGAAAAGATCACTCTGGCCACTCCGCTGCTCTAGGATGCAGGAGGAACTGGAGAGAGTCAGGGTCTGAAACACTTCTCTGCTAAAAACAGTTGGGCAACAAGTACTGCAGTAGTGAATTGTGCTGGAGCAATGTGGTTTTCCTTTCAGGGCAGGTTCAGCTGCTCTGAAAGCACAACAGAGTTTCTTGCTTGGAAAGAACAACCTCTGCAAGCGCATGGTTACCCATCCTCAGGCGCTTGTTGCAGAGCTTATGCTGCTGGTGGTGTTTGCTGTTGTGGTTTGGGGGGGGCAGGTCCACCAATATCTGGCAAGATAAAACAAAGCCTTCCTGAAAAAATTTGCTTTACAGAACTCGAAAATGGGAGTTAAGGGAAGAATGCTTAGTGTGGCTTTAGCAGCAGTGACGTGGCAGGGCATTGTAGGGACAGCACAGGGACTTTTCTCTCATTTGATACTCTTTGCAGTGCGCACTGTGCCTGATAATAGAAATGTGAAAATGTGAAAGCCTCTGATTTAATGTTTTAGGGGTAGCTGTATGACATGTGTGGTATCTATGCCTTGAAGCAAAGGCTCTAGACGCCTGCCTGCTCGGGGAGCACATGCAGAAATAGTTACCAGACTACCTGCTTTTTGGAAGTGCCGTTTAAGGGAATAAGGCCAGTGGGAGCAAGTGGGCACTCGGCCCACTCCACCCTGGGTAGATCTCAAGGTCTCAGTGTGATACGGTATCTCTGATTTGCAAAATCTTCTGGTGTTAATGTTCAGTGGGGGTGTGGGAGCTCAAGTGGAATGAAGGATAGACAAAGGGGGATTGTTTGGCTTTTTAATTTTGTGGAAAGAATGGGATTTTAAGAATAACGCTGCAGATTCTCATCCTTCCCCTTATCGGCCTTCATCTCTCTAAAACCAGGTCTACTTGGAATAGCAGTACGCCAGCTGCTTCTAGCTGCAGCAATCCTCTGGATCAGGATCATCTGCAGAAATATTATAATGCGTCTCAGGAAAGATGTAGTAGAGTCAAAATGTCTTTTCTGGAGAACAGTCTTTTTCTAATGGACACTTAATTTCCAAAGTCACCTCTAGGTCTGTGGGGTGGCTTTGCTACATGAACAAAGAAAGTTGAAGAGATACGCTTGGATATCGTCCATGTACAGACCTGGGGATGGAGAGTATATAATAATAATATTGAATCCAATCTAGTTCTGACTTCAAAGAACATCTGCAAAATTACATCTTATCTGTTTGTTGTTTTGTTTTTGTTGGGTCTTTTTCAGCTTTTTCTATGCCAGTGATGGGGTAAAGAAAAGTTTATCGTGGCATGCATTAAAATCCAAATATTTATTTTTCTTTCAGTTTGGAAACAATAACAACTACATGAACATGGCAGAGGCAAATAATGCATTTCTTGCTGCAAATGAGGTAGATGTTTTTCTTTTTTATCTATGCTCATATTCTGCTGTTTGCTGTGATAATTTAACAGACTTTGAATGGATGAAGAGTGAAGTGCCGAATTTCTGTGTGTTTTATGGAGCACAAAATAAAGACTTTAATGAGAAAGAAAATAACCTGACAGCTCTCCATTACTAGCCAATTTAGCTGTCCATAAGGCTGTTACTTACATAGCATGTCAACAGAAACAAATCTGCTTTATGTATGAAAAAAATTATAAACAGAAGGAAACAAATAAAAAGCATAGTAGGTGTACACTTTGAAAGCAAGCTTAGTAATAGTCATTACAAGCTAATGTGCTAATTTCTGTTATAGATACAAAAATTTTAATTTGGGTTCGTAATACTCGTATAAGTTAGAAAACCAAAACCAACTTTGTTGTCTGAAGTGTATGTGCTGCGTGAAGGAAACTTGTGACCAGGATCAAGAGCAAACCCAGGGGCCGGGCTGGCGGAGGCTGGCTGGGCTGTGGAGGCGACGTATTTCATCACTGCCTTTGAGCATGGAAACGGGAGAGGTATGGCAACTACAGTCTCCGTGTATTTGTTACAGCGGTGCCGCCTTACAGCCAGTTAATAGACTATCAACATGCTAATACTGACCCCAGCTCCAGACAGAGACACCTTTTGCTCATCACTAAAAACCAACAGCTCTTATTCCAAAGGGAAGGATGGAAAGTGCAAGATGCACTGTCTAGTAACGTGCGTAGCAATATGGAGAACAAGAACTAGGTATTTATATAGGGTGCATGCCATAAATGATCTTCCCAACATGAGGAAAGGTTAGAAAACCGGGCAGGCTTGATTTTACATGTTGTAAGTGGTGATTCAGTCACAGGTATTCTTGTGCGCTTTTAAAAAAGCGATCTTGGAGAAAATAAGCAGAAAGGTATAACAATAAATATGAAGGTTAGAATTAAGAGTCGTATTTTATGAATCATTTATACAATGGCCACCATCTCTTTTTACCCAGCAAGACTGCTTAGATAAGGGAATATTGTTTGGCACTAGCTCCAGTGTTATTTGTGATAATGAACACAAACCCCATCTGTAATGACAACATGATGTTTCTTTCTGTAGAATTTCTTTCCTACATTTGAATCAAACATTGATGAAAGCTCTGCTGCCAGCAGCTGTTCAGAGACAATTTAATTCCAGCTGTGATAATTCACCGTGTCAGACATTGGCTGTTATATGTTGATACAACAGTTCTCCAGATTTGCATTTTTATCAAAAGGAACAAATGTTTTGAAAATTTCAGTACAGATGGCATTTAACCATGCACACAGTTGTTTTTTTTTTAAATGTGTAAGATATAAATATTTGAAAAGTTAATAACTTTAAAAATGTGATTGGTAAGATAAATCCCACAAATGTTATACCATCTTTTGGTCATAACAGCACCTTTTTGCAATCCCAAATTGCATACTATTCAGGCTCTTTTTACAGACTGAATAGCCCAGTGATTTGGATTTAAGACTACTTCACTAAGGGGCTTGCTTTCTTCTTAGATTACGTCTATTTCATCCTCATTCTTAGGTCTGTTCTATCTTTTTTTAAAAAATAGATACATATTTGGACAAGTTATATTGTGAGAATTAAATTCACATTTAAAAAATGTTAAGGTATTCATCAATTTACTCTCCCATTTGTAGTAAGCTGTAAGTATTAAGATGAATGCTGTTTTTCTAAGTAGAATATTGTATTATTATCTAGCTGTGTTATATATTTATACAGCTGTCCTAGAGTTATTCTGTTAGGTAGGGAAAAAAGATCAAGTTCTTATAATTACTACTATCTCATAAATATGTCAAGTAAAGAGAGGTTCAAACATAGTATAATAATGCTGGTTTCACTGAACCCTTTTACTTGAACAAGGAATAAAAATATGATTAAGTGTTAGTGTTCGCATTAAAGCGTGAACCTAACTTTGCAATTACTGCATTACAATGTATTTAATTACAGTGTTTTTACGTTAACATGAATGTAGCTTTCTCGCTATGATTTTGGGCCTGAGCACTGCTGAGCTAGAAGCCCGTTTTATTCCTGTAAATAATGCCTTAAGAGTGTAATCCTGGAGCACATTCAGGCTTAGAAGCCACACATTTGCTTTATATTTTCTGTCTCTATGTCATGATTACCACGACCCATTTTAAAGCACCTTAAATATTTATTGAAATAATATTTCAAGTGTTAATTACAGTGGTAATGAAAACAGCCAAATGCCACATATCAAGAATGAGTGTTTATCCGTATTGTTAATGTGATATGTTAGATTTCATTAAGCAGTAATGGGGTAGCAAATGAGTCACAAATTACAGTTGCATCTGTTACTAGACCACATTAGTGCCAAAATAACTGCAAATGCAGCCATAGGGTTATGTTCATTAGCCAACTACTTCTCCTGGCCAATCCATCCTTTGTGTTTGTGAACTAAAGGGTCCACAGGAAGAAAAATTCACACCTTTTGTAATATAGCAGCGGGGAAGTCAAACGTCTCCCTAATCCAGGCCCAGCTTTCACGTCCAGAATTAAGTTACAGTCTTGCAGATCGAGCGAGATGGGTAGAGTCTCAGCAGACTCTGACGGTACTGCAGACTGCAGCAGCCTGGGACCTCATCATTTCTGGTGTGAGACCAATAATGACAGCTGACAGGTTCTATATGCAAGCAAAGGTTTTTCTTGTGTTTCGGTTTCCATCTTCTCTCAAGCGGTTATTAATTTATATCATCATTAACAGTTTGAAGGATGACAATTTGCAGCAGTTAATGAGATCTTTCACTGAACATATCATTTTTAAATTAACTGGCATTAAGTCACTCTTTCAAACAATGTAAATAATACATAAAACAATTCCCCCCCCCCACTTGAATCCTGAACTAATGCAAACAAACAAATCCCAGAGCAGCCTTGCATGTCCAGAACAAGACAAGAGTGCCTATTTTAGGATTGCCAACTGCCCAGTTTGATCAAGACAGTCCTGATTTGGGTACATTTAAAATGGCCTAATTTCAAGAACTGAATTTCTATTATTAAGTAGCAGCGGACCTGAAATAATACATGAAAGTTCATTTAACTCGCAAGAAATTTGAATAAGCATAGCTCATTTGTTTCCCAAATAAAAGTCAGCAATGTTGAAGCCAGATACAGACTCTACTTGAATAAAGATTATCTTTGACAGACACATGCACACGTACAAACACGCACAAACCCTGAAGATAACTGGCAGTAAATGTTTTGCTCAAGGCATCTTAACAGGTGTTTAGTTCGTAACAAACCTACTGTTCAAACAAAGCTGGCTTGCTTCAGAAAGCACTGGAAGCTGCTGTAATCACCCTCGCTCTTTTATACGTGTCTCTCCTCCAAATTACAACCCTTGTTTAAAAAGGTGCATTGTACTTTTGGGATGGAAAAGAAAAGAAATAAAGACCAGAATTACAATATTTCATGTTTATGAGTGGATAAAAAGGAAACAGGAGATGTGAAACGGTCAGTGCTGAATTAACGTTGTGTATGTGCTACAAATTGTCAGTATTTTATGAAGCCTGAGAGTAATGTAAGCTGTTTGTGCTATTTTACTAATGTATCAATAAAGTGGCAATTTGTTATACAGCCAAATCCAATGTAGCTGATGTTTAGACTAACAACAAAGATGTTGCTAATTAAGTACGCATTAAAAAACTGTTAATACTGATACTCCACTAAAGCCATATGATAATGAGACTTAGATCTTTAATCAGAATGATCTGCAAACCCCGTCAGTATACAGAACTTGAAAAATTTTGTTGCGTATAGAGTTTGCATTTGAGAACAAACCAAGATTTGGACTGCAGGTCCGGAGGTGGTTGCTGAGAGCAGTGTGCCCTAACGCGGTTTCCCTTGTCCTGTCCTTTTCTAGCAGACGTTCCATACGCCAAGCCTTGGGGACGAGGAGTTTGAAATCCCACCGATTACCCCCCCGCCTGAGTCTGACCCTGCACTGGGGATGGCAGATATACTGCTGCCCTTTCAGGGCCTCGGTGACCAGCTGCCTGCACAAGGAAATGAATTTACACCTCAGTTTCCCCCCCAGAGCTTGGATCTTCCCTCTATTACAATATCCCGAAATCTCGTGGAGCAAGACGGCGTCATCCACAGCAATGGATTGCATATGGTAGGTCCAGTTCTTTGTGTGTTTCCATTGCCTAATATTGTCTGTCAAAGCAGAGTAGTGTAGATTTGTGTCATCTATCAGTTTTAATTGACCTCTTGGAAGATCTGTACAATGTCTTGGTATTGTAGCCTGACCAAGCGTTTGCCAATGCTCTGTATTCTGAGCAGGTCTATTCGGTGTGAATGATGGCACGTGTTGTCAGTGTTACACAGCAAACAAGGATATGCTATTATTCAGTTCCCTAAGGCACTTGGCAAATGGTTAAGGGTTTAATATTGGTGGATTCAGGAAGATAAACATGGTTGTTAATGTACAGTGCAATGCTATACTGTGTGTGAACAGATCTCTGGTGAAGAAGCAGTCAGGCTTTATAAACATGGAATTTTAATTTTGGGAATGGACTTGGAAGCCCATATCCATTGGCATCGTGGGCATCCCAAGTGCTGCTAAAGTTCAGAAATGTGTTATGCAGTTGACACTGGCATCAGGAGTTGAAAGACCATTGTGTTGGCCAGGGTGAACTTACAGCATTTAGAAGGAATTGCTTGTCTGTATTTCAAGTATAGGACCCACATTTGACAGCCATCAGGCTATTTTGAAAGTGCAGTATTGAGAGTAGCTCAGAAAGGGAGCCAGACACAGTATGCCAGCAGTAAAAAGGTATATATTTCCCTATATTCTGTATATTTCATGGGCTAAATCTTTATAAATGGAAATAGATCCTTTTTTTTTTTAAGTCATAACAGAAACAATAGGGATGCATTACCTTGACCGTACTTAGAAATATGGGGCCACAAAAAGACTTTCTTCTGTCCAGTGCTCTTGTTGACCACAGAGACTGGGGCAGGTTGAACCTATTCTCCTCTTCCTCGGCTGTTTCCGAGCCCTCCGGAATGGGGAGGGACGATCCAGCTGTGGGGAAGGGCTGAGTGACAGGGACTGTTAGGCTAATTCCAGTGATCATTCCTGTTAATTAAAACAGTCAAAACCAAGGCTGTATCGAGTCTTCTTCAGAATCTATACACACTGTATGGCCATGATCTCAGTGGGAGAGTATACAGGGCAGTTTCCACCTTCTTGTATTTCCCTTTCAGCTTTGGGGGATCTCCCTGCTTGGGTTTCTCTAAGCTTTGTACAGTAATGTTCATACTCCCAGTGATGAGACACAGCTATGAGTAGGTTTATCATACTTAGCATTTTAAACTCAATGGTTACAATTAGAATTAGTTTCTGTGTTCCATATTGAAGACAGAGTGAATGTTTAGCTTGAACTGATATTTTACGTCAACTATACTTTTTCTGATTAGCTGTTTTATATAGGACCTTTTGCTAAACTTGGTGTAGTGAAAATACAGATTTACTGCTGGACTGTAATAAAGGTCATCGTGTTGTCACGTTATGATTTCGTGTAAATCTTTTTTTCTTTTTTATTATTCTGGCAAGCAAAAATTAATTAAAGATTTACAAATCAACACGCAGCAAATATTTCTCTGGAATTCTGCCGGCTGCTGGCTTCATTGCAAATTTTAATATTTCCTTTGAGGTCATGAGAAGTAGCTAGCACTAACACAGAATTAAGCACAAACAGCTCGCTACTGAGGAGGTGCAGGATTCGGTAATTCCATCGATACAAAGCAGGGTCTGCCTAAAACAGGCCTTGAAGGATATGATACTTCTTTTCAGATCCCATTTTGCATGGGATTTTGTACACACTGGACATGTTGAGTGACTACTAAAGAAAGATCAGATTAGTAAATCCTGACAGTCAGGAATGTTATGCCTGAAAACTAAAGCGATGGAGTGTGTGCACACTGAATCCAATGAAACTTACTCAGAAGTATGTAACAAATACTATGGGCTGGATCAGTGTTGTGTTACGTGTATGAGTATCTCCTCAATGTTATCAAGTGGTTTGTAACCTGACCCGGTTTTGCCATTTAATTTTGCATCCTTTCACGGCATGCAATTCTTTCATGAGTAAACACTGTCACCTTAACAGTTCCAACCAGAAGAGGCCTCCTGGTTAGATGTCTCTTCTCTCACCTCTTCTTCTGCTGGATAAGAGGCTTTACATCTTTTCCTTTTCTTTCTAGACTGTGCAATGTAGAAATTAATGGCATAGTTTACATTGACTTCAGTGGTAAGGATTTGTTCCTGTATGTGTCAAAGAGAAGATCTAGAGAAGCTCGGGCCTTCTTGTGCCAATAGTCTGGTGGTATTTGCTGGGGTGACTGCCACTTCAAAGCTGTGGGTTGGGAACTTGTGTGTAGTTTTGCTGCAGAGAATTGATGAGGAATTGCGCGATTTGATACGGAGGAGCCACATAGGGAGGTTCATGTCTCAGACACTTCCCCACAACTGCTTGATTTGGTTTATATTGTGAGATGGAGTGACCCCTGCCATTGCATTTTAGTCAGTAGTCTTTCTCTTCTGCTCATAAATGCTAGGTAGCTTCAGGATGCTTCAGGAAGCATTAACAGAGGGTTCTTGCACGGGTTTCCCCGAACTCACATAGTTCTCTTTAGTACTCAAATTTTCCAGCAGTTAATCTGTATTTCAAAAATGGAAAATGAAAACATTATATCATATTTTATGTGAAAAATGTGCACTTTATTAAACTGGTAAATATTTATTAATAATATTAGAATTCATCTTTAAATTAGACATTTCATGAATTACCTTGCCTTGGAGCTATAAAAACTTTATTGCAGCAATAAAAAAAATGTAAAGGAGGCATTTTGACTATGAAATTTCATTTCATGGTCAATTGAATTTACTGTATCTGAAAGAACTAAAGATGGGGTTGTAAAATAATTATGATGTTCGTATACACTTACAGAACAATGTTCTTATCCGGTGATACTAGCGTAGTCTTATTTAAAGGCTGTATTAATAGTGTATTGCTAATCACTAAAGCTTCTTTAGCTGAATACAAACTTAAGTTATTTTAATATGAACTGCGTTGAGTTTATCGGTTATATTGTGAAGCATTAGGGAGCTTTACTGTAAGCAATATTTAATTTAGATAAATGTAGTCCTACCCTGTTGAAAAGTCCGGTAGAAGAATTTCACCTTGAAGAAATGTCATGAGATTTTAAATCACAAATGTTGAAAAAGTAAAATGGGCTTGGACAGAATTATGATTAATACTGTGTGTCTTTGGCTTTTTTCTATGTACTGCCTGACATGCTCACCTATAAACTTGAATGCAGAATCGCCAGAGGCATGGTTAAAAATAGGTTATGTCAAGGTTCTCCTATGTCTCCCTTAGGGTATGGAGTTGGCTAGCTACCGCGTAATACTTCTACAAGTATCTCTCATATTTCCCACAGGAAGACCAAAAAAAAGGAGAAATCATGCTCTTTTTAGCGTATTCTTTGTATATTATTATATTGAAAAAGTCATTCACGGTGCGAGAAAGATATTTATTCTCAGAATAAATGTGGCCTAGCAATTATGAAAAGATCATATCAATGAGTTAACAATTGTTCATACCATTAAGAACAAGGTAGGGTTTTTCCTGATCCACAGGAGCTGGATCCAGGCACGCCGATTACGCTACGGAAAGAGTGACAGTTTGTCACAATGCCGATTAACTTCATTATTATTGGCAACAAACACAACACATTTATCTTACTTAACAGCATTTTTCTACATTTAAAAACAGACAACAGCAACAAAAAGAGGCGATAAAATGGAGGCAGTTTGATTAATTTTTGTATTTTAATAATATGCAAATAAAATCCTGATTCTCAAAAAAGACGCACTGAAAAATGGAGTGTTGATGTACATTTGACTTCAAAGAACACATGGATTTACATGATGCAAATATTATCCCTATAAATACTTGACTATAAATAAGTGGAAATCAACTGCGATATCCTCATTAAATTCAACCCCCAATATTTTATATTAATGCTCCATTTTCTGTTGAGCTGCCCATAGAAAAATTATTTTAATCTGCAAACTGTGGCAATTCTATAAAACTACAACTTGTGCTCCTGAGGGTTCCTTTTTTTAACACCTCTCTATAATCTGCCCAGCCTGCTGAGTAGCATTGACATCAGTAGTACATCAATTTCAGAAAGTGGATTATTTTTACTAGACAGCTATTGTGACATATTGGGTCAGTCATAAATGAAAGATATTCATGCAAGCATGCAATACTTGTAATGAAGTCTCACTCTGACCTTCTGTATGATTGATTCTGTAATTTAGTTTTCTCAGGCAGTGCCTGAAATGAAATGAAATCATGTTGAACAAGTTTTGAATACCCACAGTGCACCAGGAGAAGAAAAATCTGCAGCCCCAGAGGCTTGAGAGAGAGCAGCTGAACGATTTATCTCCATGCTATTATAGCCTTTGCCAGCATTCAACATTTCTTCTTCTTTTTTTTTTTTTTTTTTTTTTTCTTATTTGGCTTAAGTACTTAATTCTGCAGGTAGCTGTAAATGGGAAAATAAAATGCTGTTCAGATTTAAAATGACAGGACAGGAGTATGTGCAGGGGACTGATAAAATATCTTGAATAGAACTGACCTTTCATGTAGCTGAAAGTTACTGGGGGATTCATCCTCATAATTACCATATAGATTATTTTTATTTCTTTCCTGCAATGAAACATTTCAGAGAGCAGTAGTGCTGATTGAATGAAAATTGAACTTGTTAACATTCTTTTCAGCTTAGCCTGTTGTACATAACAGAAGGTTAGCTTTGATGAATTTCAAAATTCTCTTTCTGATATCTAAGAAACAGACAGTAAAATAATTGTCTCTTTTCAGCCCGATTTTTTCTTTTATTCAAAAAAGTACAGATGTTACAAAAACAGACTGATAATTTTACATATATTGCTCCCTATATTACTTAAGCTGCTGGAGAAAATGTGTTTCCTATTTGATGAAGATTTGAGCCTGTTTATATTTTCTAATTGTTGCAGTGCTGTCAGTGCATTCAGGATTCCGCACAGATAAGGCTAATTCATGGTGGAATATGCTCATCTTTAATTACATTACTACTTAGGAGTGGCACTGTTCTCAAATCAAAGACGTGATGGTGACTATTGCTTTTATTTCAAGAAGAGACTTTTTAAATAAACAGCTCACTGATGTGGCTTTAAAGAGCTGAGTTGCAAATTTGAGCTTATGAAAGGCTGCATACAACAGAAATATTTTAAATGTTTCAAAACAGTGGTGTCTTTGACTTAAAGGTCTAAATCTTTTTTAGTAATTTAAATTCCCAAATTACTAATTAACTTTAAATGAATAGCTTAACAGAAGATTGCAAGAATGAAAGCTAAAAAAATTGCTTTAAAATTGGCAAAGATAGTTACTTCATTACTCACCTGACTGCGTGCCTCTAATTTATATGTTTAATTTTCCTTTACAAAGAAACTTATTTGTAAATCTCTCTTTTAAAATCCAGCCTGTAATCTCCTATCTAGAGAGAATGGAGTGAGGTTTCAATTAATACAATGTTATAACAACATTGTTTAATGTGTTGCAGATGAATCAGTTATTTCATGGGTCATTAATGTGTTTAACGCCTGGAACAGTCTATTAAAACAAGCCCTTGTTATTGTTATGAACACGTTTATTGTCATCTTTAATACAAAACATACAACTAATTCCGGAAGGTTATGCTTATTCATTTATAGGAGTAGCAACTTTTCTTACGAGAAAGAGAGATTATCTTCAGAGTTTTCATACTTCTGTTTTTTTCTTTGATTACTACAGTGGATTACTACACTCAAGTTTTAGATCAACAGCGTTAGTCCGGTTTGTACTGGACTTTCCCAGCAGAAATGGTAGCTGCTGTCTCCACTGGTTTTAATCATTTGAGGTACCGAGAAAAATTAATCTCAAAACTAAGTAATCCCAAATTAAATGATGCTCTGGTGGCTCTGATCAGTGCCGTCTGGCCGTATACAGAACCTTTCAAATGGTGGCGGATGCTTTGTAAAATCAGACCTCTAGGACTCAGTTGGGATTTTGCAGCTCCGGTGCCCGTTTCCAGCTCAGCGCTGTGGCAGTCTGCTTTCTGCCCACAGGTCTGAGCTGTGCGCGTCGCTGATGAACCTTCAAGTCTTTACAGACTCATTTTTTTTGATTGGTGTATAGTTAAATGTTTTACCTTGCATCTAACGACGTGGTGGTGCATTGTTTCGTTGCCCTTCAGAGGGCCTATGTGCAGGGCTCGTGGGGCCTCAGGGCAAGGTGGACAATGGGCTGAGCACCCTGGAGGCAACAGACAGCAGTTGCTTCTGCAGAGAAGCTACATGCTACAACTTTAACATGATATGAAGACGGTGCTAGCCTGATGATGTACTAAATAATAAGGTTTTAGTAGTGTGTGGATTTTCATATCCTCGGTGGCATTGTAATGCTCGATGTGGATGATATTGTCACTTTTCTGAGATATGCTCTTCCCTTCTTTCTCATCGATACAGACACAATGGGCCATCTGTTAACGACCTGTTGTGGTTGGAGAAGGAAACGTATTCTGGTGTTCTTTTCAAAAATAGGCAACTCATAGTAACCGCAAGAAAGGACCTGTCCGTAGGAGACAAAGTGGCAGCAGTTGCCAAAGGCACCTGTCTGAATAGCAGGTACTGCTGATGCTTAAAAAAAAAATAATTAAAAACTCATACAAGTAGGTTCTTACCTATCCAGATACATGAGGGACTTCCACGCAAAAGAAGAGAAATATGCTAACGTTGGCAGAGCAGTCTGGGAAAAAAGACTGTGACTATTTTATATTAATAATGCCTAAATCAAGATCCATCAGCTCCAGAAAACATTGTGAGGTGCCATATGAATATGTGGAAAATGATACACCCCACTGGGAAAGCTGTCAGGAATTGGAGCAGAAGCTGAATCCTATGATATTCCTAGGAACTGAGCTCAGAAGGAATGCGGACATATATATGACCGTGGCTACCAGCTGTGCGTTAAGCCTGGGCCATGGTTTTAAACTGTTCTGCCTCCTGAGTTTAAAGTCTAAAAGCAGATGCTGCTTTCTTAAGCCAGCCAAATGAGGCAGGTGCTGCAGCTGGTCTGGATATGTTGTACCTGGCCAAAGGCTTTATTGGGTCCAGCCACCCTCGTTCTTGGGTCATTTGAAAACTTCCTTTGAAATTCCTGCTGTTCTCTGCTGTTACCACCTGTGTTTCCCCTTGGCCAGCTTACCCAATACTCAGCTTCCACTTCAAATTCTCAAGCTACAAAGAAATGCTAAGTCTCTGTAGAGTTTTAAATTATTCTATAGTTTCAGGTAGCTGGAAGAAAACCCACCTGGCTCTGGTAATACAAAAGATAATGAGACCTACTTTTCTGATTTGCTTTAAAAACAACAGCAAACAAAGAAAACCCAAACAAGAAACCCCAACCCCCCCAAAACCCAAAGAAAAAATACCCCCCCCCAAACACAGCTACCAACACTTGTAGCAATTGTTAAACAAACAAATGCCATGTAACCCCCAAGTCTGTCCTCCCCAATTCCTTGCACAATTTTTGTTACCTTTGATAATGTTTGTTAGCTGTCATGCTTCCTTGCAGTCTCTCCCCACGTTGCTTACTGCATAATAAGGACCTTTGAAGTCTGCCTTTGATTTGCTAGCTGAAGCACCTGAAGTCGCAGAGTTTGTAACAAAACTGCTAACAGCATTTATCTGACATTCTGGGACTTAATTTTAACTATCCAGGGTTTGTTTGCAATGTGCCTTTGCTGTTTGCATACAGCAGGCCTAAGCTTGTACTGCTAATTTGGATAGAAGCTCCTCGTGCCAACAGACTCATCAGATCAGAGCCCAGATCTGTGATCTGAGTCACACATGTATTGTGATCATGCTGTTGGGTACCTTGTCCAAAAGGAGTGTGATTCAATATGCTTTAAAGTATGGTAGATGTTTGGGGAGAAGAGAGTGCAGAATCTGTTTCTAAATGCCTCTACAAAATGGTGTAAAAAATAAATTGCAAAGAAGTTGTGAATTAGGTGATGCTAAAGCATCAGTAGCAGCCCCTGTGGATGGTTCGTAGGCTATAGCGAGCCTACGGTGCCTTCTGTCCGCAAGAGCAGAGGCCTTTCCAGAGCAGAACAACTCAATAGCACCCAAGGCCACCAAGAAGCATTACCCCTTCATCCCAGTTTGGGGACTACATGAGGAGCCTACCGGGTCACAGGCGAGTAAATGGGTAAGAACAAAGTTCCCAAACAGCAAATGCTCCATGCTAGGGTGGTGGGGCATCTTCGGGAAGAATTACGAGCATTTCAGAGAAAAGTCTTTGTCCCTTAGTTTGGTAGTTGTGAGCTTTTGGCCTAGCTGCAAGCTTTTAATATTTCTTCACCATGTAATGCAGCGTTTTGTTAGAGATAGCTGAGCTTGCTGCAAATGAGCTGGCAGCGGTGGAGGCCACAGAGCAGTGTCGCAGGGGTACCTAGTCCTGAGACCGGAGCGGTGTTGGTCTGGCAGGTGCCTGGGCTGGTTGGCCCTGTTGCTTGGCACCTTCGTGCTTGGCATTTCGTCTCTGAGGTGGTGCCGCACTGCCTGGCCTGGGTGTGCTCTTACCGCCTAATCCCCAAATGCCGTTCCACAGAAGAAATGGTTTTACCTTGTGATTTGGTGGTCTCGCAGCACTCTTACCACCCCCTGCAACAGGCCCGGCTGGCTGCGCCGAGGGGAGCTCTGCGCTGCACAGGGCAGCATGAGGAGCACCAGCCACGCGAGGGGCTGCTGCAAACATGGTTGCAGATCAGACCCCAAGGAAAAGCAAGGGACAATTAATCAGAAAGATTCCAATAAAACATGTTAAACTAACTTGGAGGTTGCAGCCGTGTAAGAAAATTCTATCACATAGCAAGAGATGAATTTCTAGAGACATCTGAGACTGCCAGAACAAAAGGAGATAGTTGCTCCATTTTGAGGAGTAAGTCAGTGGGCCCTCATGTGTTTGGTATTTGTTTTGTTTTTTTCCTTTTTCCTTCATGTCCCCTCTCTGGCTTATGTGCTCTGTGTGAACTGAAACCAGAGTAATTTCTGATGTATGGGGGAACATGCAGGCCAAGAGATTGCATATTCTTCATGTTCTTCAGGCAGCAGAATGTGTGCAAGCCCCCTGTCACCAACCGATCTTTTAGATCCAGCTGCAGACATAATTTGTTTCTGAACCAACATGTACCGTTTGTGGTAGCCTTTATTTGGGAATTAAATTAGGTAAGGTTCACTTTTCTGCAGAAAGATGAAGCAAAACATGGGAGTTTTCTCACTGCCAGAGAAAAGAAGCTGCGCTTGTAGCGGATCTGCTGATAACTGTGGTTTGACAGCTCTATTACTGATGGCAGTATCTGAGGAGGGGAGAGGAAGGACACTTCTTCACTGGTGGCAGTACCAAGTACAACTGTTTTGTATTCTATTAAGTAAGGATTTAATCTCTGACAGAGAAAAGCGTCCTGTTAGTTTGATTTGTTTTGATTGGCAGTGAATTCCAATCTTGTAAAAATTTAGATTAATGGATTCTTTTATCTATACTTTACTTGCGGAGAAAAAGAGTATTGAGGATTTCTTCTAGAGATATGCTGACTTGCCCAAAAGTAGAGGGAGTAATTTACAGAGAGGGACAACTGAGGATTTCACTCTTTACATTGCAGTGCATTTGCTTCAACTTAAATATATCCTTTAAAATATTACATCAGCTTATGTTACATTGACAGTGACAAATTCCTAAGGCAATAGAATATATAATGTTTTAAGTCAACTTCCAAAACCAGGGCACAGTGAGCATAGCCATAAATGTTGGGTTTTGCATAGTTATTTTTGTTGGCAGATTTACCACGGATTTCTCACTTTCCTTAAAAAACTAGCTCATGCAGTATAGGGTGAGATCCCAGCCCTACGTCTGCCTGTAGGCACTTCCAGGGGCTCAGTCCTGGCGTGGCTAGAAAGAGGCTTGCTGGAGGTGTTGCCTATTTCAGTGATCGAAGGCTGTAGACGTTGATTTTAATCCAGACTTCAACATTACTCAAAATGTTCTAAAAAGTCATTTCCTAATTATATTTTTAAATATGTTGAATGTTCCTAGAGATTAAAATTGCATCAGGGTAGAAATCCAGGATAAAACTACTGTATGTAAATGATTCTCGAAATGCAGGGTAAGTGGAAATTAGGGCATCTCTCAATGTAATGGCTGGATGCGTTTATCCGTCAAAATAAATACTAGCTGTATTACTAGTGTTTACTAGATGCTTAAAGAGTTGATAACAGAAGAATGAGCTCTCTTATTACATTAATTTTTCCCTTAGTACTCAATGGTATGTTTCGCTTTGGCTGGCTCAGGTACAGTAATTGTTGAAAAACAATTGATAATATTATATAAATTAAAGCATGGGAGTTCACACATTTTTTTTTAAGTCTCGTTACTCTGTTGTTTGCTTTCCAGTGGCTGCTGAGGAATTGGTATTTTATCAGTTTTTGAGAACTTAATACTTCTGCAAATCAAAGTAAAATCGGCTATATATTTGGCATATGCCGTGAGACATACGTCCTTTGGCAATATGACTAAATATGACTTCTTTGGCACGACTGTCTAAATAGATTAGAATAGTTGAGAGTAGGATAGTTTGATGGACGGATATCCTTATGGTTCCTTTGATAAGGCCTTCTATGCATCAAATGCTGAATGGCTTCATGACGTGTGCTGTTGGAGCTGTGCTAGAGGGTGGTGACAGAAAGCCACGTGCCTAGATACAGTCACCATAAAGTTGTTTTGAGAAGGGGGAAGCATTTTGGACCATATTTTGCCTTTTTTAATCCATGTCTATAATTGAAGAGACCAGAGAGGTGGCTGGCATTCCCCTCAGTAAGTGTCTCTATACCTTAGGTTTTTTGTAGCACTCATGTAGGATAACAAGAGAGAGATTTGAGGCAAAGTAATTTCAGCCTGCAAAGGAATCACACAAGTTATTTCTCTTTGGTTTTCCATTTCACACATTATATCCTTGCTTGATTGTCGTGCTGAGTAAACCAGTGGTTGAGTTTTGCCTGACTTGTGTTAAAATCACCCAGTTTTGCCCAGCTTCAATCCAAGACTGTAAAGCAGATCAGGCTTCATCAAAACTTCTTTCTGTCTGCTTGAGAAGTTCATGAATTTTTGTCAGAACTAATCTGTCATTTTTGCATAATGTTCCAAAAATCCTGAATGCTTGTAATGCTTGTGTATCACTTTTACTTCTGGTTAAGTTTGTCTAAAGCAGCTTGTGATAGTCTCTAAAATTTTCACAGTATTCTCAGTGGATTATTTTGAATACATGAGCCTTTTCAATTTTCATGTAGTAATGTAATTAGGATGTCATGTGGATGTTTTAGTGCACTTGTATTTCCATGTGTGCTCCTGATATAAGATGATTTTTGTTGTTAAACATTCCTTTGATAAACATTTTATGCATAATGACATGCTACTGATCCTTTTGGTTCAGTATTGGTCTTCGTAGTATAAGGGAAAAAATAAGAGTTAAGATAATTGATGGAAATTTTGTTTTCTTGATTATAGGTTCCTCCTTAGAAGATTTTCTTTGCTGAGGAGCTATATACAAATGCCGTGGACTTTAATGTTGCTATTGACTAGCTCCCCTACCTTCTTGCTACTTGCCAAACCACTGTACAAACATAAAAAACGGTTTATGCTTTCTTGTCTGAAAGCTCTTCTATAGGTACCACAGGTTGTTGAGGCCCACAGCACTGTACCACAAAGTAAAAGATGAAATTCCCATTCCTTTGTGATTTTTTAAAATACTGCTTAGCAATATGACTTAAATTCAAAGTGCAGAAAATATATTTGTTGTTATCATATGCACATACGATGTAAATGATAAGAGATTGGAAATGATACAAAATATTTTCTTTTATATAATATGTCTTATCTGTTTGGTGCTAGAGAGCCAGTTACAAAATATTGTTGTTTCCACTTCTAGCTTTTACTGAAGTCTTTAAGATTTTTTTTTTAAAAAAAAAAAAAAGCTTAAAAAATTAGGAAAAGATACAGAAAAGAAAAATAGGAATTAAATAAGTGGATGAAAAAACCCCCCCAAACATCAGATAGTGTCAGAAGAAGGGACAGTTAAGAATTCATGGGCTTGTGTATAAAATTCGATTCTGGGTCAGTGCAAGTCAAGAGAATTTAGCCTCAATAAAATCATAGATGCAACTGAAATGACAAGACTTGGAGTAAATCGTTTGTAACCCATGTCATCACATTTTGTTGCCTCGGTGTAAAGGCCAGAAAGGCCTGTATTGTGTAACAATAAAGAAAGGACAAAAGCTAGCCTTTTAGGTGTAGAACACCTCCAAGAAAGTACTGCCTGCGAAATAATGAAGTTAATTTATGTGAGAGAAGGTCATTCTGACGATCTTCACCTTTGCTTTACCAGCAGCGTTTTTCTTCAAGCAATAAAGTAATGTCTGTAAACTAAAATAAATGGAGTAATATGCAGAAAGTGATATCCTTGTACAAAAGACTTGGAATGACTTCCAGATGCCACTGCCAATACAAGTCTAAATCAAAATGACCCTATAGTTAACAGTAGTAAATTTTCACAGGAAGATGCCCTGAAGCAAATGGGTATTTCAGCCAATAAGTTTGATGTTTTGCTCTTTCTGTATCAAGTGCTCCACATTTGACGCACACATTCGTCGCTAAGGAGCTACACTCCTTTTCTGAAAATATTAAAAGAATTTAAGAAGTAGGAAAAGCAGCGTGGTGCGGTACGGATGATAAGCCAAGCCGGCAATGGCTTGGAAAGCATGGGGAAAATGAGGGTGAGACCTGGCGTATAGGATCTGCATCATGAGCACGTGGGGTTAACTTCATCTGTACTGGATCCAGGTGCAACACTACGTGTACTTTTATGCTAAGGAGGATTTCTTTTTTCTGTATAGGCTTCAGCAGAAAGACATGTCAATGCCAAATTCAGAATTAATATGATTTATTGCTATAGAGTAGCAGTGTGCTGCAGCACTTGCACGTAAGATGGAAGAGGCAGGGAGTGCATCTTCTCTAACAAGCGTATTGCTTCTTTGTACGGCTGCGCTTGTCCCATCCAAGAAAAGGTTTTCAGGAGCACAGAACCACTGCCTCTGTTGAGGAAAGAGTGGTAAAAAGTAAGAGGAAAGTCACTTGGGCTAAACTTACCTCAGTGCTGACACAGATTTTTGAAAACTGGTCTGGACTTATCCACCCTTAATGAGAGAGCACTGGGAAGGCCAAACTCCGTTGTGGGAGTCGAGTGGGCTGTACGCTGGGCGCTCAGCATCGCTGTTTTGTTCTGTGTCATTTCATTAAGGATCATTGCACCTGCTACTAATTGCGATGTAGGCTATTAATAATGAAAGAGTTTTCAAAATCTAATTTATTTCTCATGTTTCTGTCTGTTCAAACAATGGCTATAGATGAATCAGGTTGCTGAATCAATTTGTGAGATATTTATTCTCTTCATTTTATTAACTGTTTCAAAAATCTCCTTTTCTGTTTAAATGTTCTTTCATTGTCTATTGATCCGTGTGTGGTTAAAAATAACACAACTGAGTTGTTCGTAGGCAGATTCCAGTTGACTTTACCTTCAGGGTCTCACTTCTTTTTATTTACAAATGTGATAAGTGTTGTGCAGATGTAGAAGAAGATATCGTTTGTGCCCTCGAGAAACGGTAGAAACAAACCCATGCAAACACTCAAGCTCCTGAGACGTGAAGTACAAGAGAAATAAAGTCGGTGATTGGTACATAGCTTGCTACTTCCACATGCGTTTGATTGTTGGATTAAAGATAAAAATGTGTAGTTTTGTGTGGTACTTGTGAAAAAGGATTTTTAGGCGTGATTAGGATTACTCGAACGGTTCTCCAGTGAGCTGCAGTGTCTGCACTCAAGACCTGGCAGGGCAGTGTTCTTTGTTTAAAACAACTTGAAAATCCCACTCAGACGGGATTGTTTTATACCCACTACTGTTACTAGTAACAGCTAAGAATAATTGAATGTCAGTAAGAGAAGATGCTTTTCTCTCTATATATATACCCCCCCCGCCCTAGTTTTGTTTACTTTCTGCATTTGACAGCAGTTTGTGTCTTCTCAGTTGCAATGTTTTCTCCGTCTCGTCAGTCAGCCCTTTTCCCTGCTGTTTATGTGGGTATTTCACACCGCATCAAGAGAAGAAATGCTTAAAAATGGGGAAATGCAATTTTTATTCCACCAAAAAAACCCCCCAACCAGGGGAGAAGTGAAGTCCGGGGCAAGTGTGGTAACTGTTGCTGCATTTAATTTATTTAAAATGCATTTAATTCATTAAAAAGAAATGAAATAAACTGCAAGTTGACAGTGTCAGTTCTGTAAGCCTGCGAAAAGAACTTTACCTGCTAATGCTGTATGGCCACCGCTAATGACTAAATAATGTTTCAATCTCTTCTAGGAGCAGAGTCACACACAGGTTTCCCAGTATCGCCAGGATCACTCTCTGATTATGAGATCTATTGTCCATATGACGGATGCTGCTCATTCGGGAATGCTGCCTCCTTCTCAGCTCACCACCATTAACCAGTCGCAGCTAAGTGCGCAGCTGGGGCTAAATTTAGGAGGCACTAATTTGCCACACACTTCTCCCTCCCCTCCTGCAAGTAAATCAGCCACTCCTTCCCCATCCAGCTCTATAAATGAAGAAGATGCAGATGAATCAAACAGAGTAAGTTATTCTATGCACTGCAGTCAGTAAGCTTTACATGTCTATATGCTGTATTTTCATGAATGTGGCAGTATCATCTCAGCTGCAATGTGGTCATATAAAATACAAATGTTACAGTATAGTGGAATATGATTCATTTGCTGTTTAGCTGCTTTACTTAAGAAGTTGCCATAATACCTCCATAATAATAAATGTAAGAACATACATATATATATTTGGTCTAATACATTCATAATTAATTTCAGATTTTATAGATCTGGTGACTCTCTTTACTCATCAACTTCGACAGTTTTGTCATTCTGGTATTCTCTGAAGTCATATAAAATATAGGTGCATTTAGATAGAAATAAAGTAAGCTTTCTTCTAACTGAAAGTCTAGTTAATTTACATTTTGCTTTAAAGAAATCTGTTATAAAAGGAAAATTTTATCAACAAAATAACGCACAAATGTTATTATAGCAATATATTTAAAGGGCCTAATTTAAACTGTTCCATGAAAGGTTTTCTCATTAAGTTAATGGAAATTGTGCATATGGAAAGATCATTGTAGAGGATCCTCAAAATATCGAAGTAAAATTACTATTGAGTGGTGTATTTAGAGCCACTTTATCCCCTTGCTGCAATAATCTGTGCATAGCTCAACAAAAGAGGGTGTGGGACACGAGGAGCACATAGGGACCAGGGTTACCCGTAATCCTGGGTGCGCTGTGCTGGGGGTTCCCCGTCCCAGGGGCAGGAGGGAGACGGGGGTGCAGGGCTGGCGCCTGGCAGCGACACGGAGCCTCCAGCGCCGCTGCGCGGGCACCTGGCCTGCACGAGGAGCGGTGGAGGTGCGGGGGGGGCGCAGCGGGTGCTCGCTGCAGGTGGATAGAAGCTGCGGAGCTGCTACTGCTTTTTGCCCGAAGGGTGGGTTTTTTAACCCCTGACCCGTGTCAAAGTTGACAGTCTAAGTCTGGAAATCAGGAAATGCCTCCAAGCTCTTGTCTTTTGAGTCTCTACTGCTGAAATTACATCTTAATGGAAAAACATAGATTGCCTATTCAAAATACACTATAGATTAAATCTTATTTTTTTTAATACAAATTACCGTTGGTGCGTACTTTTTCAGATCAAGCTCGTAGGATTGAGTCTCTGAGCCGTGCTTACGATGAGTAGTTAACTATTCATGCATTTAGTTCCAGTAGATCTGATGAGATTAAGCTGAGACTGAGTACTATTTGGTAGGAGAAAGGCTTGCACAACAAGACTCTCCAAAGTGTTGTCTACATAGTAGTTTTATCCATATATTATTAAGACAGACTATCAATAATTTTTTTTAATTAATCTGACTTATTTCATGCATATATTGACTGTTCTTGTTTCTTAGGCTACTGGAGAAAAAAGAGCTGCCCCGGATTCTGGCAAGAAGCCCAAGACTCCAAAGAAGAAGAAAAAGAAAGATCCCAATGAGCCACAAAAGCCAGTGTCAGCGTATGCCCTTTTCTTCAGGGATACACAAGCTGCAATTAAAGGGCAGAACCCGAATGCCACATTTGGAGATGTTTCAAAAATAGTGGCATCTATGTGGGACAGTTTAGGGGAAGAACAAAAACAGGTAAAAAATGGATGCGGGGTTGTCTTACAAGAAGCAAAATAGTAATCCTTGTACAAAAATCCTCCTACCTCTGCTCTGAGTGGACCACACTACTCGCTGATGTAGACCTCTTACTCTGTAGAGCTACACTGATTTTTGAACTTGGTGAAGACCTGGCATCTAAAAAGCATTTTGTTATAAGAGCCAGTAGGTAGTATTAAATGGCTGTATTTGTCTTTAAATTTTTAAAGGGCAGTTTGTAAAAAAGCTCAGGTGATATTGTCCTTGAGTCCTGTTAAAACCATCTTTTGATGATTCCTATTTCAAGGCTCTTGTTTCCTATTAATCAGAAGTTAGAAGAGGAAAGGGGAAGGTACAGCACATTCACCATTTTCCTTTGATCTGCCTTATGAATTTGTTACAAAGCGTGTTGATTTCCAACCTTTGAAGCCAATCCTCTGTGCCTCATTACACTGTCGTGTGTGTGAAATGTTATCTCCAGCTCAAACTTGGTACAGAATGATGAGTTTTGTTCTTCCTTGAGGGTTGTTATTCTTCTTTCTATACACATGTAACTCCTACACATGGATTGAAGGGGAAAAATAAAAATCCTTTGAGGCTGTTTGCCTGTTGATACTCTGTGCAGCTCCCAGTAACAGTTAATGGAAGGTGCGATGGAAGAGTAGATTCCTGTATAGGGCACCTTCTGGCAAGATAGGCATGATTCTTGTTTGTGAAATACATTTGGAAACTTCCAGTCTGATCTAACAGATGATGGTGAACATGATTTAAAGGTGAACTTTAAATTTACTGATCATTAAAAATACAGATGAATTCATTTTTGCCTAACTGTTCTTGTCTAACTCGATGGGATTCTCTCATATGGGCTTTGGGGAAGGTGAACTGTTCAAGCTCTATGAACCACCTTTTCTAAAGGTATAAAGATTTTTTTTTTTTTTTAATACATAGTTTGAACATTTGTTTTAAAAAAAAATATTGCCTAGGCATTTTTCCTATTTTATACCACTTCGGATACTTTTTAGCATCTGAAATACTCAGTGTTCCAATATCCCTGTTACTTAGAGTCATTAAAATATAATTTCCTGGGGAGGTAAAGTGTGCATAGGTGGTCTTGTCAAACAGTTGGCTGCTCTAGCAGCTTTTTTTTTATTCACGATAAATCAAGATAAATTGTGGTGCAAGTCCAGTGAGTAGGCCTGAAAGTGCGACCACCTGCAAGAATGTTTAGATCTTTCAGGGAAGAAAAAGCACATATAACAGTAGAGTGGTAAGGTTTTTGGTCTGTGTTTTTTGTTTCTTTGCAAGGGATTTTGAGAGCATTCTGGCAAAAATGTCTTAATAATTGACGGTGAAATTGTGGTCTCTTTTAATAGGTATATAAAAGAAAAACTGAAGCTGCCAAAAAAGAATACCTAAAGGCACTTGCTGCCTATAGAGCAAGCCTTGTGTCTAAGGTAAGCCTAATAATGCCTTCAGTGTAATGCAAGTTAGCTTTTGGCAGTGGTGTTTAAATGGGGGGCGGAGTGTTACGCAAAATAGAAGTAGAATCCTAGGATTTCTGTAATACAGCTCTGCAAGATACTGTGCTGCTGCTTGAACCCTGCTTAGTCTTTGCCAAAAAAAATTTCTTCTCTCTAATGGCACAGTAATGATTACCAAACAATAACTTTGTAAATGTACATCTTCCATTATCTATGGAGGCAAAATAACGCACTTGACTGAATTTTACTTGTGTAGTGATGAAAAATATACTGACCTTTTGACATTAACATTTGCAAGCTATTCACAGAGTTTTGTTTTTCCTCAAGTGCTACTTCTCAAAAGACAGCCTTGTTTTGCGTGGAGCTGGAGAGCAGTTATTATATGACAAAGCTTAAGTATTTCTTGCAGGTGAGGGGGGAAAAAATGTGTGGCGGCTCTGAATTTGGAGAGTACGTACAAATGGACTAGCTGGCAGTGAGCCACGTGGAGTATTTTAGTGGATCCCGAGTTAAAATAAAACAAAGCTTTGCTGTCGTATTTGGGAACTTCCCCTTCTAACCAGCAGCGCTACGCTGGTTGTAGATCTGTTGCATCTGAATACCATAAATGGAAATATGCTTATAGCCATCTAAAATATGGGTAAAAATTAATCAAGGTGGTTATTTCTCTAATAATACTTCATAAAGATCAATTACAAAAATATCTTTGATCAAAAAAAAGCGTCAGAAGAAACTGATGATATCTAGCTCCTGAGAACACTTATTTGAATGTACAACTGCAGACCATTAGTAAATCCCACAGATAGTTGCTGTGTATTTTAATTAATGCTTAGGAATAATACAACAGCAGAAATTAGACACCTGCGTTCTTGAAAGTGGGAAGATTTCTTCTTGTGTTGAGAAGCTGTGTTTGTCTGTTGTCTCTAGGACTTGGATGATATTCTCAAAGCCTTTAATGTCACAGTGCTAAGTTCAATGGCAGCTGGAATTGTAAATATCTTTGAGGGAATTTATTTTGTCAACCCTAAGTTCCCTTTTCAAAAACATCTGAAATCATATTTTCTGCCCAAATCCACGGGACCTGGGGGTGCCGAGTAACCTGTGTGGGAAGTCTGTGAGTGGAAATTACACTCTAAGTCCAGAATTCATCTCCCTTAAGACATCCTTGCTGTAGCTTTTTCATCTGAGGTTGTTGCTGAAAGTAGGGATGGAATAGACACTTCTGCAGCATAATTTGGCACGTTCTAAGGTAAACATCTAAAACTTGTCAGTTAATTGTGCTGGCAGAGACTTTTTCTCTCCATTGTCTTTATGTAGGGATTCTAGGCAACTGTTCTACGTCGTGTACAATGTAGATGTGTTAAACTGAGAGGCAGATCCTCCCTTTGGTGCTTAAATATGTCCAATTTAAATATACACAATATATTTAAATATACCTAATAAAACTGTGCCTTCAAAGGCACCAGAAGGCCTCATCCATTGCAACCGGCCTCTGTGGACTGTAGTTTTCCCAGCGGTGTGTCTCATCAGGAACCTGCAGGACAGTGGGAGCAGGCAGGATTCCCTCAGCAGGGCACCCCGCTGATGCAGCTGTACTGCTTCCAGAGTATTCAGCTGCGTGCCTTGACAGTGTTCCCGTAAGCTTTTGTCTGCTTCACGTACCTGGGACTTGATGGCTTAGGTGTGAAGAACTGCAACAAGCAAATTAAAAAAGTTGTTTGAGAAGTGTCATTGTTAGTACACTACTCTTATGCCATGCTAACTGATGCGGCGGGATATGCTTCTGCTCAGATTTGTCTCCCAAAGAACAGGGTTTTTTGAAAACATACAAATATAGAAAGTGTTAGGCCCTTTTTAGCTCTTTCAGCCACACGACGTACGTGACTTCTGTGACTTTGTGGTGTTGAACAAGGGCATGAGTTAGCTTTTTGTCCAAGTAGGAACTGGAGGTACCGTATACAGAGACAGATGAAGAGGTGATGTGATGGATCGGCGGATCAGTGATCTTTTACAGATTGCCGATTGATCTTTTCTGATAGAAAACAGAAGATGAAAAAGTCTCCCTGAGTAGCTGTGACTTTTATTTCCATGTAAACCATAACAATGTTTTTTCTGTTAAAAATACAATGAATTTCTTTTCTAAACACAGGCTGCTGCAGAATCTGCTGAGGCCCAGACAATTCGTTCTGTTCAGCAAACGCTGGCATCCACAAATTTGTCTTCCTCCCTTATTCTGAATACTTCTCTTTCTCAACACGCAACAGTATCGGCATCTCCTCAAACTCTTCAACAGTCCCTTCCCAGAGCAATTGCTCCAAAACCTTTAACCATGAGACTGCCGATGAATCAGATTGTAGCTTCTGTTACCGTTGCACCAAACATGCCAACAAACATTGCAGCTCCCTTGATAAGCTCTATGGGAACAAACATGGTGGCAACGCCATCCTCATCTCAAGTCAGTCCCTCCATGCAAAGCCAGCAGCACCAGATACAGCAGCTCCAGCAGCAACAGATGCAGCAGATGCAACAGCAGCAACTGCATCAGCATCAAATGCATCAGCAAATACAACAACAAATGCAACAACAGCATTTTCAGCACCACATGCAACAACATTTGCAGCAGCAGCAGCATCTTCAGCAGCAAATTAATCAACAGCAAATGCAACAGCAACTGCAGCACATACAGCTCCAGCAAATGCAGCAGCAGCAAATGCAGCATATGCAACACCAGTCGCAGCCTTCTCCTCAGCAGCATTCTCCGGTAGCCTCTCAGATCACTTCTCCCATCCCTGCCATTGGGAGCCCTCAGCCAGCACCTCAGCAGCACCAGTCACAAATACAATCTCAGACACAGACTCAAGTATTGTCACAGGTCAGTATTTTCTGAAGATAAATGATCTCGCAACATGGCTTTGTGTTGATGGAGGGGGTAGGGGTAAACCATATTTGGCTGAAAACTGTAAATTGTTGATGGTAGTTATGCAGGGATGCATAACAGATCAAATGATCCTCTAAAGTGTCTATTAGATAGGCAATAAAGAACTACAATGTAGCTGTGTATCATCTTTTAGCTGACTATAAATCATTTTGTTTAAAAAAAAAAAAAAAAAGCTGTGCTCTTTTTCATGTGATGCCTTTTTAATTTATTTAAGCTTTACCTACAATATGTGAATCGAATGGCCTAATAAATACCTGGACCTTATGACTGCAAAATGGCCTTCCAGAGTTATATGATATAACCCTTCTTTCTCTAAAAGTGAGTAATGCACTTCAAGGCAGTATGAACTCATGAAGCCCTTAAAGCACAGTTGTAACTACCTGTAAAATGATGATTGGATTTCATACAATCATACTTGTATGACATGAGTTAGTTGATGGCATTTTTTGTCATGCAAAAATAGAGTAAATCACAGATTTTTGCCAAAGCTCTTAATTTTTTTTCTCTCCTAAATGTCTTCAGAAAAACAAATGCAAGTAACTGAACTTAAATGTTGGACCCAACCTTTCTCTTCATTTCTCCAAATAAACCTACCATAGTTTGTAACAAAATATATATTGACATTTACCCTCTTACGTTAATTCCAACTACAGAACAAATGTGAATATTATATTCTGTGTTGAAGTGATGAGTTTCAGATTTAATACACTGTATTTTTAAAAGGGAAATGCACTTAAATAAAACTGTTATTACAGAAAGCTAAGATGAAAAATGCAAGAGTTTTTAATACGCTGTAAAACCAGTAGAATATTTAAATGAAACTCCACAACCGAATAATCAATGTAAATATTTTCTTTAAAAGTTGTAAGTTTTCATATCATGTGTTGTAAAGGTTTCATAAATGAGGCTTTAATGTAAACACTGGTAACATGAATTATTAATTGCTACATTGCTTATTGTGTTTTTATGCTGTTTTATACTTTTTTATGAGTTATGATAGCAGCAATTAAGTTGTTTGTATTTTGCTTATCTAAAATAAATGCTTTTATCTTGCTATAGAATAAACACATTTCAGTAAAACTGATGGGCATAAGTCTTTGATAGGAAAACCAGAAATGTTTCCTTATGTAAACACTTCCTTGGGAAATCTATTTAACTTTTTGGATTTGTATTTTATCCAGCATACTGGGTAAACAGGTACCCATCGGCACTGAGTGTGCAATCAGCTCTTGTATCCATAAAGATGCGCTGCCGAAGAGTCGCGTACAACTTCTCTGAGGCTCTACGCCTTGCTTCCGAGAGAGAAAGCAGGTGGTAGAGCTACAAAGCCTTCGGGGTGCCCTGCGTTGCGTTTATCCGCAGGAACGGGACAGCGACCCTGTCGCGGAGCAGGAGTGTTCAGAGATGCAAATAAGCACAAACTGTGGTTTTCTTGGTATCTTTGAGTTTCGGTGTAAACGCAGCTACTGCCATGGGCTGCCCCTGTCAGCCCCTGGCTCTGACTCGGGCGGATCCCCAGTTGTCTGACTTATGTCTTATGGTAAAAGTAGGACATGATGAAGAGGGGATGGAGAGAGCAGGTATTTCATATGAGGGATTTGGAAACACTCACATCCAATGTGTTGTCAGGACATAAGTGCTGTTTATACATTTTCGCTCTTGACAGAGAGGAGAAATCCTTTATTTTCTTCTTTCCCTTCCTTGCCTGCAGTAGCTGTACTGCGAGTGCAGTCTGACCACTATCCCCAGTTGTCTTGCATGATTAATTACAGCATCTGTCCTGTCAGAAGCTATAATGAAGAGGTCTTGATAAAAATTGCAAATTACCACTGGCAACAATCTTAAACTGCTTATGATAAAATGAAAATTAAAAACAGCAAGTGTCAAACCTGAGCAGAATCCTAATCCTGTTTGAGGCGGTGTCCATGGCTACCACGCACAGGCCACAACCAACAAGTAATGGACTATAGATCCCCAAAAAGTTGGAGCCAGACTTGAGGGAAGAGGTGCTATACCGTGTGAGTTTATTAATAATGAATTCAGCTTTCAATATTTCATCATCCTCAGGTACTCTGTTTATTATGTACAGATATTGAACAGCGAGAGATTCTAATTATAAATTTATAGATTTCTTGGAGCAGAAAAAATCATGTCTAAATTGAAGCTTTTCATAATAGGTGTTAGTTGACAGCTACCCGTGCTCGTAATAGCCGTGGTATGATATCTAATAACGTCTGGGACGGCGGGGGCTTGTCCCGGGCGCGAGGGAGCCCGCCTGCATTGGAAACGGGACGGCAGAGGCCGGCTGGGAGAGATTTTCGGGTGTGCCGGTTCTAACCGATGTTACATAACAAAGGGAGCCATTTTATAGTCGTTTTGAAACCTTTAGACAAATGTCTTCAGAAATAATTGCTAAACTGCATGTGACAGTAATTGTGTATTAGTTCCATAATTGTCATTTTGAAGACCTATGAAGTATCGTTGGAAAAATGTCACTAGTGATAAGAGTTAATTACAACTGAAGTCTGTTTTCAACTATTTGCAGCGAGAAGCAGGTGTTATTACACTCATTAAATGATTTCATAAATCCTGGGTTTTATCACGTTTGATTAAGAGCTGCTGAACTACTGATGGTCAATTCCAGGAAAAATAGTTTTAATTACTGCAGCTAAAGAAAATTAATCATCAAGCAGGACTGTACATTTTAAATATCAAAATTTGAATCTTGAAAAACCGGAGCATTCCCCTGCTTGCTACAAAATTATATTTTACATTACCCACAATAGCATATTGCAGAACATCTTGTGTTTCAAACTGTGCAAGTTGGTGTTCGTATTCCCTAAGTCTAAGTGAGTAACTTTGCTAGCATAGGTCATAAATAAAACTGTTAATTTAAATCGCTTAATATGCAATTTTTACAGGAAAAATGCAGTATGCGTATGATTTCAGTGTCGTGCACGGTTTAAAGAATGTTTTCCTTCGTATCGTTTACAAGTACTTAACTGCTCCCTTCTTTTCCCAAGGTTTCAGCTGCTTTATCACCCCGGTTAACCACATTCTACTTTCACATTAACCCAGGTTGACACATGATGAAAGAACATAAGGAGGTTTAATTTTTAGCTGACACAGGGTCATTAGTTTCTAACTTGGAGAACAAAGCCTTTAAATACCTCTATGCAACATAATCTCAATTTTATATTATCACCTGACCATTGCGGTTTGCAGGACAGATGGATTAAATATCTCGAGTTTAACCAGAAGTCTTGCGCTGACTCTTTTCAATGGGGATTGGCTCTTTGAATGGCTCCTTTTCCATTTCTCCCTTCATGGAGTATTTTGCAGCACTGGACTTCATTCTAACCTTTCCCTCCCCCCTTTGTTTGGCTTTTGTTTTGCAACAGCTGTTATTATCGTTTTTGGTCAGCTGTGATTGCTGGAGGCAAAATAGGACCAGATGGTGTTTTGCTATGCATGAATGGCGAGTTAGAGGAGTTTAGCTTGAATAGGCCAAGTTTGAATGGTGTCTATGCACCACCTGCCCTCTTCAGCAGCAGCACACACATCACAGGAGCATGATCTGTCTCAGACCTACTAGAGCTGGATGGGAACGGAGAGAGCCTCGTTGGATTTTCTCCATATTTATTGATCTTCCATGCACTAACAGCATAATGCAGTACACAGTCAATTTGAGTTAATTGGATATGACACAGCATGTACATGTAATCTATCACTGCAGTCTCCTGGTGCACTTTAGGTTTTGCTGCCACAAGAACACGCGGCGTTAGCCTGCATTAATAGGCTAAGTGGACGGAAGGAAAACAGCATCGTTGCACGGCTTGATTTAACAAAATATGCCGTAGTTTTAAAATGCTGCCCTTGAAAGCGCCAGAGATGCAGATAGATGTGAACGTTTCGCGTTCGATAGGCTGGACGGGGTATTTTGGCAGGGAACAGAATATAGCTCGTTCCCATACTTTTCTGAGAGGTTTGCCAGTGAAATTTAAATGAACAGTTGACTAAAAGTAGGGAGCAGCGTCAGCAGTGATGAGCTGGTGCCGTTCAGAAAGGGGCGTGTGTTTATGTGGAGGAATCCGCAGCAGAAGGGGTATTATATTAACCAAATTCGGATTGCCAGCCCCCAAACCACAGAAATTAAAAGTAGGCGTCCAAATTGGGTTTAGAGTAGCAAAGGGCTGCTTTGGTGTCCTAAAACTGGTCATAGAGGTAGAATTTAAACGTTACAGAAATTTAAGGTCTGTTGTATCCTCCGTTAAGGTTGACTGAAAGACACCGGGCATGCCAGAGTTGTTCCTGGACGGTACGGGATAAAATCCATATGTTACAAATGAATAAAATATATAACAATAACATATAATACGGAAACGGCTTAAATGGTTGCAGCAATTGGGTGTTTAAGAGCCTACTCGTGGATGTAACTGGGGGCTGCGATCATGCCCTGCCCAAGTTGGCAGGAGCTGCTTGCTCGGTGCCTTTGTCTGTGGTGTCAGGTAGCCGGGTGAGCTACTTTATTATGAAAATTGCATTCAACTGAAAAAATGCTAAATATTTTCAAGTGCCTGTGGGAAAAACTAGGTTTGTATTAAAGGATTTGGTTCTTAAAGTCACCAAGAAGCTAATGCTTCTCAGGTGCATCTGAGGGAGAGAATTTTCAATTATAATACTAAAATCTTTCAGAAGAGAATGTGGTGCTTTCAATGAGCTGTTCCGGCACTTCAATAAGCTACGCTGGAGATCTATAATGTGCTCCGTTTACCTCCCTTAAAAAGCAGTAGTGGTATTTTAAATAGTGGGTTTTGTCCAAGTTCTCGAAGCATTAACATCTTTGGCCCCTACACAAACCAAAGCAGCGCAGAGTTTTCTTACAAGGTTTGAAATGAAATTTATTTTAATCTTCTAGGTAAAAAACGTTGAGCAGATAATGACACTTGATGGGGTGTGGTTATATGGGCACTTCCTACAGGTATCATTTATTTGCTTTCCCCTCTGGGAACATCTTTATTGATACAGCCACCTTTGCTCTGGTGTTTTCTCCAAACTGGAGTCGTTACGTTACTTTAACTCTGCTGCTCTAATTGAAACAGAAAGGCTTTGATCCAGCAAATCACTTAAAATGAGTGGATAATTCATGTATATAAGTAGTAATTTCATTAAAGTGACTACTCGTATGCTCCGTTATGCAGTTGCTCAAGTGCCTTCATAGATCAGGGGTCTAATTGCAAAACGTTGTATTTGTTTTCCAAACAATTCCAAGTAGCGATAATAAGAATAATCCGAACCTAAAAGTAGCATAACCTAACTTACATTTTCTTTTATTAAATTCTATTCTAAACGAGTCCCAGGCCTGATTTTCACGTACAGGTATCTAACCTCTGTGCTGGTTCAGTGACTGTGCATCACCGTAAACGTGTAAAGAACTGACCGCCCGACGGGTGGCTCGGAGACGCGGTCGCTCGGACGGGTCTCTGCTCGGCGCGGGCCTGAGAACCTGGACCCGGACCAGCACGCGCAGCTCCTGACCGAGCAGAGGCCTTCGCCGAATGTTTGTATTTGCATAACGGAGAAGTAAATGCAGGCAAACAAAGCGCCCTTATACCCGCTGGCAATATGCGTGAAACCTAAAGGGTACACTTACTGCAGGCTGGTTTATTTGTAATGCTATATCCCATAGTGTACCGATAGCAAACATATACATTGCGTTAGCATAAAGTACATAAATAATAAATCCCATGGGTTATACTTTTCTCACTGGTGGTTACAGGTGCTTAATTTTGGAACCGGTTTTGTTGTTCCGCGAATCAGGAGAATTGACCACACAGCATGGATACTTAAAAAATAGTAAGCAGCTGGACCATTGCTTAATTTCTTTCTTGCTCCTAATTTTGGAAGTGCTGAATATTCAGTGTCTGAAAAGCAGAGCTCGCTTTTGAAACTTCTGCCGTTACCAGCTGTCGATCAGGAGATTCTCTCTGCTGCAGCGATGTGTGTGTGGCCGTGTAAGAATAAACTGATAGTAGCGAGGAATCCAGGCATGTGCTCCCGCCTTGCACGAAAGCGCCCGTCCCCGTGTGCCCTTCACACGGGGCACTGAGCGTTTTGCTGTCGACTTCAGCGCTACGGGACCAAACAGCCGTGGGGCTGCACTGTGGCATCAACCAAATCGTACTCCCCGTTCCTCCCAGCTGCTTCTCCCTTTTCCTCTTGTCCCTTCCCACTTTCTCTCTGCTCTGCTAGTCGTAGCAGCAGCCAGGGCTTACGAGCTCTCGCACCGCGCTCCTGCCGGCTCACCGCCTATGGAAAGCTCCTCCTGAGGAGCTTCTCCTCTTCCAGAGCCCCTCCTTCCTCCTCCTCTTCCTGGTGATCGCAAGGAAATGAATAAATAATCCAAATACAGGAGACGTATTTGTTTAAAGAGATGTCCAGATGTGTGCACGTAATGTTATGTGGAAAATGTATAAAATACATGTAAAAATGGGGCGTGCATTTGGGGATTGTTGGGGTAACGTTCCAGGTGCTTTGCAGCATGGGCTGCCAGAGGATTTGGTTGCCGCTTAGCATGCTGTGGTACTGGCAGAATATAGATGAAGCTTGGGATAAATACCATCCTGGTATAAACAGACTTTCTGCCTTATAATATTGTGGCAGATAAATCTGTAAGTGTTTTGGTCATTTCCAGCAGGTAGCGTGTTACGGCAGATCTTGAGCTCCTGGTGGAATACACGTAATTCCAAGTGTCAATTTAGAGATACTTGGTTTCTATAAGGAATAAGCAGCCTTTCTTTTTTTCTTCCTTTTTTTTTTTTATCCCAATGCGAATGAAATCCTTTTCCTTCACTTCAGGAAACGGCCAGAGCTTGCTAGGCGACTTGGACAAATTAAACATCTTTGAACAAAAATAGTAATAAAAATGTAATATTCTCACATTCGTTTCTGTTGAAGCCTGCTGAAGCTGTACTTGGCTTCAAACCCAAGGCTGAGTTGGTTCTAATTATTTCTTTCCATCTTCAAAGCTGCTGATCAGCAAAAATTACTTGATACATGATTCTGCATCTCTGCCAGCTCAGCTGCACACGGGCAGATCCCCGTTGGGAATCTGCCGGGGCCGGTGCCCGCGGCACAGCTGATGGCCACGGCAGGCAGTGGGTGCGAGTCCCTCAGCATGGGCTCCGTTCGCACCTCATTTCGCGTCATTTTAGTGTTAAAAGTCAGTGCAAAAGATACCTGATAATTTCAAAGGGAGCAAGACCAGCCAGTCGCGCACCACTGCATCTTCTTGGCCCTGTGGCGGCCGGTTCCGTAACTGCAGTCGCTTCAGCGGGGCAGGACATCACTTCTGTGCCGTTAGGCCAAATTCTCCGCATAAGCAACTCTGCTGAGCACCGGACCTATTAAAAATTAAAACCAACTTTGCAGTGTACTCAGGGCTAAATGAGAGGTCGTGAGCCAGCAGAAATAATCCCGGTGATTTCAGGGGACTTTGGGTCAGGGCTGAGCTGAAGATGGGCACAAAAATGCAGCCATTATGAGGATGCTTGTAATTTTTTCAAATGATGTGGGAGTAATTCTTGCAGGAAGAGAGATAATTCGAAGGAGAAGGAGGAACAGCAATTTTCCTCCTGAATTGAGAAAATGAAAACTGTTGGGTATGTGTTGCTATCACAGCAAAGTGTTTCTATCCAGGCTCAATGCTTCAGCATGTAAACAACTTCCACGGAAATCTGCAAAGTGACTGCGCAGAGCATCTGGGAAAATAGTCATGATTTAAATGCATTAAGCAAAATGATAATGTTATTTGACTTTGGTTAATCAATAACAGAGGAGAAATGTAACACTTTAGTTTGATTAACCTTCTGCCATACAACACAAAGTCAATGAAATCAGAAATACTTTGTTCTTTTTTTAAAATTTGCATAAATTATAGTGGGTTTCATTTCTGGGGGTGGTTTTTTTTTTTCCCTGTCGTCATTATCTGCATATTTTATCTGAAGTCTGTTTGTTGCTTTAGAACAACGTATTTGTCCACTGTAGACAAAATACACACTCCGTTCAGTTCCTTACTTGAGGTCAAATTCTCTTGAGGAGAACAAGCGTGGGTTGTGTAGCTGTCAAAAGAGGGTTTAGTGCTTGACCCTAAGCAGCATTCAAAGCCCAAATCTCTCTCTTTTTATTGCTTTTCATTTTCATTGTTTGTACTTTATACGTAAGAAGGGGCCTCTGCCAAGGGGGAAGCCCCTGCTTTGGTATTCACAACGAGCGGCCTTCTGCTGAAACACCTCAAAAGCTTTTCGCGGCGAGAGCCGGGAAGCCGCTGCTCTGCGCCCACGGCCGGCGCGCGGCGCTGCCCGGGCACGGCGGGGTTGGGGCGGCTTGCGGCGGCACGCGCCGGCCGGAGCCCGCGCCGGCCGGGATGGAGCTGGGGCTGGGGAACACACGTTCTGGCAATAAACAGAAAGTACTGGAGGGGTGTTAACGTGGATCAACGGGGCAGGAGCGTGCATCCGAAAGGGTAAGCTGCCGAACTGTGGTAGTTTAGAAGAAGATACGGACAATAGCTGTTTAACTGGATGCTCGCTGAAAAGTTGATGATACGGTCTTATATATCTGTGCTCAAACAGAAGTTGTGTCTTACGTTTTCTACAGATGGTGTTTATATAGCGTACGCAAACTCAGTGTTAGAAATAGCCATAAAAAAGCCTGAGTTTTTGTATAATTATTCACAATTACTATTGTGTAATTGGAAAGTGTAGGTAGTATATTACATTTTATAGAACTACAGTGCAATTATACTCGGTAATAGCTGTTAACAGTATGAGGCGCCTTACTTCTAAAAAATGCAAAATACTTGTAGTATTCCTAACCGAACATGAGTTTTGGCTAACATACAAATGTAGTAAAGGTGGATTTCAGGTCCTTTCCATCCCAGGTGGCAAGACTGTTGGCCTTATCTTTTTTATCTCGGGTAGTAACTCGCAGTTCTCCAGGGCCGTTCCGAGGGAGGCAGGAGCACAGGAGGACCAAACAAACAGATGGACCGAGATAACGCGAACCTGAGCAGCAGAGGAAGGTCACCTCTTCGGAGAGTCACACCATTCCGGTGCGAGCCTGTCTGCGGCAGGGCCGCGGCGCTCACGTGGGGTAATTTCGGGTGCTGCGAGGTGGGAGGGTGGGGACTGCCCGAGCCCTCCCCTCTGCTGGTAAAGGCATGAAATGGAAGTAATAGGAAAAGGAAAGGACTTAGATATTTTCCCATCTGCTTACCTTGGGATAGAGTACATACACTATGTATTCTGGGATGATTTGCACCCTTAAGAAACCCTAACAAGGAGCAGTTGCTGCCCCACTCGGAGCAGAGTCTAAATAAGCATTCGTATGGGGAAGCGTGGTTTTAATTACACAGATCTCCAGCCAACATCTGGGAGCCACGGAAATGCAAGGGTGCACGAGCACTCTGTACCAGCAGCACCTGGTTCAGCAAACCAGAAGCAGTTCACATGGTACCGTCTCGACAGAGAACACAGGCAAACAAAAGCTGAGTAAGTCAAGAAACTGTACAAAGGAGAAATAAAATAGCTTTCAGGCTCTTTGACAGTACCAAAAAAATGGGAAAAAAAAAAAAAACCTCTCAAAATTATGGACTCATGAGCTTTTATGTGCAGCAAAAATTCCTCCAGAATTGTATTTGTTGCTCGTAATGTTCAACCGGGAGTAACGTGCCGGGCCTGCAGAGTCCCTGCGGGGCGCAGGGCACACGTAGGCACTATCCAGGCTACGTTCTTGAGGGCGAATGTTGCTTTCTGTGTGTTACCACTGCTGCAGCACTCGCATTTTTATGCAGAGTTGAGGCCGTATCAGGAGCCTCTGAAGCCTTTCTCAACAGCCAGCCAGTCCCGGCCAGCCAATGTCGATGGTAAAGTGACTTTCAGGATGGTCACAGGCTGTCCCTGAGACGTGAGGGAACCTCCCCCGCGAAATGGGGCGCGTGTGCTCGGGCTGGCCCTGCGCTGGGCGAGAAGGGCGTTTGGAATGCCGGCTGCGTCAGGCGTGGGGAAGCAGGAAGGCTCCCAGAGCCGCACCCGCTGTGCGGGTCTCTGAGCGCTTACCCCGGAGGTCATTTCAAGCGCTCTGTCCTGATTTAAGGTGCTCCTGTAGGTGCTGCCTGAGCACGGGCGCGCCGGGAGCCGGGGCTGAGCCTCCCTGCCAGACACGGGAAAGCGGGAAGCTGCGAACCCTGCAGCAGCGTCGACAGATAAGCAGAAAGGAACAAGGGATGGTGACTTTTTTTGCCTTCAAACACCTTCGCTAGAGGATACAGAGCTATGGCCACTACGAACTTATTGGAAAGGACCAGTTTAATGCACATGCAGAAAATGTTAGGTGTCCCTGGTAAGATTAAAAGCCTGGGGGGGAGAAGGAGGCACAGGAGAGAGCTCATTTCCAGCCTGTAATCCTGCACTTTTGATTGTTTGACATTTTTCTGTTTCTGTTGCAAAGCATTAGCTGTTTAAATTGCACCGTCTTGGGGTCAAGGATGGTTTGCTCTCGGGATGGTAGACACTGGAACGTGGCACTGATCTGTCCGGGAGCCTCTGTACGCTACTGAAAAATAACTGGTAAGAAGGCAATGAGGAGATGGGTGGGACGCAGCGTAATTCATCAGAAATGCCTGCAAAAAGAAAGCAGTTCCAGGTGGGTCCCCGCCACCCTCCTTGCCAGGGCGGTTTGGCCAGGGAGAGGGAGAGCGTTTACAAACGGCCGTGCCGCTGCCCGATTTTGTGGCGGATGTGGGGACTGGGATCGAGTAGGGGACACCAACCCCTGCGGGCTGGCCTAGTTGTATTTCAGCCCTTGCTGTGCAGTGCAAAAGCGTGTGTGTAAGCCTACTGATATTCAGGTGATACCGATTTGGCATGTGTTTAGATCTAAAAATCTGCTCAAATTTCGATTACAAGAAAACTATAAGCAGTAATGAAAAGCTCTGATCAAACCAAACCAATCTGTCTTCCACAGGCACCGGTGGCCTCTGCCACCCTTTGAACCTGGAGACAAGCTAATGGTGTCTGTGGCTCGCTGAGAGACCGTGTCTGGTTGCCAGCGTCCTGACTCTACCTTGTTCCTCTTGGATTCAATGACTCTTAAGCACGTGCTTAAAGTTAAGCTCCTTATGAAGTACGTTGCTAAATAGGAAACATAATTAAGATTTAAGAACAGTAGAAAAGTCTGTGACTGCTCATAATCCATCTCATCTTTCTCCAGACCTTGGAAATAGAAATAATGAGAATTCCCAAAGGATTTATTATTTACTTTTGTTTTAGTTTTTGGTTCTGGTAAGGATTTCACTCTATGAAAGTGAAGTGAGAACAGAAGTTTGTTAAGGAGGTTTTTGTTAAAACTGAAGCAGCAGATTAAATAGGTGACTTCATGAAAAGCCGAACCGGGTCACTATCGTTCTTGGTGATTAATTAAAGCCTGGGATGTTTAAGTGCTGATAACTGCGCCTGTTTCTTTAAAACATCCCCCTGGGTTTCCTACGCGGAAGAGCACAGGGTGAGTGGCTGATCGCCTGCAGCTCAAGGCAAATATTGCTGCGCCCGAGATTTGCGGGTCAGGTACTGCACGAAGCTGAGTCCTTGGAGCAGAGTAGATAGATGATTCCTCTGTGAATTAAGCAGCACTTGAATAAAGATTCATTAACCCATTACAGTATCATATATAGCATTTCCATCCTATGGTTTTAGTTTAGCGCCAGTGGGGTTTTAGCCATCTCCTCTTGAAATCAATTGTAAAGCTCGCAATGGCTTTGGTGCTACTGGACCAAATCTTGACAGAGCAGCTTCAATCCTTTTTTTAAGTAAAAGAATTATTATAACTCCGAGCGGTGCCTAAATGCCTGCTGTAAGCGAGGTGAAGGCCGTTCTGACTCAGAGCCCAGTGCAGCCCTCTTCAGCTTTGCAGCCCTGCATGAATGGTTGTGAGCAATACTGAGCTTGGGCAAAAATTAGGGATGCAAGAGTTGGTGGTGAAAGAGTTGGTATTGCTTCCCCTTGAAGTACGGTTTGATTCACATGCTTGGGAGTGCGGTGGCTTGCCCTCCACACCGAGGCAATTAAGCAGCTAGTCATTACAAGAACAGATGCTGTCTCCACTGTCCCGATATTTGGTCACAAAACCAAATCAATCTTGCTATTTTTTTTGTCTTCACATAGTGGTGGGATTAGATTCTCTTCCCTACTCCTCTTCCCACTTTTGGTCCATACCCAGCTCTTCAAAGCAATACAGGTTTGCTTAAAAAAAGCCCCTAGCAGCATAAACCAAACCCAACTGTTTTCGTTGAAGTGTTTTGTACATCATAGCTGCTACTTACCATTTTGATTCAGCTTGCATTTATAGAGAAAGCCTGTCTTGATATCTTGAAGGCACTTTTAACGAGTACACATCATGAATTTTCCAACTGCTTTTAGATTGAAAATGATTTCCCTTCTATTTGTCACAGAATCATGTTATTTTACATTTAAAAAGGCTCTTGCGCACCTCCCCGGCACCTGGATGGTAAGTGATTATTGGCTATTGTAGTTTGAAAATGAAAGTCGGGAGAGTTTACTTCAAGCCGGTTCAACTAAACAAAAAAGTTAACTTCTGCTTAAAAAAAAAAAAAAAAAAGAGCAAAATTGCCAAATAGCTCCTGTAGCCAAAGACCTGCTCTGACATATTCGTGAAAAAGGTCAAATCCTGCACTCCTTGTCCGTAAGCGCCGGTCCTGGCCACGCCATTGCTCTCGCAGAGCCGGTGATCAAACTGTGGGACTCCTCCTGGCAGCGTGTAAGAGTTGACGTGGTTCAGAGGATGGACAGGTCACGCTTACCTAGGAAAATCCAGTCAGGTTTATTCAACACCAAGTCACCATCTCTGGTTCAGGAAGCCCCCTAGGTGAAATTTGTTGGAGACTGGAAGGCAACCTGGGAAAATACCGTGTTGTGTGTGCCTTGTGCTTACGCTCGTCCCAGGGCAGCTGGTTTTGGACACTGGAGAACGGGCTGGGTAAACCTTTGCTATGCCTATTTTTAGGTCTTATGTTTAAAGGACTCATTTTAAAACCACTGCAAAGGTTACTCTGGCTTTGGGAAGTTTCAGAATGGGGAAGGCAAAGCTGAGTTTCATGAACAAACTCTATAGGCAGAATCTGTGAAAATGGGAGGCTAAAAAATGGGAAAATTTACTATTTTGAGTTAAGTTAGTCTCCTCCAAGCGTTAAGCCTAATTGTCGAGCACTGAACAGTAACTACCAGTTTTCTTTTGTTATCAAACTGTAAGTACATTAGGAGCCTTTTCTTATTTATTTTCCAAATGACACTGAAGTTGAGGCCGCTCAGCTTTGACCTAACCCTGCTCTGCTGAACTGGCCGAGTCACTCCTCTCGGTGTCAACGGGAACAGATGGAGGCTCCTGCCTGTAAGACCGTGGCTGCTGTCTGATCACCGCTAATCGCATGATTTTACTGACCTTCACAATCCGGTGTAAGAAAATAGCGCAGGTTTTGGTCATAACCCTGTAAAACTTCAGTTTGCGTTGAAAAATACTTGGAGTAAAGAGGAATAATGAACTTTCACTACCCACATGAAATAGATAACTAAGAGTAGGAATACTAAGGAGCCCCGTTTAAAGTGCTGCTGATGGATTTGCTGCAAGTTACTGTGAATAAGGTCTGCATGGAGAAAACCAAGATTACAGTTTAAAGGTTGTAATTAAATGGGTTAGAATCTGTACCATTTCCCATTCTCATTACATTAGCAGGAATAAAGGACTTCTGTCACACAATTTAGCAATTACTAGGGAAAAAGAGATTTGTCTTTTCTGTTGTTAGCTATTTTGACGATCATACCGCCGACGCCAGAAAGCAGCCAAAACCATTGTTATTTTTAATGTAGGTTGATGACAGGCTTTACTGCCTGGGCAAACATGGCATAGAGCGGTAAGGACCATGTCCCACGGAGGGCATGAGATGAAAATCCTGCTTCCGTGGTTTAACAAACCGAGGCAAGCCATGTGCCGGGGAGCAGCGTGCTTCCCGCGGCGCCCCCGGAGAGGGCCAGCGCTCCCAGCGCCGCGGGGGTGACGCAGCGGCGGGCTGCTGGCTCTCCGCGGTGCGGTTCCCCACGCTTGGAGCACTCTTCAGGTGTTCCCGCGCTGAAGGCACTCGGGCAGGTTTGTGGTCAGACCACTAACAGTGGCCTTTGAGAGGATTCCTTGAAACGGGAGGCTCGGCGGACTCCGGGCAGTTCTCCGGGCTTCAGCAACTTGATGCGGGTGCCCGCCGCCTGGGATCTAACATACAGGCTGCTCGGTGTTCGTATTTAAGGACAAATTTGCAGACAGGGAGCAGAGAAATGACTAGTTTTTTAGCTAGCTATCACATGTGGCTGTTCAGTTTTTGTGCGAGGTCTTTACAGAGAGATCTAAGACTTGTTTTCCAAAACTCACCAGCAGAGAATACGATGGCAGTTCTTATTAGGAAACAAACACAGCTCTATTTATGCGGAAAAACTGTCTGTTCGTTAATGATCTTATGTAGGTAATAGCTAGCAGCAGTGATGGTAATTCATTGCTTGGAACACATTTACCCAAAATACTTGTATTTATTTTCAGAGAAGATGACATATACTGACTTGTTCAATACAGATATAAAGAAATATCTGTTGTGTTTTACAGAACAACTGTCTTTATTCTCTCTTTTCCTTTGTCCCTTGAGCTTTAGAGTATGACTATTTAATTAAAGATTGAATGAGAGACCGAGTTTAATTTTTTCTAAACAATAAACTCCAACATATTCAACAATGTCTCATGCCTTCCTGGCATTTTGACGTACGCCTGCAGCAGAGAGTCTATTGAATTTGGTATGTGACTAAAATGTAACAAAGAACACTGTCTACTGAACTCTAAATCTGCTTGGTGAAATCATTCAGTGTGCTGTACAAGTTGTACAGCTGAAACTGAAAATAAGCAGAGTCCTTACAAAACACAGCCGAGAAGAATCTTAGCTCACATTCTCAAGACACGGCTAGGAGCTTTGGGGTAGTTTTGACAGTACAAAAATCACCAAGTTTGTTACTTTATGTGAATTCATCTTATTTCTTTTTCTTGTTACTTATTACTACTCCATTGCTACTTAAATTAAAACCGGGAGAAATGTGTTTGCTTGGATCCTTGCAACCAGTTGCCACAACGCTCGTGATTCGGGTAAATACTTTATTGTAGTAAGAACCCTGTCTGACTGGGACATGGAATTGGCTCAGCATTGACATCCCTACCGTTGGCAATAAATCCTTATTGTGCAGGATGTAGGAAAAAAGTCCTCTACTGAAAAATAAAAGTCGTCTTTTGCATCTCCGGTACATCTGTCTGTCAGACTGTACTCTGCAGGGGAGACGCTGCCATGTATTGGCACATTGTAAATAATAAATAAAAATAACAATAAGACAGTACATTATCACATTTAAATAACGAATAAAGAAAATAGAGATCTCTAAAGACTACATTTCCTGCTAGATAGGGCCTAGAGGAACGGGCAAAGGAAGACGAGACTGCTCTCAGAAATCTGGTGACATGCTGTTTGTTATAAATCCTGGGCTAAGGATTCATCTTTGCTCAAACTCTGTTGAAAGCAGTGATTGGAAATAAAAAGTGAGGATATTTATGAGCTGTTTAATACAATAATCTGAAGCCATGTTAAATCTAAATGACCTTTTCCACATGGAGATTGCACCCTGAATTATATCGGGGCAGTTATAACGAAAATAGCAGGTGTCCTATTGCTTTTTGGTCAATTACTATAGTTAATGAATGAAGCAATTTTTTTATTACAATTTAATTACCCAAGATTGTTCAGCTCACTTGCAGCATCTGTTTTCCTGCAAGGGCCTACTTTTGAACCTAATTTTTTTACGAGGAGGTCATCTAGAGCACAAAGAGCTTGGCCCAGCACCATGCATACGAACTGCTGTACCCAGAAGGATGGGAGAGGAGCCCCGAGGCGCGGGACTGCATCCTCTCGTGTTTCAGACTGGAACTATTGCATCCACCTCGGAGCTGAAGCCTTCCCACCTCCTCACATTTTGCCAGAGCCGTGTTTCTCAGCACTGTGTTTTGCAGCACCGTGTTTCTCTCCACCAATGACCACGACCACCAGCAGCAGAAGGATGGGATTAATACAAATAAAGCCTCTGGTTTCAGGCTGTGACTTCTGCACACGTGTAAAGTCAAGAGTTCCTCTTAACGAGAGCTTTCCCCGGATGGCTGTCCCGACTGCCGTTTCTGCTGCTGTACCCCAGCTAAAATGCCTGCGCGCTCCCAGCCTGGTGGGACGTAGCCCAAACACAAGGGACCCAGCTCCTGCAAATGGGACGCCAGGGTATCGCAAGAGCGCTCCACTGCACGGCGTAGCCGTGGCTCATTCACTGCAAAGTATCCTTATGGCTCACCGTGCAGGAAATACCTGTGGCACTGAGATGCACTTCTGCTACCAGAAGACATCAGCTCAATAAATGAATTATTGAGTAAAACTCTATGGTCAGACTAGGTAATCACAGCGATCCTTTCTGGCCTTAAAATCTATTATCTTATTTCTCGTTTACCCTAAGGCCATTTTACCACCCTCTAGCAATATAAATGGGCCTTAAGGTTTGAATATTTATATCCCCTTTGAGGTATCTTTCTGTTGCCAGAGCGATGCCTCAGTAACCTTTGTGCGAATGAGAATGAGGAGCTCCGAGTCCCTCAATTGCCACGTTGGAAGTTGGCTCAGGGGCTGGGCTTTTGCTCGTTTCTGTGGTTTTCCTTGTCTGATCAATACACGTAGACTGTTTGAGAGACCTTGTTTTAATATTTTATTAACATTGATTCATGTAACTTTGCTTATGCCTCTTGTGCTGAGGATTGACTAATTAGTGACATAACCAATAGATCCACCTGCCTGTGGCACAGTGCTCCCATCAAGGCGTACGCATTGCCCCGATGTGATGTGAAATAATACCAACCTGCGGAGAGGCGCAAGGAAAGCAAACAGTAAATCTGAAATGGTCTGGCCTGTGAGCTTGGGAATGAGTCCTAATGGCCCACAGCTGGACATCAGATGTCTCTGTAGTGTTGGTGAATCTCAGCTGGTGCAAATCTGGGTGGCACCAGGAGCTCAGTATGAAAGTAGAACTGCTTGAGCTAAGGCTCCCTGTTAAGGTTATTGCAGCCGTGCCTCCAAGATTGGGTTTTCCGCGTTGAAGCCTGCGGTAGGATGGCCCTGAGGAGCCACGCGTGCATGCACACTCTGGTAGCAGCCTCCTCGTTCTGGTGGTCTAAACACGATCTAACAACAAACAAAAATTCATGGTGGGTGCTTGGATTAGATGAACATCTGCTCGCTAATCTGTTTTTAAACTGCGCAGTGGCTCTTCCCTGTAAGCTTTTCACTTGGATGAAAAGATAGTAAAGAAGAAAAAAACCAACAAAAGAGAAATTCAGATGCTGCAGATTCCCGCTGGACAAACACTGGCATTCAGCGCTTCCTGGAGCACCGCGCTCCGCTCCCTGCGCGGAGCCCCTCTCGCAGCTAACGTCGGCCCGAATGCCTCCTACAGAGAGGGGCTTTTTTTGTTTCCTTGGGTGTTGAATGCAGCGTTACAAGCCATGACTTATGGCAGGAGAAAAGCAGACACTCGGGGACAGATTCCTCTGTTGCATAATTCCACGGCTGAGAAATGTGCCAGGGAATGCAGAATTATGAGCGAGACTTTTCCAGCTTTCCTCCTCGTTGTCTTCATGGCCCAGCAGAAAATTGTGACAGCTGGAAGTGAGGAAAAAAATGGAGCTTTGTTGCTTTCCGGGCTAGTCAGATGGCCTTCAGCAACTGTTGTAAGAAGTGAGAACTGGTCCTCCTAGGGATCTGTCACAAACCTCTGGACTTGGTCTGCGTATCTATTGCAATTTTTCTCTTAGTCCCAGGGTGCTCCCCGGGGTCTCTGAACTCTAAATGCCTCCAAGATCTTCCCGCTTGCAAGTCAACAACTGCAGCTACGTCCTGCAAGCGTCCCAGCCGTCGCTGGGCCGCCTCAGTGCACGTGCTAGCGAAGCGGGACACGCTAAGCTTAAAACTACGTACCCGGTAAAGCGCCGTTCATTTCCAACCCAAAAGTGGAAGCTGTTCAAAGTAAACAGCAGGGAATAGCTTCTGTTGCTGTTGGTTTTGGGTGGTTTTTTCATTTTTATTTAGAAAGACGGGACCCGTCGGCAGGTCTGTGCTAGGGTATGTCCCCGCGCGCTCCAGCCGCTCCCTCTGCCCACGACTGCTGGAGGCAGGTGGTTGCAGCGTGGTCTGGCCACCCCAGTTTGGAGGCTGGTGCGGGGTCCTGTGCTGCCCCTGCTCAAAGCGGGGCGCAGGGCTCAGCAGACCGGGAGTATCGATCGCGGCAGCACCCGGCCCTGTTGCACAAGTGCTTTAATGAGGCAACAGGCTCCTTCGAGCTTATTGCTTTGGATTACACCATGTCGCCTTCTGTTACCCTGCGTGAAGCCCTAAGCTGGGCTGACATGGTGTAACTCGGGGGACCTTGATGTGGAGTGACACTACATGATGCAGTGTGTGAGAAAATCAAAGGTTGTCTCTCCCGGCATCGAGCACTCGCTGCCCGTTCCCGCAGCGGCCGTGCGGTCCAGCGTTCAGCAGGTGATCGACAGGGTAGGTGTTTGGAAGAACTGGGATATTTTCATTAAGCAATTTCAAATCTCATTAGCAAATTTTCATAAAGTGATAATGTAGTGGCAATATTAGCCTTATTAATCCAATATGAAAGTCACTCTCATGATAGAGAAAAGCGCCAATAAAAGCCTTTCATTTTGTACAGGCTAACAGCACGTGCACCAGGGTGTTCTTAATGAAACGATGCAGAATTTTAAGCTCCCAGAATCAGTTCAAAGCGTTGGAGTACAGTGAATTAATACCAACGGAAACAGTTTTAAAGGTTCATTTTTACCTTCATAACAACTGCCAGTACTTGCTCAAATCCAGAATCATCTGGTGTAAAAAACCCCGCAAAACTAAACAAAACCCCCCAAACTTTTCATTTAAGCCTGACAGGCAGAAGAGCTTTGTGTTGTCATACAGCTCCAGATAAAAGCAGCATCTAGAACTGCGGTTCCGCTGCCAGGACGACTAACCACTGCCACACGCTCAGCCCTGCCGACTGCAACCGGGAAATCGAACTCTGCAACGGCTCGGCTCAGCCACCAGCCTCGCTAGCGAAGTAAAATAGCAGGGCTACGGTGATTTCTGGACCATGCTCATACTTGGCCAATACTTGGTCCGAAGAGAAAAAAACAGGGCCATCATCTATTTCTAATTTCATCTTCAGATCTGAAAGCTTTTTGTAAGGAGATAAATTGCAAAGTCCAAATATTTATACAAGCCACTGGCTTTCCTCTGGCTCAGTCCTTTTGCTCATGGTCTGAAATGTGTTTTGCAGACCACACCGTCTAAAGCCCATCCGAAGCCGGAGAGCATGTCTCGCTGTAGGACTGATTGCAGGGGGCGGAGGGAATCGGTGCAGGGCAGCGCTTGCCCTTCTCCCATCTCCCAGCTGGTCCCGTCCTGGTGGGTCACAGCGAGACGGACCAGCCCTGTCAGCAAGTAGGTGAACCCCCTCTGCACAGCGTGCTTCTCCACACTCTCCCCAGTGCAGACGTCGTGCCATAAACTCAAGCTCATATGCAAGCAGGCACTTTGAGGAAGGTATAAAATCAACTGTATCTAGTTCCAGGCTCAGACCCGCGTCCTCTCTGTGTAGGGAGGCACAGCCAGAGCTGCGCCGGGTCCGAGCCGGGGTCAGCGATTAATTCCAGCAGTGGCTCCCGTTACAGACGAGGACTAGTTTATGCACAAGGAATTTAATTAGCTGCTGGTTTCTCTTTACTATTTCATCAATTAGTGCAAGCACATAGTGGTTTGTAAAAAGATCAATAGGGTGGGGTTTTAATTACTTAGAGAACATTATTTACCTTATTTATCCCATGGCCAGTCAGGTGGTTTGCGTTTATAAAAGGGACTTGGAAGTTGTGGGGCTGTGGCAGAAGCAGTCCCAGTGCGGCTTGTTAACCGCTCCTCGGCTCAGGGATGCTCGTGTGAGTAAGTGCTCGGCAGTTTTGCAAGAGATGTAGATAAATGCTTCCTAGAAGTAATCAGTTTCTTTAGTTTCATACTGCATAAAGAGTTTCCAACTTTAAAGACTCTTTTCATGAATGGGAAAATATGAAATCAATTCCATTTATCTGAATGAATCTTTCAGCAAGCTCAGGGTTTAGCGTGGGGGCACTGCAGGCAGAATGTAACAAATGCGGTAGCATAAAAATGATTAAAACATGATGAGCAAGGTTATAGAGATAAAAAATGAGAGGGAAAGAGTTGGAAAAGTGAAAATAAGAAATCTGTGTGATACTAAAGGGTTTGTCTATTTTTCATGTTTACTTCTTCTGTGTTCATAATTTTTTGGTCCATCATCAATCACTGTCAATTTGAAAAAGTGCTATACTTAGGGTCATTTATCCAGGGCTATTGGAGGCTAAAATTATGCAGTTTCAGTCAAATATACATGAATAAAGACTGTCATTTCTGATTAATGACATGTGACTTCAGTGTCTTACAGAATCATCTTGCCATCCAAGCTTTACAAAAAGGTTATTATGTAAGGCCTTTTCCATAATATATCTACTTTTCCTCTAAGAACACTGCAGAAGCCATTTCACTCACATTAAAATCAGCGCTGATATCCCTTATTATGCCGGTGGTAATTGCTCCATGGATTTTGAGGTTGCCAGAATAAGTAAATTTTTGTGGGACATGAAATTACGTTACTGAGGATGGTTACCAAGCTTGTGGTTTTGGTGCCGTTTTGTAGTTTGCTTTTTATTTTAGTTGTAAGAGAAAGCTTAGCCTTTTATAGGAAAAAAAAAAAAAAATCCACATAAAAGAGTAATCTCGTGCAATGATGTATTCAAAAAAGTGCCGCACGTGGCATTTCAGCATTAATTACTGGGTTTCGTGATTCACCATTTCCCTTATCTCCCTGTGCATAACGGAGCCCGTATATGCGTTTGCCTACGAAAGGAGGAGGAGCGAGAGTTTGGAAAGTTAGGGGAAATGCCACAAAAGGAGGGAAAGGGGAGATCGGGGAGAGGCGCCCGTGCCAGGGGCTGCAAGAACTTCCCCGCAGCCAGGTTGTGCATATGGTAGTGCTCGCAGGGAAAATCTCGTGGCTGCCTGTGAAGCAGCGCCGGGGAGCGCAGCCGCAGCGTGCCATATGTTCCGTAACAGCCTCCCAGCTACTGCTCGCTCCCCAAAGCGGACGGCACGTAGCAACCGTCACACGGGCTCTCTCCTTCCAAAGCCGGTCCTTCACTCCAGGACAGATCATCCCTCGCGCAGGAAAGCTTGGCTCTGAGGGAACGAGAGGGAGCTTCTCTGCTGTTTTGCCTCCCGTTGCTGTGGTAGGGGCAGAGGTTATGTTCCTGCCAGAGACCCCGGAGTTTCTGGGGCCCCACAGAGGATGCTGCAGGGAAAGCCCCTGTGCTGCTGTGTCGCCGCGAGGGCCCTTCTCTGCAGCTCTTCCTGATACCAGCAGCAACTTTAGTGGTCGCAGCCCTCCAAGCTCCCATCGCTACAGCAGCCGTGATGGTGCTTAGGGTGCAGCTGTACTTACCAGCCATCGTAACATTTTTTTCCTGGTACTGTTGCTGGTAACAAGTGCTGCTCCATCAAAATATATAAAGGCTTCTCTGAAATCTGGTTCTCGCATGGAAACCTGAACATTTTTTCCCCTCTTCCCTGAATGCCATTAACAAGACATACCTCTTCACTTGGGAGGCCACAAAACAGAGGAAGGTTTGATGAAGGACGGGAGGAGGACCAGGGGAACCGGGGCACCTGCCGGGAGCCCGGCTGCCCGTAGAGCTGAGCAGGCAGTAGTGCAACTCCTGCCCGGGGTCACCCTTTAAAATCATCTTTTACTCCCCCTGGCCCTTAGACAAAAAGTCCAGTGAGCAAATATTCCTGCCAAACAGCCTTCCCCAACCCTTCTTTTCTCTGTGTACCGTACGTACATGACTTGATAGCAGGAAACCAGCCGGTCCCGGGCGCTGTGCGTTCGGGAGGCAGGCGCTGAGGGCTCCGGGGCCCGTTGCTGCTGGCGCTGCAAACCCCTCTTCCCACCCGGGGGCATCGCCTTTGCGCGGGCTGGGGCTCCACGTTGCTACCGTTTGCTAACTCTGCTAAAACCTGCCATACGGCTCCATGTGTCTGTGCACACAGTAATAAAACCAGACTTGGGATAATCCAGTAGAAAGGCCTAACAGCCAGATGAATCGATATTTATCATATCATGTCAGAACAGAGTGATCGGTTCAGATTCTCCCCTTGAATCCTCCTAGTTTTACTACTTACTGCTCTTTTTACTATGGTTTATAAAACTGGAATTTGTAATTCATATGAATTCCATACAATGAATGAGAGGAATGGCAATAGCAAGAAGTATAAAAACTAAGATGTGGAAAATTATTTAAAAAACAAAACTAAAAAAGAAATTCATTCTTTCTCTAAGGCTTATAATTTTTTATATTTCTCAAGAAGATTAAAGCAGAATTTTGTGTTGCTGCGTAGGTGCACAACACATTCTATACTTTTACCTTTCTGTTTTGTTTTTTCTGATTGCTTTGTTGGGGATCTCCTTTGACCCAAACGGAAAGGCATCTTTCAGAATGAATGCTGAGATAGCCGGAGTGCTCCTTGGGAGCTGGATTTCCAGACCCGCGAGGTGCCGCTGCGGCTGGATGTGCTCTGCGGTGAGTGCTGCCCCTCGGGAAGTGACCGATTCCTGGCCCACGACAAATCCACGCTGGAAGCACCCCACGCAGCTTTGGGGTGGGATGAGTTTGAAGCCCACAGCATCTCCAGCAGGCCCTATTAGCTAATCTCCTAGGTGCTCTTTTGTTTCTAGAGGCTTCTTTTGTAAAAACTTTCTGTTGTTCCGCTTCCTGCAATGTTTGAGAAGTTGCTGAGATGCTGTTCTTCTCTTTGCCCTCCCGACCCGACTGAAGCTTCAAGTATTATCCCTGTATGTTGCAAATTTGGATCATTATCCAAATGGTCAAACAGACTAGGTTTAAAGGAAACCTCCCTAAACCAAACCACTATTTGTCTGAAAGTGAAATGTTATTTTCTTCCATTTCTTTTGTATTTATTGTTCATGGTACTGTGGGTAGAGAAAAACCTGTGCATTTGGCTGTGATAATTTACGTAGTGTTTAGTGGTGAAGAGCCACAGACATGGTCAATGAGCTAACTCAATGATCTCTCACCCTCTGCTGAGTAAGTGATATGTTATGGGAACGTGTCTGGACAGGTCCTAAATGGCAGCGGAACTTCACGTCACGAAGCGTCGTCCTGCTGGGACACAGCAGCGGCTCCGGGGGTGGGCATACGTTTTGAGAGATCCACTACGTAGTAACTGCCTCGAGACTTTGGATGCTGTCACCACTTAAATTTATGACTCTCTTTCTTGTAAATTAGCCTATGTGAAGTACATAGAATCAGCATTTGTTAATACATGTAGATGTGTATTAGTGTCCGTGAAATGTGTATGTGCACACAAACACACGTATCATGTCTATTATATGCACTAGTGTTCAATTGCTAGCAGTATTAATGGATAAATTTACCTACTGCGAAGAAGGGGAGTGCACAAATGTGAAGGTCTTGCTAGGAAAATAAATTACATGAAGGAGGAGAAAACAAGAACAGGAGGAAAAAAAACCAAGATCACAAGCCAAAGGAGAAAGATTTTGAGACAACAACAACGAGAGTGGCGAGGAATGTGCAAAACCTCCTATTTGCATTGCATAGTGCAACACTGTCCTGTTTTATGCTATTTTTTTCTCTGCAAATCAAATGGTACCCAGAATCATGGCATGATATAGTTGAATCAACTCTCATCCGTTATGTTTAAAGACCACAACACAGGGCATCTGTAATATAGGATTGTACATATTTCTTGTGGTTCTGATACTATTAAAGCTACTTAAGTGTCATGACGTGTTTATTTATGAGATCATCAAAGCCACTTAATAACTTTCTCTTGGCTACTTGTTTACATCTGTGTAACACAGAGCCAGATTGTGCAGTCCACAGTCACATCAGTGAACACTTACTCATGCAAGTTGCGCCACTGACATAAGGGTTTCACAATCTGGCCCATAATGTATCAAAATACATGAGGCCAAGATCTTATCACTTACAATCATGTAAATCTGGCTTTAATCCATTTAAACTCTGAGTTAGGTACCTAGATATAAATCAGTGAAATTTCCTTGGCTTCAGTATTTGATTCAGTGGAGCCACTCTGATTTACGCTGCGAAGATCAGGTCCATTAGATTTGCAATTTAGAAATGCATTTGCTCCGCTGCATGTATAAACGTTAGGATAGCTGAAATTAACATCACCACAAAAAAGATTATTTTCAACACGGGCTATTTAAAATATCTCTTTGCACAATATAAACAAAGAGAATTATGTTAAGAGTCAGAAGCAAGAAGGTTGAAGAGTCACATATGTCTTAACCTTTACACTGGCTATGAGTACATCAGTTCCTACAAGATGAACTGCATTATAAAGTAAATAGATCTGCTTTAAAGAAAGGTCAGGACACATGTTCTGCTAAAATCTAATTTCAGTCTATTGCCCTATAACCTACTGCTCTCTGGAATACAACAGATATAATAGTAAAGAGCCTGCATTTAATTATCTGTGATATAAAGCCTCCTTATCCCCCTGAGAATATTCACAAGAATAATAGAAGGTATTCTGAAAATACTGTATTTACTTCTCTATAGTGACTGCATTCTGCTTTAACTGTCTTTCCTGCTTTCTGGAAATACTATTCTAGCACCTCTTGTACCCTTAATCCAATGTTATATTACTTTTATGTCCTGAAAGACTAGATTGTTTTACAGACCCAAGCAAACTGCATTGCATACCGTTAGGCGCGAGCGTGTTACGAGCAAGCTTTGCTCATCATCCTTGCGCATCAACTGTTTGCTGCTGCCTGTTTTTGAGATGAATTACATTAGGATTCAACAGCTTAATAATAACATTAATTTTGCCTGATACAAGCCAGAAGAACTTTAATGTGAAGGGTACCTGCCACAATCTCAGTATTAGCCTGGCAGAGAAACACCTAAAGATAATGTGTAGACTTAAATAAAAGAATAATTAAGATGGGCTTAGTCATGTTATAACCGATGTGCCATGCAGTCCTAAATCAACGTGTCATTTAGCAAGGAGATAGATGGTAAGCTTTTAATGGTGATCATTCAAGCACCTGCCTGAAATATTTAAACAATTTTCAGGAAACAAAAGAGAAAAACACCTGTCTAGGGCTTAGACCTAAATGAGGAAATTTTTGTCTCATGTTTGACGCTGCATATATCATTGCAAACAGGCATGTACAAACTATATTCTGAACTGATATCAACTGGCCTAATTACTGAACAAATTAGAGTAACTCCACCAGAATGCGACAGCTGAGGATCAGGCCTGAACCGGCCATAGCAATCCATCTCACCTGGGTCCCAGGAAGGACTGTCCTGGAGGATGCTCTGAAAGTAAGAATGCTAAGAATTAGCATTTTAGCAGAGTTTAAGACGTTTCTAATTTGATTTTTGCAGATGGGTAAGGATCGATTCCCCATAGTTTGACTCCAGAAAATGACTGAGCTGACCGCATTCGTAGTGCACTCTTCTGCCTTCGTTCCTCCATCCATCACCCACTCCCCTATCTTAAGATGATTGTTCAATATGTAGGTGAATTAAAACTTCATATATTTATACATATAATTCCCTGGAGTCTTTTCCATGGAAGACAGTCATACTCATTTAAGGTAGTATTCTGTCATCATTTGAAACTCATCATTCCCACTGAAGTCCAGGGTGTTTTGCAAAAAGGAAGAAAATGATGGAAAAGGGAAGGAAACAAGATGGCTCCTAAAGCTGTCCCGGGAAAACGAATAGCCTGAATTCCTACATCTGTGAGTAGCTTGGGAATTGGATTGGAAATGCCTATGAAATTGTTACACAAAAAGATGTGACATTCTCTTTTCTTATGAAATGTCTTACTGCGTTAGTGGCTTGTTGGAACATGCCGCTTTGGTAGAGTTTATGGCAGAAGCTCCTTGTAAGAAGCACATCACTTTTGGTGTCACTGCGCGGTTGACATGACATCCGTGAAGGTCCTCCTTGCTGCCAGTCCCTCAGTAGCTGAAGCACATGGAAGGTCTTGCAAGAACCAGATGATTAAATGTTTCGCTGTAGGCTCTGCCAGGCACTGCATGGTGATGAGCTCGATAGCACTCTTTGAATCTTTCAAGAAAAAAAAAAATTAAAGAAATAACAAAACGGTAAATACTTACCTTATGTCAACTGTTTCAGTCTTGCTGCTGCTTATCGATTTCCTAGCCACGTATCTCCAAAAGGCCTTCACAGTTGGTGCAAAGCACAAAATGAGTTACTGGGCCACGGGTAAGTGCAGATTTATTTTTTATTTTTTTTTTCCTCTGTGTCTTTCAGGGATCACCACAGAGCCCACTTTCAGTCTTGGATTGCTCTAGCGCGGCTCTTTTGTGGAGGAGAAGGGCTGCGATGACCCACTGGGGTGGGGGGTGCTCTGAGTGACCCTCCTTGTGGGCATTTTCTTGTCTTGTTTGGTAAGTCCATAAAACTGTTGCGATCCCATGCGCTTTAGTAGTATAAAAGATGTTAAGGCATGTGACTGTGCTGGTGAAGCTGGTTTAATCGTACCCAAAGGAGAACAATAAATTTCACCTAGAAGCAAGAAAAATGCCTGTAATTCTCCTTTAGGGAGCATCTATATAACTAACTTTCCCGTTCCAGTGCGGTGAGACCTAGAAGTCTCTGCAGAGACTCCTGGTTTTACTGTTTCAAGTTTTCTTAGAAACCTTAATACTTCCACACAGGAGAGTTCCTTCTGGGGCATTAAAATACAGATCCCTAGGACCTCTCTTCCATTTCTTGCAAAATTAATAGTAATTACCAAGAATGATTAGCAGGTTCAGTGCTTATTAGTCTTACTTTTTAAAATTCTGAAACAAATCTTTTTCCTTCCACTGTAAGCGATCATTTTAATTTCCCTTCTTTGTCTGTAATAAAAATTGACGTTAAAGGATGCCCGAGGCAGTGTAATGAGAAAATGAAATTAGTTTTTCAGTTGGCTGGTCAAAAGCATTTTATACACAATAATAAACAGTTTATTTTACTCTTTTGCTTAGGACATAATAAATGATAAAAACATTTTCTGGAAATAGATATTGCCCACTTTGCTACAGAGTGCTCAAGCTGGGATCTTTTCCATTCATGGAGTCACATAACAACAAGGAACGTTTGCCTTCTTGATCTGCTTTTCTTAACCTTTTTTGGGTTGAACGCAACAGGAGATCTCCACACTGAGCATGACCAAAAATCTAGGGCTTTTTTTCTTCCTTCTTGAAGACCTTTCTCAGAAATGCAGCGTCACTTACGCTGTGTAACCTAGGAGTAAATCTGTGTCAAGGCATTTCTGAAGAGTCGCTCAGAATTTTATATAGTAACCTTAAAGCCAAGGCAAACCGCGTAATTAAAGCAAAGCGTGCAGTTTCATTTGCGAACCGTTCAGCACCAGCGCGAGCCCGAGCAGGAGCACCGTGCAGCCAAGCAACCCTGCCGCACCGTCTTTACGCTTGGCCTGGGGGAAACGGGCGGTGTTAACGGTTTGCATCAATTCCTGATGGTCTAACTGTCCACTGACTTCTGAGGCCATATGGAGAATGTTTGTAGATAGAGGGGAAAGAGGCTCAGATAGTTGTCAGGGTTCAGCGGAAGCCTGTGACGGCTTTGGGATTTGTGCCGTTTCAGCTACCTACCCCTGCCTCCACCTTTCGTGTGCGTTGTAAAAGCCTGCTCTTCGCAGCAGCTCTTTCTGAAGTGAACATATGAGGTGCCTGGAATTGTTTAGATTGGTTTGGATTGATTATAGCAGCTTCTTCAAAGCAAGAAATCAAAATAGGCTAGTGGTGAGACGAACACATAACATATTGATAAATGTAGTTACATATATGAACTGGGCAAGAAAAAGAGAGAAAAGCTGAGTTTCTTACACATGATTCTTACAGTTCTTGACAGCTCAAACTCCCACATGCTTGAATAGTTCAATACTGGATTAGTGTGATGCCTGCTTGGCGGGTCCTGTGGGGCATAGACTCAGCAAGCAGCACATCATTCAGGATTTTGGGGACAGCTTGTAAACTGTCCAACACTACTGGCAATCCCACTCCAATCAAAGTCAAACGTGAAGATGGAACGAGTCGGGGGGGTGGGAAGAGATGCTCTCTTGTTTACGCTCCCATAATTTATGTTCTAAATTGCGATTAGTCCATTTCTGTAGAATAGCGCCAATGAAAGATTTATTTGTAAAATAATATGAACTGTATTGAGCAAGCTAGAGAATGCTTAATTACAAAAGCAAGAAGGAAAAGCAGAACGGACATGTAAGGACTGAACTGAAATCCTGATTATTTACTTATTTTACTGAAGCCCATGGCAAAACTGACGCTACATCTAACAAATCCAGGGGGTTACCTACTAATGTCAGGGCCTGATTTTTTTCTGTTTAGGGAAATGGAAAATTCTCACTCCAGTATGTGCACAACTTGTTTGTAAATGGCAAACTCTTGTGTTGAATTATACTCTTTTGGTGGGAAAAAAAAAATCCATTGTTGAAAAACTATTGAAACCTTTGGGATCTTAACAATGGCACCAGTAATATTAATATTCCTGTTAACACGTTAATAGCACCGCTTTTATTATGTGCCAAGCTAGTTTTCACTAGAATAATCAAGATTTAAGAACAAAGAACTTGTATAGGAGTAGGAATATGCAAACATTTTCCCCATTGACATTACTAGGAGTGTTCACGAAAGTGAAGATTGCATTTTTGGTAAGACTAGCTTAAGGTAAGACGTGCTGCATCTATACAATGAGTGAAAATCTCAAAATAAAATGCAGGTATGGGTATGTATTAGAAACAGAGACCTGACACTATGGTGCTCATGCATCCAGCAAACAAACCCAAGTCATAATGCAATAGGTGGAAAATGAACATCAAGATTCAAAATAAAGAATAGCATAAGTTTATGTTGGAAAGGCTCCTCAAGTGGTCACCTGCTCCAGTTCCTGAGGGCAGACCCACTATGCCAAGGTTTGGGGTTTGGTTTTTTGACAGATGTTTTGAATCGGTCCTCAAAAACCTCAGCAGGGAGAGACATTGCATCTTCCACTCCTCAAGGGGCTGCCCAGTGCTCCCCCATAACCATCACGCGTGACTCCTTTCCTCTGTGCCAATGTCTTCTGCAAACTTTTGAAGTCTACTGATGATGTCCCCTCAGTGTGTTCTCTCTCTCTCTCTCTCTCTCTGCTAAACAGTGCAAGTTTAGCTTAATTTTTCTTCTTGAAGTGAGTGGAATTCAAACCCAGCTGAGGTGCCGCTTCTCAGCAGGATATTATAAGGATAATTAAACAGTGGAAATGATTAACAAGGGATACAGTAATCTGTCCATTCTTTAAAGTCCTTAAATCACAGTGTATCTGCTGGTACAAATGCAGACTACTTGGATGGATTATTGGGTGAGATTCGGTGGCCTCTGCTCTGCTCACAACTACAAAACTTGTTTGGAAACACTTGCTACATGTATTTCACAACTTTTAGGAAGCAGCTTACTTGCTATGCAGCAACTGTGTCACTCTTCATAGACAAGTATGTGAGGAAGCCCCAGGAACATGAAAAGAAACGTGACCCTTACATCCACGGTGCGTTTTCCCTGGTGGATAATGGATATTCCAGTGTTCAGTGCATCTCTGCTGGGATGGGGCTGTGCAGAGTCTGCCCACAGCCGCACTGCCCCGGCGCTACATCCTACCCTGAAAGGGTGGTTCCTTGCCTCGGCCCCAGCACACGCCTAGAGGTGGCGGAGGAAGGCAGCAACATGAAATTTCAAATCAAGCTAATGCAGTGAGTACAACTGATTACCTAACTTATACCTCGACATTTACTCCATCAAGCTACAAATGAATTATCTTTCGTCATTCCAGATATATTTCCTGAGAGCGACCTAATTCTGGAGGCGGTGAATTCTCCCTCTTAAGTTTCTCAAGATTACATAATTATTCAGGAATTTCCTTCAGATACCCAGCAAACATTTTAGCAAACCAGAACATTGTGGCAGCAATAGCAAACTTGAACCCGTATAGAGCTATAGTTAAAATAGGGATTGTTCCACACATGTTCCAGTTCTTTTTTCTCCAGTGTTGAAAATTGAGCAAATTTCTGAGGAAAACGTCATTCATTCTATGTATTCCTTGCTTTTATAAGACCTTAAATAAACTCTAAAATCCTGAAGGTTGTTGTGGGTTTTTTTTCTATGCAAAAAATGCAGCTGTTTCCTAACTAATTTTCTTGAAAATGAGCAAATTGATGTTAGCTAAAATAACATCTACCTCTGCTTAGCATTTGATATCAAAATTTCATTTGAGAGATATTATCCCCAAAATATTTTATTTAATTCCGGTGCTTGTCATAAGCTAGATGACAAATTGAGTTAAGAATTTCACCTGGCTGCCCCTTCATGGAGTATGCAGAAGAGGTCATGAATCCTCCACGTATGTCTGACTTTCAGTAATTTTCCAGGAAGCCCAAGGATGAGCAGAGTGACCTCCCTTTTATTTTAAAACTCAATTATAGAAAACAGAAATGTGGGAGGAAAAAAAATCAAACTTTTTTTGGAGAGGAAGCAACCGCTTTTTGGCACTCAGTATCGCTTCTCCCTTTCCGGCTCAGCCCCCACTCATGTGCGGTGTCCATATGGATGAGGTTTATGGGTATATATGCTCTTCTAACATATCAAAATATTTACCTTGTGCATTTCAGTACAACATCATTAATTTTACTAAGCTCCCATTCCCAGTAAGTGCCAGCTGTCTTTGGGTTTCCAAGGCACTCGGGTCTGATAAGTGAGCTCTTGTGTTAGCACTGTGACGGTCAAAGGTCCATGTCAGGTCAGGACCTCTGCTCTGTGGGGGAGATAAACTGATTTAAAACTACCAGAGGAAACAAGTAAAGGGAAAAATGGAATTTATAAAGCTTATGAAATGTCAAGAGACGTGTTGCAGCCTTTCGGACAAATGCTGAATGCAGTTAACCTGGAGGAAAAAGGGGGAGATCAAAAGATCACCTGCTACTAGAAAAAGACCTGATGCTAAGGATGAGTGGGACATAATGAGATCCTTTTTAGCTGCATCAGCAATGATGCTTCGATTTCCTTGTGAGAGACTGGAAAGGTATAATTAGGAACATTTTTTTTCCTCTACGGATTCCGCTTGTGAGCTTTATTTAGTACAACAAAAAAATCCAGAGAAATAAAACCATCATATTTAATTTGAGTTCACAGCATAACATTTGGTAATATTTGTCTTTTTTTGGTTAAGTGGATAAATCACATATAACTATTAAATATGTAAGATATAAACCACAGTCAATTAAATGATAGCTAAGGTACTGTGGCAGACCCGATTAAATTGGTGTGTTATTAAGATTATATACACAACATCCATGGAATGACATCTCGGATATGTGCTGTGAAATTGAAAAAGAAGTTTGCTGGAGTCCCAGCCACCCCGACGTGGTTCCCATGTGCTGAGTACAAACCCCGAACCTTCGAACTGGCTGCTCGGAGCGAGCCCTGCGAGCCGTCCCACCTGCCTACACAGGCCGGCTGCATTTTCTCGTGCTTATTTGTACCCGCTGCCACGAAGAGAAACAGCGGGAGACCCGGGCGGAAGGTGCGTAGGTGCCGTCACCCCCTTTCCTCGCCCCTGGGGAGGCTCCCACGGGGGTCAGGGAAATGGAAATCGGCACGTGCCGTATTTGAGAGCAGGATTTAGCCCGGGGCGTTCAGGGGTTCACAAGCATGGGCACCACTTCATCTCTCTTCTGTTTTCCCAAATAGAAAGTGCTCACCGTTGAAGTTCAAACGTAACTTTGAAAATCTTTAATCAAATCCTGTAGTTAAGAGTCAATGGAAAGAATCATGCTGGAAATAGTTTTTTTTTTTTCAACTGTCAAATCTGGAACAATATTAAATGTGTCACAGCAGAATCAGTATTATCTCTTCTCAAATTCTTTTCCTAAGGTTTTTTGATGTGAACAAGTGAAGGTATTAGGCAAAAGTGAACTAGTTAAGAAAATGTAACTAAACTGTGGATCAATTTACAACCAAATCAGAAATAAATTTATTTTATACACTGCAGTAATAAATGCGTAACACCTTTTCTCAGTTTTGCATTTTGAGACATCTGTTAACATTGGCAGAAAGAGTTATAATGCTGTGTAGCAAATAATTCTTGTGGGGTTTCCATCCACCCCCCAAAATGGATCAAAATAAGATCATTTTTTTCCTTGTCTTTTCCTAATAAAATTTTGTGTATTTGGATTAGTAGGAGACTGATTCTGCAAAACCAAAACTAAAGCAAATCTAAAGGAAATGCTTGTGTTTGAAATTGTAACTACTCAGTGAAATCAACAGTTCAGTCTTCAAGCATTTTCTGAGATGTTTTAAGACGGTATTGTAAGATTTGCAGAATTTTTTGTGAATGAATGCAAAAGATTTTGATGTGGTTTTTTTGCTCTTCCATAAGAGGTTTGCACAGGAATAGAATTGCTGGGAAATACAGCCCAAGAATTGCATAACTCACCGTTTCTAAAGCAGATACAAGAGTCTCACAGTTGCAGCATCTCCCCAGGTACACCACGCCTGGATGGCTTCTGTTTCTGCTCTGCCAGCCTTTCCAGCACAGACAAAGTAAAATTGCATTATCTTGGCACTGCCTATTTTAATCTCTGCATGGCTAGATCGCTTTTCTCCTCCATTTTTGTTAAGAAGGGCGAGAAGGGTGCAGAGTTTTGCTAAGCTGTGCCAGGAGATGTTTCTTGCCTATCAAGAAAATTGGGCAAAAGCATGATGAGACAAGTGTGCACATTTGCCATCTTGCTCCGCTGCTGCAGCGCTGACTCCTCTGTCAGGGACAATAACATCTGGGAGATGACCTTGCGAGGTAAACCACACATTTATTTAGGCCTAAGCTCTGCGAGCATGTTGGTTGAAGTATGATCTTTGTCAAGCCCAGAGATGTAATTACCCTGAGAGTTAATGCTAATTGGTTTATTGAGTTTAATTGGATATCATTAAAAATACTGTCTTCGTATGCAGGAGCTAAGACAATATTCTTCTGAAGGAAGCATGATGATTCTCACTTTATCATTCATATATAACCTGAATTTTACATCATTCTTTCACAACAAATTTTGGATGAACAAGGTCCACCACCGAGGACATTTTATTTTTAGTTCTGCCTACTATTCTCAACCTTTTCCAAAGTTTTGGATGAAGAACTTGATAAAATATTTGATGATACCGCTAAGGTTAATTACAGTTTCAGCAATGGCAAGAGACATGCTGTAAATGATTTAAAGAATAATAAAACTATAGAGGTCAAAAGAGCTGATAAAGGAGGTTTCAGTCGTCATAATGAATAATGAGTTGGAATAATTAGACAGTTTTAGTGATGATTATCAGAAATTAACATGCGATCTCACTAAAGAGTTTCAACTGCTGTTAGATGGGATTACTGATAAGGTTTTGAAAAAGGGGCCGCTTACAATTCATAAGGGTATTTTTTGTCATTGCTAGGACTGCAGCTCAGTATGGTACCTATTATTTAAGGACACAGAAATTTGGATGGTCCTAGATAAAGATGGAGGTAGAGTTTTGGCTTTGAATGTGGGAAGTAGGAAAATGACAACATTTGGGGTCATTCATTTGTAATTAAGACATCTATTAAAACAGCATAATCCTCTTTGGGGGGGTCATAGTAAAAAAAAAAAAAAAAGTTAATTTCCTAAACCAACAAGAAAATCTTGGACATATGGTCAGTTAGCTACGTTATGGCTGGGGAACCGAAATTCTGGGGAACTGTCCACAAAGTTCAACTCTTTTGTGCCACCTAGAAAAACTTCAAAAAATAACCCACATTTTGTTCCACTACTCTAATATTAAAAGGGACAGAGTATCAGGACTTCCTTCTATTTATTTCATTTCAGATGCGGTAGGTCTTGACCGGCGTTCCAAAACCCGCCGTTTCGGTAGCAACGTGCGCCTGGCTGCAATGGGGAGGGCACCACCAGCTTCCCTTTGGATGTCGGCTAAATCCCAACGCAGGCCGCGCTGGTTTCCAGGCACCTGCAGCACTTCTACAAGTAAAATTTTTCAGAACTGGGAAGGATCACCGAGTGTAAATCCTTTATAAAACTTAATTTAAGCTTTCTACTTAATATTAAAAATGTATTAGTATTTCATTCCGCTTTAAGGCCTGTTTAGCTGGTTCCCCATAGAGTTTCTGACTTGTGGTTACTAAGGCAACTCCGGCATTGGAGGGAGGAATACAATAAAAATATTTATGTTATTTACTTAAATTTAAAGGCATTTTTATTCAAAGATTTTTTTTTAATATTAAAGATACTTAATGCATTTTCATTATAAAATTTATTTTATAAAACTTTAATTATACAGAATATGATAAAGTCTGAATACTTCTTTTTAGATTTAAACTAGAGACAACATTAAACAAATTTTCTCCCAGATATGCGGGACAAAGAGAATCCATATAAGTATAAGCCAATATTTAACAGCAGAATTTAACAGGAATTTTAAAAGCATTTGTGTGGGAATGCCTTCGCCTCCTCTCCACTTCCCCAGCCACACATGAACCTCTGTCCTAAGACAACCGCCGGCACCGCTGCCTTTTATCAGGCCCAGGATCAGAGCCAGCCAAGGCCCGTGGTGCGAGAGCTCTGTGAGAGGCGGCCCCTCGCCTTGCCCAGGTTTTCACAGAATCACAGAATGGTGGGGGTTGGAAGGGACCTCTGGAGACCACCCAGCCCAGCCCCTGCCAGAGCAGGGTCACCCAGCGCAGGCTGCACAGGGCCGTGTCCAGGCAGGTTTGAAGCTCTCCAGAGAAGGAGACTCCACACCCTCCCTGGGCAGCCTGTGCCAGGGCTCTGGCACCCTCACAGGGAAGAAGCTTTTCCTCATGTTCAGGCAGAACTTCCCGTGTTCCAGTTTGTGCCCGTTGCCCCTTGTCCTGTCGCTGGGCACCACTGGGAAGAGTCTGGCCCCGTCCTCTTGACACCCGCCCTTGAGATATTTATAAGCATTGATGAGGTCCCCTCTCAGCCTCCTCTTCCTCAGGCTGAACAGCCCCAGCTCCCTCAGCCTTTCCCCATAGGAGAGGTGCTCCAGGCCCCTCAGCATCTCCGTACCCTCCACTGGACTGTGTCCAGTAGCTCCTCATCTTTCTTGAACTGGGGAGCCCAGAACAGGACACAGGAGTCCAGATGGGGCCTCACTAGGGCAGAGTAGAGGGGGAGGAGAACCTCCCTGGGCCTGCTGGCCACACTCTTCCTCATGCACCCCAGGGTGCCCTTGGCCTTCCTCACTGCAAGGGCACGTTTTGCAGGTGGGTTTTGCAGGTGGGCCCAATAGAGCTGCTACCGAAGCCAGCGGGGCCTTAGTCTGACTTCAGCTAAGTTTGGCTGGTGGGGAGTTATAAAGAGGTTCATCGTAAAGCAGCAGTAAGAATTTCATCGTTAAGCTTGTTTTCCTATTTTCTAGCTGGAAGTTGGAAGGATTTGAAACTCATCCAGGGATTTGAAACTTCAGCACTTTCTCTTCCTCCGATATACTTCAACCAGGCAAAGAAAATTTTCAGGCTGTATTATGACCTTAATTCCTCCATATAACCCATTATCTGCTCATTATTGGGCTATAATAAACACGGAGTCCTTCAAGGACTTTTTTCTCCCCAAATCACTTTAAGAATGAATGCTGGCAATATTGAACCAAGGGCGTATTGTCAAATGGAATCGTTTCAGGGTAAGCAGAGTTTTGTTTGAATTATGACTGGCATCTTGGATAGATGGGTGTAAGTTTGGAAAAAACAAAAGCGCAAGGCTGGAGTTTATATCTAAGAGTGAGCTTGAAGGGGGTTCCCATCTGTCATTAACTCTGTTTTTTTAATATGTATCTTATAGCAAAACTAGCCATAACAGCGTTGTATGATTTCCTGGATAATATGTAGTATGATAAATTAGATTACACAAGTTAAGTGGCTATGTATGACCAGCAGCAGCAAAGAAGTTGCATAAATAAAACAAAGTTAATTAAAATGTTAGCAAATATAAATAATCCAAGGTTAGTGAACATTGTTTCATTTCAAATTAATAAATATGCAAAGGTAATGTTTATAATTAAAGCTATAATTTATCTTCATGCTCTGCTTGTTTAATAACAGTGGTAACATAATGTTACATGCAGAAATGTAGTAATAGATTTGTTTAGCACTGACATTATAAACAAATGTCTCAGTCTATTTATTCTAAGTTATGATACAGATTCTTTTCACATGCATCTGATGGCCTTTAAACCATTTAAAATGAACTACATTAATGTAATCTAATCTTGATGCTGAACATAACATTTCAGTTTGAATTATCCAGAATCCATGATCCATTTTATTACTCACAAAGCACTTTATACATTTATGATAATGGCAAACCTTGCTCTGTTATTTAAATCCCATTTCAGATGGGATTTCTTTTTATTATTATTTTATTTTTTAAAACATTTTTGGTAGTAAAATACAAATAAAGAAAAGTCATTGCTCAGTAAGCCCTTTAACAAAGCAAACAATTCAGCTTTTTATGACATTAGCAAATAATAAAGAAAAGATCTGACATTTACACTTGATGAAATTTTATGCTATAACAGAGATGAAGAAAATGGAATGGAAATCACACATGATAAAACCTGTCCATGAAATTCAGACGGGTCTTAAAAATAACCACTGCTAAATATTTTGGGAGTTCTCTTACTTTATTGAGGTCTGTATTTTACCGGAAAAATCTGTCCTTAAAAGTCAGTTCTTCAATACATGCAAATACTCTATTTAGTTGGAGTCATTCTGGTAAAATAATAATGAGAGACTTCGGGGGATTTATTCATGTAAGGAAGACGGCAAGGTAACACGGTATAGGAATATTCAAACAGAGGTTTGTAGGAATTAGAATTGATTTGATATAGTAGTCGCAAGAAATGGGTTTAGTTTTACTGAAAACTTCTGGTAAATGTGCTTGGAATTTGCATTTCATCAACTTGATTTTTGAACTCAAAGTATCTTATATTTATAGTTGGTCTAGATTTTCAACTCCTGTGCCCATGGCTGTAATTTCTGGTGTTAGAATATTACACGTGATGCTAGGAGCAGGTATGCATATTAACTTACTGCAGTGAAATTTATTTATCATTAATTCACCCTTTTCCATAGACGAGATCACTCACGTGCATAAAAATAGCACACACAAGACCTAAACCTGAGGTGAGCAGCTACTAGCACCTTCCTTTAAATAAACTAAATTGATTAAATATCAGATTGATTTGACTAAACTTTGAAAGCACAGCTCAGGCTGGCTTTCCTCGTCTGCTCTCTGGGCATCGTGCTGACCCAGAGCGGCGGGATCAGATACCCAGCCCATATAGAAAGCAGTGCCCGGCGTATTGAAGGCACACGACTGCTATAGCCCGATATTATGAATCAGAGCTTATCTGATCAACTCATCAGTCTAAAATAAAAAACACAATAAAACATATTCAGTGTCTGGATGCTAAAGAATAAATTAAATGAACGTTCTGGATTTTATGGGCTTGCTTTACGGCTGATATGTCACAAAAATCAGCTCCCCAGTAATTGTGTGTGCGTACGGCCGTTATTAATAAACGGCCGTCTTTTTAAGAAAGCATTTTCAGAATTATGTCATTCACTCCTGTGGGAAAGTTTATCTTGTGAAAACTTCACCTTCAATGTCATACTCAGCAGAACTTAGTCCTTAACAGAAATGATGCACGAATATTTCTTTTCTCTTTGTATCCGCATATTAGCGAGGGATTTCAACAGGGACATAAAAGGCTGAAATACTGCTGATGTTATAGGGAAAAAAAGAAAGAATATCCTCATCACAAAGCTAAATTTACTGTAAAAGTGCTTCCTCGTAGTACAAAAATAACAAAGGAGCAAAGCATCTAGTGAAGCACGGAACGTGTAGAATTTCACAAAGCTGTAATGAGTAAGCAAATAGGTTATGAACAGGTAAATGTGATGGTGTTCTAAGAAATGGTGTACAAGAAAGTAACGGAGGCAGAAGTGTCAGACATTGTGTGATTTATGTTGTGGCTCTCCCTGAGGTTTTGGTGTCTTGGAGAGCATGTCTGTGTCAGGGTTTCGAGGCACGGACACAACGTTTGGCCAAGAAGAGCTGTTAGATATAACCACAGAGGAGAATCAGGAGCCAGGAGCTCCCGGCTCTTAATTTTCAGTCCTGAGACTGAATCCTTCAGTTGTGTTGGACAACTTAGAACTGCTCAGAGGCATTTTCCTTGTTGCAAGTGTGAAGTCGGTAATAGGTTATTTAATTATCTTTAAAGAGATCAGATGGTATTGTTTAACTGATGACCATTAAACATCTTCAAGGCATGCACTTGGTGTAACATTTAATTGTCATTATTAGGACAGAGCAAGAGAATATTTAGGCCGCTATTTTTCAGATGTTTCATTATGACAAAAGGAAGGCCTCCTAAAAGGTTACTTTAAATGCTGTATTTAAGGACAAAAAAAGAAGAGAACATTTTTACAAGAAGTTAAACAGCAGGTTTCAGCTGTATCATTCTCTTTAAATGATCTTTTATAATAGGAGACAAAACAAGAAAGGTACCCTCAGAAGTGGTACCACACTATTTTCATGTTGATTGCAATAAGTGCTGAGAGTAGAGTGCATTCTGTGTAAAATCAATGTCTGTGAGGGGGAAAAAAAGGCAAAAAAAAAAAAAAAAAAGCAGCACAAAGACTTTGGGATTTATCCTTTAAGTGCCTCTCCGGGAACAAAGCCGTGCCCAGCAAGGGCAGGAGCGGAGGCCAGGAGGAAGGAGGTGGACAATAGAAAGGCTATCGCAGGGTGAAAGGGGTAACGCAACAGGAGGGAACATCTTCATTAATTTTATCATGTATTTACTTTCCTAAATCTTCTTGTGTGTTCGCTCAACCTTGATCCCATTCTGTGATACCCTTGCAGACTTATAGTAAACATCTCCCTTCAGGACAGTGAAAAAAGAGATAAGCCTGAACTGTAAAAGAAAAAGAAAAAAAAAACCCCAACAAAAACCCCCCAAAAACAAAGGGCAGAAAGGAAAGCTTGGTACAAAGCTGTCATCACTGGTACTGTCTGATAGCGCCCGAAACCGACAGGCACAACCCCCAGATACAATATAACCAAATTACTCCACTACTCTTTCACTAGAGAAATCTTTTCCCTTTCTTCTTCAGAAAAACCTTTCCGCGGAATAATTATTAAGACAGGCCTAGGGAACTGTGTTCATTTCAGAGCTTTCATTTTTAGAAAGACTGTTTAATATTTATATAAAGCTTATGTTAAGTTTATGCACCTGTCAAAATACTAAATTATATGATAGTGATTGCAAAATGAGCTATTTATCAGGCAGATGTCTCTACCAAACCTGGAGCACATAGACGTGGAGGGGCAGATCCCCTCCCACGGCAGGGGAATGGTGCTTTATTTACCACAACCTGCCGGGGAGGGGATGTGCTTAACCCTCCCGGCTCCCAGAGCTGCGTGGGGTGAGCGAGCTCTGCCGAAGCACGCCCTTTCCACCACAGGAGATAGGTAGAACACTAATAACTTTTTTTCTTGAATAAAGGCTTGTGAAGCGCAAGTAACTATTCGGGGGTATACCTTACCTTCACGTTCCCTATAGTGTTCTTCAAAAGTTGCCTTGTTTTGATGTCGTGTGGCTTCTTTCTCCAGCTTTGGCCTTAGGAGTGAAAAAACGATGTAAGGATACTTTTTAAGTGGAGGACATGTTCTCACGAAACCGTTCTGTAATCAACAGCATTGGAGAATAATGCTTCGAGGTGTTAAGGTCTGACCTCGGCCAGCTGTAAATTGTAACTGAAACGTGCTGGTGGTTACTGCCGGGAACCGGGCAGGGCGTCGGGAGCCCGAGCGGAGGGGCAGAGCCCGAGTGGAAGGTCGTGGCAGGAGAGGATGGAGATGTGACAAGTCGAGTAACACAGGGCATTAGTAATACCACAGCCCGTAGGAAGTTTAAGCAGTTTGCTATGACTTTCTCCAGATGTCTCTGAATTTACGCCTTGCGTTTGCTGGGTGTTTGTATCCTTTTGCCTTGGAGCCACCCAGGCTGCCTGTGCCCCCAGCGCTGCCACTAAGGGATGTACAGTGCAGTGTCGTATTGCCATCTTCCAGGAACAGTTCCTGTGCATAAGAAACCCCTGCATGCACACACCTGGATATGTACTAAAAACCAGTATGCTGGTCCTGGACCTTAGATGCTTGGATCTGGCATCTAGGAAATATAGCACCTTCCTTCCAGCAAGGCTTCTTTCACGGTATCGCAAAGAAAAATTCAATGTCTCTATGTCCAAACTAATCTTGTGCTGCTGCTTTTTTTTTTTTCCAAAAGTATTTATTTATGAAGAATAAGCTGCTTTGGGGAGAAATTCTTTGTAAATACAACTAAGACTCTCTAATCCTTGTTATAATAAACTCCGCAGATCCGAACAGGTGTATATCACAGTTGCTGCTTTTCAGCAGCACAGCGTTTCCCGAGTGATCCACGGAGCAAAATTTCTCACGCTGGGAGAAAAATAAGAAAAGGGAGAAGGTAAAATAACTGAATTCCTCCCTCAAATGCAAATCCATACCAGTTTGCTACTAAGCTCCCTTGAACGTTTGTGCACTCAGAAGCCATGAAGGAAACCAGCAGCCACAATCTGGCTGGCAAATCACCACCCGTATTATCCAAAACGTGGCAAAAACCTCGTAAATGTATGTTTGGAAGCATGCAATTGTCTTAATAAGTTCTCAAATTCTAAAGCCATTAGGGAATTTTGCACAAATTATTGAAATATATTAGCGTAATAGAAAAAATATAGTGCATATCACTTGTGTGTACTGCATATCTGTACTTATTCCGGTTACTTAATGCGTATATTAAATACACTGGGGAGAGAAATAGGTTTTTTACTCAGTTTGCATTTGTTTTGATTCTGTGTGATGGATTATGAATTACCATGCTACTGATATACCTATGCAAAAATACAATGCAGTAGATGTCTAATTATGACCTGAAGTGAAAATGAATTATAACTCCTCTTGATACTTCTTATGATTTGCTGCATTATAAATAACCGTGATTTATTATTGTTTCACCTACTGCTCTGCTAGTGATGGATCATAATAGTAGATCATCATAATTTTGAAATCAGAACAGAGCTGTTTTTTCTTCCATATAATTCAATTTTAACTCCACTACTGAGGTTGTTGAGTATCACAATCCATCTACTTTACGTTACATTTTATTAGAAAGAAGATATGTTAATATATTTGGTAGCTGTTCATTACTAACATCTGTTTATTAGACTTCTCTATTAAACTGTCCAACATACCTTTTGATGGTCTCATTATGTTTTCAACATGACCCATATGGCAGCTACCAAGCAAAACAGATGATCAAGGACCAGCATTGAAAAGGAAGACTTCCCCTTCCACATGTGCTATATATTTAAAGCAAAATTGCTGCACCATTATTGTACATTTTCAGATCAATATGGTCTTAGCGCCATAGTATTCAGTGGTTCAACAAGACCCTTCTTTTATGCATTTGGTCCCTGGAGTGCTTTACGTTCGGTTAGTCCATGTATTGCTTCCCTGTTAACACAGTTGGGCTGGGCCTCATCCAGACAGCCCGGTAGCGGAGTTACTGTCTGGACGAGGACCTTCCCTCCTCCTCCGTGTGAGTGTTTCCAGGAGATGTTCACCTCTGCAGTGGGAAGTCTCTCATGCAGCAGGAGCGTCCCTGCCAGAAGTCCAGCCTGCGGTAGGTGCAGGAAGCCCAAAACAATTTTGACCTAAGGGAGCATATTTTTATGCAACAGGTTCACAAAGCATTTCCCTCAGAAGACTCTGAGTCTCTTCTCCCTCTTGCTGCCACCGGATTCCCCTCACACGGCTGTCATCGTGCTCTACTTTCTTTTTGATGCTTCAGCAACCTGCACTCCCCTTCTTGCTACGGGCCCCGGCATGTCACCGCAGCAGATGCTACGTAGCTAATGAGTGGCTGAAGCAGGAATCTCGCTGGTAGCTAATAAAAACTTTATATTTGAAATGAATTCCCTTCCCCAGGGAGAAAAGAGCCTTCTCCAGCTTCACCGATAGCAAGAGGAGAAGCTGACGGATCTTTCGGTAGAACAGATCAGGCACCACTGGCCATCGCTGTGTTTGCTGCGCACAAACCCCTCATCGCTGACAGTGACGGACTCTTTTTCAACAGCGGTTGCCCCCGTTGATAAATACAAGGCTGTGTCTTTTAAAAATCTGTTTCATTTTAATCACCTTATTTATTTAGTCCGTGGCTGCGTCCAAAAACCTCCAGCTGCTTCTGCAGCTTCCTTTGAAGTGGACCGTGCCAGAGCAGCTCTCTAGAAAACAGCTGGCAGGTTAAAGCCGGCCGGCTGCCAGCGACGCGGAGCTGGGCGCCTCGGTCTGCCTGCGTCGGTGCAGAGCAGAGGAGCCGCCGCGGGCAGCCGTGCGGTGGCCCTGGTGCCAAGTGCGGACTGCAAAAGCACGAAGCAAGCGCTGCAGAGCAGGTGCGACAGCGTCTGCAGGACAACGGAGGCCGCGCTTGCTCCTCTTCGCCGAAGTACTAAACCTCAGCTGATGTGAGGGGCTCGGGGAAAAAGGAGAGAGATACAGACAGCCCAAAACACACAGTGGGAATATTATTGAAAACTGTCCTAGATGGCTTAATCTTTATTTTTAAAGGCTATGAATGATTCATTGAGCCTCAGATAAATTATTTCAGTAGCTAATTATTATCTTAGTTTAAAAAAAAAATGTTTAGGCTATCTCTGGCTTAACAATTAAGACTTTGGTAGTTACCTTCTTTCTCTATCCTGTGTTTATGCACAAGCAGACAGGGTGGGTTTGCTTGAAATGATTTCTGTGAGGATGCTGCAGTCCATAAAATGTTTTCAAATTATTTTCTGGCTGTTTGCATTTCAAAACTGGAGGTGTTCTGCCTGGACATACCACCACCTACAATTTCCCTGACACCCTGTGTGGAGTAGTTACTTTTTAAATTTGGGCGCATGAATATTTATGATGCAAAGTGCATTTTCTCTGAATATTCTGCAACATCAGTTCAAAATATTTTTTATGACCGTGTCTACCATTAACTTGTAAATGTATGGAAAACAGGCACAAACGGAGTAATTGTTTGGCTGCACTCACTCAGCCTCTTTTGTCGGAGAGTTTCTATCATCTAACAGCTATTGGGAGACTCTCTCTGAAAAGAGAGAGCTGGTGTAGGACCCGCTCCTCAGGAACAAGCCGCTGAGGTCCCCCGCAAACCCGCAGCGAGAACTGACACTAAATCGCAGCTTTTGGAGAACCTGACAAAAGGAGGTGAGAACGCAGTGGGACGGGGTGTCCTACTTCGTCTCGAGGTGACTCCTCCTGATTACACCTGAATAAAACAGTAGGGCAAAAGAGAGTAGCTTGCGTTGGCGTTGTCTGGTTTATGTGCTCTCTAGGTAAATGAGACTTCGGTCTCTGGAGCTATCTTTGGTGGATTCCACAACTGCTAATTTCATTATATGGCCATGAGAAGGGAGTACATTAACCAGTCAATATAGTTTCACTTTTTCTTTCCCATTATTGCTTTTCTTGGACTTCTTATCCTTTGTATAGGACAGGAAATGCATATCAAGTTGTGTATCCAGTTCTTGTTTACTGAAGAACAAATAAATATGAGCATCTGAAAACTTTCACAAAAGCCAAACTTTAATGGACCTTAGAAACCTGGGAAGAAATGAATAAGCAAAAAGAAAAGGAAAAAATAGAAAACCCTAGAAGCGTGACTGAAATGGGTATATATACAGTTTTAAAGCTTCTGCTTTACAACTGAATAAATAACTCCTTGAGCAATAATTTATTTGCATGCTGTTAATTAGAAGCATAATTAATTTTTGTAGATTATAAATAATGGTGCGCAAAATGTCATTCCCAGCAGATCAAACGGAAATAATATAAACATTCTTAAAAAAACAAGAATAGCTTGCAATGAAACTGATTTAAATGAGTTATGATTTTTTGTGATGTCTTGTACTAATGAAAACTATAAATTTGTGTCTGAAGTTCGTAATTTATTGGTAAAATGCAAGGGTTCATTAATCATTCTGCTTTCTCTTATACTTGGCACATATGGAAGGAAAATCTCTATGTTTATCACTGCTTCAAATAAACAGTAGCATAAGTAGATTATTCCCAACAGAAAGATTTTTCCCACACCCTAATCTCAGAGCAATCATTCACTGATCTAAATCAGCAGTTACTTAAACCGCTAAGAAGGGATGCTAATTAGCTAAGGAAAACTAGGCAAGAGTATTTAATTTAAAAAAAAAAAAAAACAAACCACACCATTTTTTCCCCTGCTATCTTATTTCTAATGTATTATTTACTTTCAGTTTGCTTGGATGCTGTCTTCACGCCAATATCGTACTTAGGTGTGTCTTCTCAGGAGGCCGGTTCTCACAAACTTCTCAACTCGGCAGCTTTGGGTTTGTAGCCTCCGCTCAGCTGTGGTTACACCTCTCACTTCCCAGTTCATTTAGGTATGTACCGGGGTAAAAATGGGAATGAATGTGAGGGTGGATCTGGGTCTGCCTGGACTCTAAACACTTTAAAACATGTGACTGTTTTAGTTTTTCTACAGATGTCTCATGCCTCCAGGTCCAAACAGTATTCCTAACAAGCTACGTGCCTGAGGAAGAAATATCTTGCAGCTTTTGATGCAAAACAGAATCTGCAGCGTGTGATGCACAAATAGAGTCAGAGCTCTGCCAGGCTGGTAGATAATGTTGGGTCTCTGGCTACAGAAAACAAAAGCTGCTATGAAGTCAGGCTGCTCAGATTTATTAGATCTTCTCTGATGAGGTCTCTCGGCATCCTGAGCGGTATCATGCAGGCTTGCCAGGAAAGACGATCTGTTTGTTCACCGTCAGGTCCTGGCAGCCGCCTCTGATGCTCTGGTCAGCAGTGGGGATAATGAGGTGGCACTCAGGAGACGTAAGGAAGGAGGGGTCTGTCCCGCAGCCGGAGGGAATCCTCGTTCCTACGGTCAGTCCTGGGCACAGACCCGTTCCTATTCCACAGCCCAGCAGTGCAGAGGAGAGAAGGGTTGGGACTACGGTCACCGCTGGCACGGGATTGGTGTTTACGTATTAATCCCCTGTCAAGCACATCTGGATGTCAGCAAAATAGCTGTAGAATGGCTTCTGCCGTCAGACTTCTGGCATTTCGACCACAAGGGTAGATTATTGCCCTTGAAGCATCACTCCCTCACAGCAGCTTTGCAGTGCTCACCGTTCTGCTGCTGCCACGGAGTCATGCTGGCGTAAAACCGGTGCTGCGTCCCCGAGATGCGGGTCGTCTTATTTTTTGCTCACTGTTGTCTTCAGTACTGTGAGGTTCTGATAGGAGACATCATGCGAAAAGGGACAATAATCAACACAAAATAAGGGTAACCCAACATTTTCATGGATTAGAAATTTGGTTTTCCACTTTATTCATTTTATTCTGCCCTCTGACTTGCGAATGTTGAGGGATATAAGGAAGGGTCTTTTCATGGAAAATATACGGACATTGTCAATAGTCAGCTAATGGCTGCAGGCAAGCTTTCAGATTTTAAATTTATGTATTTATTCCATTAAAAATGAAATGATTCTACAGAGGGGAGAGGCACTGCGCAACAACAGCACTATTACTGAATGCATGGAACATATTGGATATGGATGAAATTCTTGAACTGTCTTACATGCCATCTTGTTCTTTCATCCCTGCTTCTAATTCCATCAGACAAACAATGCTTTATAGAGCCGACTTCATCTAAGATATAGCTTATTTCCTCTTGCTAAATTGTGTTCCCTTTGCATGCTCTTTTGCAAGTACAAGAATCTAAATCTCTCATACACCGTTCTGCAAAATTCCTTCCACCTCATTTCTTGCTTTAATTCTTCAACTAGAATTTTAGTATGTTGTTTAAAGACATTTGCAGGAGGGTTGGCAAAGACGAGGTTCTAACAGATCTAGGTGTTAGCGATTTTGCTGATATTTCTAGAAGGCTGCAAAAACTGTGTGAGCGGTAGAAGCACAGCTGAGTGGTGTTGAGCCCAGGAAAATACATTGAGCATAGAGAGATTAAAAACTGAGCACATGTAAAGTGTTTAGATTGGTCTTTGTTTTGTCTGTGAGCTGTGATTCACCAGTTTGGCATTCTGTTGAGTAGCCAGGCATCATTGTGGACCTTTGATGTATTCTCCATTAAAATGCATGCGCTGTACTTCTGGAGGATTGATGAGAGGTGGAAAAATTGAAGACGTAGTAGAAAGAAAACAGAATAAGAAAGAATTCTCATAGGCTACATAGACACAATTCATGTCAACATGTGAATAAATACTTCATGCACCTATGGCGAGACAAAAAACACTGAGAGACTTCAGTGCTCTGCTGCATTTTGTCTATAAAATAACTAGCATAGAAAATTGTTCCAAACACGACACATTCTGAAATAATGCTTCTGTGTTCAAAGCAGAGTGTTTGGACATCTGCAACTATGGGTTCTGCTCTTAACTCTGGCACAGGTTTATTGCACGATTTCAAAAAATCTTGCAAAAAACTGCCCATGTTTCTGATTCTCTATTGATAAGATGAGAATAAAACCATGAGTCTGATTAGGATGTTGTTAATTATCATTTGTGAAATGCTTTGAGGTCCTCTGAGAAAAGCCCTAAAGACATGAAAAGCAGTATTATGTAATAAAGATTTGACGAATAAATAGCCATGGGGCCTAAATACACTGACGCCAAGGATAAATTGGTTTATGACAGATACCTCCACCTGTTTAGTATAAGTGCTATGAACTAGAAAAAAAGGGCTTGAAGTTGAGAAAGCATCCGAACAATTTGTGGTTTAGCATGAGTATTGTTTTAAATCCTGACCTCCAGATGAGATCTGCCATTGGATAGATGCACGGCTTTATAGAGTAATATACAGAAATAATTGAGAAGGGGAGGATTCAGAGCTATGTGATTGAAAGCATGAAAGGCCCCCAAAGCCTTTCATGTTATCATCTTTGAATCGTGCTTTGGTCTTTTGTTCCTCTTATGATAGATGATGCTTTAGTGTTGCGATGACAGTGAAGCTCCTACTCTAAATTGTAGGGAAAAAAAGTTACCAGAGATTAAATATATGTTCACTACCCACAAAATCTTTTTATAAAGCTAGTTACCACCAATAGTCTTTTCGTCTGTTATTGATGATATATTACTCATGTATGACTGCTTTCCCTCATGTCACAGTTAAATATAACGAGCTGTGTACTATGGCAAAAAATGTTAAATTTCTTCTTCGAGGAAAAGAATTAGATTTTGAAAATATCACAAAATAGCACCACGATGAACTTTTTTATTAACGTGCCAGACAGTGGCTTCTTGTAGAGATATACGTATCATCTCTGATTTTCTTTATTCTGAATTATAGTTATTTTTTACTATTCTGTGCCTGACTCTACAACTTCTGTTTTGAGCTGCTCCAGAAGCTTTAGTGTATCCAAACTCTTCCACAAGTTAAAAATGTCAGAGTCTGGCCTTTTATTATTAAGTAAGGGGGGAAAAAACACATGAAAATGCTGGCCTCTTCCTCTAGCATCACCTTTTCTATATGAAAATGAGATGGAAAGATTTTTTTTTTTGAAGTACGTGGAATCTGAGGGGGTAGTTACTGAATGAGTAATTGATATGCCGTACTACGGAGCTTCCCGGCTTATGCAGCTGCTCAGAGAAGCAGGACGGTCCCTTTTCCTTATACTATTTGGTATAATCATGGGGCTGCCACAGCATCAGCTGGTCCTTTTTTGCAGGGCTCTGTGGATGATCTAGAGCAAAAAGCACATAAAAAATAAAAATGGATTAATTTTGAAATGTGTGCTTCACCAAGGTGCTCCTGTAAGACATCTAGTTTCATAATGCAAGCCCTCCCTAACCCAGCTATCAAATTATCATCTAGTTAAAACTTTTCTTTGTGAATTATTAGGTCATTAAATGTGTTCTGCCTTTTGCAAACCTAAGGAAAAGGCTATGGGAAGCGCTGTAGGACATGACTCAGAGAACCTCAGGAGAAGTCCTTTAGAGGTTGCGCTGTACGTATCCACTCTTACGCAAACACGACAGGGCTACATTTTTTTAAACGGCATCGGAGAATATTCTGTACTCGTTGTATTTCACTGGGGTAACCACTGCAACTGCCCAGATCTTGCAGCAAGACTTACATCAAGTTGATTCAAATGCAGGTTGTAACAATTCTATTTTATGTGGTTTTTGCATTGATTTTACAGGCTTTCTGCTACTCCTGTTAGCTACTTTTGAGTTCTGCGGTTCTTTCAGTCCAGTCTAGAGCTTCTGAAATGCATACTCGTGGGATGCAATGAGGGAGGGGTTACTGCTAAGTGCTGTCAGCTGCTGTGGGTGGGTCGTGTGCCCTCATCTTAAAGGACCACAAAATGAAAGTCTTTAGAAATGGGGAACTCAGCTGCAGTGTATTCCCTGGTGGCAAAATGGTCTGTTCCTGTTAGTGGTTGTCACCTTTTGACCATGATGTCTAAAAATTAGAGAGAAATAGAAGAGAAGGGGGTTTAACAGGCTCATATTGGAGAAATGCCTTACAAGAATGATGAGCTTGTTTGGTTTGTACATAATAAGCACCAGGTGCCACACCATATGTGTGAGCTGCGTTACTCACCATCCTGAGTTTCAGGAAAATTGTTGTGCCTGGCCTCTTGTTTTCCTGAATCAGTTTATACCAAACTTCAGATGGATGATAAAACCTCCAAAACGTTTCAGCTGCACCCATTACCACTGCCCAGGAGAAGATAATGTGTATACAGGTTAATAACACATTTGAAGCAAAATACCTGATGCTTGTGGTGCTGTTTAAATCTGTGGATGTATATTTTGTTTGGTTTAAAGGCATTATATGAATGATATAATCTAGTACATGAATAGCAAATTATGTTCATGGAAATATTTGTATTTTATATATTTTAGAACATCTTACTTGGCATCTAAATGCAAAACAACTTCATTTTTACTGAGATGACGTGGTCATGAATAGGAGATACTGAGCAATAGAACAGATAATGACCCATATGTAACAGTTGCCTTTAGATATACGGCCATGTTTACGGAGATTATGGGAAGGCTTCATGCGCTTCAGTGCAATTTACTAGATACAATGTGGGATGAAATTGCTGCTGTTGGAGCACAGGACAGCTTTAGAAATGAGTAGCTTAGGGGGGGAAAAGCCTTATGTATTCACCTGGAACAAAGAGCATTAGTATATTTAGATGATTGTTCTCTTAAAATAATTTACAAAATTGCAATACATTTGACAGTGAATTCCAGTTAATTGCTTTACCATAAGAGAGCGCTTGTTTTTCCAGGAACAACTCCCTTATGAACCTTCCCTAATGAAGTCTTGCAGATTTCTGTCCAATTTCTTCACGTGTTCTGTCACGTCAGCACCTTCATTTCCCTTCATCATGTCTTCTCCATGGCAGTACCTCAAAGGCTTTTCCATGTTCCAGCCCTGTCTTCTACTGGAGTTGTTTAATTTAGTATTTCATAATCTTTCCCCAATAGCTCATAAGTTCTCGCACAGTTAGAGGGGCAAAAGACAGCACATATCACTGCTCGTCCCGGGGCAAGCGTGTCCTCGGCGTGAGCAGCCAGCACTAATGCTGTGAGAACGTACAGGGACAAGGTCCTCCGAGCGTCTCCTTAATGGGGACAGTATTTGGCTCTGGCCTCTAACCAGTCCCCGGCTTTCATGAAATCTTTAGCAACAATCTCTCTGATAATACGCCTATCTGTTGAGGGCAACTGGCCAGCAGATTCAAAGGGACAGACAGAGGCACAAGCACAAAAGACTCATTTCTTTAGGAGAGCAGGCTAAAAATAATTTGGCCTTTAGATATCTGCAATATCTTACAAATGCATGGTATGTTACCACACAATTCCCTTTCCTTTCTTCTACCCCTGGAAAAATGTGTGTGTGTACATTTTTTTTTTTTAAATATTGTGAAGCATTCAAGGGTCTCTATGTAATGCTGTCCAAAGCATCAATGCATGCTGATTTTTAAAATAAGATGAATGAAACCTAACTGCGAAAAGCCTGCAATTAATTTATGAAATATCTCCTGAAATGGAAGAACACATCTTTCAGTGGAAGCTGTGAACACTTAATGGAGATAGCTAATAGGATTGGCCCAGCATAGTTGCAACTAATAGTGTGCAGTGGGATTTTCAAAAGCACTAAAGGAAAAAATACTTTAATAGAACTCCCATACTTAATCTTCTCATTGTTGCTAAGCTTCCATGGTATGAACTTCTAACTCGTGTCAAGAAATATTCTCCTTGCTAGACTTGTGTTTTCAGGTTGCAAAATTGGAAATTCAGTTCTGTAAAGTGTTCTTGTTTTTGATGATTGCTTCCATATGTTGTAATGTTCTATAAATCATCATAAGCCTAGTTTAGGTAGACATACATATATCTGAATATGAAACCAGAGTAATTTTTCATTACATTGAACAATTAAGGTATTTATGAAGCCTTAATATAGTAAGTGGTATAACTTGGATGAGCAGAAGCAGGAAAAGCAGTGTGTTCTAGCTTTCTTACAAGAGGGAGCGGGGGCCCATATGAAATCTGTCCGCGGTGGCAGTTTGTACAGTATGCACGCTTACTAGGTAAGTAGCAGGGTCCAAATTTTATGTAAGTGTTCTATTTCAGGGCAATTTAGTTAGTTTCCATGGAGATAATTATGTTGTCACAAACTAAGGGTAAAGATTTCAAGTGCAAGATAAATAGGAGGAGCACATGGACTTCCAAGCAATAAAGATGTTCTTCTTTTGCTCTACAGTAACAAAAGGCAACTGTAATCACAGCAGTGGAAGTGAGCGGTCTGTGCTATAAACATGGTTAGCATTCAGTATATCAACACTCTGTATTTCATACTATGCCTCTCAATACCTTTTTCTTTATGATCGTGCTTTCAGTGGATAATAGTTTTCACCAGTTACCCTAGAATGGGGCCAAGTCTTTAGCTGGAATAAATCAGCCCAGCTGGACTGCAGTCAATGAAACTGTGCTAAATTAAAGCGGAATTAAGCTGTGCTGAATTAAACCATTTGAGGATTTGACTTTGCATTGTTCACCTACCCTGCCAAGTGATCAGGTCAATAATATAAACAACAGAAGATAGATACCTGATGGATTTTTTTGTCTCCCCATAAGTAGATGTTCCTTCAACCCTCTGAGTTATTCAAGACAATAGTTTGGTCAAGCTTCCGATTTACCAGTTGCCCAACCAGTTCCTCGCTGAGGGTGCTGAGACCTCCTGTGTTTTAATCACCATTCTGGTCAATTAGCAAGGCAGCGCAGTTTGTTTTTCTTATTCCTTTTCTGTTTCTCTCTCTCTTTTTTTTTTTCCCCTCCAGCCTTAGTTCTTTAAGTTAATGACAAATGCTCATTAAAGAGATGGGCCTGTCATGTTTCCTAAGACTATTATTTGCATTGGTGGTCTGTGAAACTCTTGATTGAAATTGCTCTCAATTTTTTTAACTGTTGGACTATGGAAAAGTACTGGAAAAGAGCCCGGATAAAGCCTGAGTGCAGGCATCTGTGTATACTAAAAGATAAACTGCAGGTGAGTTGAAGCGTATTTGCCATTTGTAGAGCCACTTGTATATCATGGATTTGTTAGCTATTGGTTGTGCTGGTTACTTGTTGGCCTTGTAAGTCACATCTAACATCAAAATAACAAGGAATATCCCCTTTGAGTGGGTAATATGCTCAGCTCTTTAAATTTAGAAGCTACCCAACACCACTACAAGCAAAATGTTTGATACGTGTTGTCGATCGTGGTTCTGAACATTGACAGTAGAACCGGGTTGCCTGAAGAGAGGCACCCAGCGCCGGCCTGCCTCCGGGCTGCAGAGCTGGTGCTGGGTTTAGGAAGACCCGTATGCTGGGTGTGTGGAAAAAGTACCATAGAAGACTGTAATGTAAAGAAGCTCTTCTCAATGCGTGATTATTTGTATAGAAAACATAAATTATATAGATCATATACATACAATGCTTACGTATGCATTAAATACATCAGTTATCTGTAAATATTAGAAGACGTGATTGCATCTTTCTGTAAGGAGAGTTATATGCATCATATAGGTAGCATACTTTATATACTTAGATTATAAATATATATTGAAACTCTGCCTTTTATTTATTACTAATCCAATGGCACTGCCTCAGTTGCATTCGTCATTTGGCACTGACAAAAGCTTTTGTAACTTAAAACATCTGAGAGACTTCTCGTTTTCTTTCTGTGGTTTCATGTTCCTTGAGCGAGAAAGATGCTGTGGACGGCGCTGCTCCGCGAGCTCGGGCTGCCGCAGGAGCCCCAGCTGTGGGGGGCTGCCGCGCTCCCCAGCTCTGCTGGCAGCCCAGCCTCAGCGAGCTCTGTCCACGTCTCCTTTCCACTCCTGATCAGAAGTCCTCCGCATTCATGTTAGTGTCTCATTCTGCCACCTGTTTTTAATCCGTGAGTGAGGCTTATTGCTCTTGTTGATCTCTCATCTGCATATTTTGTCTTCGTAGCTTCTAAAGTATATGGTAATTAGAATGAGAGAATAGCAACATAACAATAAGCAAAAAATTCCTTTACATTGCCTTTTTTTTCCACTCATAGTTGTTTTTGTTATACTCTCTTTTCACTGTGGATGTCTCTTCCTTTTTCGTTTTCTTTCTTCAATATCATGTCTTGATTTTAGCCTTTGGGTTGGGATCTTGCTGGTTCCATCCTACAGTGATATTTTTATTATTATTTTTTCCAAAAGAACACACATTTAAGAAACTTGTCAGTTTTCTTTGCAAACTAGACTCAAACAGTGACTCAGAACTGAGCACTGAGCTGTCTGAATTATATTTGTCAACCAGTACAGCAGTGGAATCTCATACCATTTAAAGGAATTCAGATTTTCTTCCCAGAAGTTAGTTATGCTGTAAAACTGAACTTGGGAATGTTCAAGAATACAAGAACTGTGTGAATTTTTGAATAGTATGTTTCTAAAAATATTGGGTTTTTACTTTGGTGAGATTTTAATATATGCATTTCCAAAGTTACCAGCTAATCTGTGGGGGGGGTTCTTGAAACCTGGTCTTCCACAAATCGTAGGTACTAAACATTAAGGCCTACCCCTGTGGAAACCCACAAATGTGTCTGTCCTCCTCAATTTCCAGCGGGGTTTTCAGTGCTTGCCATGTGAGAAAAGAACAAAGGTCTCAGCTGGATTTCTTTGTCTTTGGATTTGCAGCCAGGCATATCCCATAGGGACGCTTGCTCACTTTAGGGTTACGTGCATCGCTCGATCTGTTAATGAACTAGGATGGCAGCTCTGAAGGGGCAGGCTCAAGTCTTTGTTTATATGATGAAGCAGAAGAATATGAATAGCAGATGCATTCATTTTCTGCTTACACTTGTGATTATATCACAGAGCAGCACAACTCGAGCGCCGGCAGCAATGCCTTGTTAAAGAAGAAAGAAAGATCCTGTAAATTGTACTGAGGTCCATTAGCAGAGCTGGGGGGAAACTTGTGGTACATCAGCTCTTGCCCAGGCTTTGTATTCCAGACTGTTATTTTCACTACGTTACTTCTGCAAGGAGTACATAAACCAGATATTACATAGAAAATCTGTATATCTTAAAATCAAAGTATTTCTCAGCTTGTAAGAATCTGAGGTTTTTATTCACATGTATCACAGAAGACAAGAGCCCAGGAGACGCTAAGCACCAGTACCACGACCAAGGTGGACAGTCATGCACCCCCCCCTGCCCCCAACCTAAAAGCAGAAGGGATTGTAGGAGCCTTATTTTGCTCTTTAGAAGGCCAGAAAGACAGATTTGGTCATTCGCTTCTGTGCCTCAGTGACTCTTTGGCATTTAAGGACATGGTCTCTCTTCCAAGATTTGATGTTAATGCTATAGCATCAGTTAAAATTCTCCAACGGTGGTCGCTGTTGTCTCTGCTACAGTTAGACAGGGATATCTATCAGACCTTCAGGTTATTTAATCCTATTGAATGACACTGTGAGATGTAATAATTGATTTATTCAATGATCTCTGGCTTGCATTTATACTGTCTACCAAAGGACTCCTAGGTCCTAACACTTGTATTGAGAGAATTTCAAAAGGCTCATAGGGGATGGCAATAACTCAGATTATATCAAAAGACAATTTCTGTGCCTGGGAGTCTGGGATAGTTAGCAAAGTGCTCCAGTGTCCTCAGAGGTCAAATTAACCGCAGCGTGTTGTATAGCTGCTGTTAGTTTGGTTGCAAATCAAATGCCCTTCCTTTGGTAGAGCTTCAGAATGGAGCATTTTGTGAGAGTGCTCCTTGAAGCTTCCCGGTAAAGACAATGATTTAAAAAATAAATCTTTTCGATAGGTTTTAACCTTTCATGGTGAGACTGTGTTAATGGTAGTTCTTCCCTTTAGCAACTTATTATGGCAAGATAAGCTTAGAAGCTGTTCTCTGCCTTTGCCACAGTTATTTTATTTATCAATAAAAATAAAAATTCAATGGACTATGGTAAGTTTGCAATGGGACCGTGGCGGAGTGGAGCAGCTTTAATGTTAGCACTGGAATCATTAGGATTATATTTTTCCTCGGCCATTATTTTTCTTAAAACAAAAAACAACAAAACAGTGACAAACTGAGAATAAATACGAAGCAATGTCAAGGCTTGTCACTCCTACCAGCTGTAGCAGGGTTAGGCTTTCAGCTCCTGGCGCTGTTTCCTCCCAGCACCCTGCCTTCTCCATCCACACTGCTTTCATTGGAGACAAAAGGATTTTTGTTTTTTCTTTTTTAATTTTGGATGTTGAGGAATGGTTGAGCTGGCAAAGAGATAAGTGCCACAGCAGGGAGGAAGATTCATAAATGATGGAGACACAATCTCTTAAACTCCCTGGCTCGCAGGTGTTTTGTTATTAATGAAGCTGAAAAAGATGCTCCAAATTATGTCTCCTCCTTGACACGAGAGCTTTGGCAGCCCTTTGTGACTGAAAGCTCCTGCTCTTGCAGGTGTGCGGGATAAACTTGCAAGCCAGAATGGGGAAACAAGAGAGAAAGAAAAATATTCACATACCCAAGGGATCCTAGGGATGGAAGAGGGAGGAAGCAGGGAGAGAAAGAGAAAAACCACTCAGTCAGTGCATTGTGAAACGTATTCTGTCAATATACGGGAAAAAAGATAACTACAAACTTCATCTCCATGCATCTTATTTATTCCTCCAGCCCACATACACCTGGCAGCAGAGAGAATTGTAACCTGGTCTGTAACCCCACACTGACATCCTTTTTAGATTCCTAAGCAGAGCGACCTAAAGGCTAAAAAGGATTTATAAAGTTTTGCAAGCTCCTTTCCAAAACACAACAGTGATGCCATCAAAGCCTTGGAACAAAAGAAAAAGGTGGGGTGTTTTTGTCTTTTGTCCCCTATGTGTTAAGACCTGAATTATGGAAAATAATTATATTATGCTCATTTTTTATTGCCTTGTTATGGAAGAATGAAGTTCATTTTTGCCTTTTATTGGCACCATCTGTTTCTTTTCTGGCAAGTATCTAAGACAGCATCATATGGTAGTATCACACAGAAGTGGGCTGGTCCTGAGGTATTCAGGCTGTACCTATCATCAGATGCTCAAGAATTCTGTTCTTCCTTATTCGTCCTTCTTTTGCACAGTCTGACGAAACAAAAGACACACCCCTCACCCTAAAAGCCGTAAGATACATTTTCTATTGAGAAGTATAGCAAATAGTTACCCACTGGAGAGAATGAAAAAATCGGAGAATGTGTTTGGGAAGAGTTTCACTAGATTCTTCTCGCATTCACCTTTCTAAACCACTGGAAATATCCGTGAGCAACGCCCTCCCCTCTTCAGCCGCGGTGCCCAGCAGCACGGCCACGGTGACCGCATAGGCCAGCGGCGCGGGGGGATGTGCTACGGTTTTGAGGCTCATTAGAATTTTGTCATTGCCTTTATTTCCAGACAACGCCTTACTCTTAGATACCTCTTTGAGTACGTGGGTCGACTCATTATCTGGCAGTACCTACAGATTTCTGCTAACTGTAAAGGGAGCCTAAAGAATGAAGTTAAGCAAGATGTATCCCGCTTACTGCTATGTACAACAGCAATTCCCGGTGTTGATGTAACACAGGAATATAGCCTCGTTTTAATATTTGGTGCAGTCCACCCTTTCGTAAAGCCTTTTATAGAAATTCTTTATTTGAGGAGGTTTGGGGAATCTAGTTTGATGTCAAAGTTAAGCCTACAGGGATCCTCAATGATGATTAAAGGTCTCAAATTAGAAGCAGAAGAAAAATAAAGGTAATAGGAGCTTCATCTCAGAATCCATTTTACACTGTAAACAGGTTTCACAGTGTTCTCTTTGGTTTGTGAGTCAGTGTCATGTGTCACCAATTCTTAGTAATCAGAGACCTAATGCACAGTTTAGGTTGAACGTAGCTACACCTGAGCGTAGAACACCGAGGCATCTGTCCTGGTGCTGAACAGCTGAGAAGTTTACTTGGCCCTAATGTAATGATTGATTCATTTTGGGCTGCTTAGAAGTGGAAAACAGTATTGTTTTAACAAATTCCTACTAAAACGGTACGTAGGTTTCTATGAAATCTGCCAGTGGTGACAGTTTGTGCGGTACACGCATTTACTAGGTTTTCAGTAAACAGGGTCCAAATATTGTGCAAATGCTCTATTTCGTGAGAACTCAATTAGTTTCTATGGAGACAATTATGCTGTCACAAGCCGAGTGTTATGACTTCAAGTGTGAGATAAATAAGAAGAGCATGGGAACTTCTAAGCAGCAAAAATGATCTATTTTTGCTTTGTAACAACAAAAAAGCAACAGCAACCCACAGGAATGAAATTAAAGTCAATGCTTTCTTTAATGTTGTCAGAGAGTAATGTATTAATATTCTGAATTCATCCTGTGACTGTGTACACCTGTCTTCTCATATTACTTTGCACGGTTCTTCTGCTAAAAATTAGCATCACTTTTTAAACTGCTTATCCTGTGGTAGTGGAAAACAAAACTAGTAAAGCACATATCAGGACTGGTATTTCTTCAAGGACCATGTGGCAGATCAGATGACAGATGCGTGCACATTCCCCATCTAATGCTTCACTTGTGTGATGTAGCTGGGTTAGAACTATTTACTGGCATTTTAAATCTCTCTTACTTATGCATTAGAAAATGAAATATAGCCTGTAAGCTGGATGACATACTTAGCTTTTTCAAATGCTCGCTGTTCATCCGGTGCACGTTTTAAAACTACAAGAGCAAAAAAGTGAAGATTTGGTACTTGTGGTGGTAGTTCCAAACGTCTTTCCCTTACGCTGAGCAATACTTTGTTCTAGAGGACAGGTAAGGGGATTGTGGCCTGAGGGCTAGGCACAGCCTACAACTTTATTTCCTTTAGCTCAGAGTCATAAGATTCTTTTCTCGTGTCATTATTAGATAGCTGTTAATACGCTGAGGTCTGTTTTGTCAAAGACGCGGGAACGGGTCATTCACCCCAAGCAGGGAGGGCATCCCCCTGCTCGTTAGGTGCAGTGTTACGGAGTTTGGGGGTGCTGTTCAAGGAACATACACTGAGCGTGAATAAGATACGAGTCTGGTAATTAGACAGAACTACTTCTGGTTTGAGTAATGAAATGCAGCAGAGGGAAATATACGTATGGGACAAATTTTATAGATTTACTATAGATCAGCATATACCTATGTATGAGTGTGCATGTTAATATATATTCATCCAGTCTGCATCCTACTAAGCAGTGTAAATATGAAACTGTAGTAAATTTAGAATATTTTCTCTTTCGGTACACATACACAGACACACACGTTATGTATTTATATCAAGGCTCCTTCTTTCTCTTTTATTTTGTAATTCGGTAACACTGTCTTGGCAACACAAATGGCTGGTTTTCTTTGTTCAGCATTGACAAGAGCTTTTCCAACTTAAAAAAATCTGACACAGTTCCAGCTTTTTTTTTTCCTTTTCTTTTCTTTTTTTTTTCCAGGGTTTCACGTTACTTGAATGAGAAGGATATATCCTGGTTGAACCTTCTGTGTTCAGCTGTTAAACTGACAGCTTTTTCTTCTGCCATGAGAAGGCTTTCAGTAATTTGGATGTGGTGCCTTTTTCCTGTCACTGCCAAGAACAATGCTGCTGTTCAGGCTGACATCAGAGGTATAGAATTGCTCTGTGTTTGACCTCTGATAGCTGTGCATAATAGATCTGTGCATCACAAATACTCCACAAATAGTCTATTTGGGTGCATAGCTCAAGTCAAAACAGCAGTATATATTACAAGGATGTGTAAGTCAGAGGGGAGAGAGTTTAGGGAGGAAAAAGTCATTGCTAGACTTGCCAGTCCGTATCAATGTTTACAAAGGAGCTATCTTCCTTATGCAAATGTGATAGACCCCATCCCCGCTCCTGCCTCAGCTCTACTTCATGCTCTGAACAATTACATTCAAGAGACAGGTTTCTTGGAAGTTTAGTTTAATTTACCCACAGACGCAAGAAGGGTTTGGAAGGCAATTTAGGTTACGCTTTCCGTTGCTGTTGGCTGAAATTGCAACATGAACTTTTTTGTATGGTTTTGTAATATTCAGGATGCAGCGTAAGTAAGGCAAGATGGCACTAGCCAGTAGGTTGCAAGAAGAAATGAGAACTATTTGGAAGTGGGGGAAAGGCTGGTTCCATTTCCATGCTAGTGTTGGGGTTTTTTTAAAAAAATCTTTTTTAATAGAGGTGTCATATTTCTTCAGGCTCCTCTGAAAATCCCTCTTGGAGTCAGTTATTCTTTAATTAGAATTTTGTGGGTGGTATTTTGTCCTCCTTTTAATCACAATAGAACTGAGAAGCCTTTCTAATATACTGAAATATCAGACTGTCTATAAATATTATGATTATGAATAATCTTTCTTATATAACTGACAGAGTAACGTCGCCTGAAATCTATGGTTTTGACGTATCTTTTTTACTGCTCTGAAATAAACAGGTAAGTCAGAAAAAGAATGAAATTGGATGCATCTCTCTTTTTTTACATGTGGAGAATAAGGTGCGGGGGAAATTGTTTAAGCTCCTAAGGTCACTAGAAAGTCTGTAGCAAGAGAGCCGGTGTGTATCCCTGTGCAGGACCCTAAGCATAAGTCGATATGCCGATGAACTTCTTGTTTGTCTGGGGTTTGGTTTGGTTTTTTCCCCCAAGAATTACAAGAATTTTAAACTGCAATTGCTATGGAAAATCTGGTTTGATGTGTCTGTGCGTGAATAAATACTCGGCGTGCAACGAGCTCATAGTCTGCGTTGAGACTGATGCCGCTGTCTCAGGTGGTACTGATGGCTGGGCTGGGTGGGCTCCGCCAAGCTGAAACTCGGGCAGTATGTAGGACTTCCTGCAAACACACATCAGATAATGTACGTGACCACAGCCACATGTAAAGCTGGCAACGGATGTTATGTGACAGCTGTTTCGCTCTATCCCAAATAGAATTAAAGGGAAGGAGAAGGCAAGATCTCTTTTAAGGGAAATCCCAGAATGTTTATATCAAGGCATCCGTTTGAATAATAGTTGCATATTCATATTCATTTCCTGCTATTTTTTAAATAAACTCTTGTTTATTAGCATTAGCCCCTACTATTGGCCACGACTTAACCTTCTCCGTATTGCAGCTTTGCATAATTATGCTAATTTGCATACTTGGAGGAAAACCTTGCAGTCTTGTGACACTTCCTCCCTCTATACAGTGGGTGTGTTCATGCGATTATGTATCTCTAAATATAGTCACCAGTAGCAATGGAAGATTAATACTTATTAAAATTGCCCCTTCTTTCCAGAAGGCCTTCAAATACCTTTAAAGCATAAAAAAGTGGTATCTTTATTAGCAGTGTTCCATAGAAAGCTGAATACAATTGAGAGGCAAAGCATATATAGGGCTAAGTAAAACACCACTGTGGTCCATTGTTGCTGCAGTAAATCCGTTTATCCAGACTTACATCAGAGACAAATTTGGCCCAGTAATTCTACTGAAAATTCAGCAACTTTTAAATGTTTTTATAAAAAGATGTATCAAACTTTTATGAGCAATTGGAAGGAACTCCTAATGCAAATGTTCTTAGCAGGAGAAAAACATATTTAAATATCCATTCAAAGAAAATGACAAATTGAAATGAAATGCAGTAAGTCTTAATCATATCCCTTGGTACAATATAGGAAACATTAACCCAAAGATGTAACTGGGAAGTGCCTGACTAACCTGTCTAGTAATCTGAGAACTTAATTTGACCTATTATTGGCCCCACCATTTACAGAATCTAGTCCAAGGACTGATAAAAGCTGCTGTACTAATAAAATAAAGAAATAAAGAAAAGCTCTAAATTTTTTGTATGAGGTAGACAGTCCTTTCTGGTAAAATAGAAAAGGTAAAAGAAAGTTCATATCTACATTTGAAGCACTTGGCAGCTTAAGTATAACATTTTTTCCTGTTTCATAGTGCAATTGCATTTGACATAAAGCATTAGTAACAATTTGCGAGTTGTTTAGTGAATATTTTAAATACTTCACCAACCGACAAGCAATTTGTAGCATTTTACGCTAACGGTGGGAAATGGTCAGAGTTGCTACTTAAACATGATTCAGGGAATATGCATATGAGAGATGTGCCTCACGGATTTGCAGAATATCGAGCATCAGGTGTCTTAACGCTAAGAGTTTCAAAAATTATGCTTGTATTTTGTGCAAACAATTTACAAATAGCTGTTTCCGTCTTAAATAACTTGAGTATTTTATGTTAGTCATCTATCCATGGAGAGAAGTAAGATACATAGAAAAGCCAGCTATTTACCCTGGATTTAGCAATATCTAATGCTGGAGTTTTTAAGTAATAGGTAGCTGGTATAATTCAGTGTTGTTCCACTGACGTTTGGAATTTGGAGCTACTCCAAATTACCAAAGCTGGGGATAGAAATAGTTCAGAGAAGGTGGTGAGGGAAATGTCCTCCTCATTGCCTAAGCATAGATCCACCTAGTATCATCTTTTTCCATCCTGTGAGAAGTCATCAACAGGCCTAATCCCCCACCGTGCACATACTTCATCTGGTTGACCGAAAGGCTATTAATTCCTGCAGATCTCTAAAAGCCTTCACTACTGCGGAACTTTGGAAAATACAAGACCATGGCTCCCTCTCTTTTGTTTTCTCATCTTCTGTTAAAATAGGCATCTCCTCAGGAGACGTGTGATGGAGACCCGCTTTTAATGTAGCTTCTGGCACAGGTCAAGACAGGACGGAGACAGGATATTGGACTGCATTCACGTTAGAACTATTAAAAAATGGTCTGTATTCTTCAGATCTGTGGAAGATCACTGTACGTGACCATCAAACATGGCATTTTAGAAACTATAGTAAAACAGGAAATTATTTGGACACTATAGTCTGTACACAGCTAGAGCTTGGCAATCTGCAGATATTTAATTTTATTCACATAACTTGATCACAATTAAAATGACAGCTTTTTAAGGAACGGTGCTTGGTTTAACTGTGAATTGTTGCAATACTCAATGTGTGGGAAGTCAATGTAAATCAGCTGCCATCCCCACACGTTGAACTCAGGCCACATCAGAACATACTAAGAATCCCTGACCCGTCTCTGTTTTCCTTTAAGACATATTGCTGGGTCTCGATGATCACCAACGAGAGCATCTTAAGTCTACAATATGACAACTAGAACTTCATGTGGGCCTTGCATTCAAAGACTGCAAAATATTGATTAGTAAAGATAATTGCTAAGGAATAGCAATCATGTAGAAAGGCATTTATATTGTCATGAGAAAATTTATGATCGCACTTACCCCAACGCTGCCAACCCAAACCTGAGCCCTAAGAATACTGCAAAGCCACAAGCACGTAAAGTGTAAGGCGGCAGGTATTTGAAAAAGAACAGATTTTCCTTGCCACTGCTCTGTTTTATTCTTTGCAAACTAATAAAAGAGAAAATCAGGCAAGCTGTTTAAAAATAATGCTCCCTATTGTAACCATGGCTCTTGCAGCCTAGGAGGAAGAAAAGGTAGGTAACTTAGAAATACTGAATAGCTTTGTAAAGACAGGGTAGTCGAGGGCTACTGTGGGAAGAAGTAAGGCAACGCTCTTTGCCAAGAGCTATGCAGAGAGAAAACTGTGGTGCAGATTTTTTGGGATAAGAGCAGTGATTATTTGTCAGTATGGAACTGGTCCAGCTCTCAAAATGTAGGTTAAATCCACAATAGGACCAACAATGGCTGTGTCTTTATGTGAAGATGAGAGAAAAAAAGGCATTATTTCTACCTTTGTTAGCATAAAAATGATGACTTTCTTCTGTCCTTTTTCTAGAAAAAGCTGGACACTTTGAAGTCTGAACCCTGCCTTTTCATTTTTTAACTGAAGACAGAATTTCAGTTTGGTTCCTTTGGAAATGGACACGATAATAGAACTCCCATCATGTTCGTGTCTACCATTTTCTTCTCATCACCTTACTAGTGCAGCAAATTGGAGTGCATTACTCATGGTAGGTGGATATATTTAAGTGAAGTCCAGGGCCTACTGGTTTTCTTTCACCAAATTTGCTTTAAGTTAGTCCAACGAACCCATTATTTACAAATTTGTGAATATGATATACCTACTTACATATTGCATTTATTGGCTATTTTGTAAGCAAGCTGCTTTATCAGAAGTTGGCTGTATGGTGTGGTAGCTGCTTTTGCTTTTAGCTCAATACAATAAATTGCTTCTCTCCAAAGCTTTTGCAAAATAGAAACCCAAGATAATTTTTATTCTGAGACAGACCTTTTCTTCAAACTAATTTTACTGTAGGGAAAACAGATTTCTTTTGAAAACTCATATTTATGAGTGTGGTGGTTTAACCCCAGCCAGAAACTAAGCCCCACACAGCCGCTCACTCACTCCCCCCTGGTGGGATGGGGGAGAGAATCAGAAGGGTAAAAGGGAGAAAACTCATGGGTTGAGATAAAAACAGTTTAATAGGTAAAGCAAAAAACGTGCACAAGCAAAGCAAAACAAGGAATTCATTCACCACTTCCCATGGGCAGGCAGGTGTTCAGCCATCTCCAGGAAAGCAGGGCTCCGTCACGCATAACGGTTACTTGGGAAGGCAAATGCCATCACTCCGAACATCCCCCCCTTCCTCCTTCTTCCCCCCGCTGTTATTGCTGAGCATGACGTCACATGGCATGGAATATCCCTTGGGTCAGTTGGGGTCAGCTGTCCCAGCCGTGTCCCCTCCCAGCTTCTCGTGCCCCCCCAGCCTCCTCGCTGGTGGGGTGGGGTGAGAAGCAGAAAATGTCTTGGCTCTGTGTAAGCCCTGCTCAGCAATAACGAAAACATCCCTGTATTATTAACACTGTTTCCAGCACAAATCCCAAACACAGCCCCACACCAGCTACTGTGAAGAAAACTAACTCCAGCCCAGCCCAAACCAGCACAATGAACGTGCCTGATCCAGTCTCCTTCTGCCAGCCGGGGTGGGCAAAAGCCCAGGTTAAGTTCTTAGGGTTTTCCTAAACAGTATGCTCTTTTCCTTTGGTTTCTTTTGGTTTAGATGTTCTGCTGCTAATGGATGTATGTAATTTCTGACTAATTACTGACTAGAACTATCTCTACAGGCAATGTAGTGTTTGTGTGTATGAAAGAGAAATTTGCCAACTCACTGCTTTCAAAATAATTTGGGGGCTGGTACTGAAACTGAAATGACTTGGTGGAAAATCCAACAAAAGAAATACTCAAAAGTTTAAGTAGGTTAAGGCCTGATTTTCAAAAGAGCTGAACTCTCACATAAAGCTGCTGCCATTTGTCAGAAAGTGAAATCCTGATACTAAGTAGTTGAAAATCTAGCCCTGAGCTTTTGAGTACTTAGAGTTCACTGCCAATAATAAGGTAAAATGTGTCTAGAAAAAGAGAGTATTTCCTCAATTAAATAATTTTTTATTCTCTTAACTAAGACAATATAGGACCATTGTAAAATTTGCAAAAAGCAAGCTACTGAGCTACCACCTCCAAGCTCTTCTCTTATTCTTGGTTTACATTATATTAATTACCGAAATACCGTACTAAATAATAAAAGCTAGAAAATTGTATGCAAAGTCTAGATAAAGAAAACTTTATACTTGTGCCTAATGCAGTTTTAGATTCATTTTTTTTCTCAGTTTTTATGCCTAGAAATTTTTATTTTAAATTATGTGAAAAAATATCAATTTTACTTGATTCTTTTCTTAGGACCATGCATTCTTATGGAATTTCCACTGTATTTCCTCAATACAAGAGCTAATATATCCTACCTCATGAAGTTGTGGTTTAACTCCAGTTGGCAACCAAGCACCACACCGCTGCTCGCTCACCCCTTCCCCTCTCAGTGGGATGGCAGAGGGAATCGAAAAAAAACCTCGTGGGTTGAGATAAAGAGAGTTTAATAGGATAGCAAAGGAAGAGAGAATAATAATAATAACAACGATAAGAGAATATACAAAACAAGTGATGCACAAGGCAATTGCTCACCACCCGCTGACCGATGCCCAGCCCATCCCTGAGCAGCGATCCCTCCCTGGCCAACTCCCCGCAGTTTCTATACCGAGCGTGACGCCATATGGTATGGAATATCCCTGGGGCCAGGCTGGGGCAGCTGTCCTGGCTGTGCCCCCTCCCAGCTCCTTGTGCCCCTCCTGGCTGGCAGAGCAGGGGAAGCTGAGAAGTCCCTGGCTTAGTATAAGCACTGCCCAGCAACAACTAAAACATCAGTGTGTTATCGACAGTATTCTCATACTAAATCCAAAACCCAGCACTATACCAGCTACTAGGAACAAAATTAACCCTATCCCAGCTGAAACCAGGACAATGCTGTCAATGGTCTGTTTATCTGTGAATCCTCTAGCAAAACAGATTTGCTTAATCACTATATTTGATAAACAGTTGAATAAATCAATGGTTGTCACTTTGATACTTGTTCACGTGTATTTACCATAAAGTTAAACTGATTTAACTTTTAATATTTTTCTGATGATCTATAAGAAAGCAAATAATCATTTTCAACCCCCTTAGAGAAATCTGTTTGAAAGTACCCTCATCTTCATAAGGGATCTGGAGCATTACTAGTCCTCCCACCTTGAGAACTATTGATTATTACATGGTAGTGAAATATATACTAAGATGTAGAGTCCCAACAGCACTTAGGCCCATAAATCCCATTGATTTCAATTGGAATTAAATTTCTCCGTGAGTTCAGAGAACTAGGCTTTATTGGATTTTTTTTTTTAAATATAATTTCACTCGTCAAACTATCTTTGATTAGAAGACAATGAACAAGTAACAGCAACAGCCTTTGAGTCTCCTTCAGATGGAGTTAATTCTGTAGCCAGGCTTAGTGCTCTTGAAGAATAGTGGGAGAGACATGTTTTTAGTCTTAATCTTTTATTCGGGGATGGTGAGAGCCTCAGAAGTTTCACAATTATTACAACTATTTTAGGAATACGCTGCTGCATTTTCCATGAGAACACCCTTCCTCTGGCCTTGCCTCAAGAGCTTTCCAAGAAGTCTCTGGAGATTAATATAATAAAAAGGTACCACTGTGGATCTGCTCCTTCTTTAGGTAGGAAAACAGGTGTCGTGTTTGGCTGGGGTTGACCTTCTGCAGTTTATGTACATGAACAACGGAGAGCTCTGATGCTGGTAATTAGAATCAGTTTAAACTTTTTGATTGAGTGATATTGGATTTGACTTTCTTTTCCTTGGCAATGCATTAGCTATTTCAGACTGCAAAAGTGTCAGTTCATCTAGAGATTACAGTTGGAGAACTCTCATAAATCATTGGCTTGTTAAGATTAATACAGAAGAGATGTAGTTCCTTGAATATAATTTGTTTTTTATTAACATGCTAGAATGTGAAACAGATTACAGCATGCAGTAAGAACACCTAACTACACTAATCCATGAAAAATCTGTTTGTTGAAAGCAAATTTACCCATCTGGTTAGTCTGATACTTGTAATCTCTATTTAGTCATAACTGGCCACAGAGAACAACGTGTCCTGGGCACAGGCCTTGCATGCATTGTCCACATGATGGGAACTTCATCTCTTGTGACTATTACGCGTGTCTCTGCAGACTGACCACCGTGGCTACGCTCTTTGGCACCTTTTGAACAAGCATTTCACAGAATGGAAGAGAAGGGGAGAAACAGGGATATGTGGGGACAAACGGTGAGAGGGAAAAGTTTTTGTAAGAAAGGGGAGAGAGCACCACACACCAACAAGGCAATGTGTCTTGTAGAATAAAACACTTCCCAGAGGAAAAAAACATTGTGGGAAAAAAACATTGTGAGAAAAAAGCTCTTAATGCATATTACCAAATGCAAATGCTTTAAATTATTTCACCCATTTAGTTGTGAATTTTGAGTTTGTTCTCTAATGTGATAGATGAAAGCCAAAAACATGTGAAATCTTCTTGACCTCAGTTTCTCTGCTGTTTTTATCTACTTCTTGGGAAAGGATCAGGGGTCCTGGGATATGACTGTTAGGTTAAAGGAAGCCCTGCCTAGCAGCATCTGTTTTATTCCAAACATTTCTAATCCCTGGTGGAGAAAGCAATAAAGTTCTGTGCTTCAGGTCACGTACCTGAGTACTGGCAGTTCTTTTCAATATCTTAGATTAAATGAACTGTGAAATATTTGTTTTATTAGAAGAGCTTTAGTTTACTTGTGAGTTGTTTTCTAAATCATTTCTGTCCAGAGCAGCTTTGGAAATCAAGCAATGCGTATTGAACACAGTGCTTAGAAACATTTTTAACAGTCTGATGGACAATGCTTCATTGTTCTGATTGTTCAAACATTCATAGAGGGCTATTCTCCTCTTTGGATGCATGCATAAATCTCGGGAAGGCTAATGGGAAATTGTGCACATGCAAGGGAGAGCACAGCTCCTGCAGCGTTGTTGGTAAAGGTGTACATATGACACGGAATTTCTTGAAGAAAAGAAGGCAACAGGAGTAAAGGTTTCTGCTTGAGGGGCTGGAGTAGGATTCACAAGGCCCACGTAAACTTTTGGTTCTGCTACATGTTTGCATATGTCCCCAGCATGCAAATCTCACCGGCCGTTTATGGTAGGGGTGCAGGTACCAACACGAACTCTGTTCATGCGGACATCAGCAGGGACCTCCTGCTCTGGGCGAGAGAGGGACAGAGGCCGTCTGGGAAGCTGCTCAGCTTTGGACTTGAGATAGTAAATCCACTCCAGGAGGCATCCATTTGGATGCTGGCTGTCTCATGAAGCTTCGCATCGCATTTTATCTCTATTGTAGACATCCACAAAGCCATTTACATGTAGGAACTGTATGAAAATGTTGCTACCAGCATGTTTTAGCTGCAGTGGAGTTTTGCATATATGCATTCACGCCTGGAACCATACGGCGTTTTATCTCTGTGCATCTGGAAATGCAATAAGCTGTTTCTGCTCTGTAGTGAGTTTCTTGGATGTTTTTCAGATAAGAAGCATTCTTTCAGAAGCAGCATTCTTGTAGAGGAGTTGTACCTGGAGGGGATGAATGCCCAGGCTCTGCCAGAATTTCAGCCAGTGCTGAGATATTCTGCAGCTGATGAGCTGTGAACTTGGGGTGTGAACTCTTCCTCTAGTGAAGGCCACCCTGGATATGTGACACTCTAACTGGCAGAGAGTGAGCCAGCCTCTTAGCACAGACAGCAGGTAGACCTCCCCTCTAAAACCCATCAATTTTGGAGTAGTGCTGGGTACCAGTTTTTCTGCTACTGATTTCTAGACTTGCTTATGCAGTTTCTTACAACAGCTCTGTTCATTAGTGATTTGTTTCTTGCATATGAGCTTTTTGCATATGGGATCCTAAGAGAAGGATTTTGGCGAGGTACTCAGTTAGAGACGTTATACCTAGCCTTCTACCTTCACCTTATCTGACTTGTCAGTAGAGTTGAGAAACTTCTTTAATGGGTGCTAGGTCTAAAATGGAATATAGATTTGAGAAAAGTCTGAAATAATATTTATAGTGCAGCCAAAGCAATTAGAGAAGCCAGCAGAGACTGTATCTGTCCTCTTAATCAAGAAGGATTACCTGTCTGTCCTTTGTCTGTCACTTTCTAAGAACTGTCAGAAGAAGAATACACTGAAATAGTCACCTCTCTTCACCTCCAGTAAAACTGCAGTAGGCAAAGAAACTGAAACGGGTGGGGATTGGCCAAATAATTGTCACTGTCACAATTCTACTGTGAGCTTGTAATAAATGGGTTTAAAGAACACGGTCTGTGAAAGAATTAGGATGCAGTGAATAATGGAAAAATATTCAGAAATATGTTATTCAGAACATTTCATGTATTCATAAATTATTCACCCCATAGAACTGCAGGTGCCTCGGGATTTTTCCATGTAATGTCAGATCCTCAGCTGGCACAAGCTGGCACTGCTGCATTTGTTTCCATGGAGTGATGCCAGTTTACAAGGATCTGGCCCATGTTATTCTTTTTGTTGTTGTTGTTGTTGTTGTTGGGTTTTTTTCCCCTTACTCTTTTTCTCTTCCCAAACATTCAAATACATGTAACTCTACACAGGAAACCATGCTGAGTCTGGAGATCAACCTCGGGACACTATGACAGTGCAACCTCTTTAAGCTTTACTTTCACAGTTTCCATGATAAGATCAGTTCTTTTTTATACATGTTGATAGTGTTGCTGTTCACAGTTACCTGCATGCGCTATGTTAAATGGTCAAGTTCCATTATCCACCTATCTTCAGTTGTTATCAATTCAATTTATGGATGAATGTAGTTAGCTTCGTATGTATTTTCAAAACTGAGAGTAAACAGAATTGTTTTTCCTTATTTAAAATCCCATTATAGCAGCTGCACTATAAAGTGTATTTTTCTGCTGTTAAATATTTTATCTTGACCACAGCTTGCATATCAGCAAACTTGTAGCAGTATGTTGACTGTTATCTTTTGTGTACCAAAGCACAAGATAGTTTGGAATAATTAAATAACATCGCTTCTCCATTATCCTTGGAGGGCTGATACTCTTTTCTTCTAAGAAGATAAAAGGTAAACATAAATTATAGCAGATCAAACGGTAGGATGATAAATACTGTTGTAAGCCAGGATAATAATATACTAAAAAATAAGATGAAATCCACCCTTTCCCACTTGTATCCATCTTCTATATTTATTTTTGCTGATACAGCTATTGAAAAGGAAGACAATGTCTGTGGCAGTGCTTTTGCAAGGCCATTACGCGTTCCTGAACAACACAGTCATCACTACTCTGAGCCTTATTTGCTCAAGGTTTTATAAATATAGATTGGTGTATGGGTTTAGGTGGGAAAAGTATCAAATCTAAGACAGATACATAACTCAAGTCAGCACCACTTCAAACCTTTTTTGAGATTCAGTAGCCTTTTCTGTATAAGATTTCCAGGACGGTTTCTGCAGCAGAGTTGTGACCATGCGTTATCTGTGTGCTCCCCGTGTTTTCATTAGCATGACTGACAGTTAGAGTGTCTGTAATTCTTCAAGTGCAATGAAGGCATGCCCAGGTACTACTGAAATTAAGATTTCATAGGATCAGAGCAGAAAATATTTTTCATGATAGATTTGTATCTAGTATTTTTTCCATGGCATAGATATTTATCCCAAGAACAAGATTTTATTGACTTCTGATCATTACTCAAGTGAACTACTTGGATGAAACCCATTTTTAATTTGAGAAAAGCCTGAACATTAATTTACTAGAATAATGGGTAGAGATACAGATATGAAATAGTTTTAGATGTAAAGGGTGAAGTAGTAGTAACAGATGGGAAGTCTTGAGGGAGTTAGGACTAGGATAGAAAAGTCCTTATGGCACAGATTCAGGGAAAAAAAAATAGAATAAATTGAGCATAAGAAAAGGGTGTGATGAGGATCAGGAGGTATCAGAGGATGAAATTATAATTCAATCTGCTAATCTTTGCTGCAGAACTTCACAACAATAATAATTAATAAGACATATTGTTACAGCTTAATTTAAAAAAAAAAAAAAGACAAAAGCATAGAAAATCCCCAAATTTTTTTCAAAAAAAAATTCTTGAAAATTCATGTTGGTCAGCTGTCATACCATTCAAGAAAACATGCTTTTAAATGTTTTATATACTCTTTCTTCATTTTATGTTCATTATTTGAAGAGTCTGAATTAAAAGGAGTCGTCAGTTACCAGAAGTTCCTTTTCCCTTTACTGTCCCTTGGTGACACTGTCGGTAGCACAAAGCCTTCTGCCCCCCTGCTATGATGGGCTAGAGATAAACTCCACTTAAAACGGACAGATAATTTCATATTTTTCCACAAAAAATAGTGACTTACATCACCTACAGATGAGCTCAAATATTTCTAAATACTCAAAGTTTTCTATAGAGCATGAAGTCCTCTAAAAATGAAGTTGCCGTGCGTTACTTTTATTTTGTTTTGTCATTATCGTAATTATTCTGCCATTCTCTAAAGGTGCCTTTACCCATTTTTGTTTACATATAGCTATTATTAGAGTTTGTGCTAGGAAGTATATAATTTACATAATCATAAAACAAAGAATGCACATAAAGATGTGAAGTAAACCAGTAAACATTTTTATCCATGAAATGTTATTGCCTGACCTGATGTAAATTAAGACCAACTGCCATTCGAATAGTAATTACCTGTTATTTTGAAATGCTGATACTGAAAATAAATGAGGAATTTTTTTGACGTGCTGTGTGTTGAAATACTAATCTTTTGTTCAGCTCAGTTTAAGTCTTTGGATTTTATAGAACTATATCTGTCGTTTAATTGTAGCAGAGATGAACAATAGATACTTGTATTCATTTTGGCAGATATAAACAAGTAAACAGAGTGGCCAGCACATATTTTCAAGTGCTACAGTCACAGGGAAAACTTTATGAAACATTTAGTTGTTCAACAGAGTAGCAATGCTTAGAGGTTGACCTTGAAGTTTTTGAAATGTGAATTGATCCACTGGAACAAGTACAAAGCCAGCTTTGGTGCTAAATGTAAATTGTTAAAAATGGTGCTGCATAACATCTGCCTTGTAGTACGCCTTAATCAGCACTGTGAAAAATGAAAGTTTAACGATCTACTATAGTGGCTTCTAAGTGAAGGATAAACAAAGGATGAAAGAGTTTCCTTGCATGGTTTGTAACTGATGGCATGAAAAATGTCAAGAACCATCTGCCTCAAACTTATCCAAACTGTCATCAAGTATTCTAATCCAGTCAAAGGAGATACAACTAGAACAACCTATGTAACTTGCTGAAGGCTTATCAAAAGAGTTGTAAATAAGGGAAAAAAAAGAAAAAGAAAAAAAAGGGGGAAAAAAAACCCCCTATCAACTGCATAACCACAGATTTCTGCCAGCTTGCCTGTGGCTTTGAAATTCAATCCCATTTCTCTAGTCTGACAAACTGTACTAAATGGTAAAATGGATTTTTATTGCTTTCAGCCATTTTCATTCCAGCTGCTATCACTAGGTAAGTACTCAGTTTTCTAATATGAGAATTATATTTTTTTTATTTCGCTTTTCTCTTTTGTGTGTGTATATTGACTGCAATATGCACGAAAATCTATTTTTGCAGAGCTAGGGTGTAAATGGGGACATTTACACATCTGAGCTTACAAAGCTGCTACTCCTCCTAACCCAGCACACAAAAGAATCCCAAATACAGCTATGTCACTGCAGGAAGCTCCATTCGGGCAACCAGACATCTTTTTTGCATTGGCTTTCACACCAGATAGGAAAACACAATTTTCCCAAGAAAAGAAGCAAACACATTTAATGCTGACCTTACTTAATTATACTAAGAAATGATCAAATGACCACACATTTGCTCGTTTGATTTTCAGTAAGTTATGCAATTTTCAGTGAGTTAGGCCATTCTGTATTTTAGGCATAGATTTACCTTTTCGAAATGTCCCTTAATCACTAACGAGTACACGTCTCATTGAAAGTCAATGAAAAGTCTGTTGCTAAGTCAATGAATTGCTGCTCCTTGTACCTTACTGATTTCAAGGGCTGGGAGATAAATCCCAAGGCTCGCTCTTGCACTCTGTATTCCTATGGAGTCCCCTTGGCTTTGACTGGTTTCCAAAATGGGCGAGTTGGGGGCTTTTTGTTTCTACTAGTGTTGTGAACCCGGGGCTTAATCTGGGCTAAAGCATGTATGACCCCTTTGTTAAAACTGCCTCCAAAGGCATTCGTTGAGAAGTGAAACTTGGGGGATGTTGGATAATGACTTAGGTAAGCAAAAGGAAAACATAAAAACAAAAGCAAGGGACACAGAAGGGAAAGCGAAAGGATAATGAATTGCAAAAGTACTTAGTATTTTCACTCGTATTTAAGTATCACTTTTTGTAATATGTAGCATAATGAAAACTATCTTAGAGCTGGAAACCATGAACTTTGGGCATGGAATGGGAAACGTAATTTCATAAGGTTCTGGTTAAGGTTCCATATTGGCAGTCTATATTGATGTATTTAATTTTCACTCAAAATTCAGAAGCCTTAGAATGCATACAAACATCCACATACTGTGTTGTCTGAAGTTGTAATTTTTTATTTGCTACCAAGCTATGATATCTTCTAATAGCTGTGTAGCATTTAAGCGAAAAAGAAATCTTTCTATTAAATGTATCCATACTTTTCATTGGCTCTTGAGTGAATTTATACAATTGATGTTGATACATTTGTCATGGAATATTCCAGTGTACAGGTGGAAACAGATGATACAGTATTACTTTTTTTGGTGACAAAATGGTATGCAATGCATTGGAAGATTAGTTATCCATAGCAGTTATATGAAATGCAAATGTCATAACACAGATTACATTTCCATAAAACCAAAATAACACTTCAATGTATGTGATTTAGTTTTACTGTGCACATTTTTATTTAGCAGAACTGACACATTGCTTCATATTTGCATCATTTTTTTGCCTTTCACATTCAACAAAAAGGTGAAGAACTATTTCAATGTACTGTAACCATTTCAGTGCTGGCAAAGCTTCTCAAAAGGCATTCCCAGGTTAATAAAAATAACCTCCCACTTTTTTATCTCTAGAGCTAAAAGCAAAAGGGGATACAAATATTTAATCTTCTCCCTGCAGTTCCACTGTGGAAATCTTGCCCGTCTGAAACCCCACTTTCAGGCAGCTCTTACAGAAAAAGAACTAGGGAGAGGGAAGACGGAAGGATGTGTAAGGGGACAATCTTTTTTTGGCATCACCTATTCTTTATTACCCATCTGAATCAATTAATTAGGTTTACTAGGTATTTATAAAGATAAACAGTTTCTTGTCCAATTCTTGGGACTGGTCTACTTTAGCTAGAGCAATTCTCAGCCCATCTAAGCTTTGAGCATACAGGAAAGAGCTGGGAAGAGCAGGTTCCATAGGTAGTTAAGCGTCCATCAGAGTCTGAGCTTCTCTCTTGCTTGGTATTGTTTAGTCAGTTGGCTGCTTATTAAAAAAATAGACGTTAAACGGGACCACTCGTCCTCCAGAGAGCTCTGGTAGTCTGCTTATTTGATTTTGCTTTTTTTTTGTTCATTAATTATTATCACGTGCTTACACATGTGGATAATGTAGTCATTTAGCTAGGATGTCAACAGGGTACAAAAGGCACTTTTAACAAAGAGTTACAACAAACTAAGCGGAAGATGAGAGGCAGCAGTTAAACACAGACAGAAGAAGCTGTCCCAGGAATGAGGAAATTCCCAGTGTGGTAGGCAGAGACCTCACCATGCCGCAGACCCCCTCATACTGGTTGTAGGATGTCTCAGCCTGTAAAGCACCGTGTGTAGCTGCGGGGGTCACTAACTTGCCATTGCTATGTTCTTGTCCATCTGTAAGATAAGCAACTACCATAAATGATTATTTAATTTCTCTCTATCATCAGTGCAGGGGTATAAATACCTCCGGGTTGCTATCTTCAGACGTCCCTGGAGCGGGATGCATTTCCACTGATGAGTGGGGGAATAACTAACTTGACACAGCTGAAATGCGAAGAGACAAGGCCCATCCTCCGCGTGCTTTCTCCAAGAGCTGGCAGTCGTTTCCTGTGTGGGTCGTGGTGTGCGCGGTGGGGTTTTTTCCCTTTTTTTTTTTTTAAATTTCTACACCTGCATAACTTCATCCTGTTAGTATTCATATCCAGAACACTTGGCATGCACTGGCATTTAAAACTAAATTACTGTTAATAGTCTGTAACACATCAGTAGTAGCATGAAGTACTACTTTGTGAGATAACAATGGATGCTGTAAATGGAACTTGATTTTTCACAATATCTGACTGTGGCATGAGAAAAGTGGAATCTAAATGGTCATGATACAATAAAGCATCTGCAGACTAGCTGAGACACTAAATTAGCATTTTTTGATAAAGAATAGTGTGGTGCATAGCCTGTAAACCATGCTAATAGCTGTATCTTTGTAATTCATAAAGCATATACAGCACATGCAGGTGGTTCCTTGTTTTTGTACAGGCAGGATTGTTTCAGTCTTGTACCTAGGTATGTATCCCATGAATTCCTGGTTTTGTCATGAACCAGAGTACTTGTTTACTGCTGTTTTTTAATTGCTTTCACTAACTGATCATATCTGTTGTGTTTTGCTATAAACAGCATGTGATTTAAAGAAAAAAGCCCTGATTTCATTGCATATTATTGTTCCTGTTATTTTGTAAAGATGTTAAACAAAAATCGCATGTTATTCCTATTCACCCTTTTACGCCAATTTCACTTCCACTAGTCAAAGTCATGTCAGTAACGGCAAAACATGTGCTTGCGCTATAGTAAACTACTAGATGCGTATTTATATTTTTGTTGTGGGCTAAGCAGTCTGGAGCAACTACAAAAACTAGAACTTTCCAAATAGTGATGTTCAGTTGGCCAGCTTCTAAACAGAAGCTTATTGCAACAAGTTATACATGGCAGGAGAAAAAACCCCTTCTCCGTGCTCTGTGGTTTGCCGTAAGAGATCCTCAGAGGTGTGCTGGTCGTGCAGTCATTTCCATTGAGATGCATGTGAATTTTAATAAAAACAGACAGGCCTCTCCAACTGGGGTTTGCAGGCAAACTATATAAAAACATTGGATGGAAATCAGCAAAAGAGCTGGATACTTGTACTCTGCATGCCTGGAAATATGTTAATGCACTCTTATGTAAATGGACTTAATGGAGAGAATGGAAAGTGTCCAGCTGCAATAGCTAACTTGATAAACCTCAGCATGCTGAGCACACTGTTCAGCCTGGCTGACCGAAAAGAAGATAAATCCAGTCAGTAACTAGGATGAACAGCGCTACCTGGTTTTCCAAAGTAAGGCCCTGGCACCCCAGCATTTGGGCTGTGTGCGCTACACTGGGAACACCCCACCCTTAAAACAAAAAGGTGATTTTTTTAAAGGCTGTGGGGCTGCTCTACTTTTGTATTATTCTCTGGTATTTTGTAGCGGAGCAGACTCGGAGGCTGCTGGAGTCAGGCTGACAGCAGACGAGCGTGAGGCTGCAGGGAGCACCACAAAATGGAGCACCCACCAGCTGGTGGATGCTGCCCCAGCACGGGCAGGCCCAGGCCTATGTGGAAGGGACCGATGGCAGCGGGGCGAGCCCCACCGCAACGCCTGTGTCCTGTCAGCTGCTGCTGGGGAGGGACAATGGGTGAGGCCCCCCCCCCCGGGGCCGGTGTCCTGTCAGCCAGTGCTGGGGAGGGACAGCAGGCGAGCCCCTGCACAGGGCTGGTGTCCTGTCAGCCAGTGCTGGGGAGGGACAGCGGGCAAGCCCCTGCACAGGGCCGGTGTCCTGTCAGCCAGCGCTGGGGAGGGCACTGGGTGGGAGTGTGCCAGGCCCCAGCCGTTAGCGGGCTGCCCCGCCGGTGTCTGTGGGGCGGTCGAGGCGCTCCCCAGAGCCCCCCTCAGCTCGGTGAGCGCACGGGCGGAGGGCGGTCCCGCCGGGCCGCGGAACGGGGCGGCCGCGAGGAGCGCGTGTCGGGTGAGCGGCAGAGGGAGCCGCGGGCACGGCCGCCCGCGCGCAGCCGTGTGGCCCCGCAGCGCCCGCCCTGCCGCGCTCGGGGGTTTCGGGCGGGATCTGCCCCGGGCCCCGCGCCGGGGCGCGAGCGCTCCCCACAGCGGCGGGGCGGCGGCGCCGGGCGCTGACCGAACGCGCCGGCAGACGCCTCGTCAGCGGCCCCGGCTCGGGTCCCGAGCGATGCCGCTTCCTCTGCTCATGTTGGTCACGTCTGAGGGCAAAGTGGTTTCCAGGGACGTAAACAGGGGAATCGAAGAGCTGCCTCTGTGCCGTTCGCAAGGGTGTTCTGCGTGCTCCCCCCTCCACACAGAGCCAAACTGGGGATTTGGGGACGGAGGTTCCCCAGGCCTCTGGGCAGCGCAGGGGAACGAACCCCGAAGCCCGAGGGGACGGGAGCACGTGGAGCCGCCCGCGCCTGGCGCGTGCTCCCCGTTTTGCCTCAGAAACGACTGGAAACCTTTACCTTGACGTAGATAGGCAGTTGAGCTAGCACGGGGGGAAGAGTCACTGCAGTGGCGAGGGAGGCTTAAAGTGCGTGAACTAAGGATTTCTAAGTAAATGTCTGTTTCTTCAGTTTTATATAAAATGGATTTCTGGCAGTAGTTGCAGAGGGCAGGGAAGAAAACCATGGATATTGATTACTCTCTTAGGAGAAAAGGGTCATTTGTTAAATGTAACCTAACAGGTGATTGCAGAGGAATAGGTTAATTTCAAAGAGTGATTTTCCACATTTTGTATATTGAACATATTCAGAAAGAAGAAAGTGATTGACCATGTTTCATTAAATCTTTCTTCCAGCCTTCAATATCTGTGTTTAATTGACAAGGACTTGGGCAAAAACAAGCAATAAAAGGTTAAAAAGCCTTTTAATTGTGTCTTAGACACCATTACTTTACTGCAGCACTAAAGGTTCAGCTTAGCGTGGGCTTGGAAAGTGGATTTATTTTGCAGGGAGGTAGAGAAGAAGGTGTTACTACTGTGAGGAGCATCTACCATAGTGTAACTTTTGTTTCCCAACTAATTTGGGTTTGATGGCAACATTTAGTCATACCATAGAAGGAAATTAAGAATATGGTTCCATGTTCATTGTTAGTGACTTTGTTGTTGGCTCATCTTGCAGTGCTCATCTCGGCTCCTCTAAGCTCACAGTCTCTTGCTTGTTTGAAGCCCCCATGGTGAGCAGGGAGGTGTTCATGGCAGCTCTTGGGCTTTACGCTGCAGACTAGCGCTGATTCAGCATGTTAGAGCCATTTGATCAGCTGATCCTGGAACAAAGATCTATTGGAATAAGGCCTTGGAAAAAAATTTGACTGGCTGTGTGATCTTAGCCCATTTCAGGAGTTTGAATCATGTGGCATTTATGATCAAACACTAAACCAGAGGTGATTACTGCATGGAACCACCAGCTGAAGGGTTGACCACAGCTGCATCAGATCTTCTTGGCTCCCTGCTCGCCTTTCCCCTTGCAGGTGTGTGTTATTAAGGGCAGAATCTGCACCGACGCCTCAGCCAGCCAGGCTGTGAGTGCTGGCTACTGCAGTCTTCCAGGTGGTGGGAGACACGTGCAGGTTGTTGGGGGTTTTTTTGCCAGCTGATCAAAGAAGTAGGGATTTCCCATCATGCTGCCATTTCCTGTAGAAGCTGTGGTGTGGTCTTCCCGGCAGAGCCCCGTCAGGACCTTGGGAGCCCAGCATTGATGGATTTATACTTGTTGAAGAGTTGGCCTATGCACAAGTGCCTGCTGTACGAGCTACTGCGGTATTGGAGCACCTCACCAGGACTGAGTTTCCTGCTCTTCCAGCTCGTCAGTACCTCAGCAAGGGGTGGAGGGAAGATACAGGTAACTTTTAGCAGCTCTTGAATTTCTCTAATAGATAAGCCTACATATGAAATATTAAAAGCAAATGTTAGTTGGTAGTTGTTTTAAGTATGGCTATAAGTGTTAATTTTTTTTTTTCCTTTTTAGTTTCTATTTTCTCTTAATTATATAAAATGAGTTCTGCATTCTGATGTTATGTGGTATATTATCTAAAAATAACTATAGCTGGATCTGCAATAGAGTTTGTGGACTTCTTACTTGTTTTGCCTGAGATGATGTGCATCTAGATAATAGTTGATATCTTTTGAATACCTCTTTGAAGGAAAAAAAAACAGTGTAATATTTAATAATTGAGTGTATTAAAACTAATTGAAGTCTGAAATGTTTAATGTCAGGAAAGTTTTTTTTGGGTCTCTTTCTGGGTTTTTTTTGTGGGTTTTTTGTTTGTTTGTTTGTTTTTCTTTTCCTTTGAGAATTTGGAGGTTTTTAAAATGTGCTTGTCGTCTTAAGTGTTTGTGGATAGCTTTATTATTTCCCAGGAAAACTCTAGTAACTATGCTGTTCACTGTGATGATGTGAGCTGCATCTAGGGATGAATTAGCACCTACGGTTTGTTACCCACATGACTATAATAATGTCCTCTTTGGTTTCAAGTTTACTTTTCACTTTCTCTTCATACGGAAGTGTAGAGATACAGGAAGGACAATGTTCGTTCTTGCTTGCGTTTCCATGGTTAGTTTGGTCTTGAAGTTACCAATAAGATTCCTAACAGTTAAGGTGAGGATAATACGCACCAACATCTTCTGAAGCCTTTGATGCAGGAAACTGGCAAATTTCTCAAGTTTGTTCTGAATGGTAATGCAGATATTCAGTAGCTCTGTGGACTTTTTTTTTTTTCAGAAATTAGTAACGAGTTAACAACTTGATATTCATACCCTTAGTCTTTACCTGCCTGACACTTAATATAGACTGTTAAGATTTCCCAAAATTCATTGACTGTAAAAAATGCATTGGGGGGCGAAGGGGGGATGGCGATACAGGACATTCCCCCCCCCCCCCCCCCCCCCCCCCCCCCCCGAAAAAAAACCAAACCCAAACAAACCCACAAACCAACAAACTCAAATCAAAAAATCCAACTCTACCTTCATTTTTTTTTTTTTTGTGAAACTTGAGATTTAGTATCTGGCAATAATTCTTGCTCTGTGGGACTTTACACTGGGCCTGAAATAATTTGTGAGAGAATGTTGTTGATGAGCTCGTTGGTGCCGTGATCTACAACTCCCTTATTTTGATAGTTCACTTCATGGTCTCCATACAGAGGTCTTCCTTTAGCAGAGCCACTTTCTCATTAAAAACTTTCAGTCAGCCCTCCTTCTTTTCCAAATGTCATCATCTGCACAAAGAATCCTTAATGACCCAAGATTATTCAGAACTTCTTTGTAGCCATGGGAACCGAGCTCTTCTAAGTCAAAAAAAAAAAAATCATCAGGAGCCTGCACTCTTTGTGGTGATGGAGACCTTGTAGGAGAGTGTAGGTGTGCAACAGTTCCTGTACACAGCTGAACTCTTCCCCTTCTGTTCAGCTGGATTCCTGATGTTTGGAGTTTGGGCGTTGGTTTTTGGTGTGTTGTTTTTTTTTTTAGCTGCTCCTGGGTTTTTTTGGAATTACCCAAACCTTTAAATGTGTTTTGAGGGATCATATGCTTAACTTCTAAGCCTCTCTACTATATTCCTGAATTCTCTATATTTGAGTTTAAGGGGTTTTTTTATTTCTTGCTATTACAGTATTATATGTCAACACTGTTGACTGACGTGACTAATACTATTAATGCTGTTAATCAGTAAAACTGTATTTTTCAAAAGAACTTTCAGGTTTGTCTATTTGTTCATGACTTTAGATAAATAATTGTTCAATAGCGTGACAAATTTGGCAGAAGTTGCAGCAGTGAAGTGTTGAATTGAGTGGTTTTAGAATGTGTGACAAAGCTGGCATGTGATCAACCTCTCCTCTGATATTTCATTATCAAGCTACTATAATGCTGTTTGTAGTTCAGAAGGCATTTTCTTTCTGATGATATGTATTTGTGATACACGGTATTTTGAACAAATCCTTTCATTGGTTGAGAGTACAGCATTTAGAAGTGGGTTTGGGATTGTTGGGGGGGGGTGGTGTTTGGGTTTTTTTGGGTTTGTGTGTGTTTTTGTGGTGTGTGGTTTGTTTTTTTTTTTTTTGTAAAATTTTAAGGATACTTCAGCAGATCAGTTGCTGACTACCTGATTCAACACAGGGAAAAGAAACCCTTCCACTAACTTAGATTACTGGATTTGGACAATAGCAGGGGAGGCTGACAGACAGGCTCCAAAGTGGCAGAAGCTTTTGTACATCGCATATCAAAATATGTCAAATATGAATTGCTATGTCGGGAATACTCTATAATGCTCAGCAGGTTCCAGGTGTATGCTAACTAGATTGTGAAGTGAACAAGATGCCAGGATAACCTGTGGTGTATTTTTGACATGTAATAGAAGACATATTTAACTCTTAATTTATTAAAGTATTGCATTGGGAGTTAAAAACAGGGGACATCCAGTTTTGTTTTATCCTGTAGCTTAGTTAATGAAGTAGAGCAAGTAATTTCTTCAACATTTCTTCACTTCTGTTGTTTTAATGGAATTTAACAAGTGGAGTTCTTGTACCTGCTGATGGTTAACACAGAAAACTCTGCTAATTTTCTACTATTTATTGAGATCACACTGGTCAGAAAATCAACCATAATGTATTATGGCTCATAAAACTCAAACCAAATCAGTCCAGAGTAGTATACAATCTTTCATCACATAGTATTTCTCATCTTGGTACTTCTCTCCAGGAAATCAGCTAAAATGAGTGTTGGATTCTTCCTCTCAGATGAGCTTATTCACTCAGCTTGCCAAAGGACCGCTCAGTAAGGGGTGATGGAGAACAGAATTTGCCTTTACAGTCATGGAAGTCTGTCTACATCTTTGAAGAATAATAAAAGCCTGAAGGAATTAAAGACTGAGTGTTTTCCATTTAGTGATGTCTTTTTACTTTGTTTAAAGATGCAAGAATGAAAGTTGGGGGGTGTGTGTGTGTGTTTGTTTTTTCGTCTGGGATGGACATGAATAGCAGTCTTCCATCTAAGACTGCTGCTGTCCTGGAGGAAGACAAATTCTGGCCACTTCTAAGGAAATCAGGATTTGGTCCGCTTAAGACAAAATAAATTTCTTGTTTGTAAGCACAAGCTTCAGGCTTTTTTCTGAGTAACTACCAGAAGGTCACAAGCATGAATCGCTTTTTTCTGAATCACATCAATTTCTTGCACTAGTGCAAATTAGATATCAATTACTATGAAGTTAGAAAGATAGTGCTTTGCATACACCCTTTTTACATTAAGACTGATTGCAAAAGGCACTTGAAAAAGCAAGACAAATTAAGCTCTTTAATTGTCACTAGTGAGTTCTAGGAAGGGGCTGAGATGATCACTAAGCATGTTTTGGGATAGATGGCATTTGATCTAAAAAAGTCACGTTTCACTGTGAACACAAGTCTTTTGCTATAGTTATATTGGTCCCTGTAATGCTTTTCTTTCTAGGCTGGATTATGCTGACTTTCAATTCAATAAGCATAGGAAAAAAACTTGGCAGATTTTCTATGTGCTTTCGGGAAGCTTTGTGTGTTTAATACTTAATCTATTGGATACTGGTTTCGTGTTTTGCACTTGCTTTTCTTTCTCTTTCTGATTTAGAAAGAAATGGTCTTACCAGTTTACAAGCCTTACTTTCTTGTAAGTCTATAACCATCATTATTTCCCATGCAGAATAAAGTCTTTGAGTTTTGAGAACTACGTTATATGACTTGCAAAATTGCATGTAGTATTCTTATGAGTACATGGTAAATTTTTCTCTGTCATCGGTCCTTTCTTATTTTTCTATGTGTATCTAAGTCTTTTTTCTTATCCAAGCTGCAGCGGGCTGTCTGTTTCTTTGTTTGGTGTGTGTGAAATTCTTGCAGACAGTGTCAGTTCTAAGAGCCTGTGCTTGGTTTTCATCATCAATCCAGGCCTATGAAGAAACATGATATATCTCAAAATTTAAAGTAGGCCTTGGTGAGCTGGTTCAAATAGATGGAAGCCCAATGGAGTGGCGTGCACGCTCTCTCGCTCTCTCTCTCATAATACGCATAAGATCACATTCTGCCAAGTGTTTTTTCTATTAATTTGTAAACCCCTAGTTCAATCTCTCTCTTTCTAATTTTGGGTAAAAAGCACCATTCGCTTCTCAGTTTAGCACGAAAGCATAAATACTTAAAATGCTGACAGAAAGGCTATGTATCACAGTACTTCTAGCCAACTAGAAATTCTCTAGGAATTAAGAATTCCTGACTAGAAATGTCAAATTTTAATGCTTATCTGAACAGAGCTGTAGCTGCAGATCTTTTGTGGCTCACCCTTCATTGCTTTTAGACGTACTGTAATTACTAAGGTTCAAGAAGGCCATGGTATAGAGAAACTGAACTTGATTTTAAAACATTGTCTGAAATGCATGAAAGGGAGATTGGAAGTCGACTCGGTGCATTCCTCAATCTGTTTAACACATCACTCATATTTTACCAACCAGTGACTTGTCTGTTTTGTCACAGAGACTTTTTCCTTTGTCAAAAGAATGTGACTGTAGAAATAATGATGCTTGATTTGTACATGCTTCGTACAATCCTCCAAAGGAAGGCAGAGGGGAGGGTGGTCAGGAGATCTTAAAATAGTCCTATATCAAAAGTTTGGGGGAAAAAAAAATTACGTCAGTTTATACTCTTCACTGCTTTTCAGATGGGTGAGTGATAGTGGGCTCTATTTTCCTTCAGGAAACAAAGCACACTGGAGACTCCTGAGTTGTTTGTGTGCTTTGTAGTGTGAATATATCTATACGGTATTTATGACAATAGTCTTATGTTCTTTTATTGCTGGAAAAATGAGGACAAATGAATAGATGATGCAAGGCCTCATTCCCATTTTGTGTGGTTTCTGAAGTCATTCATAAAAGTTAGTGAATGTTTGAAAAGCTGTCTTTATAACAGCGTTTTTAGAGATCATGTCTTACAAATAAGTTTGTGCAATATTGCTTTTTTGTTTCTTAACAGGGATGGTATTTTTTTCTTGCTGGCATTTAACAATGACTAAAATACAACTCGTTCTGAATACTCAGTATTTTCAGGGAATTCATAATAGGTAGGCTAATGTGTATGTATACACATTAGTAAGACTTGCAAAATGTATTTTAACTTGCGGAATTTAACAAACAGGGAAATTTTAGTTCAGAAACTCTTGGGTTTTCTACTTATTTGTGCAGTCCTTGGAACATTCATCATGTTAGCTTATCAGATAGTGGGTTTTCTTTCAGCTGAAATAGAAAAGTCTGGATGATATGCCCTTGGCACAGTACTATAAACTAGCTTACCCAATGTCTGTTGGCAAAGGTGAAATGTGCTGTTGTGGTTTTGTGAAGTCGGTTTTGACTCAGAGCTGCTGAAGTTCCTATCAGCTAGAGTCCAATAGGTATCCTGGAATCTCAGTATCTGTTTAGATAAGTGCCATGTCAATCTCTCTGTCTGTATTAACTGCTCTGCATTACATATATATCTGGAATACATGTCTTGGGGTAAGGAAGGTTGAAAAAGAGAAAGAAAAATTGGAATGCATCTTCAGCTGCTCAAGTGGTGTTCCCTGTCTTCTTTTTAATGCTTTGGACTGCATGTTGATCTCTTCTACGAAGGCATATGTTTCCGCTTAACATGAAAAATGCGTATGCTGCTTGGGTACACTGGTGATAGCGGTTTTCGAAGAGCTACAATGATGTTTGAGCAGACCTTGTGCTGGTTCTAGGAATAGTCTATGAATGTAATGGGGAGCCAAACTCGAGTGGCAGAACAGAGGTCCAGGCTGTTAGTGGTTATTAAAAAAAAAAAAACCCAAACAACGAATAAAAATTTGTGATATAAATGCATTTTGCTATAACATCTGAACTAAATTGAACTCTGTTGCTTTATATTTTGGTCTCCATCTGACTCGGTAGAGCAAGACTGTGTTCCTTTTCTCCAGTGAATTTTTGGTGAATGAACAGCTTTATTTTTTCCAGAAAAGAAAACAATTAGGTGACAATAGTTGACAGCAAACACTGGTACTAAGTGGATTTAGTGGGGCTACCTTGCTTTGTCCCAACATAAGTGAGTGGAAAATGAGGCTGATGGATTCTTTAGTGGTGACCCCGTTATCCTCAAAAGCTACACTGGGATCTCTAAAGGTGTGTAGATTTCGGCCAGCCTTCCTCTCAACCTTCATGCCCAAGGGGTGCAGAGATCATGGGAAGAATTGTAGAATCCATCAGAGAGAACTGCAAAAAGTGAAAATAACTTATATAGTTTGGTCTAGTGGTTTGTTTTTAGAAACCAAAAGATTTGGAACGGAACACTGGAAAAGAGCGAGATCAGCCAAATAACAAGGCATTATTCAAACTCAGGTATATAATGCTTCAGTTGAAAATCCCATGAGATCTCTGAGGACGTGGATGCTCTTCCAGGCTACCTCCGAGTGTGCCCAGAACCTGTTATGAGGGAGACTTCAACTGCACAGTATCAAGTGTCTCAGCAAATCAAGAAAAAACAGCTGACTATAGAATGCATAATCCTCTCACCAGGACAGGCTTCATAAGTATCTGAAGCAGGAGCAGCTAGAGAGCAGGAGGCGTGAAAGTGTAAAATAATCGGAGCAAGACAGGGCGTTGAGAGGAAGGATGCTCTCTGGCTGAGAACCAGCCACTTCAGACAACACAGTTCTCTGTTTTCAGTTCTATTGTGTAATGATTGTTCTATGGTCCGGAGTGTAGATCCTGCACACCGATGAGCTGGTGAGGGCTATTTTTAGAATTTAATACTGATATTTCTTGATTATGATGCAAATGTATTTGTCATTGTGAGGTGCTCAGTGTTAAAGGGTATATGTGTACGTGAACCAGTCCTTGCTTTGAATTCCTGGGGAGTTAAGAGGGATTTAATCTTCATTCCTAGGAATCTAGTAGGTCATCCTGTAGGCTGGAAGTCAAAAAGGTAGACGAAAAAATAGCTGACACCAAAGATGAGTAGAACAATTTTTTCCGAAGGATATAAACAAGAGTCCTGCAGAAATGACAAACTACATTTGTCTACTGAACCATGTTGGTCTAGTGAATAAGGAAAATGCCCTGTGGAATTATTTGAAGAAAACTTAATGTGCCCTGAAAGGGGGAGGGATATGGAAGAGGGCTTCTTCATCAGTGTCTTTGTACTGATGTCCTGTACAGCTTACATCATCCTGAGAACTACACTTCTCCTTTTACTTAGGAGCTACAGTAACATCTGCTTGGTGGTTTTTTCATCCTCTTTTCCAGTAAGAGGAGGACTTGAAGGGAAGGTGTTGAGAAATAATAGAACCTTATAGCACTTTAACATCTACTGTTCACAGATCTTGGAGTCTTTAATGCATATCAAATAAGCCACTCCTGTTACACAGCTAAATGTCCCTGGCCCCACTTCATGAATGGGTAAATTGAGACTGAGAAAGGTTAAGGGACTTGCTCAGAAAGTCTGCGTCAAAGCAATACGTTTCTAACTCTGCTTTCTAGCCAGCAGTTTCATTGATGCTTAATTAAAAATCATAATGGAAATATATGCTTAACAAGAAACAAAGATCTGCTGCTATTATCTGTTTGTTTTTCTACATGTGTTTTCTAATGCTTCCGGATGACATAAAATGTTTTTAAAATGTTTTTCAAAAATTTTTCAGATGTCTAAAGATGAAAAAGTCCTCTTCTTAACCTGTCCCAATCTACCTTTTTTCTGATGCCAGGGAGAGGTGAATGGAGAGGTCACGTTCTGTTTCTGAATCATTGTGGCTTATTCTGAGTGTCTTGCTGCTTCTCCCTGCCCACCGCCCTGCCTTCAGTTCCCACAGTTGTGTGTTTTGTCTGCTGTTTTTTAACACCTAAGTGGACATATAAAATGACTCAATCTCCAATGACACGTTTAGATTTCAGATGCTATACTGGCCAATATGCTCATAGTTAAGCTGTCTTTGTAAAGTGTCCTTTTTATTACTGGTGAAAGCGGTTTCAGGCTTGCTATGAGGAGCTGTGGTAAAATCCAGTTAGATTTATCATAGATGTATTCCCTATAGACATTGAAAAAGATACAGTATCCCAGAACTTATTTTATATTTTGAAACAATTTTTAATATTTGTTGTAGGGCACACAGAATGAAAATATCACAGTTTAACCTATCGCACCTCTAACCACATCATTGAGGTTTTGCAAGCAAGTGCAGTCAGCTTACTTTTCAGAATAATGTCCTAAATGATTTCTAAGGGAGCTACTTGTAAACAGGCCAGATCATATCCGAATGGTCATTTCTGATGCCATTAGATATTTCTCTCACTATCAGGCACTGGTGATCCTCTGTTACAATGAAATGTAAAATTATTAAATATCAATAATATGCATGATCAATAAAAATAACTATAGATTTTTCCTGAGGATGTGTTTCTGCACAAAATTTGCAGAGAGGCATGTAATAACATAAGCAACTGAGTTCAGAGCATGTGATTAAGGTCTCAAGGTTAAGAACTTACGAAGAGAGCTACCCCCAAAAAACCACTGTGCTTTAGCTTCCCGTTTGTGGACTATAGGAAACTAAGCTTTCTTTCCTTATATGCTTTTTACCATGAACTCTTTTGGGGTACTGATTTCTTTGTTCTACTGTGTATAGCCCAGTGGATCTTCGGTCTTATTTGTGGTGTTCTTTTTGACAAAAGTACCAAAGTATTTATTTGGGTATTACGTGATCCTATCAGTCGAGAGACATCACTCTTTTGCGAAACTGAAAGTCTTATTTTCCTCTGGCACAGAAGAGGAGGACTCAATCCAAAGCCCACTCAAATCAGGGAATTGACTCTAACCTGTATCAGCTGAAATCAGGTCTCCTTTCCTCGAAAGCTAAATCTGTATTGGACCTGAAAACCTGAAGTCTTCTGAATCATATGTTTATTCCTTAATCATGCTTCTCTATTAAAAAGAAAGGGTTTGTGACATCTCTTATGATAAATGTGTTCTGAACTTCCATGAAAACTTTATTTAGGTAGCCAAATAGCATGTAGTTTTATTTTTGTGGAAAATGTCATTCACACTTTTAACATATTTGACTGTTGCACTTATACTTGCTTACTATTTTCTGTTTGATATCTAATTGCTGTAGTAACAAGGCATTAAATCATAAAAGCATAAAGAGGCATTACATGCAACTGTAGGTTTTTGATTGGGGAAAAGAAAAAAGGAAAAAACCAAGGATGTATAAATAATATGTTAATCTGAGTAAATGGATCTTTCCCTGGAGATCTTCAGTTTCAGTGTTTTGCTAAGTTGCTGAACAGAGAGCACTACTTTGATAGAAATGACTGCCAGATGTAGCTTTGCACCCTGAACAGGACAATGCCTGTACTTCTGGAGTAGCAGCAAGCGTTTCTGTGCGGATCTCAGCTTGTTACAAAGACTTAGATCTCTCTGATATCTGGTTCCTGGGTTGCTAGGACACATGAAAAGTGTTTTCATTCATTTGTCCAGAAAAAAATAGGAAGAGAGCAGATGCTTTAGAAGGCAGGTTAGTACTGCCTTGATCCACTCCCAAGCTGTGTACGTGTGCCCTGGGGCTAGCTCCCGGTTCAGGCCTATGGAGAAAGTTCCCAGGTGACATATGTTTGTGTTTTTTTTTTTTTTTTAAAAAAAAGGTCATCATGGGGTTTATTTGTTAGGGAAACCTGGCTGGAGTCTCTGATCCAAGTACAGGCAGAAAGGAACATCACAGTGTGGTGCAGGAGCTGCAGTGGATTGTAGAAGACCTTGTTAAGGTGATGGTGAAAGGGTGGTTGTCACCTTTGCGTGCTTTACATGTTTCATCTGGCAAACAGCTGCTATCTTATCCTGAATGTGTGAGTGAGGGTTAATATTCATTCAGGTTTATATGTCAGACGACATGAAAGCAATCAGATGGTAGAAACCAGGCATAATATAGAGGAGATGGAGTATTATCAGCAAAACATTTTGCAGTCTCCTCTGCTGGCTTAAACATGCTGAAAGGCAGTGGATAGACAAACCTGTGTAGTTATCAATGTGGAGGGGTCCTTAGGTAAGAAAATCAAGCCTAGTGTTACCTTTTGGGATAATGCTGAAGGTAGGAGAAAGTTGCCATTTCCAGTTTTTCCTGTCAGATCTCAGAGCAGTGAATTTAGCACCTTTAGTGGTGTAAAAGTCTCTTGGAAGGTGAATTGTTTTAGTAATGCTAGCAGCTGACTTAAGGTTTCAGCATTTTTTTTTTTTAAATTTTTTTAGAAGTGTCTAAAAACTAATTAAATCAGAATGGATGTTTTGTCACTTCATCTTCATGTTTTTCATACATATCAATATACACTCAGTTTCGTATTGGATTCCAGAGAGAGATACAGGAAATCTGTGAAGCCAAGTCTGTTTACAGCTTGATACTGGCATTTTTCCATTAAAAAAGAAATTGGAGGGTTTAAAAAGAAAAATATGCTTCTTGGGGAGCAAGTCAAGTCTTCAGAAATGCTGATATGATGTCTTACTTTTGCCGTGAGCTGCTTCTGCCCTTGTAGAAGTTGGTCAGTCTCTGTGTCTCAGTTATGTAAAGTGGGAATCACAGCACATCCCTATTTCCTAGTGACTGTAGTAGAACGTATGTATCAAAGAGTGTGAGGCAACACTTTGCAATGGAAGCTGTGCTGAGATCCCTTTGGACTGGCAATTATTGCATCCATCTTAATGAAAGGGCTAACAAACATTTATTTAGGTGAAGCTGACAGGTTACCCCTGGAACGTACCTTCCATAGCTTTAGCAAACTTGTCCTAGGCTTTACACGTTGTGCTGTTTGTTACTGTCCAGGGCAACTTCTTTTTTTTTTCTTTAATTAAAAGAAAGACCCCATCGCTTTTAAAGGACAACTTCATACAGTGCTAACTAACTTGCAACCCAGGTACACAAGAGTTTCAAGGGTTTTTTGCTTTATAACCAGCCTAGAAGAGATGAGTAGGAGAGACACTAAATGCGTTCCCAGCTGTAAGAAACATGCTCAAGGTTGTAAGGAGTGTTTCCTAGCAAGACTAAGGACTATTTTCTTTGAATTTCAAAGTGCAGATCTGCTGCTTCAGCTGAGGAAGGTTCCCCAACAGTCACTCAGCTTCCGTGGAAACAGTTCCAGTGTAACACACAGGCCTGAAAACAACACAGAACGCTAAACCTTGTTCTGAGATCTGCCAGGCTTAACAATGAAATTTGTCCAAACGACAGTGTTTGTTCCCTTTTGTGCTAAACTAGACCTATGACTGCTCTTACTTGCTATAAAGAGAATAACCTTTTACTTAGACTGAAAAATTTGTAACATTTTTTTGTGTAGCTTTCCTTTTTTTTGCTGTCAAAAAAATTTGTTGCAACCTTATCTCCTAATAAGGATAGGGAAGGAAAACATCCTACTGATTTGTCTTCCCTTCATTCTGTGACTAGTACATTTCTTGTAAAGAAAGGCACGGTCTTTTGTCTCATGCGCTGTCTCACTGCCTTCTAGTGCCCAAGTAAAACACTTAAACAAGAACTGGCCAGTGCAGTCGACAGGTCTAAAACATTCAGCCTCTTCCTGTCCTGCAGGACTGCTGCTGCAAAGTAATGCTGTGTTCCTGGTTTAGGCATACTTGACTTCCTGCAAGAACGATACAAACTGATGGTTCCAGGCTTGTAGCTGTCAGTAAAAGTTCAGGACCCTCTTCTGGTCTCAGATTTGTGAAGTGATACATATTTTACTACCAGACAGGCTTCTTATTAGTGGTCCTATGACAAGGAAAGTGGTAGCTTTCTGGGGCTGTAGTATCAGAAATATGGTCTGGCTGATTTGCGGGAGCGTTCTTGCAAGATCTGGCAGGAACTATGATGCATGCTTTCCTTTCTATTGGGATGGGGGTTTTTAAGTGAGTTAATCATCCAGGTGCCAGTATTATCCCATTGGACATGAGAGGTCTAGCCACGAGCCTTCTCTGAAAATCCTTATTTGGCGATTTCTGATTAAAGTGTTCTGCACAGTCAATTTTTTTATAATAAACAATTACTCGGTGTTAGGCCTATATATTTAGACCTGGATGAAAGAAAATGTTGAAGTACTTAAATATTTAAATCACAATCCTCTCTTCAGTAGTACTTCCCCCCCAACCCTGCTTGCTTTGCGCTTCCCGTGGGAAGTCCTGCATATTTCTTTTAGCTAGTCATCTACCTCATATGGAGTTATAGCATATTGAAGATCTGGTTCTGTGGGGTCTGGAGTGTTTCCATGTGGTTTAAATAAGGAATACATTTGAGAAAATACAATCTGCTTGTGGATATGCTGGAAGCAGAAAAAGAGGCTAATTCTGTTTAGTTAATTATTCACTGATAATTATTTACTCAGCTCTACAAATTGATGGAAACTTGTAATCATGTTGCTATGGCACCTGATGTCATTTATAAATGCTGAGTGAAGCAGCTCTATTTAATTGTAAAACTGGACACAACTGTTGAACAAATGAAATCTGTCAAACTGAATTTTGTGAGGAAAATCTTACCAACAGAGTTTGCAAGTTAAGCATCTAGTTGTAAATAAATTCCTCCCAGTGAACCTGAAAAACACAGTTGCGCAGTTTTCTGACTTAGGCCTGCATATTATTATCTTGTTAGAGTAAGCAACATCTGAATAACAAATTCTGTTATCTGAAACTGCTGAAGGCCTTTCTGAACTCTTCCTTCACTGTGAAACTATAGCTATTTTCTGTAATAGTCTTAGTCTTGCAAAACAGCCTTCCAGAGAAGACCACTGTACAAAGCTTTGATGCCAAGACTTTCTAAATCTAATTTCCCAAGCAGTTTAGAATGCAGTTGATGATCCTCCAAGCATTAAAATATGAATATTATCAGGCCTACAACATTTTAAAGGTTTAATCTGCAAGCTGCAAGTAAAGCCTTAATTTCCTAAATGTAAGTGGTCCTTCATTATTAATTCATTTGCTATATGTTTAATTGAGATAAATGAATATAGTACTAAATTCGGCTATGTATTTCCATATGCTTTTCTTTGTAATCTGGCCATGTATAATGCATCGTTATTTTAACAGCCCTACCAGCAAATTATTCTGCATGTACTTCTTTTCCAAGTTCTTTAAACATTTTTCTATATTGTGTGATTTCAATTGTTTCTGCTCCTTTCTTGGTAAATAGTTGAGGAGTAAGCACATTTTCAAGAGCTGTAGGGAGGCTAAGATGCCAGTTGCATTTTAACGATATGGTGCATTATCATTCTTACTGTAGCCAATTCTCTTTTAAATCATTGCAGTTTCTGCTTTAGCCTCCAGCTATAGAATTCTTTTCAAACCGACAGTGAACTTGGCAGATTGCCAAGAGAAAAATAAAGGTGTTTTGGTCCACCAAAGTATTTTGAGTGGTTCTTAGTGATACAGTTTTCTTCTCTACATCTGCAAAACATTTTTTTTCTGAAGTGAATTTTCATGTGAAAAGCCTCCTTAATAATCACCAGTATTGTTTGTTTCAATGCAGTTATTTAACTGCACCCCTGGGTGCTTACAAAATAAACAAGAGAGTCTTCTAAAGAGTTTTAAAAGTGGCAGGTGCTTAGTCTGTGCCCTATTCACTTAGTTTGCAATGACATTTTTGTGCTAATCTATAGACAAACAAGAGACAGGTGACACACAGCATCAAGTACAATGTGCTAAGTCGACAAACTTTGGTCTAGATAAGATGTTTGTGCTGCATATGCCCACAGTGGCAACATGGATTTATACTGCTTATATTTAAGTTGTGCTCCTCAGCATTGGTAATATCACAAATGTAAATGCTTATAAAATGACAGAGAATGAAGTATTTTGGGGGTTAGAGATTTTAAAGAAATCCCTTTTTCCCCCCCTGCTAATTTCTGTAAGCAAAGCATAGTTTTCATTTTTAGCATTGTTGAAATATGAATATTAACTAGATAGAAAAATTGTATCTCTGAGACTCTGGCTATGAATACAGTTCATTCATTATAAAATACCATGTCCATGGCACTCTTAGGCTAACAGTATAAAGTGGTATAGATATTACTAAATGTTATATTGTAAAATATGGCCAAGCGAGAGTAGTACTAACTGAATTTAGCAGTAAATAGAAGCAGAATATTCATCATCCCTCCCCTGTTTTACAGTCTAATCCATCGAGATACCAGATGAGCAACTGGCTCAAAGCTTTTTAATGATCTTGTTCGTAAGAAGGAACCCTAAATAGAGAGGATGAAATTGGAGGACCAAGGGAAGATGAGACAGGAGGACAGAAGATTGACCACTTTTTTTTTTTTTTTGCTAAGGCAGTTATTAACCCTCTCTCCAAGGGGAGATGGTAAGGAAGAGCAGCATATGTATGTGTAGAGACATTGGGGTGGCTACGTGAACCTACCATGCTATTTAAAAGTGCCATTAATCCAGGCAGAATACTTTAAGGCTGGTATTCCCTGCAACTGGTAGTTGTAGGAGACTTCTAATTCCATATTCACATTCCTGTATTCACTTCCATTTATATACTACTTGTCCCTGACATCAGAAGAAACAGAATAACCTATTACATTATCAGTGTCACTGCTTTTGCATGTGAGGCCACGTATCGAATTGCTTTCCCTTACAAAATAAGAGGGGAGCTGCAGTGTGCACACACAGCTGTGTAGCTTTTGTAGTGCCTTGCATTCCTCCTTATCATTCTCAGTGGGAGGTGTAGTTGATGATAGAAAGGAATGGGCAGGGGGCTTGTTGCTGCAATAGAAGAGAATGGCGGAGCTTTTTCCTACTGATTCATCCAAGCCCAACAAATGGGGCCGGTTTTAGAACCAGCTTCTGGTTCCCATGTAGATAGTTTGTGCAACTTGGTGCACAGCATGAGCAAAAAGTATCATCAGTTCACATCAGAATATTGTCCTTGGGTCCAGGATGGTTGTCTTTCAGAGATTTGTGCATGTGTTCTCAACTATCCTTTGCATGTTTGTCTATTAAAAATCCATCCATCTCTGAGGTTCAAGGATTTATTGAAAAGGAAAATAAGATTGGAAAAGAATAATGTTTTTTAATAATTGAATCAGTTGCTGTGGTGTGTGCTTTTTTTCTTCCCCAGATGGAAATTTGGCCTGGACTTCAGGAAATGTAGAGTAAAATTTTATTATCTTTAACCAAAACCCAACCCAGGCTTTGATGCAGCTATTGAGGCAATTCTTGATCAGGAGGTACATAATTATTGCCAATACTTCTTGAAGTATGCTGGTTTTTGTTATGGAAGGGGATAACACAGATGTAAAGCCCTGCTTTCCTTATGAGCACTGATAAAATCACATTCCCGACGTGGAATGAGAGAAAGGCTGCTCTTGAAGATAAACGATAATCTAGACAATAGAGAGGCAGTAGATCTAATTTTCTGGGCTTCAGTAAAGCATTTGATAAGCTACCACTTGGGAAATGGTTAGTTAACCTGTAGAAGATTGGGATTAGTAGAAGAAATGGATGGTGAGTAAGGAAGGGACAACAGCATGGAATTTTTGTGTAAGGGAGTCACTAGTGGAGTATGCTAAGGTGTTTGATGTATAAAAACTAATCCACTTGGTATTTTTATTAGTGAGTTTTGGGTAGGAAAAAAAAAAGAGGGCTTGAAAATGAGATTTGTAGATGAGACATAGCTGAGAAAGCATCATTAGCAACAAAAGAGATTGTAATTTTAAGCAGGTAGAATAAGATGACTATGAACTGCAGTAGAAAGACTGAGAAACGAATAGCACAAGTGTCTTTCAAGCTGTTAGGTATGAGGGGCACCTGTTCTGCAGACAGCAGCAGTGGAGAAAGACCATGTATATTAGCTGATCACAAGGTGGTTCTGAGATGCGGAACTGAGGCAATGAAATATTAGGTTGGACTGAGCAAAATGTTAACATTGTACAAGGTATTATTTTGGTTATTGCATTTACATATGGGTCAGCCATTTGAGCAGGAGGGTAGAAGTAGCAGTGCAATCAAGAAAACAGGTATCAGTTTTATGAATGAAGACTTAAAGCACACCTATGTAGTACAGCAGCACTGTACAGGCAGAGATACCCACACCGGCTCTGAACTTAGCCATATCGACGGGGCAATTGGCTTTCGTGGGCCTAGTACAAGCGTGGAGATAAGAACGTTATTAAGTTCTTAGCTCAGAACCAAGTAGAAGCAAAGCAGATTAATGACAGAACCTGGGAGCTAGAGTATAAATCTCTTGCAAATCTAAGTCAGCTGTTTTAGTTCTATTTTTTCCTCCAAGTTGTGTGTCTCCTTCTGTTTATGACAGGCAGGCTACTGCTGTCACTTATGTGCAAAAGCAATTAAAATAATTTCTGCTGTTCTGACAATTGATGTTAGTTCCCGTTTGCTTTGTTTTACAAACAAATGAGCTGTGTTGTTATCTATAGCGCTGACCATCCTTCCAAGTATCCTATCATGTAAGTAGTTTGTATAAATAATTAAAAGCTGGGGTTCACAGTGGTGTCTGCAACAATGGGCTTGTTTTCTGCAACTTGATAGGAAAGATTTGATTTACATCTGCTCTGGGTATTTTATTCCCTATCTTATTAAAGCTTACAACTTAGATATACCATAGTTTTTTATGGGGAACCTTGCCAAACATTTTCAGATGAAGAGAAATTTTCTCCAATTAAGAGATAGTATCAGTGGAATAGAGCGTTGTCACAAGATAATGGTCTCCTGCTGCTTTGTTAAATGCCAAGGTAAACCTGAGGCATTTATCAGAAATTAATGTCAAAGCAAAGTCGAGAGGTTTATCTTGAAAGCTGGAAACACTGAGCCTGTGAAAATGTTCTGTTAGAAAATAGTCTGTGTTTCCTTGTACGTCCCTCCTCCCCCCCAATTACACTTGGAAGGAAGCAAATTTTCTTTCTGGCACCAAAGGCTGCCCCCAGAACCGGATACCAACTTTCTCTCAGATGCATAAACAAGCTGCTGAATCTTTAACTTCAGGCTGAAGATGAGTAGTTCTGTCGATTGTTTTGCAAGTATGTATGAGCTTCAACATTGCATCCCGTTGCACTGAGCTCATCTAGGGCTTTAATTTTGTCAGGCTTCACACAGCCCTGGTCCAAAGTGCACTGAAGTCAACTGAAGGAAAAGGGAAGTTTGAACTTGAAAAACATACGTATCCCTCAAAGCATATACATAAATCTGCTGGGCTTGCTCTGTTATCAGGATAGGGCCTGAAGGAAGGGGCGGGGTGGGGGAAAAGAAGGGATGAAAGATAAAAATATAGCTCAATCATTTGGAAAGATGCAACAAAATATCTTATGTCACAGAAAGAGGCTTTAGTGCGATGTTCCTGTTTGTTCCTCACAGACACTGAGTACAGTTTGTCAACTTGCTATCTATGAAGAACCTGTTTGTCTGTTAGATCTAAGGCAAATCTTGTTAGAGGAGTAAATCCCTTTACGTATTCTTGCTCTTCACTTGCAACACACCACTTTTGCTAGTGTCACAAGGTGTCCACTGCCTTTTAAACCCTAAATTAACCATGTCAAATCAACCTTAATAGCTACTTAGTCACATATTTAATTAGTCCAGAAGTATGCATGGATTTTGATAATTGTCCTCAAATTTTCCCCTTCAATAAAATCTAAAATATTCGTATTTGGGGGTCTTCATTTCTTTCCTTCCTCTTTTTTTCTTTTTTGTAGCAGTAATTGCTCTTTTGTCACCTCCCTTGCCTTCTACTGGTGTGTGAAAAAGGCAATGATGAGTTGTTTTTCTTTGTCATTTAATGTTAACTTAATCATACTGTTAACCAAACAGAAAACCTCTTGAAATGAATGTTTCAAACTTACATATAATCTAGAGATTAGAAGACAATATATGTTCATTTCATGATCAACAATTATTTCCTTGATATTTAAAAATAAATTCTTAGGGAAACTATTTTTAGCAAGGATTAGATTACTTTGTCTTATTTGCAGACCATATATTGCTTTACTGAAAGTCTAAAGGTGAAAACTACTGTACATAGAAGCAAAGCTGAGTCGATTGCTTTCTGTTGCCCTAGTCTTGGAGACTGGAAAAATATACACGTGCTGACAAGTCTTAAGAAGAAATCAGTTCAATCTTTAAAACTGCTTTTCTTTGCTTGTCTTAGGGTAAATATTTTTCCTTTGGGAATGTTCTGCATCTCTTTAAGATGACCCTGGGCCTCACTCAAAATCTGAATGCTTCCAAAACATTAGGCATAGTCCATGTACTGCAGGTTTGTCCCAACTAAAAACAAACCAAACAAAACACCTAACACCTGCCCTTCCCCCCCTGCCCCCCAAACCCCAACACAACAAAAAAAACACTCACAATCCCCACCCCTCTCCAACCCTCCCAAAAAAACAAACCACATCCCCCCCCCCCCCAATGTTTTTTGTCCATATTTGCAGCATATTCTGCTTCATCTTCATTTTAGATAATAGTTCACCATTTTTGGGCCCTGATAGTTATTAATCCAATTCACTAAGAAGCCGAAAAGAGACAAGTAAGGAGAAACAAGTGAGTTTTGTTATTTATTTTTCTTTCTCTTTCAGACTAGAGAGATTCATTTCAGGGCTGTTTTCAGAAGACTAGATATTGGGTTGTACTGCAGCATACAGTGTTTCATCAGTCATGCTGCATTATGTCACATTAGGTGTTTCTATGAATTCATTTTAGTTTCTGAGATTTACTGAGGGATGCGAGAGAAATCCATTCCATGAATATCTAGAAAGTGCCAGCAGCGGGCAATCCTCTGCCACCAAATAGGAAGGTTCCTTTTCATTTAAGATTGAGAGGGTTTGGGAGGAAATGCAGAAGTAAAATGGTGAGGCAGCCCTAACAAATTAGCACGTAATATTAAAACCTTGTTCAGAAGATATATACGTGATCCTGTGATGTTCCTGGACGTGGCAGGCTTCCCAGCCTCGCGGTCGGCTCAGTGCCCCGGCGTCTGCCCCGGCGTCACTGATCTAACGTGTGTGTGGTGAGACAGGGACGGGCGGCGTGTGGTTTAGCTATGCCACGTGGTGCAGGCACACGCCTAATACCAGCCAGCAGGCTAATGTGAACTAAAGCCCTCCCTGGAAGGGTGAGGAGAGCACGTACCTGTGTGGCTATGTCTGTAAATAACCAGTTCTTGGTCACTTTTCTCCAAAGTGATCTGCAGGAATGGAAACACTTGTAAAACATGCGTTAGTATTCATTGAAACAAATAAATTCGTCTGTGTTTTTGAATGTCCCCCGACTTGTGTCGAGCAATGAGCTGTCTCCGGAGCTTCAGAATATCACGCAAAAGGGAAATTGTTAAATAGTTTGGCCTGGTGGAATCACGTTTTATTATGGTGAACAGCCTTCTGAGACTCTGTTTTTGGGGTTGTTTGGGGTTTTTTTGGTGAAAACAGACAACCAACCCTCCCCAAACCCTGTAGATTTCCATTATGCTTCACAAACACGGAGAGTTGCTATTGGATAAGTGGTTGCTAGTGGAGTAAATGGTGGAAATTTAAATCTCTGTGGGTAGTTATGAAACAGAAATATTAAGATGAGAAACCACCCTCTTTGTCACTTTATTCCCTAGTTGGTGCATTCCGAAATTATATATTCAGATGGCAGCTTAACTAACTTCTGAACTGAACCAAGGAAGTACTTTGCTGGGCTAAAATCAGAAATATTAGCTGTTGCCAAATCAACCTCAACAAAGAATGAACTGGATCTGAGCTGATTCTGTTTCTCAATATGTGATGCTTTTTAATAACAAAATTCATTCCAGTATCATTGAGAGAGGAATTTCTAGGCAATGTGAAACCATAATCCTGTTAGCAAAAGTAGATGAAAGCTATGCTGTTTTTAGTAATTGGTCTGCAATACTTCAAAAATATTCATGTGACTATTTCTTCTAATTGAGAACATATTAATATACAACTTAAAAACTTGGATCTCTCTTTGCACGTCATTAGTATGGCTGATGTGATCAATGTTGCTTTTCTTTGTTCTAAACAAAGTAAGCTCTTTTAAGAAATGTTCTTTGTCTCTGCTTTTCCTCTTTTAGTATATCTTTTGATGCATCCAAAGTTACAACAGCGAAAATTGGGGTCTTGACAGAAAATGGGATGTGAGTTTTGTGAAAATATCTCAATATCAACTTCTGGAAAAAGCAGGAAGAGACCAAGATCTGCTGCAAATCTTTTCTGGAGAAAAGACAAACATGTAACCTTGGTGGAACAAGAGAATAGCATTAAAAGGGCTGTGCATTTATATTGTACGTGCTGATTTTTCAGGAGCTTTTGGAAGCTTTGGAGGGGTGTTCCAAGGCTTACCTGCAAAGTCCAGTCAAAACAGGCAGAGCAGCACTTTGCTGTAGGATAGCCGTGATTTGACTTCAGGTCACTGGCAGGCCCAGCTTCAAATCCCAGAGAAATAAGCAAGGAAAAGCAGGAATTTAAAACTGTCTTCTATACCTCAATGAAGGCTCCTTCAGATTATAAAAATGAATCTATAATTTAGACTTCTTAGGGCAAATTGGAACTGTTAGGATGAGCAGCAGATTGTGTGGATGGAAAGACCATTTCATAGTTCCAGGACCTTTTTGCTAGTCTATCATAGCAACGGTGCGCTTAAATAGATGCAGTTCTGGAAATAAATTCCTGAAGCTCTGTCAAGGCTCTAGGAGTAGTCCTTTATCTCTGATCTAGTTGCAATAGAGTCTATCTCCTGTAATTGTAAAGGCATTAGCAGTTGTCACCTTAGGAAGTTAATTGAAGAACATCCTTATGTTTCCATTTGTGGTTTAGTAGAGTAAATTGGATGCTACTTTCCATTGCATGGATGCAATATGGTTATGTAGGTGAAGGACTGCAGGGCAGACCTGAATCCTAACTCGCCTTTCACTGAGCAGTATTAAGTATACACTTTATGTATAGCAGTGGTGCTAGATACTGTGCACCTGAACCTGTCTGGCTGAAATTGGTGAGAGTTTCGCTATGGATTTCTACTAGGCCATGATCTGTGGTGTTGGGTCTGATTGGTTTGAGTCGGAATATGTAATCCAACAGGTTTCAAGATGGAATTTAGAAAAATGTATTTTGAATTAAAAAAAAAAGAATAACTTTCTAGATTATTTGTCCAAATCAGAAATAACTGTGTAACCAGTGTCTATGAGCTGAAGTTGGTATGGACATAATAGCGTGAACAGTATGTCATTCATAAACTGCTAGAAGTAAGAATAGTGTGGCAGTAAAAATATCCTATGAAATAGGTACACTGTCAAATCTCCAATTATAAAGACATATCAGAGGGAAGAGAGTTGTAACCCATTACACTACTGCACATCCCCAAGGGTGATATCGCAGCAAGGCTGAATACTGACTACTTACAGTAATTTCTAGTGGCTTCAATGGTTCATGGCAAAGAGATGAATATCAGAAGCCCCAATAATAGACTTTCTTGCCTAGGTTTCATTTATAATGAAATTGTGTTCAGATTAGTGGAAAAAAGTACATCCAAAGAAGAAGAGTGAAAACTAAATAGAATTGCCACAGGATTTATTTTTGCTTTAACTTGTAGATGATGATTAAAAATGTGTATTGATTTGCAGTTCACCCTGATACTTGAAACTGATAAAAGCGTAAACTACTTCTTTGATTTAATAGCTTTATTAGAGCTGAGGCTGGGTAGAGTTATGTGGGGTCACTTTTTGCCTGGGGTTGCCTATTGGTTTTCAGTAGAAGAAAAGAATAGGAATGAAGCGCTGACAGATCCCATCTGGGCTCCCTGAGACAGCTGGTTTCAATACAGTCTGTCTAATGCTAGAATTGTGCCTTCAGTTGCTTTTGTTGGCATATCACAATACTTTAATGTTTTGAGATAACACCTACAGAATGGACCGAGTCTATAGTGTGTTAGTAGCAATGTTTCTCATGAATTGGAGAAATATTGGATATCTGTATACTGATTCAGCTGTACAGAGTTAGGGATTATGCGTGTGTGTATATATATATATTTATATATATAAAACAGCCATAATAGTGCTATGAATACACAAATTGAACAAGATGAAACTAGGACTATTTTTAAGGTTTCCCTTGGGTTCATCTATGTCTTTGACTAGCAGTAGGAGATTAAATGGACACTATATAGTTTTTTAATTTTAGCATTTAAGTATTGTATATTGATGCTTAGTTCGACTTGTCTTATAAATACGCTGTGTGGGTCACACCCTGATTTAAATACCATATTTTGAAATCCTTGAGTGTCAAAAGGGTAGCAGAAACACCTGGACAGAGATATTGGAATTTGGTGAGACATTTTTGCTGTGACTGTTTTTCTAGAAATCACATCTTTGCATTTAATTTGGCTTTTGGTCTTGTGTGAAGTGGCATTGATCATATCTAATATTCTCTTTATTATTTTACTAATTGTTATAGCTATTTTTTTAAAAATTTCAAACTTCCCCTGCCTGAAAGCTGTGGGAAGAACAGTGCCTGATGTATAGGGCACAAAATGTGAATAAAATGCTACAGCAAGCAACAGCAACTGCACAGGGGTTAGGACTCATTTTGGGAGAACTGAAATTGGAGTCTAATGCAGGGAGAAAATAGCAGACTGGGAAAATGGCCATATTCCCTGAGGAACTTCAATGCAGCAATTCAGAAAAAAATACTATGAGATTTCTAATGTACATGCAAATGCACACATCAGTATTGGTCCCTGAATCCTCTTCAGCTGAAATCTTATTTTGCAAAAATTAAGTTGCCTTCTGCCAGGAAAAATTACTGTTTGTCATTTATTCCAAGAGACTGCCTTGTCTTGTGTGATCAGTTCACTACATTTGCAATATGGAAACAACATATTTCCATTAATGCAGACATTCACTTCCATCTCCATAAGACTCCTGAAGCACACTACTCTAAATTTAGAAGTGCTTGCTCTTCCCTCCTGCCCCCCCTTCTTCAATTTCTTTTTTAAATGATGTAGTTAGATAGCTAAGATTGATTCTATAATCAAACCCAGCCCGTAAGATGACACTCACTTTGTGAATAGATAGCTTATCCACCTCCTGTCCTAATGTTCAGATGTACAGCAGAGAACAGTAATTCTTTTAGTCTCCTACTTGTGCCCCCATTTTTTTTTTGAAAAGGTGGTTACCCTCAATGTTATACAGGGAGCACAAATTATTCACGGGCAAGTATCTGTCTCTTATTCCCTTTTTCTGCTTAAAATGAGCTATTTTGTCCTACAAACCAGAAATAAAATTACAGCTGCATTGTAAGGGTCACTAGCAGGAAGACCCGTGTTTAACACTTGCAACAAAATGCAGGATACTCCACATATTTGTTTTCCAGGATATTGGATGATGCTAGTAAAATACATTTGTGTTTTCTGGTTCATCAGAAGATTTTTTTCCTTTTGTTCCTGACATGCTTATAAACCATGAACTTGCACCTTGGTTCTTTAATTGCAGTGCAGTTTGGGGAAATGGAGGTTGAGAGATGGTAATCTGTTTATAGTGAACGTATGGGAATGCCAGCATGCTTTTAATAAGAGCTCTGGAAACAATGGGAGAAATCTAAAATCAGGACTAAAAGGAAGGGTAAGAACAAGAAAGGTTAGGACACTTTTATCTATTTGGAGAGCGATTTCACGGAAGAGTTAATAGAACTTTGATTTGAAGAACTTCTGTAATTGTGCCTTTATGCTTTATTTTTTTTTTAAATTATTATTTAAATGGTGTTAAAATGAACTGCTTGAGCTAAAAGTAGGCAGGCTAAAAAGGAGTTGGTCTTTTTCAGGTAAAATATGTGCAACATACATTCTTTTACATTCGTGACATAGTGTTTTGTTCTGGGCGTTTTATGGTATGTTCCAGAGCCTGTTGGAGTGGAAAACGATGCCCCTTGTAACTAACTCGCATGTCTTTGTGTTAAATCACCCTTCCTTTCCCAGGTCTCCAAGCAACAGTATCTTAAAGATGAAATATTCATTTCTGAAACCTAATTTAATTTCAGAGTTGCCTGAGCTGCAGAGCTTATCAGTTCATGGAATCCACAAAATTCATTGAATTAACAACTCTTTTCCATAGATGGAAGGTTATTTTTAATTTTTTTCAGGATCTTGTTAAAATGCATTTTCTGATTTTTAACCTTGGTTTGGCTGGCTATGATTTACTCATTTGTGATATAGGGGATAAGAAGAAAAACCAGAAGCAATAATCTTCCCATCAATAAATGCAAGGCATTGTTGCTTTATAATAGTTATTAGCAACCCTGCGCCATAAACAAATGAAGGCTAAAGCATTTCAAAGCTGTTTTCTGTTTCCCTTAGTTTAGTTCAGATTTTTTTAAAACATATTTTGTCCAGAATCTTAAGATTATCTAAGAGATCACTGGTGGCATATTTCAACCAGTTAAGTCAGTAACAAATGAAACTGGGCATAAAACGTTATGGAAATAATGAATGAGTGTAAGAGTTCAGAAAGGCTGAGCCTTGTAAATGCTACTATAAAATGAGCTAAGGTGAACTTGCCAAGAGCATCTGAGGATGCTTCCTTTATTCCTGTGAACTTTCAATGACTGGCAGCTGGATGTCTGTGCTTCTGGTTGTTGTGGTTTAACCCCAGCCAGCAACTAAGCACCACGCAGCCGCTTGCTCACTCCCCCTTGGTGGGATGGGGGAGAGACTCAGAAGGGTGAAAGGGAGAAAACTGGTGGGCTGAGATAAAGACAGTTTAATAGGTAAAGCAAAAAACGTGCACAAGCAAAGCAAAACAAGGAATTCATTCACCACTTCCCATGGGCAGGCAGGTGTGCAGCCATCTCCAGGAAAGCAGGGCTTCGTCACGCGTAACGGTTACTTGGAAGACAAATGCCATCACTCCGAACGTCCCCCCCTTCCTCCTTCTTCCCCCAGCTTTATATGCTGAGTATGACGTCATATGGCACGGAATATCCCTTTGGGCAGTTGGGGTCAGCTGTCCCAGCCGTGTCCCCTCCCAGCTTCTCGTGCCCCCCCAGCCTCCTCACTGGTGGGGTGGGGTGAGAAGCAGAAAATGTCTTGGCTCTGTGTAAGCCCTGCTCAGCAATAACGAAAACATCCCTGTGTTATCAACACTCTTTCCAGCACAAGTCTAAAACACAGCCCCATCCAAGCTACTGAGAAGAAAATTAACTCTAGCTCAGCCCAAACCAGCACACTGATGTGTACACCATTTTGTAAATTAGATACTTCTGACAATTCTTATGATTGATGCGTAGACACTATTGTCGTCTTTTCCTCTTCTTATACTAAGTAGGAAGGAATAGTTGAAGATTGGAATACTTGGATACATTTTTGGAGATTCTTATCTGAAGCTAGGATTAATCATTAGTACATGCGAGTCATAAATGTTAAGCACTTATCCACTCTTAAAGACTGCCATTGTTCGTTGTAACTGTTGGCTCTTCCTGAAAACACAGAACAGCCGTGCTGGTGATGTAAGGTCTGAGCAGCCCCCTCCTGCCTGCCTGAGCTTGTCCCTTGGGCTACTTCTGGTCTGGCCTCATGTTCCCTGGGCAAGTAGGTGTAGAGGTGCCAGGATCTCTCCTGGAGTAACTCCCCTGGAGTCACTGTGGGTGGAACAGAGGTTCCCCTCCTTGGATGTCTGCTGCTGATAGGTCTCAGGAAGGAGATCCAGTAAAATCTGTTACTGGTAGTCTCCTTGAGAAAAGCTGAAATGGACAACATGAAATGAGTAGTGTTATCTTTCTGTTGCTCTACTCTACAGTATGACTTCCACTGAGGCTATGTGGATTTGCAGTTACCATATGGCTAGAAATATTTTCTCTAAGGAAAGAATATTCTGGAGAGTTGCATTATTGTATCATAGGTGTATTACGGAGCAGGTGTATGCAGATAGGACTTGTGCATCGCTAACTTCAGCCCAAATATAAATAACATCTGCTGCTGCAAGTGATATGATAAAGATCAGAATTAATGACTAAAACCTGAATCTTTTACCTGATGAAAAAGATGTACTTAGCTGCAATTGGGCACACTCATGTTCCAAGGAACCTGAATGATTACTTAATCATTTCCATCCTTCTGTATGGAAAAAAAAGTGTGGTTTGTTGTTGGATTTTTATTTTGTTTTTCCTAGCTAGAATAAAAATGTTGCAAAGGTGAGAATTTGTAGATATTTCAAAATTTTTTCCCAAGAATGGTGTTGGGAGTTCTTAAAATGAATTTGCATTTCAGGGCAAGTTTTCAGTGTTTACTATGGTTCATAAATGTCAATGACACAATCGTGTTTTTCAGCAGGAGAAATTACAAGCTGTAATTCAAGCATGCCTCGTCACTTACTAGCTATGCTTCTTCTGTAAACAAGGAGGCAGAACAAACTGGCACGTGCAAGAAAGCAGTAAGCAGAAAGTGCTGTAAAGATATGTATTTTCTGCATGGTTTATATAAAACTCTATGGTGGCTACATTTTTTTCTATTTATAATATAAAGATGCTCTGGTCGCTTATGGTTTGTTTTTTTTTTTTTAAATATCAGAAAATGAATACATTTTCCAAGACTATCATGATTTACAACTAAATCAACCTAAATATAAATCATATAGCAAAATAATGACCCATTTTTGCAAGCTAAACTATTTCTCCTGACTCACATGTTCAAGACAAGACAGAGAAAATAGATGACTTGCAATGCTCTGTGAAGGGTAGTAATCGGGGCTTCTGCCTGGGGAAACGGAGAGCTTTGGCACTCTTGGCAATGCAGGACCAAATCATCACCCCTTTGTTTTTAGAATTGTGGTTAGTTCTGATATTTCTTGCCGTTACTTGTGCTGTGGTTTTACAAAGTTGTAGCCCTGAAACTTTAAGGTTAAACAGCTCTAAAAAAGTACAACTAAAAAGTAATGAGAATCTATCTGGAATAAAGGCTTCCTCACTGCAATGTAGGACACCTCCTAGAGAGACACAGTGGTCTTCTCTAAAAAGAAACATATCTGTGAGAAAGTATGATCCCAAAAGAAAAGGTCATTCCTGGAGGGCATGAGCAATTTGGGGTATGGTACTGTTGTGGAAGAAGAATCCAGAGGCAGAATGTTAGGCTACTTCTCAGCCTTTTGGCTAAGGTCAAGTGTAGTATGTAGTGTATATCTTGGATATGTGTGGGTTGTTTTTCTTTTTCTTTTTTTTTTTTTTAAATCGTGTGGTGGGGAGACAGAAGACTCTGCCTGGATCAAGGGAGACCTCAAGTCCAGAGAGCAGCCATGAACCTATTGTGGAGAGAGGCAATTGCTGCTCTTTGAGGAATGATGAAACTGATCTTGGTGCAATTGCTGATCAGCACGTAGGTCTTGATAGTGCTCAAGACAGAGCTAAAGAGGAGAAAATACAACAGGGTAAAACTACCCAAATTAAGTCCACGAGAAGCAAAAATAGGGAAATTGTGGGATCAGTTTTTTTTTATATCTTGTGCAGTTATACGTGTATACGTTATTCTGGTGTGATGCAATATACTTTAATATGCTGCAAAAGAGAGCGCTCTGGATCACAAAAGCACTCAACCTATTTCAGAAGGTAGGTTGGCCAGTGGGTGTTCCCCCTTCCTTTAAATGTTACAATTAGTGGGAGAAAATGGTTTGGAACAGCTGTTGTTTCCATTAGTATACTCCTGATTATCAGTGGTGTGTGCCAGTTCAGTGCAGAAAGTGGAATTCTAGATCTCTCCTCACTGCTGCAGGCGTGTCTCATAGCCGTGAGCCGGCTCCAGAAGCAGCACCATCTAGATCCATCAGCTCCCTGATAAAGGGTCATGAAGACTATGGAAAAGCTTAGATGATGCATACTGTGCTTTTTGACAAAAATACACAGAAAATGTATATGCCCTGCAGAATAAATTTTTGCTGGTATGTAGGACCTGAATAAAGCAGGAATCTAAGAGCAAATCATAGAGAAACCCAAAGTAATTAGCATTATAGCCTCTCCCCTTCTTACTGGCTCACCTTCAACTTATCAATGTGTTTGCTGATCATATGTAAACAGACCGTTGCTAGGAAGGAGAAATATTTGGAAACATTTTCTCATTCACATTAATAATGAAAAGTAACATTTGATTCCCTGGGCACTTTTTCAGCTCAGGCTCTGAAACTGAACCTAATTACCAATGTTGCATTACAAAGTGGAGCCTTTTCTGCTTAGGGAACAGAACAGACATTAATGAGAGCGTCTTTTTTTTTTTCCTTTTTTTTTTTTTTTAAAGTTTTTCTGCACATTAAGTTTAGTTTATTCAACATGTCACTGCTTGTCTTAAAGTAGCAGACTCAAGGTTTTGGGGGGTTTTTTTGTCTTTGCCTTTTACTTTATGTACTTGAATTTTTTTTTTCCAGAGAGAAAATAAAACATTTTAATTTGACTTCACTGTCATATGGTTAGTTACCAACCTGAGATTTCAGTGAAATGTCCTTTGTTGAAGATTTAGAAAAACAATCAGTGTGCAGCAAATATTGATATGACTCTTAATGGCAATTTAGCTGATTAATATCCTTTCGTGCTGCAAAGCAGCATGAAACACAGCGTTTTAATGAACGCCAACAACAAAGAGCGTACCAGGTGTGTTACTAAGAAACAATCTCCAGTGTGATTTAATTAATCAAAGCATTGCATGGAGCAATTATGAGCAACCTTGTGTAAGTGGCAGTGTTACATGATCTTTGATTTAAAATTGGTTTTAAAGAAAGACATCATGGCTTAATAACTACGCTTTACCAGTCACAGAACAAACCTTTGTTTAATCAGGCATTTGTGTGTTGGCAGTTTTTTTTTAAAGTGGAAGGGAAAAAGAAAACACTAATGATTTTGAGTGTTGGTAACTGGATGGATGAAAAATCACTAATCTATTGAATAGGTTACTGTGTCATATCCTTTCAGTGTTTTTCACCGTGCACTTTTCCCTGAATCTGCTGACTTCATTTTTGAATAACTCTTTCTGAGGGGCTAAAGCTGTTCCTGCGGAGGAGGGGACATTCCTGACCGGCCTTGGGTGACAGCTAAGCATGTGTGTGTGATACCAAAGCCAAACGGCCTCAGTTGTGCTCTGCCAGGTTAGCAGAGCTGCTTTGTGGGAGCATTTTTGTGCAGACGAATAGGGTTCAGCTCTCAGTTGCGTGACGTAGAAGCAGGAATGAAGCATTTCCAGAACGAGTGCCTGCCCATTCCAGTCAAAGCCAACCCAAAATCAGAATAGTCCACGGTGCTTAGCTGGAAACCTGAGGACTTCTCATTAAACATATGATGGGAACACAAACCTATTTGGAGCATTATGAAGGTTTCCCCTCTGTCTGTTGGAGGAAAAATTATCATGACTGACTTACCTGTCAAACAACTCTTACCCTCTCAATAGAAATTGGAAAGGTTTATCCCTTGCCCTCTTGCTCCCTTAGCGAGATTACAGTTGAAATATGTTACCATACTGTTGCTAATTCCTCTGCTATAGTTTTCTTCAAATATCAAAGTAGCAAAAACATTGTGTGTGTTTGGATCTCAGCATAAACTATTGATGTGTGGATTTTCCCCTGTCCAAATCCTAGCTCCAAGAGAACCTTGTTGTGCTTTGACAAGCACACTTACACTACTGATGTAAGGTCTTTCACGGAATTCAGTATGGTGAAATGTAGCTCAGACAGATTCCTTGCAGCAGTTGTGGGACAGAAGTGTGGGCACTAGCTGTTACACAGATGTACAATTATTTCCCTCTTAAAATTCTCTGTTGGGTATTTGTAGGTGAATTTCATTCTCTCTATAAGCTGGAGACAAAAGGTGGTCAAACAAAACTTCAGACATTAGCCCTGCAAGATAAGCAAGTGCAAAAACTGCGGAGAATTAAGAACAATAGCTGGGCTAAACACTAATGGATGGAGAAAACATTATGTAATATGAAAAATTCTGCTACTATTCAGCAGTTAGATTTCTGTTCAGGGCACTTTTCAGAGCTTGTTAAATTAACACTTCTGTGTCATTGTGGCTTAAGAATTCACAGTGGAAAAACCAGACAAGTGAATACACAAACTCTGGCACAACTCTCGCTGATCTTGTAGTGGGGAAATAGAGAAAGACTGAAGCTTTCGTTCTTAAATATCTGCAGAAACTTGGTATGCAAAAATCTGGTACATGAAAACCTTCTTGTTCATATCAGGGCTGTGCCCCAGGACTTAACAGGTACTGTCTGTAACCATGTGTATGCACAGGAGAGAATGCATGTGCGTTTTTGAACATAGTCTAAAAATTAAGCTTAATTTTTCTTTAAATGGAGACCCTTCCTGGGCCTTCAACTATCCCTACTCAGCAGAGCTGAAACTCTTACCTGAACTGCTTAATGCTGTTTTTCTGAAAGCAGTCTGTTAAGGACATACAGCAAATTATTTTAAAAATGACTCTTGATCATTATTCAGCTTCCTTCTAAGTTGTGTGGACAGCTTTGTACAGTACACATGGATATTTTTCTGGAATAATAAGAAGGAAGACTTTCAATTTCCTAGCAAAGCCTGGAAATACAATTTTAGCTGAAGATGGTGGACTTTGTTCATATATTTAGGAGTCTAGCTTTCCTCTATTGTAACGAAAGCTGGCAAAAATTTCTTTCTACGTGATGCGCCTTTGAGGTTGCGGTGCCACACAGAGCAAAAACAAATAAATACTCACTCCCTTGGGTTCTTCACTGGAACATGGTATGGTATCCTCCTGATGAGGGGAGTGTGGTGGTTATGGAGATATATACCTAGATTATGGATGCCATGAATGTCATGAGTCATAAAGTAGCCTTGCCATTAAACGCATCCCCATGGAAGTGGAAAGCACCATTTATTTACAGGAGCTGTATTTCACTTCTGCCAGGCCAGAAGCAGTGGAGAATCTTTTTTACCTTGATGGTTTTGATCTGTCTGCCAACAAGTATGCAGAAATGGTAGTGCGAGCAGGGAAATGCAGGGGCTTCGCAATAGAGCAGAGAACCAGCTTCACCAGAACAGAACAAAGCAGCAGGTGGTGTTGTGTGACAATGGGGCTCTAACACCCTGGGGAAGAAGGAAAGGACCTAGTGTTACACTTGGAAAAGGTTGAGCAAAGCTGAGCTGAAAAGACGTAGGCAGAATCAGATTGCAGAACTAACAGCACAAACAGCGAGTTGCAGAGGTTCAACTCTGGACAATATAGGTATACTTGGACTAGGTCCCACCATGTTCTAGGTTAACTTAAGGAAATTATTTTTATTTTTATGCATTTTCATAAAATGACTTATTTTCTTAAAATTGACTGATAAAGTAATTCTTTTGTGTGGTGTGTGGTTTTTTTTTTTGTTGAAGCTTCTTTAGCTGTAAGGCTGCACTTATCACTAACATTCTTTATTTTTTAATGTTATGTTGCTGCCTGCATTTTCTTGTGAAGACCCATGGCACTGAAAGGATATGCATAAGAGTTAAGATGTCCAGAACATACAGTCAAACTTTGGTTTATGCATTGCTGTTGTGGTTTAACCCCAGCCGTCAACTAAGCACCACACAGCTGCTGGCTCACTCCCCCCCGATGGGATGAGGGAGAGAATCGGAAGGGTAAAAGCAAGAAAACTTGGGGGTTGAGATATCAACGCTGTTTTCAGCACAAATCCAAAAATAGCCCCATGCTAGCTGCTATGAAGAAAATTAACTCTATCACAGCCAAAATCAGGACAATTGCCTTTGAACATCATGTCTCTTTATATACTACATGTGCTGAGGAAAAATAACAGCAGAGAATTTTCAGGGTTACATTTTATGTGGTTCTGTCTTAAGGTGTCCTAAATGAAACAGAGGTTGAAGTTTAGCCTGAAAATCATAGAATCATAGAATGGTTTGGGTTGGAAGGGACATTTAAAGGCCATCTAGTCCAACCCCCCTGCAATGAGCAGGGACATCCTCAACTAGATCAGGTTGCCCAGAGCCCCATCCAGCCTGACCTTGAATGTTTCCAGGGATGGGGCTTCTACCACCTCTCTGGGCAGCCTGTGCCAGAGCCTCACCACCCTCACTGTAAAAAAGTTCTTCCTTACGCCGAGTCTGTATCTCCCCTCCTTTAGTTTAAAACCATTACCCCTAGTCCTATCACAGCAGGCCCTGCTAAAAAGTTTTTCCCCATCTTTCTTGTAGGCCCCCTTTAAGTATTGAAAAGCCAAAATAAGGTCTCCCCGGAGCCTTCTCTTCTCCAGGCTGAACATGCCCAACTCTCTCAGCCTGTCCTCATAGGAGAGGTGCTCCGTCCCTACCTAAAGTCAACCTATTATGCCCTTTTATTTTAATGTATAAAACTCGTGGGTTTTAATATCAGTCATGCAGAGGCCCAGAGGAATAGACTAGCAATAAAATATCTCCCCTGGCTGTTTAATTTTCTTGTTAAGGCAGGCCTTTAACTATGTACATTGCAAATCAGACCACTGTAATACCTCTAAAGTAAGTGGGACTTCATCACATGTTCAAATTCAATGTTAAACACAACCTTAAATCCTTCCTTTTCTAGCAGTGTCCTTAAGGAAGTTCTGAAATGTTGGATGAGGTTGACTTGACTCCAAGAGCTGGAACTTTAAAACAAGCACATCAAAGAGCTTGTGAATATTATAAAAATCCTCTAAGGTTCTCAACAAGGAGAAAGAGCTCAATGAGTACTTCATTTCTCCTCCCACCTCCACAATTCCCAGCCTTTAGGGAGGAGAGTTTGTACTTCCTTCTATAGATGTTCTTTAAACCTACCGCTGTCAGAGGCAGCAGTTACTGCTTCTGACTTTTCTTTGTGGACTGCTTTTGCTTCCTCTTTACCCTGTTTCTTTTGCTGAGCTGGAAGCCCATACGGGCTAAAACTAGCACTGTCAGCAAAATATATCAGCCTAAACTCTCATGATTTCATACTCTAAGGAAAAGAAGGTGAGTCCACAGAGCATAGGAGATCTTGGAGAACATTTCCTCCTAATGGGCATGTGTAGAACTCTATATGCAAGATTAACTGATTTTTGTCTCTTGGGTTCTTGGACAGAGGGATTAGATATGCTTGGAAAAAAGGTATGTCTGAAAGATGGACATAAACCATGTTGTGCCTCACAGAAGAAGGAATGATTCTTCATTTTTCTCAATGGTTTACGATCTTGATCGTATTTTGACTAATCTGAATGTGGTGAATGGGAAGTAGGTGTGTTAGACCCTAGTTTCTTTTTCCCATTACAAAGTTGTCTGCTCAGAGCCCTGAACTGTCTGATGAGCCTACTTAAAAAAAAAAAAAAAACAAAACACAATCAAAATCAACCCAAAACCCCCCACCCTACCTTAATATTAAAACCCTCAGTAAGTGGTCAGCTTTGGTGGTTTGGAACTGTGAATTGCCTATAGGCTTTATGATTATAGGCAACACACAGTGCAACTTCTCCAAGATCACACCACTGCCAAACCGTGACTCATTCCCTGGTCCCAGCGTCCTGCAGGGAACTAAGCTGTGCCAGACCTTTTCACAGCTTATCTCTGTCTCTCTGCTGGATCAGCTGTGCTGGCTGACAAGCTCTATCATTATCAAATCTAGGAGTTCATGAGTCATGACTCAAAAGTTACGAAATTAACTTTCAAATCACAAGAGCTTATATGTATATATGCACATATATACACACACTGTCACATGGACACAAATTATACAATACATAATTCCATAGATAAGGATTATTGTATTTCTTTTTATTTGACATCTTATTTGAACCTTTTGGGTTTACATTTCACAGTGTTTTCTTTACGTGCTTGGAAGTTAGAAGCCTTTGTTTTACCTTAAACAAAAAACCCCTCTCATTTTCTTATTTCACTGAAGAGCTCTGGAAACTAGTTTTTAAAAGAAGAAGAAAAGAGAAAAAGATTAAGCAAGTGAGCAATCTTGTTTTGGTGGATCAGAGTCAAGGTTGAAATACAAACACACTTTCTGTCTGTGTCAGAAGCAGTTTTCCTCCTCCTCCAGTCTATGGTATGACTAGCCTACTCAGAGTAGTAGACCCTGCCTAAGCATTTATATCAAGGTGTGTAAGGCTATACCTTTTCCTTTTATAAGATCCTAAATTTCCGTGTTGTACTTACAAGGTAGGAGCATACATATGCATACAACTTAGGGTCAGAATGGGCTACAATGCAGCAATATGACACACTGCCGTTTAAAGTGTATAAAGGCATATTTCTGACTTAGATTGCAGGAGCATAGATTATAGATTAAGGCTTCCAAATTGTCAGTGCTTTCTGAATTTCCACATAGAAGTAGTCAATACATAATGCATGACTTGCACATATTATGTTGTTCTTATCCAGTCTTTCCCTCATCCCTCTATTTTGTGCTTTGACAACACACATGGTAGAGATAGTGTCTGTGCTCTGCAAAATTTACAAGACTGCAGGTGTCTGCCATTGCTCTTCAGGGATTGCAAAGGAGTTCTGTCACCCCTTTCTCTTGTTTTATCTATGGGTCTTGATTTAGTTGTAAGTGGGGAAAAAAAAAATCCCAAACTGTCAGAAATGTAAAACAGTGAGTGGAAACTGTAGACTTTATTTGTTTGTTTATTGGTTCAGATAGCTGTGTTTTGCTGGAACAGATTTTGCATCCGAGAATGGTAAATCAAACTCTGAGCTGAGAGAGAATTTGCCCAGTGGAGGGTGCTCTCCTGATAGCAACCATGGCTTGGGTAAGAGACTGTGGATTTATTCATGGTGCTGTGTAAGGGAGACTGCCACTGATCTCCATTTCCAGTGGGAGAAAGAGTAATGAGCTTAAACTGGAGCTAGGAGGATTTAGGTTAGACATTAGGAAAACCATTCTAATAGTAAAAATTGGTCAAGTATGTGGATTGCCCAGACATATTGTGGAATCCCTATTGGTGAAGATTTTTAAGTCAATACTAGAGTCTAACATTGGAGGAACCTGTCACTACACGACAGAGCTAACTCAGCGCTTCGTATCTCACTTCTGAAGCATTATTGCTGGATAAAATAGCTGTATATTAACATGTGGACCAGTAAAAGTATATGAAAAGCAAGGAACCTTCCATACCCCTACATCAGGGTTACCGCTGCCTTTCAGGAAATGGTGGTTACTTCAGGTGGGTCGCTATAGTTCATTACGTCTTTAAAAACAGCCTCTTTAGAAACTTAGGACCACTATTTGCTCATGTCATGAGCTACTTTCTCTTCCCCCTGCTCCCAAGCTTTTTTTCTGTGCTGTTTCTTTTAGAGGGGGAGCAAAATTTCCCGCTGTGTATAAATAGTACCTTAAAACGGAATAAAACCTCCTCTATTTAAAAATAATAATAAGAAAATCATGCTGTAAACTATTGCTAAGACTAGAAGTATATGTCAGGGACTGTCTGTGCTTTCATGGCATGCTTTGTCATGACTGTTTGAAGGAGTGTGCTACTTTTCTTGTGTGCTATAGGACATGTTTCTGCTGGGCTAAAGTCAGAACTCTTGTTCACCTCAGCGAGAGGTGGCGCAAGTATGGGCTATGTAAAGATTTTGGATTAGGTACTCGGAAAGTAAAATAGAACTGGAGAGGATTTCTTCCTATAAAAACACATGATTTCTGTACAAGGTGCAGGGCTAGGCCTCTCCTGGAATTCAGGACAGGCCAAAATGCCCAAGCCAAAATCAAACACACTCAGACCATGGAAGCCAATCCAGATCTTGTTTAGGGATCTGCTCCCGTGTTACACCCCCACAGCTTGGCAAGATGCAAGGAGCACAGGATTGCTTCTGGTTTCCTTTTACAAAAGGAGAGTAGACAAAGAACATATTGAGTGAGAGATGCACAACGATTTGGAACAAATTCAGGTATTCAAAAAATGCATAAGTTAATGTAGCTCTTATCCTATTTGAGTGGTTATGATTACTGTAGCTGAGAATGCCACTTACTGAAGTTGGAATATATACTTTCTTCAAGAAGTAATAAAATAAATATAATAAAGTATTCTACTTGTTTAAAAACTTCTTATTAGGAAGAGGTTATCAATGCCCATTTTTTTTCTAGTTGTGAAAGAGGCCAGTGCTACATCACCAGCAGGCTAGCATTTTGTCTACCATGATGATCAAAGGGCCCTAATGTTCTCTAAAAAGCAGAATGTAAAAAATAAAAAGCAATGGGCGAAACCTTTGTTTCCTTTCCTCTTGTTTGGCTTGTTGCAGAGGATCAAGTCTTTTGAGTAGGGAAATTTGCTGGTGTGTTGTATGAGTTAGTTTCATCAAACATTCCTAAATAATCTCTGAAGAAGAGCGGATGGAAAATCAATACTACTTGGAGGGCTAAGAAACTCTGTTTAAAACAATACCCATTCAGAATATTCACTCAGGTTGAGCATGTTTCACAAAACGTGGGGCCAAACAGCCCAAGGGCAAAAATCAGCATGGTGCTGTTGAAATAACGTCAATGCACGTGTGCCTTACTGACCCCTATTGAACCATCTGAAGATTGGACTACTGAAGCTGACTCTGCGTCTTGCCTGATGTCTTGAAGCCTCTGAGACACATATCATTTAATTGCTTCCTAAAAGGCCAAGCCTTGCTTCAGATACCTGAGTCGAGAACGTGCTGAACTTCACAGGCTCTTGGAGGCTCAAGGCAGAGGCAGGAACAGGATCCAGGTCTCCTTTTTTGTTCATTTTTTGTTTTGTGTGGTTGGTTGTTTTTGTTTTGTTTTGGTTTTTTTTTTTGATATTTGTTTTTGTTTTTATTTTGTTTGGGGTTTTTGTTTGTTTGTTTGTTTTTTTTAAATATTTTTTTAAGGTGCTGCTTGATGCCCGTGGGTATTGGGCCTTCAGGTACATTAACCTGCTGCCTTTTCACTTGCATTCATCTGTGAATATCAGACCCTGCATAAGAGGTGTTGCTTACATAACTAATGCCTTTGTCCCCAAGTTTTAAAGGCAAATGCGTAAGTTAAATCCTTCTGTACCGGCCCTCTCTTCAAATGCGTATAGCATCTGAGTGGTTCCGCACTGAGTGTGCTGAAGTACTGTACATAAAACTTATTTTGTACTACATAGAAAAGCTGAAGTATTGCAGATACTTAGGATAACAGCTGTGTGCATTGCAGCACATTTCTCTGGGGTTCTGAAATCTTACGTTTGATAATTTGATAAGCATATGAAATTTAATAAAGTCTAATTAACATTGTGTAATAAAATGTATGGTAAATGGTGTTTATATCTCTCTCACTGATAAACAGGACATTTTATGTCATAATGTCTGAACAGTTAGCTGCATGCATGCTAAATGTTGCTTTTAATTAAACAATAAAGAATGTAACAACCTTTATTGTATTGTTGTAAATTTTGATGTGGTACAACAATTTGATTCCTTAAAAATTAATTGCCTAGGAGTTTGTTTAAGTAATATTGATTATGCTGGTGCCTCGTGTTGATCTGTGATACTTAACCCAGCATTTAAAATATCTTTTTTCCATTATATATTTGTGATGCAAGAATAAAAGCAAAGTACAAAACAAATAGGCACTTGAATTCTAATAGCAATAAGCAATAAATGTCAGGCATCTGGAAATTATGGTTGCAATTTCATCAGAGTACACTTTGTTCTTCTATTATGCCTGCATGAATTTTGCTACAGGCAAAATCTATTACAGATAACAGTTAAGAACCTTTCTAATCTACACAGATAGTCATGGAAAAATGCTAGAAAACGAAATGTTAGAAAATGTAATATTGCCAAGTAAAACTGACACTTGTAGAAAATAATGTGATCATATTTAGAACCGCAGAGATAATTTCTTTAAGATCATGTTGAAATAGAAATTTCTGGGATGTTTGGTCCTGCTGAAGGGCATATAACTAATAATATGCAGTGTATCATTAAATGTGTTTGTGTACTGTATATAGATAGATATTTATCTCTATACTATGGGCTAGTTATTTTGCTTGTTTAATGATTGTTACCTGAAATAGCAGTTACCAAGTCACAGTATATACTAGAAGCCAGTACTTTTCCGTTGCCAGTGATTATATTTGAGTAGTGGCTATTTCTGCTCCAGGTCATCTCTATTGCCCTATGAAGGCAGTCTCTATTGACGGTGAAAGTATTCCTTTCATACTCTTTATCATGCGTTATGATGCTTTACAACTCTTTAATTGACTTTGTGAAAATTTATGGCCTGTTGATCAATTACGATTCTGTGAAGTTCTAAAAGTAGATTGTTTATTTTACATAGCATTTTGGTGCCAAAATACCATGTTCTAGACAGCTTCAATTCATCCTGGGGTTACACTGGAATAACACAAAGCTTAGACTTCAGTAAGGATGACACTGGTGTTAGAGAGACACTTAAAGTTTTGTACTTATACTTTTGCTCAGGGATATAACATAGAATTGAAAGGATAACCTGATTTGTGCTCTTTAAACAATCTGTTTACCAAATTGGAAGCGGATGTATTGGCTTGCATTCATCTCTATCATTTTAGTAAGAAAGTCTAAATTTTTCTTTCAGTGTAGACACCAGTCCTAGAACTTTTTTCCATACTTGCTAAGGAAAATATCTTTTGCAATAATAAAATGTACAATTATATGATTTGCATCTGCGGCTTGCTTTTTTTCAGTAACTAGGTGTTCTTTTCAATAACCACTAAAAGGTAGATAAGCATAAAACTTGGTTCACGTTCAGGCAGTAAACAGCACGATAATGGAAATGTTAAAACTTGTAATTGTACAGTGGTTGCAGTTGTTTTCCTATGACTAGGTATCTTCTTACAATGTCATGAAATATGGTTAGAATAAGTTTATCAGATGAATTATATCCTGCTTCAGAAATGTAGCTTCTGTCCTGATGACACAAATAGTCTTCAGGAAAGTCTTCGTTACTGAAATGTTTGGTGGAATTCAGGGTGGAAGAGTTTTTTGAGGAATACCTTTGGAACAAGAATTGGTTTTGCCTTTTGATGTATGACTCAATGTCAGTGAAATTGGAAAACTGTGTATCTCTAAAATTCTTGTTCCTTTTATTTAGGGGAAAAAAAGAGCTTTAAAAGAGTAGATGCAAGATCACCTCTTTACTAGTAGAAGGAAAAAAGTTTTTTTATTTTATTTCACAATGAAAACTAAGATGTTTCTTTCACTTGGAGGTGGTGTGGTATCTGGATATCCTTTGGGGTTTTGGTGAAACGAAAAAAGGAATTTTTTATCAATGTAAAATAGTTCATGACTTTAAACACAATCTGTTTCCAGTTTTGCATGTTTCAGAGATGGAAAAATCTTTATAACACTTTCTCGATATAATAATTTTTGGGGAAAAGGACAGTTCTCTCTGGCTATGAGAATGTCTCCTAGTGCTCTTTATAAATGAGTAGAACCTCTTCTATACTTTTTTATTATTTCGTTGCCTTTGACAGGTTCGGAGTCACTTAAGTACTTGAGGACCAAATGCTAGCTTGGGGTATTTGTATTTAGAAATGTTTCTTTTGAAGAGAGAGAGATTTACCTTCAGAAAGGGGAAACAAATCAGTCAGAAATGCTGCAAGTGACATGTTTTGTTCAGGAGAAATGTAAGTTCTTGTATTGATTCCAGCAAAGATTTGTAGTTTTACTGAGTCATGAAGAAGAGTCCGTGCCAGTTGTTCATGTAACTTGGCTGAAGAGGAGGCTCTCTTCTCCCTCAAGCAGCTGGATTATGTACAGAAGTTAACAGATTTGGTACTTCTGTTGAGATAATGATACTAGCTCACACTGAGGTTTAAACTATTAGATACAGAGAATGACATCTTTTGAAATCAATCGATTGTAGGTCTATAAAATTCAGGAATTAAGCTGGCCATGGCAAACTAAGAATCTTTTCAGTTTCTTTCCTGCTCCCTTGTCCCATCACTCTTGGTGATGGACACTTCAGTACCATGACCGTGTGATAATGTTGGCAGCTGTGCTTACAAAGGTTTCAGCAGGCCATATCTGTCCTCCCAAATGATGTGAGCTAAACAGAAACTAAACAATCCTCAAGGTGAAAATGAATGTTTATATTAAGTATAATCTCTCACACTACTTGTGATGTCTTCTCATGGGTGTTCTTGTTCTGAAATGTATGGTCAATCTAACTGAAGAAATGTAAAAACACTTTCATATTTAGTATCAGAATGAACAAAGCATATTAATGTCTTTTATGCCACTAGGGTTGCAAACCCTAGGGCTAGAATTTGTCGTGATTGTGCATATTTATGAATTTTTAAAGAAAAGAGGACAGATTCTGACTTAAATGGGACTACATGTGTGAGGAGGGTTCATATTTCAGCTCTTGTTGTGAGATCACAATCAGACTCTAGTCTTTGGTATTATTTTTACAAGGGGATAGAGCATGCAACCATAGGAACAGAGCCCTTTCTAAAGATGTGTGCTGTATTAAGCACTAAGTTAATAATCAGTTTGCAGCTGGTTATACATAGTAACTTTTATATTCAGATCAAATACTTATTTGAATAGAATTTATTCTGAGTGGCATACAAAGATCATCTCCCTGTATACTTAGTGGAATGTCATTTTGAATGAAAATGATTTATCTGAATAAATTTGCTCATAATTTTGCTGATTATCGGCAGAAGTCTTGTATTTTCATGTAAATTTTCAGTACTGTAAGCCTTCTATCTCTGTTTGTTGAAGTTTTATATTTGGATAATTTAAAAATTCTAGATACTATATTAAAAAGTACAAAACATCTAAAAAGACATTTTTCATCAACCTGAGATTTTTAATTCAATTCCCTGGTATATGTCAAGAGCATTTTAAGTGTTATTAGTTTGTTTATTTTAAAGCCCTTTAGTTCTAATAGTGTTCAGCATAGCCTTAATTCAGGATCACAGAATTCCCTCCAGGTCTATTCCTTGTATCATTATGACTCACTTGCCCTGTTTTGAACTCAGTGACCCTTATTAGTGTCCTACTGCCTTTAGATATTACTAATTCCTTGCCTCTCAGTTTTGCTCTTTAGCTGAGTTTGAGCAGGTTGCAAATATTTCTCTTCTCTCCCACAAAATTGCTGCCAGCCCAGGATATATTTCTTGTATTTTGTGAAATGCAAGAATTATCCAAGAGCCCACAACATTCTTCTTGTGGCTTCTCATTGGTTTTCTTTATTAAAAAACTTTCCTCTGATATCTCCTGAGGTTCAGGTGACTGTACACCCATGCAAATCGCAATCACAGAGATAATTTTGTCATTGCTTTGTGCCACGCTGGTTTGGATCCTCATTGATTCGTTCTTCCCCATCACAAATTTAAAACTCTGTCATCTGAAAGGAGGTTGTAGAGAGATGGGGGTTGGTCTCTTCTCCCTAGTAACAGACAACAAAACAAGAGGAAATGGCCTCAAGTTGCGCCAGGGGAGGTTTAGATTGGACATTCGTAAAAACTTCTTTACCGAAAGGGTTGTCAGGCATTGGAACAGGCTGCCCAGGGAGGTGGTGGAGTCCCCATCTCTGGGGGTATTCAAAAGGCGTTTAGATGAGGCCCTAAGGGATATGATTTAGTGGGGGACTTGGTAGTGATAGGTTAATGGTTGGACCCAATGATCTTGGAGGTCTCTTCCAACCGGAACAATTCTATGATTCTATGATTCTATGATCTTCCTGAAGGTGCTCTTTGAATCTGTGTCTTCAAAGTTCTTTACTAAAGCTTTTTTCCCTTACCCACGTATGTCCTGACTCCTCAATTTAGCAAAAAAAAAGAAGCAAACTTTTGTCGTCTTCTCCCACATTATACATTCTTTCATGTTGTCCCTTTTTACCCTCCCTAAAATGATTCACGAGGCCACTGCTACACACTGCTTAAGACCTCACCTAACAAGTTGTTTATGAGGAATTAACATTCTTATCTTGGCACACTAAAGCTATGATACTTTTAAAAGATGGATCAAATGTAAGTTGTGCCCATTTGAATTATCTTCACCTTGGCTTTCTGTCCTTCATACTTTTGGTTCTTTTTCTGTGGTCCCACAGAAAACAGGCCCTGCAAGGTGGGATTTGTACCAGGACCAACTTGGTGAGGACTCTCTCTGGAAGACTCTCAGCATGAGAAGTTAACCGTAACAAAGACCTCAGCCTTTCTTATTGCTGACATGAGTTTTGCACACCTCATAATGAAAATCAAGGCACTTCCATGTCTTAATTTAGGTTAGGACAGTAACAGTTTTGGGCACTTCTGGCTCTCTGTTTGGTGTGGTTTTTTTTTTTTTTTTCCTCCTCCCCTCCCTAATCCTTCCCCTCAAATCCTCGTTAAACATTTCGGTACTTCTAGGTTACTCAGTCCAAACTTTGTGGCTAGGGGCTTAAACTGTGAACTTAAATATTTAGTTATCCTTATGTTACATAAATCTGACCTGCAAAATGTGTGTTTTATTCTGTGAAAGAAAAGCTGAAGATATAACATGAGCTGCAGATATTTATGATTACCATAAAACACAGATTTGAGCATGGACATAAATCGTTGCCTTTTATAGGACACAGATTCTGGGAGAGATGCTCTCTGGTAGGTTCACCTGTGCTTTATGATGACTGCACCATCAGAAAATGCTGTTCAGTTCTGTAATCTGATGTGGTCTTGATAGCGGTTGAAAATCTCAGCCTGTGTGATACAAGTGAGAAAGACCAGATGCATGAAAAGCGCAGTGCAGAGCGGTTTTTGACGAGTGCAGAGATAAAGTGGGGCAACATTGGACCTCAATCAATTTGGAAACTCGGAATTCGCATGCAGTTGAGTTCTGGGCTTCCTAATGACCTTTAAAAATATAAATAAAAATATCATTTTGCCTGTCTGCACCTATCTATAAAGTGAGAATGGTGATATTTCTCTCCTTTATGAAGCTCTATGTAAGACCAAAGGAATGTTATAAATTATTATTTAAGTAAGCTCTGCTACTCTGACAGCACAGATGTCAAGTAAGACCAGGAGACCAGGCTTTTTTCCATTAAAAGCACAATCTAGTACAACCTTATCAACTAAGTCAAGTGTCCTGATTCTGGATCATTTCTTCTGCATTCTTTCTGATCAGTCTTCCTCCCCCCACCAGAAGGAAAAGTAAAAAAAAATTCAGGGACTAACTTGTGGAGTGTGGCCACCCTGATTTTCATTTACAGCCATGGAAAAAGGGGATTAACATTTACTATTCATTTACCAGCTATTCTATCCCATATATTAGATTTTCTTGTGTAGTGACAGGGATTTGGTGTGGTTAGAAAGGTTTGCAACCAGTCAATAGACCACAGGTAGAAGAACACAGTTGTAGATGGGGAACTTGCTGAGTCATATATTTTTCTCTCTTATTGTATGGATTCCAGATTCTCTGCAGTGGAAGCTGTGACCTACTTAACACAAATGAGATTGCTTAATGGCTACTGATTGGTTGTCAGAGTGTTTTCCTTAAATACACATATCCATCATCAGCCGCTTTGTAATAATAAATGTCTCCTGTGTTATCCCATTTGTCTATTTGTATCACAAAGTAACGTGACATACTATAAAATGCAAATGTGTTCATTGAGATAAGTTTGCTTTATCCTGATGTTGAGTAGTGTAGCTACATTACATGACATACAAGGTGTCAACTAATTAGGTATTAACATATCTCTTATGTAATTGAATTTCAGAAATAATTTCTTTGAAGTGAGTAGTCCTCTAAAGTGCTAGGCAAGAGCTACCAAAAAAAATGCCGGTGCACAAGAAATCATGCAGAGAGATTCTGTGGAAGCGATTTGTATTCAGACACGTGATAAGATGACCAAGGCAGTGCATAGATAACATGAGGGATAGCTAATATCTTGTTATATTATTGTCATCTTTATTCTGTTTCTGATTATGTGCATTGTTCATCAAATGTAATGGCAGAGTTTTGCTTCAGTAGAAAAGGAAGTTATTTCTAATGCTGTTAAACTATAAGTGAATGTAATCTGAAACTTCTGGGGGTTTTTCCTCACCAAATCATTATGAAACATATGGCTATTTATTTCTAATATTCATAATTGTTGTTGTATATTGTATATTTACAAATGGAATTGTTAAGAACATCTACCTGATAGTTTCATAAATGACTTTACAGATACTTTACCTGATAGATTCATAAATGACTTTATTTTGGTTGTGCACTATTAGAGAAAATGGGAAAAAGAAGAACCAAATTATGAAGCAATTATGTTTGAAACAAATCCTTTAAAAGTGGTGTTTATTTTTTCAAAAGGAGTCATTATTAGAATCCAAAAGGAGTAAAATTAGTCTGCTTTGCTTGAATTCAGCAGGAGCAAAGCAAGGTCAGTGTAAGATGTCTTCATAGTATGATGTTAGGTAGTTGATGTCCATGAATACTGGATAGATCACCTAGAAGTTTAGAATTACAGTATATTTTTAAGAAGTGTTAAGCCCTTGATTAGATTTCCAAAAGTGCTTCCACTCTAATAAAATGTGGTCTTTCAGTTTAAAACCCATCTGGCCTTCTTCAGGAACCTCGCTAAAATGAAAAGATCTGGACACATCCCCCTCACAGCTCTGACTTGGGCTCTCACCATGATCAATCAGTCTTTATACACCACACTTCAAAATCTGCAGTCAGGATATTCCTGCTATTCTGTGAATGCACTAATTGCCTCCCTAAACTGCAAATTTATGGACAGGGAAAAAAAAAGTTTTCTTGTGTGGACTGTGTTCTTGTATGGCCAATTAATCATTTGTATTTTCTCTGAATCATGCAGATGTGTCTGCTGGGGTAGAGGTCGAAACAATAAGGACTGTTTTACCCCTGTTACAAATATACTCCTCTACACCCACATGGGCTCAGCCCAACTGGCTAATAACTTCTGTCTACATTTCACTTCATGGAATGTTTGCATTTTTAGTGTGAATTAATTCCCGAATTCATTGCACTGAAAAGTCCTCTGTTTGAAAGCTAACAAATACCAATTATGAAGATGTGCCTCCCTAGCCAATTACAATGTGCAGGTGCAATAGCTTTGCTATCAACAGCTTTGGTGTTTATCTAGAAAGTTTTATATCAATAAATATTTTGAAATAGCATTGGGAAATGAGCCCATTAGAAAAATGTTCTTGCTACTTGATACTAAAAAAGTAACTTAGGAGTGCTGGATTCAGTACTGACTGGCTGTGTTCATATGAATTAACCCCCACTCTTTCAGTGACCACAGAAAGAGTCACACTGGATGAAGAGGAAATAGGAAGAAAAAACCCATATTAACCTCTGTTTAATTAACTATAAGGGCTCAGATTACAAAAGACGACTATCCTTACAGATAATTAGAATTATGTAGTTATTGTGTAGGGGGCAATTTTGCTTCCGTAGCCTGGCTATCCTTTGCACAGAGCAATAGCTCTTTACCCTGAAGCCAGTGGGAATACAATGAAGCACTGTAATGACAGTGCCAATAAAGGAGGCACTTTTATTTAGAAAATGGAACATAATAAACTGTACAAAGTATTTGGAGTGAAATATGTAGTGCTCCCCAGATTCTGATAAACCTTTCCCAGGAACACACAGGCATTGCCTATTAGAAAGAGTAAGGCTAAACCCAGAATCAAGGGGGTTCCAGGAATCTGTATTAGCGAAGCTGACAGCGTGTGTTATTACTGATAATAACTATTTTGGGTTAGGTTTCAGTTTGCTGCAGTCACCCTACACAGCACTCGACAAGTGCTGCACGGTTTTGCCTGTTTCCAGCAGGAACTCTGAGAGCTTTGCCATCTCTTCTCTTTACCTTGCTCGTTACTTTCCCTTATTCAGGTTTCAGTAAGATCTTTAAAGGCTTCTCTTACTGGTGCACTTTCTCCTGAGTAAGCCGTGATTCATCCTGGCACAAAGCTGTGAGATAAGATATGGTGTCCTAAAAGAAGGTCTTGGATTACTCTTCAAACAATGGGAAACACAAAAGCATAACTTCTTGAAAGTAGTTTATAGTTATCTCTTCTGTGTGGGTTTTTTTGGGGGGGGTGTTTGTTTTTCCCTGCCAAAAACGATTCATACAAAAAAACCTTAAGCGAGTGACAGAGGTCTAGATAGGTCAAGTTTGATGCAAGTGTATTTGGAACAGTTTGGTGGAGTAAGGGGTCTGAAGGACCTCTACCTTCCTCCTCCTGCTAATGGTCTTGCAGATTCCACCGAGTCTGTTGTGGTCTGGTTCAGTGTTTTCCCGCAGATCGTGCTTTCCCTTATTCTGTGATCGCACTCTTAAAACTTTGCACTCAGAAATTTTGGCTTATGCAACATCCAGCTGGAGTCATGCCACTTTTTGACAGTGGTGTGACTGTTTCTTCTGAGCCAGATGTATTTATTTTCATCTTTCTACTGTTCCTCCCAACAGTAACTTCATAGTCAGGTGAATAGCTGGCATTTTGCTATTGTCACCAGCCACCTTCATATTTCTAAATAAAGGCAGCTCATGAGGAAGAAAATCCACATTCTCTCTTGCTGAAGTAATCACTTGGGCAGGTGTAGGACTTGCATGAAAAAACTTTGTCCTGAATGACCTTGGAATATGTATGCTAATATTTTATGGGGTGTAAATCTGTGTGGGTGTTTGCTGGTGGCCTCAGGCAAGCCAGACTGGGACCTGGCTGCAGAATGCACCTCTGAATGTGGTCACAGCATCTTACGAACTCATAAGAACCAAAACCACACGAGTCAGCTTTAGGCAGATTGTCATGTAGTTGCTTAACCACTAAAAAAAAAAGAGAAACAGGAGCTAGTTTCTCTTCCTTCTAGGCACTTGGTCAGGTTAAGTGTATAACTGTGGGCTGCTCTTCCTTCTGTGTGCAAGGTGAAAGATGTTCAGTCTAGTAAAATTTTATTGCCCACCTCCTACTTGCTCGTTGTAGACCCACACAGCTGCATAAGGCAGCTGCTCCACACGAAGTTGTGGGACTTCCTTCACTGTGGTGAAGAATGTGGCTTGACTTGCTCTAGTTAGTCTAATTTACACATTAGCGCTTGCTTAAGATACGCTAGGAGCACAAGCTAGCCCTTTTCCTTATTGTATACGGGTGTCTTTATAGAACTGAAACCTTAAATGAAAGGCAGCTCTCATAAAATTTTCTTCCAAGGAAAAAAGAATGGATATTGTAATAAACAATATCCATAAACGAAAGATAAGGAGGGAAAAAAACCCTAACCCCAAACCAACTCATATCTTTAGCTCAGTTGGCACTTGGTGAGTGTTGGACTAGCTTACAGTATCATAACTAATGATTCAGCGTGATTAATTGTAGTGATATTTGTAATATCTTCAGTTGCTTCCATAGAGCTGCTACTAAAGAAATCTTTCAGTTGACAGCGAAGTGATTGGTTAATGGCAGACATGGAGAATAATTGACAACTCAGCCAAAACATCTGGGCATGAAATATATTTTGTCAAAGAGCTAAAACCCTTGTGTTGAGAAAATGCAGTTTTTTCCCTCTGATCCATTCTGTCAACAAAATACTTTTCATCAGAAACATCAAAGCCGTTTCATCTGCAAATTTCATTTTTTGAATCCCTTAATCTATTCTGTTGACAAAAATTTCTGTCAACTGCCTCAAACCATTGTATTAACAAATTTCTTTTTGTCAATCATGATTTATTTTTTTGGCAAATGCATTCTATAATACTCTGCTTCATTCTGTGGAGAGAATACGTAAGTCGGTCTCCATCTTAATTTTTTAGCAAGTGAAAGCCGAAAGTAAAAGTAGTGTCACAGCTGCTAATCTACTGAATCTATCCACCTACTTGGCTTATTTTAAATATACCCAGTTGAATTAGTTTTTTTGCTGAATAATGCAAAATTTGAAATAAGGAAGTTGTAGGTGAAATAAAATCACATTTCTCAATGTTTTGTTTGCAGTATCTGTCTGCTAATCATATCTTTCAGGCTCATGATACAAAGATGATCTCTGACGAGCTGTACTTTAACTGGTTTCTAGATGTTGATGTACTGGTGGCTTATTGTAACCTCACTGCTCATAAGGAACTACTGAAATAGAACAAAACATTGCAGCTACCTCTAATGTATTCCATGCTAATTTAGCATTAACCAATATAGTATAAAAATGAATTACTAGCAAGTTCATTCCTTAAACAGAGAATGTATCTGTTTAAAAGCAGAATCACCTGATCATAAGAAAAGGATAAGTAAAAGCTTTGAGTAAAAAATACCAGTAATCTACATAAAAATATATTATTACTCTTATAACTACTCCTTGTACAAAGGGAAAAGAAAAAATAGTCACTAAAGTTTATGATCCATGTATAAGACAAGATGATGGATAGACAGTGATTTATTTCCTGTGCATCATTGATCTCTATTGGATATATCTTTGCTTTGTCTGATTTTGATCATTCTGAGGTATTTATTTTTCAGGCATTTCCTTAATTTCCATATCAAATATAATAACTGAATTGGGGATTATAAGGGAAGATATAAGCAGCCTAACTACTAGGTCATTTTTTGTTAAGTGTATAACTCTGTATCTACCATGTGGTGAACCAGATTGTAAAATAGAATTGTACTATTAGTATTTTATTGAAAGTCTCTCCATACGATCCTGAGGAAACCCTTCAGAAATGGAGTTTCCTCTCAATAAAATAGGAGTAATCAGGTGTCAAAGTAGTCTTACAAATTTTTGCTGTAATGGTTAACTTTTCTGAGCTATGGGAAGAATTAAGCAGTAACCTTGAGTCCTTGGCAGGGCATCATAATGCATTTGAGTCATAGTTTCAACTCAGCCTCTGCTGGCCAGAAAAGAGCAGTATGCTGTTCCCTCACACCTGGCCAATTCCTTTTATCAAAAATTCTGGATTGTGCCACCGTGTAGTTGGGCATGCTAATATATGCCAAGAACTGGTGGGCACTTGGCATACGTGGCTGAAAAAAGTGTGCCCTGCGAGTAGTGAATCTGTGACTAAAGATACAGTTTTTTCCACTGCCAATGGTTAGAACAGTGAATATTGAAACTGTAAGAGAGAAAAATCACTGCAAGGAACACCAGAGTGGTACCAGCCCTTTCTGATTGTTTGAATTTCCCCTCTTATGTGTAGGGAGAAGTCCCACAGCTTTGACTTCTGCAGCACGTTGTGCTCAGTCTGTGAATCCCCTACCCAAACAAGGGACAACCACAGAACTCCAAAAAATGGCAACAAAAGACTAGTACAAATGTTAAGGTAGAACAGAGAAATTCTAGGCTGAGACAAACTGCTACACTTGCATCCAGGTGCTAGTTGAACAAACAGTTCAGTAAGCCTGTAAAGTAATTTGCTGCTGACTGCTCACGATGCCTTCACCCTGTGCCTTTTGAAAAGCAAGCCCCTTGAGATACTGTTGTTTAGCTGTGGATTTTGGTGGGGCATAGATTGATCATCTTCTCTCCCAGTCCTATGCTAGGTCACCATGCACCAAAACCAAGCTGCCTTTTGGACAAACATTTGGTAACTTCTGACTTCCTGCAACATTTCAGGGGTCCTGCAGCAGTGTGTTCTGGGCTGGTTCTTGAAAGATGAATGCAGACCGTGGTTGTAAACAGCTACTCGCCGCAATATCTGAGGTGGACTTTTCCTGATCAAATCAATCACTGGGGGATGCATAGGCCAGCTGACCAGTCCAAAATCAGACATGCCCCCAAAGTAGGCATTACCTTGATGTTTCTTATTTAATTTTCACAAATGTAAATTGAAAAATCTTTAAAAATGGATCAATCCCCATTGTCTTTGAAATTAAATATTACTGTAGGGGAGACTCTTTCCAGTCTCAACTCAGCCCGTTCTTTTTGTCAAGGAGTCGTCTGTGTTCAGTATTATTTCTGCTGACTCAAATATTTTTCACTGTTGTGTGGTTTTGGAGGGACTTTGTCTTGCTATAGGTTAATGTGTTTTTTTTTTTTTCTTGCTGTGAGCTTCCTGCATTCTGGATGTTCTTTTCATGGATTTAATTTCACACTTTAATGTCGATTTCATCTCTGGAGTTTTTGCCCTTTATCTACAGAGGGGCTAGAAAGCAGTTGCTTTGTATAAAGGCTGCAGTATGCAATCGAGTTGACATTAGCAATTTATTAGCATCTTTCATTAGAATGTTAGGAATTTGGCATGTCATTCTATTGGAAATAATGTATGATTGATTGATTGACACTGATCAAAATTTGTTTCTTCACCCGCTGTCGCACCAAATAGTGAGAATAATGAGTTGCATGTAATGTCAATAATTGCTAGAAAAGTATGGAATAGCCAATCAAGGGAGCATTTTGCTCAACGTTACCTCTGATACTTTAAGAAGGGGATCCTAAATTCTTGAAGAGTAAGACTTGTTAAGGTTGAATTTCACTTCCAAAAGTGTTAGTCCTTGTCATAATACAAAAGCTAAAAATAAAAAAGACAATTATTTCTCTCCTGTATAACAGGTCAGAGAAACCCAATACAACAGTGTAATAAGAAATGATTATTGTTTGGATAATAATAAATATAATGTAAAAGTAAGGTGAATACTCTTACATAGCCACTTATCTCTTTAGGGCTAATTGAAACAGAAAGTGGTTCTAACTTAGACTTTGATCCTGAGGACAACTGTACTTCAGCTGCAACTACAGCTTCAAGACAAATATTGGTTTTGAGCAATATGTAAACAATGTATGTACCCTTGATTTGTTTAGCGCTAAAGGAGTTTTCTTCTCTTTTCTTAACCTAGAAAACCTGTGTTGATCACAGCTGCCCTAATGACAGAGGAAGCTGCTAAGAAGAGCAGTTGGGCAGTAAGGGAAAAGTGGGGTTCCTCAAGTAGAAGACTCAATTCTGGAAAAACACATTTTACTCCAGGGAACGCAGTTGTCTTCAGCGGAGGCGTACCTTGTTGGAGTTGTTCCAGACAAGCTCAACACGAGGTGTGTGTGCATAAAGAGAAGGGAAGCGGGAGGAATTAGGGCTGTTCAGTTGGCCATACAGGCACCTGCCTAACTTTGAGCATTCAAGTAACCTCAGAAGTCGAGAGAACTAGAGGAGCATTTACTTTTTCCCTGATGGGGGCCAAATTAATAAAGAGGAATGAAAAGAATACATCTGTTCTATGGATTTTTCCAGTGGTTGTTCAGTGGAAGCTAGGTATACTGGGAGCCGATTACAATTTAATGCGTTACCACAAAGAAAGGACAATCCTGTGTAGAAAAGATTTTTTGCATAGAAAGTAAAAGAGCAAAATTTGACATTTTACTGCTTTCTCCAAAGGTCAATAATATTTTACTGTTTTGCTTAATGAAGGCAATAATCACCCATGTTCTCTACAGCCTTTAAAGTCTCTCCCCTTCCCCTTCCTTTTTTTTTTTTTTCCCCCATTGACATGAAATGAGAGATGCAAAAGTGAAGAGGGTGCACAATGAGTGTGTTGCTGAAGGAGAAAGGCCATGCTGTAGCACATCTTATTACTTTACTGAGGTCCAAGCCTCTCATTGAGGTTGGTGGGATTCATTCATTGCTCCTAAGGGGGAAGAAAAGGTGACTTGGAGCTAGAATATGCTCCGGGAGCAGTTTTCAGTGAGTCTTTTGGAGACGTGTGAGTCTGTTCCTTGGAGATGTAATTTGCAGATTATTTTTATTAGTAGTAAATTACTGACCTCTCCTGTTCTCACACTATAAAGCAATAGTGTTGTGGGATGAAACTGGTATTCCTCCATTTCACTTGGCCTGACTAGGAAGAATGAAATAAATGTTGCAGTTTCTTAATGATATAAGAAAAGACTGTGCTGTAGTAAAGATTTGGTGCAGAGCTTGAAATAGCCAAGCGAATAGCCATACATTCCTTGATACAGCTATATCAGCTGGGCTGCAATTAAAATTTTACTCCTTCCAAAAAGATGCATTTTCAGTGGAATGCACAATTTCATCATAGCACGATAGGGGGAACATGGTGGAGAGGACGGGGCACTGGAGACCTGAATTCTGCTTCCAACTTTGCCATTTTCCTTGGGAAAGTAAATCCTCTTATTTGGTTTCCTTCTCTGTGATGTAAAATAAGGATATTTGCCCTGCCTTGTGAAGCGTTGGAATACCCGTAGTATTATGGAATAATACATTGTTACAGAAACCACTAGTAATAAGAGTTAAATCACAATGGAAAGCTTGTTTTAAGTTCAGGTTTACTTTAGTTTCTTCTGTAGACAGGATGAACTACATTCTGTATCCCCAATACGTTAATATCCTTTGTCCTTCTGATCCAGTTTGGTCACACTACAGCTACAGAAGAAACGTCTGCATCATTTGTTCACGCCATACGTTGTAAATTATGTTTGTTTCTAGAGCTTTTAGCTTTTTGCTGCAGCACTAACAGTAGGATGAAGGAGTACTAGAAGGTACGTTTGTAACATTTGTCACTGGTCCCCGCAATGACCCTCATTTCACTTAAGCACTTAAAAATCCTCTGAGAGAATAACTGTCTACAACAATTCTCATGATTCCCTAAAATCAGCCTGCCATTTAGCCAGATAGAAAATACAGCCTGCAATACCTGTGAATACATGCATCATTTTGTCCTTCATGATATATTAGTGGTGTCAAGTGCTGATGAGATCATAGTTGATAGTAGTTGATGATATAGGATGAGCAGGTGGTGAGTTAAAGCATTTTTAAATCCATCTGTTCCAGAATTTACTCAACTGGACCTGACTCCCCTCATGTCTTGTGTCAGCTGATGGAAAATTGGGAACATCTCTACTGAAGGCAAGTCAGTTATGCTGTGTAGAAGAGGTGAAGGTAGGAAAAAATGATTGGTTCCTACTCTAGTCTTGTTTAATTAAAGCAAGCTATGTCACAGAAGACAACGGAGTTATATCTGTCTGAAAATTGTCAGATCAGAAGTAATTATATGTTGACCAATTAAAAAAAATCCATAATGTTTTATAATAACTTGGGTTATTTTATACACTTTCCTGAAACCCCTAGCTTTCCTCTTTCTTGATAGTATTGCTTTCTAATGTGGGTAAAAGCAGGATTTAATTATGTTCTTAGGTTCTGTTGATTTGTTTGTCAACAATCCAGCAACATGTTGCATTTTGGACAGGTGTACTGTAACGGATGTCTCTAAACAATTTGAACATGGCTGGTTGACTTAATTATTTATTTCTTAATTATAGCAAATATTAAACTCTGCAAACAGCTAGCTAAGCACTGAGTGCTGCCAGAATTTCATTGTTGAACGCACCATTTTCTCATCTTTTATGCACATTTATATAGTCTATTTGGTTCCTGTGGAGCTGATCTGGGGAACTCAGTCTATTTCCTTTCATTGTGACGCCAGAATGAAACAATGTTAGTGGAAAATGAGCTGATTATTTGGAAAGAAGTCTATATCTGTCTGTATTCATTAGTCTGTCCTAACTTGCATTGGCCCCTTACATTTTGCAGTATAACTTTTTATTCTTGCTTTGATGTTTAAATCTCCCTGATCAATAGCATGTTACATTGTAGCTTTCTGCTTGTTGTGATCCTTTTCTATACTCAGTCTGTCTCTTCAACACACAGCATATATTTGCGCATGTATTCCTAAGAAGAAATCATCGTTCATCCTTCTCCATAGCACGCATATAGCTTAATTTTATATGGACAGAGATGGCATTCTAGGGATTCTCAGTTAAGTTTTGGATGAAAACTGATGGCTGTGCCATTGGAGCCAGTTACATAAGACAAACTGTCTCAAAATGTAGATATCTAACCAAACAAAGCAAGACCTGGTGGCTGAAATCAACGTGAAATGTGCTGTAAACTGGTTTGTTTAGATACCACTTACGTGTCTGTATTTGTGGTCATATTGGGTGCTCTACTAGTGTGATTAGCAACTTGCTGTCTGCATTCCAGGCAATCATGGAAAGCTTGTATGGAAGAATAAGAATACAACTAATCAAGTCATGTATTGAACGGTACAAGGCTTCATTTACAGTGGACTTCATGGCTAAAGCAAGGAATAGTTTTTCAAATCACAGCTGCACCAGAAATTTGTTTTACAGTGTAAGAGCTATGAAAGACATAAATTCAATTCTCTGTCTTGCTGATACTGCCAGGCTGTCCCAGATTGCTCAAAACGTATAAAATGAATAAAAGGCATTTGGGGGGTTATGAAGCTATATTAGTCATTGTATCATAGGAACCTCTTCATTGTGTGCCATACAAGGCTAGGGAGCGGGTTATTTTGATGTGCTAAATACCTTTTGACTTTGTCCTTGTACACCTTTCCAAATTCTGCTGCTTTGCTTCCTTTCTCCCCAGCTATCTGGTTTTTGTGCTGGCTTTGTATTGCATGTGCTTCGAGCCGATTCGAGCGTTCCAGTGAGGCTGATTGTTTCACTTCTGTGAACTTATTTCTGTTCTATTATATTAGTATCCTAGTTTTGCTGAGCAAAGCAGCACAGCAGGTCCAGCAGCTGCCAGTGGTAGAGAACATGCCAGACCAAACCAAGAGCAGCTGTTTCTCTTTTTCCTAGATTTGACATGGGCTCAGTGTCATTTTTTTTATGTCTTTCCTGATATTTTTCCTTCCTAACCAAGAAAATCTTTGAGAGAATAAATAACTGAGACTTGAAAGTGACACCTGTCAGTGGACAGTCAGGTTTTCTCTGCCCTCTAGAGAGGATGAAGCCAATTATATTGAGTCAGGCCAAGTTCCCTACTGAAGTACGCCATGAAACGTTTTGTTCAGCTGATGTAATACTATTCCTTTAACTAAACTAAGGAGGCAATCAGATTTAAGCTAACATGGGCAAAGCATGCATATTCCCCCTTTATTCCCCTTATCACTTTGGAGGTTGTGAAATCCTGTGTTTCTGCATGTTGACAACTACAAGTGCGTGAGCTTCTCTCTGATTTGGGCTTTTGTGATATATATGCTCAAAGCAGAGAGGAAAGTTACCTCAAACGTTCCAGATTTTCTGACTTTCAGCATTAGGCTCTCCTTTGGTATGTTTAAAGAGAGACTGATGACCTTTCTACTCACTGGAGTATTCTAATTGGTTTAAATGAGCTCCGTAATTATTTTAAGTGTCTGATTTTACTACTCAGTGTCTTAAGATGCCTGCCATAAAAGCTGCTATAAAAATACATATTGACTTTCAACAAATACTGACTTTCCTGTGCTAACTTATCAGCCATTTAAGTGTCCCCTAATACTGGGCAGGGAACATGGACATTTGAAGTCAGTGAGGGTCTTTCCATTGACTTTGAGAACTAGATCAGGATTCCAAGAATTTGGAGGTGGGGGTGTCCTGCAGAATGGAATCAAGAAAATGAGGTTTGTGTTGCTCCCTTTAAGTTAATGCAAAATCTAGTCCTGTCTTTCATTTTTAGATGAATACGGGCTAGTACCGCTGAACAGTTGCCTCTTTACGTTCCACTGTCTGCCTGTGCAGAAGTAACTGCTACATGAAGCAATATGGCAGGTACCAAGACAACACAAGGCTTGACTGGTGCCTACGGGAATGGGCCCATCTCTTCTCTTGAACCTTGAAAGGGTCTGTTTGGTTTCCATGATGCTGTGGGCTAAGTGGGGATGGATTTACTTCTGTTTCTCTGAAGTTAGCAAGACTTGCTCTCTGGGTGGAGAAGGCGACTTGAGCTTTTTTTGACTTCATCCTTGCAGCAATTCTCCTATTTTTGAATGCTTTTTTAATTGCCATCTGGTTTTTGTTTGTTTATTTTAAACCTCTTGCCCCGCCCCCCCCCCCCCCCCCCCCCCCCCCCCCCCCCTTCTGGGTAAGTGTGCTTAAATGGAGAGTTTTTGTGCTGCAGTCTCCTCTCTTCAGGTCTAATACTTAATTGCCACCAGTGAAAAACAAAGACAATGTGTGAGAGTGAGGAATTCTATAGAAATATTGTAGAGCTGCTGTTAAGTACAAGCCAGTAAAGCCTTGGTGTCAGGAATTACTTTTTCAAAAACTGACTCTGGTGTACTCTCCGCAGAGCTAGCTGCTCCTGTCTAGCCACACCACACCACAGTCAGGTGCGTTTCTTATGTCCCATGGTATTGCAGGCTTGTTCAGTGGGATTTTTTTAACTATTTTTTTTTTCCATTGTACTCGTATAGTAATATTGGCATTGCTAATTAGCTGTATTATTACTGTATATCTTTTGTGGATATTTATTTTTAAGCTTAAATCACTTCTAACCCATTACTAGCTAAGTGAGAATGAGGACGTTTTGTATTGAATAGGGATACTCGCAAACGAAGAGATGGTTTCATTTCTTTACAGAATATTTTTATATTGTACGCTTCAACTTTCATACAACTTTCCAATGTAAACAAGCCATTGGCGAAATCTATGGTGTTCTAGTTGTATTTCCAAAGTGACATCCATAGGCTATAGCCGTAATTCAACTGAAAATACATATTGCTTAGTGAAAGAATAGTATATATATTTTACAATTAAATTTCAGCTTATCATTGGCATTTTTCTGTCTTTACTGTGTTAACGTGAAGCTGAATCAGGAGCTGAAAAACAAAATAAAGCTTTGCTCAGCTGAGGTTTCCCAGAGGTGACATGACTCTGAGATTAGGTTGAGACAGAGAGTCACATTTTGCTTGATGAAAGTATTCTGTGTTACACAGGGATGTTTGTCTGCAGGGATATGGGTTACACTAAATTACTGTTGCTGTTCATGAACAAAAGAAATTTTTTTGCAGCATCATCCATTTCATCTCCCTGAGTCTTGCACTTTAGCACTAAAATAGTTAATGCTGAGTTTCTTACTGTCTCTGAGAGAATTCATAGGTGATGGATCATTCCAGTGACATTGGAATAAGTACAGCATTGATATTTTACTATCTCACTAGCGATGTCCTTCTTAATCTCAAGCATGCCTTGACAAGTTTATATTCTGTACTTTCTTGCATCAGTCCCATTGAGGTTCCAATGTAGCTGATGAAGTTGCACATGGATGTTCAGTGTTGTTGTTTTTTTTAAAAAAAAAAATGTCAAAAGCTTTCTAAGAAAAATACTTTTTTTCCCCTATCATAACAGATTTCTTAAACCAGTTCTCTTCTAGGGTTATGTGGCTGTTCACTTATTATACTTTTACTTTTAAAGTTAAACCTAAACAAAATTATTGGTAGTTTGTGTTATTTAGATAGGTAATTAAGGCATCTGCTGTCAATACAAGACAATAGAATAAAGCAAACTTACATCATAAATGGAGGCCACTACTGTAAGTGGATGTACCATATACGATGATAATGCATATAGCAATAATGAATAATATAAACAATAAATAAATATATTTAACACTAGGATTTCAGAAAAAGTCCACCATTGGTCAATAAAATTAAAACAAAACAAGCAACAAAAAACCAAAAATGAAAGTAAACACTTCTAAAAAGTCTATCTAAAGGATAACTACATCTGACTGGTATCTTCTCCAGGAAGTAGAATATGTGCTATTGGTGCTAATTAGTTCTTTCAATATTCTAGAAAGATTTTTTTTTTTCCATCTCCTGCTCACGTCATGCCCCCAGGTTGTCAATATTCCCTTGCAATGATGTATAAAAATGTGTATACAGTATACTTTTTTTAACCAGATGCCTGGTTATCTTATAATTACATGAGACTCTACTGGGAATTAATCTATTTCAGACTTTCCTGATTTTTATGATTTTCTAAATGATATTAACTCTAAGAAGCTACAAAAAATCCTAATTGTTTGTAGTATTTTTTTTTACAGTTGTATTGGGGTAGTTAACAGAACTGAATGTAAAATATATTTTAATCCTCTTTGTGATCATTTCCATCTTGCAATTGTACATACAGACATTATATTGATGAAATGGTAAATGGTTATCAGCTTTAAAGGATATCTCAAAAATACTCATTGCTTTCTCATCTCTGATTTCACTCTCAGCATGCTGGCTATTCAAGTATTATTTCCTATGAACTTTTTCCTGGTTTGGCTGACCAATGAACAGTAAATCTTTTTCAGAAGTGTTAATTGTATGTCATTACTTTCAGTTTATAGACACTTGATCTGATCACCTCAGATACAATCCAACATAAATGTTTATGAGGCTACATGGAAGTAGAGTTTACCATAAATCTGGTAAACCTATTCCTCCCATTTTCTTCAAGACCTATCATGATTTATTTTTCTTCCTGGATTCATTCCAGTTTCATATGGACCTTGAAATACATTTAGTTATTCGCTTTCTCTGTTCCTTAGAGGATTGTTGTTGAAGATGCTCATAAAATAAACGTGATATAAGACCCATTAATGTAAATGGAAACACTCTTACTCCATTCATTAATTGCAGTAGGACCTGGATCAAGATGACAAATCTGATTCTGCAGTTAGGTGCTAAGTGATGGAGGTCAATGGGATGTTCAGAGCATACAGCAGCATGAAACAATATGGGGAGTAACATCCTCTAGTTCCCTTTCTATGCATCAGAGAAAGTGAGACTGTCTCCAAGAATCATGACACACTTGATTGTACCTTGTTCTACTAAATGGCATACAGATCCAGTCCTCTCTGCCCCTCGTGGTGCTTTCTTGAGACTGCGGTGCCAATAACAGTACCTCCTTAGATTTACTTCCATACCTCTTTGTAGAAATAGCCTCCTGTGTGATTCCCTGGTCATAGGAGGAGTGGGAATTCTCTCCTCCATAGACAGTGGTAGCCAAAGGAAACTGAGCAGATATATATGCAAAATATTCCAGTCTGGCAATTTAGTTTCGTACTTATTCTTCATTAAAATGTGGGTTCATGCTTCCCACCCTATCTGTTCCTTAGAATGGTCTCAGCTTGGAAAGACCATATTCAAGTTCATAAAGTATATTTTTAAGTTGCTATATTTTAAAATCATTTAGTTGTCTGTTTCAGTAAAGCACTGCATTTCCATTGAATTTGATTTGTGAGATCATTTTTTCCTGGCTGTTGCTAGGACAACAAAAGCAGGTTTTGTACTCCAGTACATTGAAGCTAGTACACACTGTATCTATTAGGCTTCAGAAATACTGCTAAAATAATCAATATCAAATGTATTGAATATGTTACATTTTAAAATTACATTTACAGTGGAAAACAATTTTATTTTCAGTGTACTTTAGGATCTGTATGGCTCAGTATTGATTTTTATTTCGGCTATCGTGTTCTGGTATCTGGCTTGGCCGTTATATTGGTATTCCCTCTGGAAATCCAGCTTTTCTCTATAAGAGGAGTCATGCTAAATGGAAATGACTAATGACTAAGGAGAACAGTTACTATTTCACTGAATTTGGAAATCCAAAAGATTGTGAAGACTTTCTGCTGTAGCTGTTTAAACCTTCTCCGATATGTGCTTTGAATGAAATGATTCTAGTGCTGCAAAAATGGCTGCAAGTGAATCTGCAAAGGACCAAGAGCTTCCAGTGACACGCCTTGCAGGCACAGCTTTTGCTGATCTCCCTGGGAGTTTGAGATCATCCACCTGGATGGGAGGGAATTACAGAGAGTTTCATTGAGAACTTGAACTGCTTCAGATACAGTAAATAATTAAGAAAGCTCTTTAAAACATACTGCCAATATCTATACCCAGGTGCTTTAAAAACTGTTTAAATTCAGGTGCTGCGCATGTTAGGCAGCCTAGCAGTAATACTGTTTTTGCAGGATTATTGTATCACAACCGTAATGTCATCATGGTTGAGTTAACAACTAGACTGAGTGGCAGGTGGTAGTTTTATGTCCCTTAATTGTATCTTACTTCTAGGATTTAGAGGGAATTGACAGTTACATACTGCAGAATGCTAGTCCATGTGAAAATAAAATAACTCCGTACACCATTTTTACTTTTTTGGATGGTGAATAAACATGCTACTTTTGCATAGTTTAGACATAGAATCCTACTATACTATAGGCAGGGTTGTTGTCCTACTGATTCCTGAATACAATATATATAGATCACTGGCTCAGATGCAGAGAAAATTTTAAATACATGCTTAAAACTATAACATATACTTAGTACTGAAATGAATGTGCACAAAGCATAAAACCAAGCATCTCCTCATTGCTAGAGGCCCAACCAACTTATAGACCCTCCAAGAGAGTTTCCAGCTGAATGGCAGGTCATTATCTACTCATCTTTGAAAAGATATGGGGTTAGAGGAATCAAAAATGTGTTTGAATCTTTCATTATAAACATCAAATTTCACATGCTTTCCAGCATCAATACGATATAGTACATTGCTCCATGTATGAGATGATGTATAAGATGAGCAGTTAATGGCAGTATGTTAATTTTTGACGTGTGTATTATTTGACAATGTCACAATGTACAATTGTGGATGTCACAACATATTTGCTTAATGGTTTGTGATGGGAAGTGTTGTTTTTATAGAAAGACCATTTGTACTGTAACAAGGACTGTCTCTCATTTCCGTCTCAGTGTGGGTGTCTTAACCAGATAGCTATTGCTACGGAGGAGTGCCTGGGGAAGGGTCGTTCTTGGTAGCTGATACTCAAAAAGTTCACCTAGGGAAGCGTTTCCATTGATATTTTTTTTATTTTTCCTTTAGCCTTGTTGACATAATCAGTTCAATTGTTCTTTAGGTGTATGTTGTTTGGTGGGGTTTTTGGGTTCATTTTTTTTGATGGTTTTTTTGTGTGTGTGGTGTGGTTTGTGTGGTGGGGTTTTTTTTTTTTGGTGATAGGTTTTTGATTTTTGTTTTAAATCCATGAAGTAGGTAACTGAGAAGTTTTATGGTTTGGGTTTTCTCAGTCAGGTGCTGAGATGCTGATTACCCTAAACTTTCGCTGAATGCAGTGGGAATTGTCTCGGTGCATATCAGGATCAAGCCATGAAATTATTATGCAAAATAGTTTAATTGAAAGTGTTGTCTTGGCTTCTCAAAGGAACCTAAACGCTATTAAAATTCAGGGGAATGTGGGCATCTAGTTTCTTTTCACTCTGTTGAAAATCTCAGCCAATATTCTCTAAATAAATTAGAATTTTACTTGTTTCTGACCAAAATAATAATTTTTCCATTTCTTGATGGTTATATAATAGTAATTTCTCTGCTTTTGTGTACTTGTGTGCCCAGGCCAATAATAGATTCTTTGATGCAGCTGTCTTGAATTGCATTTACTATGGTTTTGGCAGTAGCTTCAGCTCTTTGTAGAAACAGTGTAGGGAACCTATTTTAACTTTTTATTCTGATAATGTAGATTATTTTTGGAGAGAAGAAACACCTTTTTGTTTGCACATAGTTCGGCCTTCGTTTTTCTCCCTAATTTTCCAGTAAGCCTGAAGCTGACAAGGAAACATGATTTCATCCAATTGTTTTGCTGGTATTGTATTGTCACCTACCAGAAGAGCTACTGAGAACATTCTGTTCTGTTATTTAATTAAAAAACCAAGAAACAAAAAACCCCCATCTCAGTTTCGTAGAAGCTCATAGTGACTCATAAGAATCACTGTGGAAAACAACCAGGTAGATTTTATGAAGATATCCAGTGGGATTTTATTTTTCTCGAGGCTTAAAGTCTGCAGTGTGTGAGTGAAATGTGTTTAAAATAGACTCATAACTATGTTTGCTTCATCACTGATAAAACCTAGATATTTTTTCATGATAGACTTGCACAGGCTGAAATAAGGACTCTATGTATGAGTAAATGTAACTTTGTATTAGAATGTTGGTTAATTTAAATATAAATCTAAACATGAATTGTTCTGTCTTTTCTATTGAATGAAATTTCTTCCCCTGCAGTATTGCAATTTATTGTTATTTCAATCTTATTGAACCTTTTGAGCTATTCTCAAGTTTTGAAACTAGGTGAAATTTATGAACCCTTTTTCTTTGCATAGTTATTACTTTGTTTTGTATTACTTGTACAGTCAGTTCATTTTTTCTCTGATGTTCTTGTTAAGGAAAGGCGTGTAAGTATCATCTCTGTATAAAAGCTGGATTGGCATGAGGGAGAAGAAATTATTCTCCCATTGATCTATTTTTCAAATGTTCTCTCTGGTTTCTATTCTGCTTGCTCTCGAATGCATTTTACTTCCCGTTCCCTCATTTGAGTTTAGTTTTTTCTCATCTCTTTCTGCTCTTTTTTGAATTCAAGAACAGCTTCCAAATCTACAGTTTGAGTGGGTTTGAAATCAGTCCTCTCTAGTGCATTGTATGGGAATTCAGGAACACATGCGAACGCTGTGTCAAACACAGGCGCTGCTTCGACTACTTCTAAATACAGAAGCCACTGACAGTGGTTTTTGGCAGCAGCAAGTGAAACTAAGATACAAACAACGGTCCAGGCACCTCATTAGTTTCCTGCCTACAGTCCGAGTGGCTTGATGAAGTAAAACATCATTTCAAATACTTTGGGAGCTATGAGCTCAGGCATTTAAAAAAACCTAGCATTGTTCTATATTAACATTATGTGCTGTTTTTAGAGAGACCACAGAAAAGGTGGCTGTGGTGATGTTGTTTGATTCAGCATTTTATTGGGTGCAAGTCTTCAACTAGCATAAAACAGGTTTGTTCTTCAGAGTTTTAAGCAGTCCCAGGAAACGAACCAAAAATAACATGGTTATTAACATTCCTACTGTGGAGGAGGTGGTGTAAATCAGTATGCTCTGCAGCTGGTTCCATGGAACCAATTTGCATCATTTTTATGGCAGCAGATCTAAAAATAGGAATGTATTGGAAGCAACCTTATCAAGCCAGATGACAATCGAACTATGGATGCTGAAAAAGGGTGGCTTTCTAGCTAAGTCTAACATTTAGCTGTCCGTGTCTGAGTGTTGGTTTTGCTGGGGTTTTTTCTTCCAAAGAATTTGACCAGGTCTTTGAGACTTGGGTAAGAAAAGGAGCTGGAAGATGAAATTCACTTATTTCATAAGGTTTTGGTAATGTTGTCAATTTATGTTTGAATTTGGAATTGTCACAGCTAGTAAAGGGGATTATAAAAGCACTGCAGCGAGGCAGGTATGCCAAAGTTTTCAGTTCCCATCACTGTCTCTGTGGGGGGACTGTGAGTGCAGCTGGCCATACTCGCTTTCTGTTGCCAGATAACTGGGCAGGTCATAACGTTTGCAACCAGGAAGCTTGGCTTTATTCAAAACTGTGCCATTGTCTTTCTGTTGGGTCTTTATCAAACTATTTCCTGCTTCATTTTGACCACCTGTAAAATGGAGCTGAAATGCTTTCCGTTGTCAAGTACTCCGAAATGTACTGGTGAAAATTCTTCATGGTATGTAACTGTTATTAAACACAGTATCTACATGAATTCTTGAACTTGGTTCCATCATCCTAGTTGCTGAGTTGTTATGGGCTCTTTATCCGCAGGGCATCTGCAAATTAGCTCATTCCGGGTCAGCCATTTACACGCTAAAACTTTGGTCCTAAGATCGCAATCAGTCTGCTACTCACAATAGCATGAAAACAAGTGTGCAAGAGCTTGTGAAGAGGTAGGCAGTCACAACATCACGAGGATTATATCTCAGACTGAAAGGCTGAGACAAAGAAAGAAAACCTTGATAACGCAGTATACTAGAGGGCTTAGTGTCCTTTTGTATAGTTCTATGGCTTTAAAGACCTGGATTATAAATTGACTGAAATATAATTAAAGGTATGTTCTTAGTAACTGTACACTGTAAAATATTTACAGTAGCCCTTGGGACAATGGTAGCTATACTTTGATTTTTACAGTCAAAACATCTCCTTTTGCTCTGCATTATGGAGCATAAAAAGATTTGTAACAATGGCTGGTGTTATTTGGGCATTTCTTAAGAAATCATTTGAGCTGGTCTTCCATTGATAGAGTCAAATCTGGCATGAAATTAAATCCAATTCAAGAACCTCATGAATAGCAAGAGAAGGTCTAGCCACTAAAGTCCTCGCAATTGCTTTGTGGTCTTTACAGGATGGGTGTCCTGAAAACTGAAGTGACAAATCTGTCTGTGTTTGAGTGGTCATCTATGCCTCAGTAAGCAGACTTTAAAGACAGGTTCTAAAAGCCAGAGGCACTCAGATATACTCCATTAGAAAACCATTCCATTTCCCTTCATGGTCTGAAGATTTAGTATCTTAGGGGCTTTTGCTCCCCAGTCAATAGTGGTGTTTGATAAAGGGGAGGGAGAAGGAAAAAAGGAGCGGGGCGGGGGGGAAGGGACTTGGATTCATAGTACAAAGACTCTGTATGTAATATATTTAACTGTCAAGTACCTTTTCTTGTGAGTAATGTGCAAGCTCTCAAATAAGAGAACTGAAGTTGTAAAGAATTCTTATGATGAGAGGGTTGCAAGAGATGCATCCACGGCAGGAGGTATTGGCAGGGCCCCCAGACTGTGTTTTCTTTAAATTTGTGTGAGTGTTGGAATATTTATATTTGATTTGTATGCTACTTTTTATTTTATTTCCTGGATTTCTGAAACACAAGAAAAGAACCCATTTCAAGACCTGAAAAAAACGTAATGTTTCTTTGGACAGAACACACAAATCTGGGGACCATCAGCTGAAATATGGTAGCCATTGCACATAGATGCAAGGCAAAAGGAGTGAGGATCCGCACACTATATTGTTGCAAAATCCCCAAGATGCATCAGTTAGCGTAGTGGCCAAATTCAATCCCTTTCCCCCCCCCCCCCCCCATTCTTGTGTTTATTCCTAAAATGAAGAACATAACACTACCAAAGTCCTCCGACCTTTCACTGGCACTGCAAGATTGGAATCTGGCAGATAAAATATCATGTAACAAAGAAACGTTATCCTGCTATTCACGTTTTCTCTAAAAGCTGGGCTGGGCACATTGCAAACTGTTTTTGCATAGAGGGTTTCTTCCTTAATACCCTGTATAACCACATCTCTTTCCAGACCTGTGTGTGTGTAATTGTAAGCCTGAAGGCTGCTGCTTAGGGCTATCCTCTTTGGTAATACTTCTAATACTTGAGATAAATGCATCGCTCCAAATTTCAGTATCTGAAAAAGAGCCTTGTACTCTGTATGTGGACGCTCGTTGGTGAACTCTGACTTTTGATCTTGCATTCTGCACTGCGAATAATGCAGACAAAATAGTCTCCAGGTGCTTTGCCTGGCTGTTACCCAGATTCAGTCTATGGAACTGCGTTTCAGTCGTGATGCAAACTGCATTATAAACACTCTTTGCTTCTGCTGACAGCAGAGAAACCACTCTGGGATAAACACTGGCATTAGCTCAAAATGTCTCTAAAGAATTGCAAGTATTTCATCAAAAGATTTATCTTTTGGTTTCTGTGGTTGTTTAAGGCTGTGCAATGACCCATAGGCAGAAGCTATGTGATGGATAGTCCATCAGTATTTCATATCGCCCCAGCAGCCACCCTCTAGAAAAAGAGACTGGAATTAAAAGGTTAATATTTGTTAAAAGCTGACATTTTTGTAGTCTCAAGGTTCCAGTTCTTGAGGGAGAAGAAAAAATTTAATTTACAGGATATATTTTGGAGTTGTGACTTGGAAAGCATATTTTGTTTACTTTGCTTTCTGAAAAATCTCAGTCTAGGAGAGTCAGTGTTACTCTAAGCCAACCGAGTTCCGCTGAAGTCAAGGAACTATTTTAGCTTTTCAGCTGAGAGTCTGTCCCTTACATTCTTACTAAGTTAATGACTAGATTAGATGGGCTGGTAAATAATTACAAGGGAGATGGAAACACAGTTTACTTTTGCATTTCAGTCAATGTCTGTATTAGTGTGTTAAGCTATTGCTGTTGGCCGTACAGCTATACCCGTGTACAATCTTATATAAGCACTAAATGAAATTGCCTGACAGAAACTCAAAGCAGAAAGTGGTGCATAACCAGGCATTAACTCCACTTCCACACCTGAAGTTCTCATGAAGAACTGAGCCCTCACGCTTCCCAACCAGATAAACAGGGTCCTTCTGCAACACAGAAGAACAAATTCCCAGCCAGCCTAATTCTATTGAAGTCAGTGGAATACTACCAGCACAATAATTTGCTCTGTTTTAAAACTATATCTTGTATCGCAGACCACTTTTTAATTTGATGTAGTAGAAAGGGCAAAATAATTCCTTCAACTGGTTTAAGCATGAGTCTTGTTAATTCCTTGGTAGCTTCTGTTCAGCCTAATACAATTATTTTTTTCACTCCATTGATATTTAATAACAACTGCATTTTAAAATATGAACATGAATCTTGATCATATTTGTAAATCAAAACCTATTAAAGACAATATCATTATAGGTGTATCAAGATTAGAATCGCACGCTACGTGTGTCAGTAATGTTTCATTAGTGACCAGAGGATTGTCAAGTAGTATTTTTAAGTGTTAACTGGGGTGACCTAGCAGGATTACATTTTCTGGAATCCTTATCATGGACTTCAGACAGAACAATAGCCCATATGAATATGCTTCATTATTATGTTATTGTTTAAGACTGCTGGATATTGTTTAGAATTCCCAAATATATATGTTAAGGTTTCAGTATTGGCAAATTTGTTGCAGTATTACACTGATTTTTTTCCAATTATATATAAGGCATAAAAAATGTAATCACACTTAACTATTTAAATATCAGTGTTGCAAATAGAGAATTATGGGATTATGTTATTTAAAAATATAAATAATGACAAAGTATGCTTAGTTTTATGAAAATATACCTAATGGATGAAAGAAAAGGATGAAAAATACTTATACATGTTGCTAAATCAAAGGATTTAGCGGTGGTGGGCTGGGTTCTGCAATCCTTTTTCAAAGTTCCTTTTTTCTTACTCCTTGAGTAACCCCACTGATTTCAATAAAGATCACTTTGTAGTTAAGTACGACAGTGTAAAAGAGGGTACCAGAATCTTGCTCAGTGGGAAGTGGTAACTACTCTTGGAAGAAATAATTCTGCGTTTCATGAGAGTCACTACATATTATTCTTTATTTCTTCGTATTCATACTCTCTTTCTCTCCAATAGAAAGGTCACTGTCTCTCGTTTTGATTTGATTCCAGGGAGGTTGAGAGGATTGGCAGTCATGTTTTATGGCCAGGAAACACACAACATTTCTAGGGTGCCTCTCAAGTGTATCAAAACAAAATACACAATCACATCAATCACACAAGCTGCAGGTGGCATCATGAAACACCAACATTATCATCACAGTACAACTGATAGCAGCTAAAGCTCACCTGAAAATCGTAACTGCTTTTCATCTCAACTGGGTTGTTACTCTCTTAAAATGTATTTTTCTCTTAAATTACTTTTGTCAGAGGGAAGATAGGTGGAGGAAGAAAATGGAAAGAATTTGGAAAAAAATATTGGAACTGAAAAGTTACTGAAGCTTGACTGTAAGGTCTCATAGTTTTTCAGCATGAGGCTTTCTGGAGGTATAGGGGGTGTGGAGACTACTGCTGGTCTCTCCAAAGGAGCCAGGTCCCCATGAATGTAAAGCTTCACATTAACTCTGCTCTATAGAGACTATGTCCAAGCTGGCAATGTGGAAGATTCATAGTAGATTGTTTCAGTTTGTGTGACTTTGGACTTTCTTTGGATGAGCATTTTGTTGCTCTATTATACTCAGTAGTGGGAGAGGAGTGGAAAAAACCCCCAAAACTAACCACCCCAAAATATTTTAAGGTTCAGTCCAGCCATTGTCCTTCTTTCCTAGAAAAAAATTCAAAACCAAAAAATGGTTCTGAAGATGCTTAATCAGCATTTTCTTTTCTCATCACTCCAGTCTCAAACTTGCCTCATCTTCCCACAATAAAGTTTTGTCTAAAATAAGACTTTCACAAATGGCTTCTAATTTTTCAGCATCTTAATTTATATATTTGCAATGAAATTCAGGTTTTCACTTCTTTAAAACCATTTCCATACTCTTATCTACTCTGTAAAATAAGAACATCATCTTCCAGCTGAGTTTCAGGAACCTGAGTGAAAAGAAGATCCAGCTGTCCATTGCAATTGATCTGTGACCCATGGATCTTACAGTAAAATGCCTGGAAAGGACTCTTTACAGTAAAATACCTGTTTGTCACCTGATAATGATTTTAAATTGATGATATAGCCTTTTTTTCTTTTGCTAAAAAAAGCAATGAAAACGATGATAGGATGGGAAAAGATAGGACTTACTGCCCTTTTTGGAGGGGATGGGTTTATTCCAGTGTTAAGAGTTTTCTGTTACACTAATGATTTATTTGCCAAGGGAAGAGCATAAACTGGATTGGAACAGGACCTGGACTGCTTTCAGGGCAGATGAGAAAGCCCCAGCATGCACCTACTCCACCCAGACTTTGCCGAGACGGCTGAAATCTTAGTAGACCCTATAGGATAATATAGGATAATCCCAGAGTGCGAACCTCATTGGAAGTTACGCAGCAGTAATAATAAAAATAATGAGACAGCCCTCAGAAAATATAATTAGAAAATAGAAAGAGTTTTGAAGTGTAGAAGGTTTAAGAGTAAAGAGGTCACACAGAGTGGAAGGTCGTCCTGGGAGAGAAGAGAAAAATGCAGATTTCACTTCATAATACTCTCTGAACTTAAATGCAGACATAGTCCTATAAAGCCCAGTGGGAATAATTTGGTTCTTTGCACTTATCTGATATTTTTCTTTCAAAGTTGTGGTTTGTTTTTTTTTTTTTAAATTCCTTTCAGGGGCATTGCAGAACCAACTCATGTCTCTCTACATCTGTGTGATACTGATTTGCTTCCTTAATGAATTACATGGGATTTCTAGCTGATTCGTTCCTGTACTACCATTGTCCCTAGGTTTCTTCTTGAAATTTTGCAAGAGAAAGGCACAATCCACAGCTTGATTTCAACTGGGGTTAATGCTAGAGACACGTCACACGTATTTTAATTAGTAGCAAACACAAATTAAATTCCGGGATAAAATACTGACATAGGTCTTTAGGGGGTCAATAGTTTCATGCTTTGCAAGAGATGAGCGCTGTTAATGTTAACATTGATTAAAGTACTGAAGGTAATACTTTTCAGATTATGGTATATGTCATAGTCTTTCTTCTGGCAAGATGATGCATTTAGTTGCTGGCTGCAGAACATAGTGAGATAATTACCTTACTGGCTATTAGGGAGAAAAACTGATTTCTACCATAGGAATATATATCTGTATACACAGAACACTGTATACCTGCTTATTAGTACAGAGAAAGAAACAGGAATTGTTATGTGTGCCCATATACATATATGTGAAAAGAGAGAGAGAGGTAGATTGCTTCTTGAATCCAAAACCATTTCGCTATGGACAGAGGCGTGTTGCTTTTTCACCAACTGACCTACATGAAAGAAGCCAGCACCTAAGGATATAAAATGAAAGAGCATGAAAGTGAAAATGAAGATGTCTAACTGTGGAGATGTGTAATACAGAATATCTAGTAAAAAATGAGAATAATATTAAGTCTGTTGTTCTTGAGACAACTCTGACAGCTTACAAAATAGTGTGATATTTCCTTGAAACAGTTATGATATGTGAATGTTTGTTTTAACATGTGGCAAGCCTAGATATCGTTTTAAATCTTCGATAGATCTTGTTTTGTAATTAAAATCTGTGTTTGATTCTAGGTTAAACTAAGAGCTATTGATTCTGATACTTGTTTTAGCTTGAAATTTGTACTTTTTGGGGGATTCTAATCTGGTTAAGGGACTGTGCACCCAAATGTTTGCTCACTTTTTTTCATCTCTATCAAATCAAAGATACTGTCTCTCCTTATGTCTTTTATTTGGGTCTCTTATTCTCAAAGTACCTTCTCTGTCAGAGAAAAAGAAACTACAACAAGACCTATATGATAATAGGTTCCAGGCAAGACAAAATCTTCTGGTGGTTTCCCCCTACCACATTTTATCCCTTCTTCTGTTCTTAGCCCCAGGTCAGTTCCCATCATGGAGAGGTGCTGCTATGTACGTACTCCAGTGATCTCTCTTCACCAGCGTAGCACCTCAGCACTAGTAGGATCCCTGAGACGTGGCCACCTGAAAGGGATAGAGAGACTGGACGTGACCTCATTCTCAAACTAGCCCAAAGCCTTGCCTGGGCATGAGAACAAATGGAAGTGCTGCCTGAAGGGCAGTGACCTTTAAAACACCACATAGATGTGAAGATGGATAGGGGATTGAGTGATAATTCTTCCTAGTAATTCCATGCTGGGTTTTTATAGAGCAAAGTCCATGTGTTGAGCACTTATTTAGGGGGTTTGGAGAATTGGCAGATAACTACAGACCTTCAGTGTCAGAGAATCTCCAAAGCAATTAGTATAAAGCACATCTGTCTCAATTATCTCCTGAGATCATGTGGTATCACATGGGCATATGGGAGAGAAATAATTTTTTTCAGCGTTCCTATTAAATGTTAGTAGTATTCAATAAAGGACATTTCTTTGACCTAAGAAGGAAATTCTTCTGCAGGTGATGTGTGAGAGGTTATGCTCACAGGTAATGCTTGCAACATGGCAATTACAGATGCTCAGGAGCTAATTTATTGAAACTAGTGGAAAAGGGGTCACTTCATTAATCTCACCATGAAATATAATTTAGGGGAAGAACTGGTGAAATATTCAAATCACATGTTGATATTTTACTTAAAAAAAAAAAAAAAAAAAAATTACACTTTTGAGACTGACAGGATGCGGTGAGGGCCAGCACTACCTGGGGACCAGGAGCTGTGGAGGACCCTTGGGCCGGCAAGACTTGTCCTGCTGCCCCAGCAAAGGAGCAGGGCAGGTTGTGGGGGCCAGTCCCCAGCCCAGACATCAGGCACCTCCATGGGGATGGGAGGAGGCCAGGCCAGGATGTCAGCTCATGAGTGAGGGGTCAGGATCAGGTCCAGTGAGGGTACGCAGCATCAGACACCGCCCCAGGTGAAGCAGGTCAGGGCCAGGTAAAACAGAAAATAACATCATGTGTTGTGCTTGCAATGATTTGTAAATGTTGTTAGCCACTCTAAAGGCTACTCAAGCAGCTTACTAATATCTATGTTAATATAATATCAATAAGAACTATATGGTATGTATCTTTCTTTTACTACAGCTTTTTTCCTGCTAGTATGCTGTGTATTTGATGATGTCTTATGTCATTGATAAATATGCTTGAGCTACTGCTCTTCTGTTTTCTTTCTACTACTCAAATTTGCTGGTGGTAGCATCAAGTGAGGAAAAACAGTCTCATTGCTTACTAGCCCTCTTCTGCTCACACGTAAGAGAGGTAAAGGAAAGTTCATTGTAATTCTGCAGGTTTATGGAGGTGAGAGGCAGCACAGTGTATATAGATTGCTCACAGTTTCAGATGTACTGTCTTAGTGATCAATACTGAAACATGTTATCTGGAGGCAGAAATTTGCTGTGCATTTAAACGAAAACATACTTGATTAGGCTTACTGATTTCCAGTAAGAGTCTAGAAAGTTGCCTACCTTAGAATTATTGCTGAAATGTTCATAACAGTACAAAGAAAAAAACTGATAATATCAGGGCAAGTATCAGTTGTCAGAGACATTTTTCAAAGGGGGATAAAAGCCTCAGAAGGAGTTCAAGTTTCAGGAATCTGCTTAGTTTAATATCAGTATATTCTTGGAGCTCTTTTTTGTTAATAGCTCTATGGGGGAAAGGGTTTGGAGGCAAATTCCCCTTTCTTTAGGCATGATTTGTTGTTAAAAGCTCGTATCAAATATTTCGATCCATTAAGAGCTACGCTGTTTATCATACACACATATGCAGAAGACTGAAACAACTACTGCACAGTGGTTGTAAAAACTGTTGCTTCCTGTGAAGAAAGGAAAGAAAATTCATATTCCAGTGTGTATGTGCTACCCTGAGTCTGCAGTGATTCATCTAGTTGTTATCAGATAACTAGAGACAGTGCTCTATTAGAGCCAGTATCTTATCGTAGGATTTACAATTGCCCTTTGCTCAGAGATTCTTTCATGGAAGATCATAGTATCCTTCTCAACTTGAAATAACAACATGGGATGGGATCCCTTTTGTTTAGCTTTTGTTATATTCAATAGCTGTGGTGCTGAGTGATGGTGTTTAGTAATCAAATGAAGTGTAGGGGCGTGTCTTTATTCTGCTCCCACAGAGCCCGCAATAAACTTTCTGCAAACAGCTGGATTATGGATAGGAGTAAAGACTCAGTTTAGTGTTGCAGTTTGAAGAATTAGACTCTGAGATAATACTTTTTTCTTTTGCTTTTTTTTTTCAAGGAATGATTAGTATTTTTTTGCTTCTACCACTCACTATCCAGATCAAGTCCATTCTGTTTCTATTTTTCATTCCACAGTGAGTACAAATACAAATGCCTCAAACATATCTTAGTATATCAGCCTGAACCTTCACTTTCCTTAAGAACACAGCGATTTATAATTAGGCTTGATTTATGTATGCTAATGTGTCACATGGGTCAGACAACCAAGGGAGCTCCAGTAAAATGAGATACAAAACGGGTAAGCCATAAAAGTTACCTGTTGACATTTGTTTTGTGTGGGTTTTTTTTCCCCACTTAATGTGATGTTCTTTCATGACATTTTGTAGGATGATATTAGACGTTTAGTAATTTCTTGCTTAAATCAAGATTCTTGCCGGATGTGCAGATTCCTTGAGGCTGTAATAGTTAGTGGGAAATTTCATGCATGTGTGTGATTATTCAGCTCATCTGAAGTGCTCTGTAAAACTCAGTATCTGTTACAAATTAAAAGTGGGGAATTTATATTTTTTTTTTCCATGCACTAGAATGAAAAGATGCTTCTCATTATGAAATCGCATATAGATGAATTTATTGGAAGTGGCTGCTTTTGAGACTCTGGAAGACAGTAGAGAAGTTTTGGAAAGGAATGAAAAATCTATACTATGCAGACATTAAAGTTATTCTCTGACAGTAACTCTTTTTTGATAGAAAAAAACCTCTAGCAAAAAGGGAGAAAAAGGCACTGACTTCTGAAAATTTGTCTGTGAAGAGGAGTTGAGGATAATTCCCTGTTTTCTTCTAATAACCAATCTTTTTGTATGTTTACTGCTGAAGTTTAGATTCTAAATACGTACATGACCCACCCAGATTGCTGCCTTAATACAGTAGACAGGATTTTGCTGTTTCAGGGTCCTCCATCTGAGAACTGATCAGAGTGACTTTTAGAAATTTCTTTACTAGTGTATCACTTGCAAGAGTAAGATTTCTTATCAATCTTCATACTATGCTTGCTTTCTCTTTTTCCTTTTTCAGTGTACGTACATATTTCCCATAACTATCTTTTCAATTAGGGCCACTTACATATCCTGAAATTGTCTTTAATGAGAAGCAAAGCTCTACCTATATCTCTGCCAGAGGCAGATGAGCCAGAGCACAGGCTGTGGTACAGCACAGTAAGCTGAGATTTCTGCTGTTCTGCCTCCTATAATCAGCACTACTGAGTGGCAGTATATAATAACCCAGGCAAAGTATATCCTGAAATTTTATTTCTTCCGCCCATCCTTATTATTTGCAATAGGACTTTGGCATCTTTCTACAGTTTTTGTTTCCCTGCCTTCTCTGCTCAACCCTGAAAGTAGTTTGAGTTGGGCTTCCTGGATGCTGTGGACTTAATCAGGATTAAACCCTTGCTAGGAGTGGTGGCAACATTCCTCGCACAGCAAAGGCATGGAGATTAAATGAAAGCAGCCTAATCCTGAAGGCTACTTAATAGGCGAGTAGTTGAACTGCTTGCCTATTGGAGACAAGGCTAATTCATACTTTCATACTTTTTCTTTTTTTCTGCACATACGTGTTCACACACTGAGGAAAATCAGGAAATTTAGAGAAAGATTTAAGCCTGAGTCTATGCTGGTGTTGCACTTGACCAAGGCAAATTAAATTATCATTATCATGTAATATCATTACATTGACAATGAGAGTTATTTTCTGTGTTTTCATCATAAATTTCTGATTCCTTTGATTAGTGCAGGCTTATGTTTTATATTTACCTTGGATTTCATATGTCACATTTCTAATGTATCTTGAATATAATAATAATTAAATATAAACCCTCCAAAATCAGCAGGTTTTGGGGGTCTGGTGAAAAACATATTTCCAAGTCTTATTTATTGTAGAATTGATGAGCACAGTTTTTCATAGACTAACTATATAACACGTTGGTGTTTGTGAACCTTCAATGAATGACTGCATTAAGTGGCTTACCTTAAAACTTATGGGATGACAGCAGTGATTTTAATTCTATGTACTCTATACTCAATTAACAAATTATTATGAAGCTGCAGATGGTGTTTTCACTTATCACTGAGACACTATTTAAATTTTGGAATTAAATTATTCTTTAGGTAACTTGGTACATATTGTAATTTATACATAACCACTAGGAATCAACATCTCTAAATGATCCTGAATCCGTAATCCAAAATATATTACAGTAGGTGATTGTCAGTCTTCAGCTGCTGACTTGATTGCATAGTACTTTGACAAGCAGATGTTACTAGGGAGACATTAGCATCTTAGGTGTTTTTTTTTTATAAACCTTATTTATGGGTAAATAGTCTTCCCTTACTTCATTTCTGAAATATAATCTTATTAAAGAAAACTTCAAATTTTTTCTTTTTCCCATTATCTGTTTTGGTACAAAAGTAGGCTGTGTTTATTATTGCTGTTATGCGAGATTTGAAGCAAATCTCCACATGGTGGTAATACATTCTTCTTTGATCAGATAAATTATTTTTAGGCTTTATCATAACGTTTCTATAGCAAAGTCAGGTTCTCTTGCAAATTAAAATACTATGAAAGGGTTTTGACAGTTATAGAAGTGAATGCTATCTACACGTAGTAACTAGGACACACAAAGCTTTTGCTGTCCAGATAATCTTACAGTATCACTTCATTACAAAATGTCACATCAGAAATAGCATTTTAGGGTTTTTTGTGCTGCTTATTTCCTTTATAGAGCAAAAATCTTTGCATTTTCCCAACTTTCTTCATAATGAGAGATTTGGCATAAAGAACACATTGTATTTGTGCTGTGGTCCGATTCTCTTATCAAGCACTTACTGTGTTCCAGATAATTTTAACAAGTGTGCTAGTGTGTAACAGTTAAAGAGTTATGGCTGCACAATTCCGTCAGTCCTTTTGCTGAGTTCCCAATGATGATGATATGAGATCTATGTGTGGAATGAAAGCCGTATTGCAATTTGCACCTGCTGTTAGGGTCTCTGCTAATTCACGGTTCCCTAAGATGAATGAGAAGTGGAAGTTATTTTTTAGTGGCTTTCTCCTTGCTTTGCTACAGAGATGATGTTAGGGCACGTTTACCATCCATTTTTAGAATCTTAATAACCTACATCTTAATTTTATTCTTCAACTTCTATGGTATTCTCATTGAAATTATTAATTCTGTCTAAATGATCTCAAAATATATTTAATACTACTTGAAATTTATGTGGGCTAAACATATACTTAGGACTTGATTTCAAAACTGTAATGCACATTTTTCCGTAGCAGTTTTATATAGTCTGATCAGATACCTACATTCTATACTGAAGTTAAAAACAGACTCCTGAAATCCATCCTACCCCTATACTGTCAAATATCTCCATGTCCAGTGGTCTGCAAAACTCACAGTAGTTGAGTGCAGGTTTTAACAGAGAGGGCTAGAAACTGAATGAGATTGTAAATGTAAATTTTGAAATAACTACTATGGGTAATGGGGAAAAGAAGATGCTCCCTAGACTGGGAAAGAATGAGGGAGATGTATTTTGTTACTTGCTTGCATGGATGAGATTGCACCCTCCTATGTGTCTATAAATGCAGTTTGACCTACGTTGCCATAAGCTGTACTACAGAAGCAGTAGAAGGTGTATTAGGGGACAGTCCTTTGCATGACACTGCAGAGCCATGCTGTGACCTGGGGGCAATGAAGCTGACATTGACCATAGTGAAAAGAATGAAATGGGGCCCTTTTTGTGCTGCTGTCAAACTTTGTCCCTTCTTTGTAGCTTCAGCACCTGATATTTGGACCTGCCATTTTCAGACCCTTTGAGGTGTTCCTGTTTGACAGCTGTGCCCACTCTGTGGCCACAACTGTGGTGTGGAAATGGCAGAGTTACTCTTGCGTATAAATAGATAATCCTGTCTGTGCTCACCCTGCCCACTGGTATGTCAGACCCAAGCTGTGAAACACCTCCTACGCCTTCCCCATTGCCTTGTACTTCTGGGCAGTGATACCACAGTGTGGAGTCTGGGATTTGACACTAAGATCTGTTCCTACTGATATATTTGTGTCTATCTACCAGTAGTCTGGTGACACTTCCAGGAGTCTCATTTAGCTTTCAGTGACGGTGGTGATTGTGGTGGTGTGTGGGGGTTGGTTTTGGGTGTGTGTTGTTTTTTTTCTTTTGAGACACACTGATCCATAGTCACAGATCATAAACAAAAAGGATGCAGAAGACCGCTTGACTCATCTACTCCACCTAATCTCATATACAGTGATTCCAGTGTTTCCTAAATTGTAGGTATATGCCCTATTTTTCCCCTACTGTCTTAACTTTCAATATTTCAAAAAGCAAGGTTAGAATATCCGTGAGGGCACTGCATAACTGGTGTACGTCCGTTCAGGGAATGTGACCCCTGCGTTATTTTACCTGGTGTCTGTACTTATTTCATTCTGTATTTTTCCTTTGGAAGCCAGATGACAGTTTTTAGTAGGGTGTTTGGTTTTTTTTCCTAGTACAAATTATTGTTTGTAAGTACAGAGTAGCCATCTTTGTGGAGATAGCATAACTGATTTTAGACCTCGATTCGAATTCAAGGCTCGCAGTACTTTTAGAGAGGTGTACTGTGTCTGACCCTACCATCTGCCAGAATCCAATAGCAGTTGAAATGACAGTTCTACCTTAAAATGTTATCAAACCTGGAATCCGGTGGTTTTTTTTCTTGAGCCTTTTCACTTAATGTCAGAGTCCTATAACAAAAGCTGTGCTCTCAAACCTGTTGTAAAGAATAATGTCAAACCAAAGTAATTATTGTTCAAACATTTTCCATATTCCATACTGTATGATCTTTTTTCATATTCATATGACGTTTCTGTTTTCATTGGACCAGGTACAATGAGTTTAATACTTTTTTTATTAAATTCCATTTCTAATAACTAGAAAGAATTCCATTCTTCTGCTCTCTACAGTACATGCTTTTAGCATACTGCTCACCTTTCTTTCGTTTGCAGAAGAAATGCAGGGTGAATACTTACTGCTCAAATGAACAGGAAATAAAAGAAAGGTCCTTTTTTTAATTTGATACATGACATGATGTCATGAATAAGGAGAGTGAGTATTAAGAAGTGAGTGGCATCCTGGGTTGTCTTACAGCTGCGAGTCAATCAGTAAGTTGTCTATGAGCCTTTATCACGATGGCATACGCAGGAGAAAACCTCAGATTTAATTGTCTGTTGTAATTGGAAAGGGGTCTGTGGCAAATACAAACTTTTGGAGGACAGTTACTGCATTTTGGATTCTAAAATATGATGGTAAATGAGTTCCTGTCTTGGGCTGTAGTCATTCCTAAATTTCTTTGGGGGAATCTTGCACAGCTGTGTTATCTATATACATTGATTATAGTGCTCAGTACGGTGGGTGCAAACACTGGTATGAAGTGTAATGGCCTTAGAAATATCTCACTGTTGTGGTTTAACCCCGGTTGGCAATCAAGCACCACACAGCTGCTCGCTCACACCACCCCCACCCCCCGCCCCGAGGGATAGGGGAGAGAATCGGAAAAAAAACCTCGTGGGTTGCAATAACGACAGTTTAATAGGACAGCAAAGGAAGAGAGAGAGGAGAATAATAATAATAATGATAAAAGAATATACAAAACAAGTGATGCACAATGCAATTGCTCACCACTTGCTGACCAATGCTCAGCCTGTCCCCAAGCAGCGACGCCTCTCGGCCACCTCCCCCCTGGTTTATATACTGCACATGATGCCATACGGTATGGAATATCCCTGTGGCCAGGCTGGGGCAGCTGTCCTGGCTGTGCCCCCTCCCAGCTCCTTGTGCTCCTCCAGCTTTCTTGCTAGTAGGGCATGAGAAGCTCAAAAGTCCCTGACTTAGTATAAGCACTGCTCAGCAACAACTAAAACATCAGTGTGTTATCGACATTATTCTCATACTAAATCCAAAACCCAGCACTATACCAGCTAGTAGGAACAAAATTAACTCTATCCTAGCCGAAACCAGGCCACTCACATCAGTGAAACTCACTGTGGTTACAAAGCAGTGCAAAACATGTTTTTCCACAATAGAACATAAGTCCAAAAACTAACAAGATGCATAAATCGCTTGTTATGCATGAGTCCTGGTAATAAACAAGAAAAAAATAATATTAGGATTAACACCAAGGCATAGATTTAAGAGTTCATGAAGTAGAAGACATTAATCTACCTGCAGAGAAGCTGAGTATTTGTGTAGTTAATGCATTTCATTTGCTTTTTAGCAATGTATCAAATTATTTCAAGTACCTATTCAAGAAGTCAGCTGGGAAAGATGTTGGCCTAATTAAAGGTTCTTTCTTATTTCAGGGGAAACTGTACTTTTTTGTGTGTGTGATCCGTATTGGCAGGTGGTTCTGTCTCCATTGGAGACAAACATATCGTTACAAGTGAATGAAGTGCAAAAGCCAGTTGATTTGAATATGTAACTGATTTGTAAATTGCTAATCTATTAAAATTTAAGAAACGTGTCAGTTCCTTACAGACCCTAAGGCTAATGCAGGAAATAACTGGTTTAGACATGTATTTTTCGAAATATTATTGTAAGTACATGCTAGACTGGGCTTCTTTTAACTGTGTAAGCTGATCTTACTTTAAAGCAGTCTCGAGGAAGATTTCCCAACTATATGGAAGTTCCTTTTTCAAAGTCATTATTATTGGTATTTATCTGGTCCCTAGAAGCCACCACCTGTATGTCATTGAGGTGGTGTGCGGACGCAGGCAGGGAGAGCATCCGCTGCTCCACAGTGCCTAGAGAGCTAATGGGCAAATCAGGGAAAGGCAACACTGTTTTACATGTGAAGGAACTGAGACAAAGGGACATTAAGCAATTTACAGCCTATGTCAGAGCCAAAAACTGAAAAAGCCTATACTTCTTCCTCGTATTTATCTAATACAATTTCTAAATGTATCTACTAGATTCAGATCACTGAGTTCTCATTATTCTCCTGTAGTATAAACAGCTCTTTCCTAACTACACATAATGAAGTCTTTTCTCATCCTTCTCTTTTTCAAGGCTGAGTGATTCAAGTCTCAAAGCTTTTTCTCACAATAAAGAATTTTTTAGTCCTTAAATACACCTTGTAGACTTTCTGGCATAATTTCAATTTTGTTTTGAAAGAGTTTTCAGTAGCTGTATTTTAAAAGAAAACATTTAAAGATTTAAACATTTATACAGGGGATGAGAGGAATTATTGTGTTTTTGTGGAGAAGGATTTGCTGTTTTGCCAGTGTTTCTTTTTTGAAATAAAACTGTGTCACAACCATCTAGTCCAGAGGAAATAATATAGTGAAACAGTAATTGCACAGCCCTGGATGAAATCCTGGCTCAGTTAAAGCCAATGGAAAAGCTCTCACAGGTGACAATGAGACCTAAATTCTACCCATTGGTTTCATTGCCGTTGGAAAATTCATGCTGAAGCACGTGACAGCTCTCCCATACGCTGACTGGCTTCTCCGGCAGTAGAGGAAAGTCAGAATGAGAATGGAGGGGCTTCACCTGCTTCCCAAGAGTTGCTTTCCCAGTGAGTTGGGTCAGAATCATAAATATGTTGGTATTTAAACTAAAATCAGAAGAATGGGTAGATTTTTCAATTAATTACTTGGGAATTTATGCTTATATTCTACCAGCTTTATTTACAGAAGTTTATATAGCTCAGGTGGCCTAAGAACCTGCTAAGTCACCTGTTATGCCTAGTATGACATTCTTTTTAGATACATATAGATCCTTCTAAGTAACATTTTTTTTAATTACAATTTCTTTTTTGCTTTGAATATCTAAATACTGTTGAAATCAACCCAGATAAAATATTTCTTGTCAGATCTGTTAAGCAAACTTGAGTTTCATCACTGACTTTAAGCACATGATGGATCTTCTAGAAAGAGGGATAACTTAAGATAGATCCTCATGAATGTCCTATTTAAAGCAGTTTTGTGTCCTGTACTACATCTGAAACACTACCTTGCTTATATCCAAAAGATGCCTAATCATGATTAGATAAGGAACATAAAACTGGCTGGAGCACTTCAAATCACTTGTCCACAGCAGGAAAATCCTACTTCCAGCTATGTCTGACTAATAATATTAGCTGATAATCTAGTAATAAATGCATGATTTGGGAAAAAAAAAATGAACTTTGAGTTAATGGTGCAATGTCAGACTATTTGAAAAGCGTTTTCAGCTTCATTTGGAGATATAATTGACCCACTGATTGAAGCAAGATCATCATGCTATGCAAGTTGCTGTAGCTTCATTGACCTCAAAAGGCAAATTTAGATGGGATATAAATCCAGCTTGTAGACTCTAAAAATATGAAGTAAAAGTCACTGCCAGACCAAATAATTTCAAAACTGAAAAGAGAGCACTGCTCAAAGTAATGTCAACCATCTGGAAGAGAGACTGCGTAGAAGGAAAAAAATGTCTCTGTCCAAGTTATCAACTTTTCCAAAGCTTGTAACAAAAACATGAACCAGTCATTTTGGCAGTAGTTCAAACAACAAAGCTGTGAAATGAACTGATAACTAGTCAAGGCCACACACACCATGGCAATGAAATACAGTAAGATACCGCTACTGGTAGTAAATGGAAAGAGAGTTGTAGGCAGATGGTCAAGACAATGGGAAGAAAAGAGACTGGCGAAGAAATCTACCTGATAAAGCAAGTAGTATAAGCAAAATAAATCTTTTTTAGAGTAGTCACTACTGACTTGGTCAATTTTGCTCGTGGATTAACTGCAGCTGAGAAACCATTTGTGGATGTTCAGTAGGGAGAAAAGAAAAAGAATAAAAATAAAAGCAGCTTGGTTCTTGACTCTCTTCAGGACATCTTCTAACTCGTACACACTTAGAATATCAGAAGTGATCTCCTGCTCCAGGAGATGGGTCATAATCTGATCAAGTACCAGATTAGAAATTAGATTTTTGCCCTATTCTACCTGTTGCCAGATTGTGTATTGTGCTGTTTAGAAAGGCTGTGAGTTCTGGCAGGATGGATTAAAAGGAGTGGAAAGGAGCCTGTAAGTTACCAGGTTGTGACTATGTGTAGATAGCTGGCTGCGTGACTCTGAGGAAATAACCTTTTTCCTTGAACGTAGTCACTAAAAGGGCTGTTGCCAAACATAATTTCAATCATATGAGGCATTTTAATGCAGGTCCAGGTAAATAAAGAAATGATTTAAATATAGATGGATTACTGGCAGTAGCACTTGCCTGAAATATAGTCTGATTTTATTGGGGTTTTTTATGCTTGCTCATGCTGTCTCTCACTCGCTCCCCCCGCCGCCAACAGAGGCAGAGGTGTAGGAACTCTTGCCTTTTGCTTGTGCACTTGCAACCCACAGGACTTTGTGCTCTCACAGGGTGCACGCGTGGGCGTCGCTGTATACCCTTTGCCTCTGTTTTCGCACTTCATCCTGTTACTAAAGGAGATGTTTTTAAAACGTCTTGATTTTTTGTGTCAGTATGTGTGTGTGGGATTGTTGCTGACAGTTATACGCTCTGTTTTGAAACAAACGTGGCCATAGTGGCTTTTTCAACATTATTTGCAATTTCTTTATTATAACTTCTTATACCATGGCCTACAGAAAATAATTTCTGCCTGCGGCACTCTTAAAAGCTGCTCATGCAATCAGTGCAAAATCTTGTAACAACTTTGTTGGAGGAGAGACATAAGGCATTCAAGTGTTAACTTTTGGTATACTCATAGTGTGACAATACTTAGCCTCTGTTAATGGGAGAAATATTACTTGGCTTAGCTGTGTGATATCTTTCACGGCCTATAAGCAATGTTTCTTCTTCAAGAGATATTTCTGAAATGGGAAGAAACTCAACATTGGCAGAAAATGCAATGAGTCAGTCATGACAGTTACTTGTAAATGATGTGACCTACTTCTAAAGTAAAATTCTGTATAAAATTTTCTGTCTGAAATAATAACTCTAAAAGTGACATTTGCCCTTTAGATATACAGGTACAAATAAAAGGTAAATTAATCATAGTGAATGAGTCATTTTAAAGATTACAAGCTTCCATGGTATTGTTATTATGAAAGTTTTGTTCCCTGAAGATGCTCTACACCTGATAAGGTTTTAGAAATTTAATTGAAAAAGTTTAATAAAGAATTAAAATTATCATGTGCCCTTTTGCTGAAATACAAATGAACTAAGAGATTCTTTGTAAAAGAAGCTAAGGTGAATAGTGTGTTAGTATTCCTTTGAATACCGTATCAACTTCTTGCTATTGTTAATAAAATTATGGTTGGTTTACTGAGTGAAATGATTTTAAAATAAATAGCTTCTGTGCAGATATTACAAAGATTTCAGTATTACTATTTCACAGTGTTGAGATAATGGGAAAGAAGATACACTTAAAGGTCATTGCTTATGCTGTAGTTATATGGCTTACAATGCCTGAATAATGTTTTTAAAAGAGTAACTGAATACTTACAACTTGCAGGATTGATATTCTTTCAGATGCTGACAAACATACATCTATCCAGATAATGGAAATTATTCTCTTTTTTTTGTATGTGTTCATATAAATACAACATATAGTGCATTCAGCTGTGACTCATGAATAAATCTTGAAGATGCATGAGGAATCGGAGCATTCAAATGTGATTTTCAACTGAAAGGAAAAAAAGTTTGAATTGAATTTCTTTAGTCCATTGGGAAGAGGTGATTTCATTTAACCCCTTCTCTGTTAAAAATACTTGCCAAGCTATAAGTCTAAAGAACTTTGGTAGAGATTTTCAAAGGCACCCAAGAGAATTAGCATTTAACTCCCACTGAAACAAGGCAGTAGAGCCTATTGAATTGCTAACAGAACTGTGCACGGAACTTCTTTGGTCTTAAAGGTAGGGGACAGCTGCGTTCCACATCCTTCTCTGGGCTTTTGTCATTTATCTGTTCCACTTTTTTGTATGAAGATGTTAAGAGATTTGTACCGATGTTATACTCCAACACTGTGACACTTTCACAATATACCTTTATAATTTCCTTGCATTTTAACTATGTATTCTGAGCACCGTTCCCAGCTGTTTCTTCTTGATAAGATGCCTGCCTTTACTGGAGAAGAACTCAGGTTGTTTTCTGTGTGATTTTTATAGCAAATGCTTATAACGTTCTTCCATGTCTCAAAGACATAGTGTGCAAGAGAAGGTTTTAGTCGTCTTACAGGTGTGATAAGTCTGCAAGAGTTTTATCTTTTTCCTATAGTGTGATGTGGATTTAAAAGATCTATTAAATCTGTGTAAGATTTTCTTCTTTTCTGAGATCAAGAACAGCTCATAGTTTCCCCTAGCCTTCTCTTTTAGGGGACAATCTTCCAAAATTAGCATTTCATAACAAAAATCATAACTTCATTTTTTTTGTCGTTTTCCTATACTCTTATTATTCATTCCTTTTATTACATTATGATCTCTTAGATTTTTTTCTTTGTAATACACAGTGTACTTCCATTCTGTTTCCCATAGGTGCATCTTTTTATGTTTCCCTGGATCTGGAAACTGGATTCTTCTGCCACTATGTGACAAAAGCAGGTTGACATGACTTCAAACTTCCAGATTTACAGATTTAGGCCAAATTCTGCATCTTTTTGTTGTGGTTTTTTTGGGTTTGTTTTGGTTTTTTAAGGCAACACAGGAGATGTTATGCTATTAGCAATCTACTTTCTCTCTCCATTCTTTTCTTACAGTAAAATTGCTGACAAGTCAAAATACTCCAAAACAACAAATCATTAAAAATATATTAAACAACATTATTGCAGAACATGTCTTTGATTTATATGAAATGTTAACTGTAAGCATTTTCACTCATGCCATTAGGAACCTAACCAGGAATTCTCCCATGATGGGAGGCATGGGATGAAATGAAAAGGCTATTTGTAACATCTTTAACCCACAGCCTCCGAGGAAAAGGTATTTCCTGAACTTTCACATGAACACTGATCAAAACCTGCTCCTTTTTTTGGGATTGTCCTGGGTATTTGCCATTCACAGCACTAGGGGGAATAAGTGAACTGTGGCCTTAATTTTAAGGTTAGTATTCCAAGAGGGCCTGAAAGTAAGGACTGGACTCAAGCTTTAAGTGTTTATGTATGGATGTAAGTTGAATTAAGGCACTTGGGGACTTTGAGTGTGAATATTTGTAAAAATAGACTTTTGCATGTGATTAATTGGGACAAGTAGATTAAAAATAAAAAGAACAAGGCAAAATTTGAAAGGTGAGGAAATATTTACAAGATGAATCCTCATTAATTTAACAGTAGGAAGACACCAAGACCACCTCTCCCCAAACCTGATGTTTAACCAGTATGCAGTGTTGGGGCTAACACAGCCTCCTCCAAACAACTAGCAGTTTGTAATAGGTCTTACATTGTTGGGATTCTGCAGACTTCCAAGTCTCCGTACAACCTAAAAGGCACAAGGTGCCATATCAAAATGCAGAGATTTCATAAAAATCCTTTTAAGCTTAATCACCTCTGAGCATCTGCCATCCCTCTCTAGAAGAGAGCCCTGTCAGCCTACAGTGGGCGCAGACACAATCAACTAATGGACATATCTGTATTACATCTTAATATTAAGATACTATTTTTAATCATTTTAACTCTTTCTAGGCTTTGTAATCTTTCCATAAATAATCCTGTATCGCCAGCAGATTGTTCCAATTTGAAAAAAAACCAATTGTCTCATGACCTGAAATGGGAAATTGGCTGAACTTGGGCATTGTAGGACCACCACGTGAAGTATAGGAAGATGGGTCTGGATGCTTTAGAATACTGTTAAACAATACTCTTAGAGCTGTTCAATTGTCTTAATTTACTGGGATTAGTAAACAGACTTAGCCTTTCCTAATGTACATTAATTTATAGGTGCAAGAGGATTGGCTCAAATATTTTGTATCACTGCTGATTTGGCCAACAAATATTGAGTTTTGAAAGATTTAATAGCTACCTTTAGTCAATAAAATGTATCCTTTCAGTTTACGTTACATCTTTATACTTGTCCTTCTTTGGTATGGTGCCTAGTTTGATGTACATTGAATCCTTCTACCTTTCTGTAGGCAGATTACTTATATTAAACATCATAAGTCCTATTCTACTAAAATTGTTTCAATCTTCTAAGTATTTATCTAGATTTTTTTTTAAACCTAGAGAATAAAATGATACATTTACTTTTATTGAGAAGCTTAAGATGTTCATGCAGTACAATAATGAATCATTATCATTTATGTCACCAATCTACACTTGGCAGAGTGTTTAAGAGAAAGGGAATAGTAAGATAAAAATATATTTATGTTTTTTTGTAATTAATCTGATTATTTAGTCATGTTTTAGTATATATCCAATAAATGCAAAGACAACACATTTTAGAACTTCAGTGATACTTTCCATCATACATAGAATATATTTCTCAGAGTAATTGAAAGCTCTTTAACTATGACATTTAATAACAATATAATGGCTTTATTTTAAAAGGATATAATCATTTTATCCTCATGCTAGAATGGTTGTTTGGGTGATCTCTGTCCTTTGCTAGTTTACGAAAGAGTTATTATTAAAGTCTATAGTGAAATGTCTGTCTTGGTAGGACTTTCTTAAGGTCCTCTTAAGGTAGGAAAGGGGAAAAAAAATCCCCAACCCTATATTATTCGTAATGGGAGAATTCATTCATATATTTTCAGATGAGGAAATTGTAGGAAACCAGAAAATATGATCTTCTAAGTTTCCGGTTACTAATTTTCTTTAAAGCAGTTCTGAAATTCTTTCAAGCATTTTGTATGCTTAGCTACTAAAAATCGCAACTAAGTCATCACAGGGTTATGTGTGAGTAATATTATGTATAAATTACAGTAGCGTACATCTAAATGTGCCATTTATATGCCTAGATATGGCTCAGAAGTCTCTGCCTACTCCTTTACAATGAATACATGTTCAGGCAGTAAAGATTAAAAACTAATTATACACACATTGCTAGTACTAATATTTGTACTTAATTTGATTTACAGTACACCAAATAATAAACCTGACTAAAATTATAAAAAGCTATATGTACAGCCATTAATATGCTCTTTTTATAGTACCTTATTCATTTTTTAAAAGCATATTAAATGAGTTTTAGTGTTTTGTAAAGCAGATGAAAGGCATGTAAAGCTAAGATAAAAACCAGTGAATGTGATTATTTAGCAGTAATACAGATTGCTTTTACACTCTTCTGTTTGAGCCCATTGTGATATTATGTATTTCAAGAGATGAAAAGAAGTCTAGCTACAATTAATTACTATGAACTGAAAGCATGAGTTAGGAAGTATCCAGTCCTTGGTAATGGAAAACAGTGATGGGAAAGTAGTGAAAAGAGGTTTGAATATTAGTTATCCTTTGATTTCAGCCTCTCATCATGGTTGAAGAGGAAGATATGCTGTAATGTGTCACACATAGATCTAGCTCTGTAGTTTCAGACTGATGGCTTGATGTCAGCACGTTGCTGAGGGGGACCTGCTTGAAATAAGTCTACATACAGCTCATACTACGTAACATCACGCTCTCATCAGGACAGATGTGCCTGAGCTGAGCCCGTGCTGCCGTGGCTAGGCTTCTGCCAGTACTGGTAGTAAGATGTCCAGTTCAGGCACCCTCATGTCTTGCGAAGCACGCTACTTTGCATATCTTCTTCAAATCGTGGCACTTGCAGTGTTAAAATCAATGGATGTTTGACAAGCCACCAAGTACAGAGGGAGGTGGCAGTCTGGGGGAGTGGGAGCATAACTTCCCAAACCGAAGTCATAAACTATTACCTGTGAAAAGCAAGATGGGCGTTATCCTGACCTCACGTGAACAGCCTGCGGCACCTTTCTACCTGAGGTGCGGTAGGGAGGGAATTGTCTCTGCGGACCACAGACATTTTCCTCTATCACAAGAGCACTATCTCACAGTCCCGCTCGCTCCCTAGGAATGTAAAGTACCTACAGAAAGTGCCTTAGAGATCCTGACAGAAGCTCCCAGTACAATGGTAAATTTGCTAGGGCAGAATGCTCAACAAAGAGAATGAGAAAACAAATTTATAATTCCATATCCATTAGTGGCTATCTATAGTGCTGTACACACATTAATAAAAAATGTTAGGCTTATAAAATAAGGCATCTGCACGTTTCTGAAAGATATTCTTTCTGTTATCAGTACCCAAACTTTATGATAGACCATCATGTAATTTCCTGAGTGTGCTGTTCCTTAGCTGGAGCACATACAATACATCTGCCGTTAACAGGAAATAAATATGTGCCATTTTGGCATTAAGATTCATGTCCCAACATCATATCAGATCTTTTTTAATTTTTTAGCCGATACCTTCAGTAAACCCGAATGCCGAAGGACTTGGATGATCAGATAACGTTAGAAGCACATGGAACAAAAATGCTTTTCCTTTCAGTGTCTTACCACCATCTGCTACATTCTTTAGAGTGATATTATTTCTACAGACTATTAATAGGAGCTACACAGCAGCTTGAGCTGTTTCTAAATAATTAACTCCAAAAGTCATATTCTTAGCCATATATTTGATACTTTTTTTTTTACCTCCTCAGACTGAAACTGTTCTATCTTTATTTTTTTCTGATATTTTGTCATCTTTATAGTGGTACTTAGCTGATGTGTTGGAGTTTCTAAAAAACCAAAACCAAAAAAACCCAAACCCCAACAGAACAAACAAACAAAACCTCCTATTGTATTAGAGGGTAATGTAGTTTTTAAATGATGATGAATTTTCCTGTTTTCTATTCAGATTATTTGATTATGTGTGATTGTGTGTGTGAACATGTTGCTACTCTTAAATATGTTTACTCTTCCAATAGTTTACTTTTCTTCATCAAAAAAGTACCCATGTACATGTGAGGATTCCGTTAGGAATTCCTAACAGTACTTCCTCAAAATTTCAACTTTGTGTATATATATATGTGTGTGTGTATATATATATGCGCGCACACACACACACACACTTTGCAATGTCTTGCAGAAGGCATTATATCTTGAATAAGGTATTTTTTTAAATATATATAGATAGATAAAAAGAAAAGATCGTTGGAACTCTTGTTCAAGGTACTGAACAATGTCTTTTTACTCTTCATATTTTGCACCCTTATCCTGAATTATTCAGTGGCTTAGCCATGTGGTGGGAGATTGATTTGTTTTATTGCAGAGGAGGCAGTTCCCCATGAGACAAATTAGAAGAAATAATTTTTATTTACTTTTTAGAACTGTATATCTGCTTGCGTCAATTGGAAATTGTATGCCTCAAATCGTATACACGAATCTATTTTCCTAAGCTTTCAGTTCTTCAAAGATTAATTTTATTAAGCTAGACAATAATATTATAGTTTATAAACATTTTATAAATGTTTGTACAGTGTCCTGCTGTAAAATATCGGTAGATTCAAAGGTGCATGGTAGACCTTTGTAAAATAAGTCCTAAATGTGTAGGGCTCTTTATTTTTAAGGCATTAGTGGGCACATAATCCAAATACTCTAATACATCTTTGAAGTGATTCTGTCTCTGCTAGGGTTTAATAATTCATAGTCTTTACTACCCTTGTCTAATAAATGTAAGTATTATTACTATTATTAAAAAATAATAACTAGAAATTCACAACAGCATCAAAACCAACATATAAATTAACCAATAAAGACCACTTTCTGCTCTTACAGGAGTATTATTTTTTAATCATCTTTGTGTATTACAGTCAGTGCTCTCATTGACGTCAAGTATTACACTCCATAGTAATGATCTGAGTCCTCTATTACTCATTAAAAAAAAAAAAAAAATATCAGTGTCCAAGCTGTTGAAACAATTATCCCACTGCAGAAGCTTCCTATGTTCCCAGAGAATCTTTTAAGAGATGGTTGTTAGGAAAGCAAACAAAGACAGTTTCACATGCTCGTGGAACGCCATAGAACTGGCAGGGATATTAACAGCTCAGCATGATTCATTTGTCCTTCTTGAGTGCTCCAAATCCATCACTCCACATGACAAAATTCACATTTTTATTGGATTTTGGCTTCTTGGAGAAAAGCTGCATTTCCATTTTTAATAGATTTTCAGCTTCCAGAATAAGACTTAAATTTTTTGTTATTGCCAATCTCCTAGCAATTCTGCACAGACAATGTAAAGCTTATTAGTTTATTTTTGTAACAGTCTGTATATGCACATGAATGCAGGTTGCTGAGCAAAGGGAAAAGAGGTCTAATTAACCAAACAGTTAATTACTAGGACAACACCAATCTTTTGTTTGGAGCAATAACATTTACATAATATAGCAGTTCCAGTTTTTGGTCTGAAAGAAATAGTGCGGGCTTTCTATTAAATAGTGGAGCTGGAGGGACACATCCTAAGCTCATTTTCATCAAGGTAGATAGGAGTTTTAGAAATAGTCGAGTAAAATCTGAATTAGATATGAACACTTATGGTTACTATTGGGATGTATTTACCAGGTAGAGGTCTATTGCTAAGGCTGTCAAAAGCAGTCTATACTAATACATATGTAGTTTTGCCAGCGTAATAAAATTTTCTGTTCCTTTGACACTTTCCAAACAGAGGTTGTTAGTCTTTAAATGCACGGGCAGCGCTGTTAAGACAGTAAAAATCTGTAATTTAGACCTGTTCTGAGCCAGTAGAACTCAACCCTGAAGAATACCTATACAACCCAAAGGGTACTTGCCTCAGAAAATTATTGACTCTTAATTTGGCTTCTCCTTTGTCTGGAAGGGGAGGCAGGAAAGAAACATATTCAGCTGTCTAAATTGAGGTGTGTGGTCTAGGGTCCTTCCATAATCAATGAAGAGTGTGGGGCGCATTGCTAAAGCAAACACATGCCACCATGAGGAGGAAGAGGAAGAGAAATGCGGTAACAGATTGTGCTTGCTTAGGATAGTACAAATTGTATTTTTTTTAATCTCTGTCTGTACAGGTTATTAAGAGAGTCTGGACAGCTAATCAAGATTAGTTACCTAGATTGTCAGTCCTTAGAGTGAACTAACTTAGGTCGTCTTTTTAGGAGCGACAGGTTGTTACTGCCACCCAACTGCCAAGGCAATTGAGTTCGGTGGAAGAGCTACAGTTCCTCCAGTTGTCTTCCTCCTGCTCTGTGCTGATCATGATAGGACCACACAGACAGTAACTGTTTGCTTCTGCTGGTCTGGTCAGACAGGAGCTCGAGCTGTCCTCGATGGCTTTGTTTCCTCTGTCCAGCCAAGTAAGGATGAGGAAAAACTTTCATTTAGGAGTGTGACTATTAAGTGGGTTTGGTACCCACGCTCCTAAGGAGGGTATTAACTTGTGTTTTCAATTTCAAAGTAAGAATTGCTCCTTCCTCCCTTTCTCCCTCTCTTTCTGTAAGAAACATGTCCAAGTACTAGTGTCCCTTCCAGGTTCACTTGGTGAAATCTGTAGTCTTCAGCTCCTCCTTTTTGTGTTTTTGGTTTTCTCCACATTGACCAGATCTTAGCCCGAACCTGACATTTTGATTCTGATCCCAGCCTCCAAAAAAGGTTGGTTCAGGTAGTCTAGTTTGCATCCTTCTCTAGTAGGACTTACATTATAATTGCCCTGAAATATTATTTCTATTCACATATTGCTCCTCACAGGTAGTTAGTCTTTATGCAAATCCTAGCGGGCATACCAGTCAGCTGGAGCTGCTCGTGCTAAACATGCTGTTGTCCCTGTTTTACAAGACACTCCTGACTCTAAGCAGGTTTGGTTCCATATATTTCTAACCTCATTTACATCTCAATAGTATCACACCCCATGTGTTTGCACATTTCTTTTGTTGAGGCTTGTCATCTGAATGCTACCTTTTATCCCACCTCAAGCTTTTACATAGGAATACTTGTTGTCATCGTGTGATCTACTGAGCATTAATATTCTGCAAGGCACTATGGGGGTTGTGCTTCACTGAGCGCGTTTTCACCCGAAAGCAGTTTTTTAATATAAACATTTGCTTAATATTCTGTACATTTAGAGTATTTTATCTGCATCAGTGCTTTACTGAAAGTAATTTAAATTCAATGGGAACTGATTATGCATAAAGAATCAACCTCTTTCGTAGTAGTTTTAATAATATACATATAGATTATAAAACTTATATGCCCGATTGGAAGAACATTTTGTGTGGATAAATCCATGTCCAAGCATTTCATCTATTTCTACGTGAACACTGGGTTGTACATTTAAGGGACTCTTCTGCACAGCATTGCGTTGTGCAGCTTTTAAAAGTTTAATTATGAGGCATCCTTTGCATAATAATTGTTTTTATTGTAATAGTAAGCTATTAAAATAAATAGTGTCTCACAGAGGAACTATTTTAGCTCTTTGCAGCTGGAATAAACAAGCAGTTTGGAGAGAGAGACATAACCCTTGCACAGTCTTTGAACTGTTTTGTTGTGATGGCAGCCTGATCTCACAGGTCTTTTGGAACACGCTAGCCCTTGCTGGTTTTGAATTGATGCTGTGTGCAAGGGAGTTGTTGTGGACAGCTTGCACCTTTGGGTTGCATTTGCCTCGTGTGGCTTATAGATGACCCCTGTAAACTGTTCATCTGTTTTTCCTCCCTCCCACTTGGACTAGACACAGCTCTTAGGGTAGAATGGCCTAAACTCTGAAGATGTCTTTCAGTTCCTGTTGACTACAGATGTATCCTGGATAATTAAACTGGGCACCTAAAGAGTCTACAGGGCTGAAATTAAGCAACATGAATCACAACTCGGTACTTGCCCTACTGTGTGTGGTCCTGGGCTGCTGTCTTAAACCTGGACTGCTATCTGGGATTCCTAAATACATAGCCTGATCTTCAGATGTGCTGAGACCTCCAGAACATCTAAATTTCAAGTTATATTTGTGATTCTCAGAGCTTTCAAAAATAATGTAAAGGTAATACAAGTTTTGTTGCCTAAATTTAAGTATTTGAAGTTTGAAACTTGAGATTCTCTTTGTCTTCATTTCCACGCCTGTGAAGTAGAGTTGATAAATACTTAAATACTTTAGACAAAGGTGTATTATTAATGTTCATTTATAATTAATGTTCACACAGTTTTTGAAGATTTAAAGTGACATACAACTGTTAAATATCACAATGATGGTAGCTCTACTAATGAAAAAGGATTACTTGAACAACAGAAAAAGCTATTTTTATCCTTTCATCATATAGTTTCATCACTGCAGATTTTAAGGAGTTTGTTTTAATGCTGTCCCAGTTGCATAGTATCTTTGGTCTAATGTGTAAAATGACAGTGGTTGATTTCATAGCGTTTTAAACATGTATTTATTTAGCAAGACTGATGTCCTCTCATAACTGATCTAAAACTTGTAAGATGTGTCTGTGTTGTGCACTTCTGAGGTATATATCTGGTACTTACAACCTTGTGATAAATTATGGCACCATGTGATAAATCACAGAGCCATTGCAAAACGCTATTTTGCAATTCACGTTCACTATCTTTTTCCTGTAGACTTGAAGCTCAATCTCCAAGCAACCTCTAAAAATGGTCAGCCCAACAGTCCCTTCATATTCTCAAAGCATGAAATCTCTTCCTGCAGCTAGATGTGCAGGAAAGTCAATGCTTGTTTCAGGGGCCGTGACAGTGTAAGAGACCATGCCCCACACTTCCCACCGTTTCTTTAACGGTAGATGTAGCAGACCAATACTGGGCTTCTGCAGAGCTAATAAAATAGGTATTCAGCTAACACTGAATTTTAATTTTTCTCTTCAAATTTTGCTAGTAGTCTCTATAGAATATTATTAGTTAGCTGTTATATCTAGCACGTTCTCAAAGCTGGTAAAATGTGTTAGTGTGTTTTTTTTCCTTCTACCCTGTAACTACTTTATAATTGTATTAGACGCACATTCTACTTCTAGGAAGACCTATTTGCTAGTAGTGTCAACAGGAAATTTAGAAGTTCTTAAATTATAATATTTAGGTGGGAATGAAGGAACTTTTGAAAATACTAGGCTGTATTCCTTAGAGTGTGGACTATGTTCTGCTCCGGTTTCAAGCAACCCAAGTGAATGGGAGGGGTATAAGAGTAACGGAGTTCAAAATTCAGCACTCGCTGTACATCACAGAAAAAGGAAGTTTTATAATAACTTATTAAACTCCAGGTTTTGGTACTGTGTTGTCATTTTGTATACAACTGTGATGGTTAGCAAATAAAAAACCAACAGCATTATATGCTTGTGAATGCCATAAATTTCAGGTTAAATAACTTGCAAAGGTATAGCACATGGTTCTATGGTTCCATGATATGTCAATATCCCAAACAGTGTTTCAAAATACAGTGTTTCAATAAGACTTGGATGAACAACTGTCACTTTGTTCTGTCACTGCCTGTTGGTCAGTAACTACCTTATTTTTCCATTTCTCTCTCCTTCAGTATGACTTTTATTTCGATAGATGAAAACCACATTAATGTACTCAACTTTAAAGGACAGGTTAAGTTTGTTATCCATTGAATGGGATCCAGCTATGAGTCTTCATACCTTAATGTTAGTCCAAGCACTTCTGGATACTAATTTTTCTTTCCTTTTCTTCCTTCTTTTGTAAAGGAAACAAGTTGGTCAATAGTTATGTAAACTGAATTATATGTTTTGATTAAGTAATAGTCTATTGCTTTAAAAATACATTCCCAGTTTGGTTTTGGCGTTCTTTTTCCTTTGGCATATTGTTGTCCTGTTATAAATAATTACCTTATTGTCTTATCTAGATAGAAACTGTTCAACTGTAGCGCACAATAGAAAAGACGTATTTTCTGTCCAAATGAACGCTGAAGGTGCTCTTCTACACAGAATTACCAAAGAAACTGTGGTGAGGACAAGGGTGGTGGATCGTTTCTCTTGCACCACTAGTAGTTCTTGGTGAGATGCTGAAATAAGAGGATTAAGACAAGAAAGCGGCTTTAGTTTTACATTTAGTTTTTAAAAGCAAGCGAATTCCAGGCTCTGTATGTAGGAGCTTTGAGTTGAACAGCACTGGACTTTCTGCAGATTCCTTTGCATGTGTCTTCCTCATGCTGAGTTCAAGACACTTTCTTCTCCTCTGAACAAGAAGTCAGAGGAGGAATTGAAAATGTATTTGCACGAGTCTAATCCAGAATCATATCAGAAATTTGAGGATTTTGCTCATCTTTTGAGACTCACCAGGTTCAGATATGCTCTTTGTGTATCAAAAGAGATCTTTCTTATTTGTTTGCTGTCTAAGCCAGTCCTGACATACAGCACTGACTAGACTAAACGCTGTAGCTAGAGTCATTATGCAAATAGTGAGAAATAACTGCAAAAATGTGAAACTGCTCATCTCTGGGAAAAAAAAGTCAAATTTGTTGAGAACCTCCTATTATCTACTCTTTACTGTTATCTATACTACAGCCATTAGCTATTTTTGTTTCATGATAGTGTTGGCTGAGAATGAATTTAATATTAGTCTTTATTGCACTGGAGACAAATGGCACAGTATTAAAAAATGTGAGAAAACACCACATGAGGTGTAAATAAAAGAAACCTTTTATGCGGCAGCAAAGGAAGAATGTAAATGAGTGTCATTCCATTTACACAATTTCTTGCCTGTAACAAGGTCCCACACTTGTTTCAGATATGAACATACATATTACCATTTTCTGATCAAAAAAAGAAGTACCGAGAGGTGTGCCATGATTAATGCAATCATTTATGTGAATCCATAGGTTCTGTCCTGGATAGAAAGTTTTTACATAAAGCTTTGTTTAAGCATGATTGCATATATTTCCTATTGTCTGGTGGAAAGGAAACAACCTGTAGCTCCTGGCTTTGCTGGTGGTAGTGTGCTACCAGGCTGTTCAGGCAATCCGTGTGGGTAGTTCTGCTCCCTGATCCATATTTTGTCACTTGTACCTTGCAGTCTACAGTACTTTTGATGGATCTACACGTATTGTGCTATTGATTACGAAAAACTATTGCAACTCACCTGTGTGTAGGAGAATGCGATTTATTGAGGCTATTGGCCTTTTTGCACTAACTACTTGTTTTGCTAATTAATTTGCATAACTTCCTTCAATATTTCCATGACAGTTGCAAATCTAATTATTGCATTTCACCAAGATTAAATGTAGAGTCTGTTTCTTATAAAGTACCTTGTCTAATTTCAAGGGAGGAATTCAGTTCAATATAACCCAATTGTCTTCTCAAAATGATGGCTTGAGTTGTTGAATGTCCACAGTTGTGTATATCAGGTCTAACTGTTACTTAATGCAGACACTTGCTAAAATTTGACCTAAATGATTATTTGTATAGTGTTGCCAAAAAATAGCTTTGAACCAAGGACCGCTTGATGGACTAACCTTTCTATTTAGTTTAAAGATACAGCTTTCTGTAGAGAAAATATTTAGCTCTCCTTTTCATCCTGAGAGACTGCTAGTTGGAAGTGACTATTTTTCTAAAAGAAATGCAACTAAGCTTCATTCTCAAGGCTTACATCCGCTTTTTATGACAAGAGACAAATTCCATTCTCAATATAAATCTGGAGCAATGTCACTGAAGACACAAACTGATGATCACAAAAGGGCTATTCTAAGGTTGTTTTGTGAACTGGTGGTGAGAAGCAAAACCCGACCATCAGACTTTAGGTAACATGCAGGTGCACGCCTATATTTTGTGAATGTTATTTCCACGTATGAGCAGGGAATTCATGGATGGACAATGCCAAATAGCTCATTATTCACGTGTACACACACGTGAATTAGCTTGACCCCCCCACACGGCTGTTTGCACAAACTTAATGCATGTTCACAGATGCTTGTGACCTGATGACTAAGAGCTGAGCCCACGAGCATAATGCGCTTATGGACTGTCATGACGAGAGGAAACTGTAGTGCCATTCTAACTGTAAAAACTGCACAACTTCTTCCTCTTGCTACAGGGAAGCCACGGTGTTTTAGTTCAGTTTCAGCTTTGGTTACAATATAAGCTTCGCACAAGGAGCTGATGAGGCAATGATTGTTTTTAATAGTGTTTTGAGTGTTTGTTGTTTTAGGTACAATGTAACAAAATGTTGCCAGTTTGGTTTTTTCCCCTTGTAGCAAGCAAGTGGTTAATGGTTTTCAGTTTGTTTGGAGAAGTAGGGTTTGCATTTCTCTTAAACCCACTGCATGCAGCACAACTGAGAATGCTGACACCTACAACAACGTTTTAAAGAGAAGAAGAAGAAGGAAAAATAAAATATTCATGCATAGAACCATGAGCGAGTTCCAGTGTAATGAGCGAAAGGTACTCAGAAAATTGAATATTGTTTTATGAAAATGATATAGAAGGTGTGACCAAACAAAAGGCTGTTTTTCTTACGTTAGCCAGAAAAAGCACTTTTTATTGCTTAATATGTTCTGTTTATGTATAAGAATTCAATAAGATGAAATATTAAAGCATAAAAGTGTCTTTAAGATTATTATATGCCTACCAAAAATAATTTAAAGGATTAATATAAACTTCATCCTAAAAATCAACTCTCTATTTTTGTCATTCCTAAAATAATCAGGTCATATCTGCTGTTTTGTTATTTGGGGGGGGACTTTTAAAATCAGTTTGTTTTAGTAGTAAAGCAGCTAGAGATAGGAAGAAAAATGCTTGCATGCAGGAACTCCCACTAGAATGCACCGCAGAGGCAGCACTTGTTGAACCCAGGAAGAAAATGTAGTGAATATTTCAAAACCAAACAAGGAAGACAGGCTTTTACAAGAATGAGGGAAATGAGATACAGGACCAAAGAAAATTTCTGGAGCCAATTTTCTACTGCTCAGGAGCATCACACAGTAGTTAGAGCGGACATGCTGCTTGAGCCTGTTTGCATGCTAATATATGTTGACTGGAAAGGGGTTTTTGCTGCTACCATAGTAAACTCTTTATTAAGACAAAACAAAGCAGTTGGGATCTACAGAATTTATTCCGTGACAGTGAAGGAGGTATAGGCTTAGAAACCGGGCTCTTTTTGGAAGCACAGTTAGGATATTGTGCCACTTCACAAAATCACATGCTGTAGGAAAGGAAGAAGCGTAGCATATCCACTTATTTGCATTTGCTTAAGTGACACGGCATTGAAAATAGGAATAGATAAAGTAACAATGCTTGTGATTTCTGATAGAGTGTACAAGAAAATGAATTAGAAGTATTTTGGAAAAAAATGCTTTTTACAAAATACAGCAAAGGCTATGTATGTATGCACTACCATATCTTTTAAGTGTATCTGTTTTCCTTTAGAATTCATGCATTTGTGTCCCTTCACATTGTTGGACAGACAGATGCCATCTGAATTTTAACTGAGAACATAGCATGCTAGTGACTCAGAGCTCAAAATTGAAAGTTGAAAAATTGTTATGCTGTATTTAGTACAGATGAGGGCTTGGTAAAAGGATGTTACTTAAAATCAACTAGAGTAAAACCCTAGGTACAATTTTACCAGAGGAATTTGGAGAATTGGCTTATGAACTTAGGAGGCTGGCAGGGGGAGCAGGGCTTCTGCACCTCAGCTGTTCCATCCCTGCCAACTGGGGCCCTGGAGCCACAGCAGAAAAAATCCTCTGACAGGGAACTTGGATGAGGGGCTGTTCCGGTACGAAAGATTTTTTTCTTATGGGGTGACCAGTGCACCTGCTGTATTTCAGAGAAAAACGGATGAGGTACAGCAAGAGGTAGATGGTGTTGCCTGCAATTTGGATGATATACAAACACTTGGAGGAATTCAGAGGAGCATTTACAAAACATGGAGAAAGTTCTAAAGATACAGCTGACAGCAAAATCCTGCCACTTTTCAAAACAAGACTTCTTGCTTGTGGCAGTGTATAACCCAGCAAAAGAGCAGACAAGCACCATTAAGCACTCAGTAATATCCAAGAGTGTCTGAGCTTAAGTTATTCATTTGCTATGGAAATTTCCTCTAAATGTATCGATGTGAGTCAGTCTGGTACCTGCCCTGTACCTGAAAAACAGAAAACCAGATTGGGCAGGAAAGGAAAGACGGGAGTTTTTGAGAAAGCACTCAAGGTGCTGAGTATTCCCAGGCTGTTTATGCATTTTTGTCTGGCCTTACCTGTAGGGTGTGGGGGAATAGTGCTGCTTTGTTCAGAGCTGAGGCTCTTGCTTCACACAGTTTAATGATGGGAGTGAAGTCCCATAGTGCTGGTGTTCATAATTCTACTGGAGGTTGAGAGAAATTAAAGGTTGAGAGAAATTAAACCTGGAAAATGAGGCTTTGGTATCATTTCAGGGTTTTTTAAAAAACACTGCTGAGACTACCAGGCTTAAAGGAAGGTCTAACTACATAGGAAGGAGAACCAAGCAGGATACGGTTAAAATTTGGTTCTTTATGATGTATCACTCTGAAATTAGTTATCAAGCATCATCAAAATCATACTAAGGTAAATATGATCTATCCAATATACAAAAAAATATATGAAGGAAAATTCTATATATAATATAAATTCTTTTTGTAGATGACTTCTTTATTGCAGCTATTGAAATCACTCTGTGACAAATTCCATTTTTTGCTTACAAGTAATGGTCTATGTATACAATTGAACAGCAACTTCAGAACTCACAATTTCAAGAAACTGGAGTTGATAATGAAGTATGTTGTCAGGTAACATAACCAGCAACAAGGTTTTGTAGAAATAAGTGATGGGCTGCTTCTCAATTCTTAGGTTCAAGCTAAGACGTAGAAGTTTGAGTGTGACTTTGAGATGGAAGCTGTATATTTGGTTTTGTAGGAGGAAAGAAACCCCAAAGTAGGTATACCAATGGTTAATGTGTATTCTCAGTGGCTAGAAGAGGAGCAGCCTGTGCTGAGAGCATAACCGATGTGATTTATACCATATCTGTCTCTTACCTGTTACCCAGTGAGTTCACTGCAAGTAACAACCGTTACAATTCATGTCTCTAATATTTTCATTTGCAAAATGCAAGCCAATCCAATGGTACTGGGCATTGGACAGCATAAGAGCAGCTGTGCGGTGCCAGACTAACATCACCGCAGCCCAGTGTCCCTGATGTGAAGGGTGCCAAGGGAAGGGTGTAAGAACTGGAGAAGCCCATAGTGGTGCTGCTCCAGAGTCCTTCCCCAGCTTCCAGTGATTTGGGGTCAAGGACATCCTGCAAAAGAGGTGCGCTCTCTCTCTTACTGTATGCATTAGCTCTCAATGGTGCTTGTTTTTCCAACTGCTCCTTGAGCCTAGGTAGACTTTTAGCCTCTACAGCATCCTCTGAGAAAAACTTCCACAGCTGAACTGTGGATAACTTGAAGAAATACTTTCTGCTTGTTTTGAATATGTCCTCTGCTAATTTACTTTGATGCTGCCTGATTGCTGGATAGGAAGAGAGAGGAGGAACAGTTGTTCTCTGTTCATCTTTCCATGCCACAGTATGGTATAGACTTTATCTACCACTGCATTTCTACAAAAGCTTTTAGTTGTCCTTCTCTGTACCTTTTCTTTTTTCTTTTTACTTGCACAGAATTTAAACTATGGGGATAAAATGGAATTACACAATGCAATTTCTGCTGGTCCGTCTGGTGTGATGCCAAGATATTGTCTCTGAGCATTAATGGTCATTTCAGGCAGTACTTGACATCACATATGTAGAGTTAGGATTGCTTTCTCCCCATTAGCATTCCTTTCAATTTATTTGTATTAGAAGAGTGTTTTCCGCACGTGTTAAGATGAGATATTCAACAAAAACACTTAAAGGCTGTTGCTGCACTGCATTGCACTTTTTCTTTCTCGTGCAGGTCTGTCCTATGCAGGAGGTCTTGGAGGACTTCAGAAAGTTCTCTCTTAAATGGGAATTATTTACTAGACTTAATTTATTGGTATCATTAGACTTGCTGGAAATGCTGAAGAAACCAAGCCTTGTAAAATGTGTACCATAGAGATGGAAGTAGCTTTTCAATGTGCAGCAAAGACACACTGTCAAGTAATAAAAGAAAGAAAAGGCAGAATCAAGTGTCGAGTCAGCTTTTGGGACTATCACTTATTTAGTGGACGTAAAAGGAGGAAATAATGCAGTACATTTCCCAACTCTTAGGGGATATGTACTTCTTACAGTTAATGTGATATCTGACATTAAAACTATTCCATTTTTGTTGATAGAAAGAGCAGGTAATGCAAGTACATCAAGATGGTGTTTGTGCTGTGAATAATCCTCATGGTATCTATAATGATCCAGGAAAGAAAGCAAGTAGCCATTTGTCCCTTTCATGAACAAAGTGGATGTCCCTTCTGTGCCATTAACCTTGCTTTTATTCTGAAGTTGTTATCTGAGAAATTTAAAGGACAGTTGAGTGACATATGTAGAATACAATGCAGCCCTACTATCTCTTTATTTCTGTTAGTGCTGGGGGCTTGGGGGAAGTCATGAGCTAGACTTAAACTAAACTTAGCCACTTAGGCTTTGTTGTAGTCATAAATGGAAATGAAAGCGGACAGAGTTTAAGTGGCCCTAAAATTAATGGAATAGTTTTTAGCTGTTGTTCTGGATTCTAAATGAATACAGGAACCTTATGTTGCTGCATTTTCTGAGTAGTACTACTTATTTTTAAATTCAATATAAAATGAAAGCATGACTTCACTTATTGCACTATTATTCAACCTACACTTTGAATACCATGCATCATGGTTTAACCCCAGCTGGTAACTCAGTACCATGCAACTGCTTGCTCACTCTCCTCCCTTCCTCCCCAGTGGGATGGGGAGGAGAATTGGAAAGAAAGGGAAACTCGTGGGTTGAGATAAAGACAATTTACTAGGACAGCAAAGGAAAATAATATTAATAATATATATTAATAAATGATGATGATAATAAAATGTAATGATAATCGAATATACAAAATGAACGATGCACAATTTCTCACCACCCGATGACAATACAGCCCGTCCTGAGCAGTGATCACGGAGCAAAACCGAGAGCGATCTCAGAATGATCTCGGAACAGCGATTTCCCAAGCAGCGATCTTGGAACCCAAGTTCCCGAGAGAGAGAGCACGAACAAACAAAAGGCACCCGACCCACTGGCCGACCCCCACTTACATACTGGGCATGACGTCTATTGTATGGAATACTCTCTTTGGCCAGTTTGGGTCAACTATACTGGCTATACCCCTCCCAGCTTTTTGTACCTGCACATTAGCAAAACCTGGGAAGCTGAAAAAAAGTCCTTGATCTCTTAGCAACAACTAACATCATCAGTGTATAATCAACATTCTTCACATACCAAATCTCATACTAAATCCAAAACACAGTAGCTACTGGGAAGAAAACTAGCTCCATTCCAGCTGAAACCAGGATGCCAGGAACATATTTATTTCAAATGAAATCCAAACCTGTTCAGTTAGATGCCTCTCCGAGACCTAAAAAATTTTTCTGCAGTGGATGCAGTATCTATCCATACAAAATCTCCCCACTGATTTCTCTGAGCTTTTTTTCCACTGAAATCCACTGTGGTAATCTCCAGATCACCACAATAAAAGCTCTTAATGACACTTCTAAGAAATGGAATCTTTTGGAATGTCTAGAAAAAACAATCCCTCACTTCTTCCTGAATTTGACTCCCTGTGACTTTGATATCATCCCTAAATCACTGTTTCAAATAGGGATTTGATTAGAGAGTTGTATTTTGTCTCTGCTTTTCTATTTGAGGATGTTAGTGGTGGCATTTGGGGGGCTTTTGGAGTAAAAATATTTGTACAGTTTCAGAAATAATATTTATAATGCATGAAAGAACCTTTTTTCTATTTATTTGCAAATGTCAACTTCTGTGTAAAGTACAGTTTAATTGAAAATATTTTTGCAAAGTTGCACTCCCACTGACCCGAAGCTTTGTGACTGCTGCAAAACTTGAACTAGATAAGCTACTGCCTCGCACCTTGCAGTGATAGTTAATAGCAGTATAAGTGGATATGAAATAGTGCTTGAATAACGATTTGCACCCATTTTGCACTGGTAAAAATGACTAAGTGAAATAGGGCTCAGAGCAACAGAGAACCAGGGTGTGATTAAAATGTTCAGTAGTTTTACTGTTGTGAGTGACCTTTCCCAACTCCTGTTGTTCCATTTCAGTGCTTCGAGGCGTCTTTTCTATTCATCTTGTCGTGCTTTGTGCAGCTTTTCCTAAACTTTTGACTATGTGCCAAGTGGGTTTTTATCCATTGCGAGACATGAAAATATTTCACCCTTCCATTGCAGTATGGAACCTAGTTTGACTTTTAGAGTCTTTAAAAGGAGGAAAAAAGGGTTTAACTGGAAGGTTTACTAGAATCTAAATGCATTCTCTGGCTTTTACTTTCTTTACATGTGAAGTTTGAAAATCAGTATGTAATGCAGTATGATTCCTCTATCAACTTTATTCTTTACTTGTTTGCATTTTCAGAATATTGAATCCAAGAGGGTTTAACTTGGGGACCATGCAATCATGACCATCTCTGTTCTTCCACAATCACATAAGCTGCTGTTACTAGCCCAAGGCACATGTTTCATATGCTCTAAATATATATGAAATAAATCATTCTTATCTATTTAAAACAAACAAAAGCCCCAAACCTCCACTCTTCACTAGAACTGCTAAGTAGAGCTCTTTGAGGTCCTGACATGTTTTCACTCTCACTGAGGTCAGCGGTAGAATTTTAAAATACATGTGAGGCTCTTCCAAAAGGGCTATGGATGTGCTTTAGAGCTCTATGGTGCAGGATATCCAGAGCTAATCACTAATTCATCTTGTATAAAAAAGCTAATGGCTACACAGAGCTGTAATTCACCAACATTATTTTTAAGAACTCATTTCTCCCTTTCATCCCCTCTGTCTGGAAGTTGTAGCTATGGCATTTGTGTTCTGTAGACAATTCCATTACTTACTCTTATTCATTTCCACTTCTTGAATTACCTTGCTATCTTTTCAAAGGCTGGCAAAAGCTGTTCAGATCCAAAATTACATGCATTGGGATTTTCATAATTCAAGAAATGCACCCTCCCACATATCACCCCCCTCACCGGTGGGGGCCCTTCTGTCCTCCCTCTTTTGCATTTCTTCCAGACAGTTACAGAAGGATTCTAGGAGTGAAGAAGAAATTTGGCATTTTTGATTCTTGTTACTATTTTGTTTGTTTTCTAAGTTATATACATTTTTATATATGTATGTATCAGTTTCCCTTCAGGACACTTAATCTACATATGTTCAAAGCCTTGTGAGACTGGAATCTAGGTAAAACTACTAAGATAAAGCTGAAATTTAATAATGTTGTCAATCTTCCTTGTAAGCTCAAGACTACTTCTGCCATCATTTTAGTCTGATTTCATCCTCCCCTTCTAGGTTTATTTTTGATACAGTTGATCCATTTCTGATAGACTAGTAACAATGAGCTGAAACCTTTCAGTATGCTAGGAAGATCATGACTTAAACATTCCTTCAAAAATCTGAAAATTGTAAAGATCTGACTTAATCTGTTTAATGTATTGATTGATAGCTAATATACTGTTCTTCAAAGCTACACGGGGAACATATACAAAGTTTTAAGTTCTCTTTTTTATGCTTGGCCAAAGCATGTTGTGTTTTATTTACTTTGAAAAATGTTTTGCATACTAAAATCTGATGTAAAGCAGTTTTGGGGTTTTTTTTTGGGCGGAAGCTAGCCATGCGGTCCATCTTTCAATGCAGACTCTGAAGCAGGTGACCTGAGCCTCCTTGTGTCCTGTAGGGACTGGCACGCTTTGAGTTCCAAAATGTCTGGTCCCATCTTTTGAATATGACTTTGAATATGAATTTAGCAGCTTAAGTTTTGGAAAAGAACACTAATAAGATAATTATTTTAACATTCCTGCAATAATATCTTTAAAAAAAAAAGTTTCCTAACAAATATAGATAGTCTTATTTCTTTGTAATGAAAAACTTTCATGTAACCATTCTTTCTATGTCTTAATAGCATCTTCTCATCACATAATGAGCCGTTAGTCTTTTCAAAAATTGTATGCAAATCTGTCTGAAGTATTTAAAGCCTAAGCAGCCACTAAAAGGCTTTTTTTGGACTAGACCTTTTGTGCACTATTTTTGCAAGTCAAAATATACTAAATGTATCTAAGGTTTTTCCATCATCCAAGAGATACATATCACTAGCTTAAGTGCTTTTCTGATTGAGGGCATGGATCTGTGATCTTACAGAACTGAAGGACTTCATGGGGGGAAGAGCCAGAAAGTCTGAAATAGGCTTTTCTAAGCTACCAGAAATATCTTGGGGAACTCGACGGGACACTCTCTATTCAGCCCTAACATTATACATTTTTTTAGCCATTTCTGGACTTAGTGGAAAAACTTCCTCTGAATTTACTTGTTAATGCTTCAGTTGTGCTTGGATTAGAGGGTACACGATATGTTTATGTAAGATGTCTGCTTAGGATCTTAGTAACAGCAAATGTGGAAGTTTATGAACTTGGCTTAAATTAACAGCAAGCAGGCAGTTTTAGTTGGCTCGAAACATCAGGTGAATATTAGGTCTCAGTTGTCTCAGCCACTACAGCAGTACTTGGTATCAACATGTCAGTCACTCTTTCCCTGTACAACCTCATTTTCTAAAGAAAATGGAAGTTTGATGCACTTACAAATTGCAGGCCTGATGGCAAGTGCAAATAAGAAGGAAAATTTCTAAATCTTTGAGTGCACCTAGCAATCAGGTAATGAGGCACCAAAGCCTACCTTTTTGCCCATTGTTATTTGTGGATAGAAAACTGCTCACAAAAATAGAGGTTAGGTTGTAACCCTTTGAAAATTTGTCTCTATATAGCTCCTGATATCTTTAGTTTATATCTTTAACCTAAAATTTAGCAAGTGGACTTTATTTTGTTGTTTTAGTTTTTAATGACCTTCTTTTGTTTAAATCCTTATTATGTTTAGGAGGATAATATCCAGTAGAATGGATAAAAATCAAACAACTTTACAGTAATTAAAATGCAGATTTAGTTCTTCTGGAGTGTGATAGCTTTGAAGCATACCAAGGTCTACTGAGGGAATCTGTTTTGTTTGTGTATCCTAATAGAACATAATGACTGCTTTCAAGCCATTATAGTCCATCATGTTAGTGACTCCATATGCTGGATATCCTTATCAATGATATTTCCTCTGAGAAAATGTACCATAGTTACGTAGTAGTGTGTATGTGGGTGTATATGTGTACATATTTTACTTTTAAATCCAAAAATCACTTCACTTTCAAAATAGCAGTCATCTCTTTATAGGCCTTTGAACTTGTCAGTATGGGAAAGGACAGGTGTTCATTGTTTAATTTTCACTAAAAATTCCAGCTTAGTGGAAACAAAGCTTTTCACTTATTCGAGAAATGGATCAACTAGATGATAGGTAACGGTGAGGTAAGCTTCCCCACGGTGTCCTGCCAGCAGTTTACCTGTCGGCTCTCTGGTGCCCTTTTGCAGCCAGATCTGTGTGTCCAGCCCACGAGAGGCCCGCTGAAGTACGCTCTGCTCTGTGTCGTGCTTCAAACTGCGCCACTGGCCAACTGTTGACTAGACAGCACCTGGGTCGCTTGAAAACAGAAAAGTGTGATCTGGTGCCTTTATAGCTCCCTTGGCTTGTTGTGCCCTACAGAAGGCACAATGGTTGTCTCCCTGAGCCGAGCCCTTTACCCTATGGCTTCTTTACTCTGGATTTTGACTGCTGATGCAAAGAGCTGTAGGATGGAGGCAGGCAAAAAGAGAGAGAGAGACTAAAGGAGCAGGAATGCGATTAAGTGTTGAGGTTGAGTTTTTAAAGTAAAATCAAGGTCTGGGATTATTTTATTTGCTCTTTGTTTTCTACTCTCAAGAGTTTAATTTAAAAAAAATAAAATCTATCAATAGGTTTCAGATAAGTGTGACGCCTGTTACTTTGTACTGAGGCTGAGTGGGAGAGAAGATCATACTTGAATTATGAAGAGCTGGTTCATATAGCATTCTCTCCCTGTGAGTCTGATGTAATGTATATGCCAGCAGAGAAAGCCTCTGCTGCAGGTCCACAACAGGAGATAGAGGTGTGCAACTGGGCAAAAGCCTGTGCTCACAACAAGAGACCATGGGAGGTCTGCCTGCATGCCCCAATGATGGGAGCAGTCTGACCTCCGTTTTCAGCTTTTTATAGGTCTCAGTCTTACATGAGTAATATCTTCTCTATCATTATGCAACGAGGAAACTATCCCCAGCCACGCAAGCTGCTTTACACTGCGCTGTTGAAGGCTCCCTCTGTTGTGAATGCCAGCCCTAGGCTGTCCATGTGCAGCTGTAATAGTGATCATAAATCAACGGTTATGTAGTTACAGGCTTAAACATAATATGAGAAGAACATTGCACCTGATTGTACGATCGTTCCCATCTTGTATTAACACCAAGCTGGTAGCATCCCAATCCTTGATGAGGGAAGAACTGACAGAGTGACTTTTCCTAGAGACACCAACGTATCAGAAATTATTAAGCTCAAGAGCGCTTATTAAGCCACTAAGGCTGTGTCTGGAGCGTAGGGCAAGAAAGGTTTGCTCTGCTTCCCCACCTGTCTAGACAGGGGGACTAGATAAAAGCTCCCCCTTTTCTGCCTCGCTGCCCGTTACATTCCCATTGGAAATGCTGAGTGGGAAAGTAGGGTTTATCTCACCGGACTGTGGAGTCAGGACATGACCCAAGCCTTGGGTCGCGTCCCAGGTCCCCATGGCTAAAATGTAGCGAGAGTATCTTCTGGTGAAGGAAAGGGGTGGCGGAGTGGGGTGGTCCTGGCCTGGGAATCTCCCTACCAAATTCAGTCCCAAGGCTGATTTGAAGGCTGAGTTGCAATGTCTTGGAAGTAATCCGGGGTTATAATTAAAATGCTGACAGATCCTTTAACTTCAGCTATGGGAGTGGGGCTGCTGAAATATACAGATCCTGTAAATTAGAGATATAAAGTATGCTTAAGTAGAACCAATATGTGTCTAGATATTCTATTGCTTTTAATGCCCTTTCTGTCCTGTTAATTTTGCTTTACAGTGTGACAGTGATGAATTGATGTCTACCATTTCCAACTGCCAGGTAGACTGTGTACACATTTATTAAGATTAATTAAAAAGTAACAAATTGTAAAGTAATAACATTAACAACTAGTGGAAAAAGTGTAGACATTTTGACAGTCTTTTTGAATTTCATTAAAAGATGGTAGTGACAAAAACCCAAGAGACTATTTCTACTTTACTAAAGAAATAGGTCACAGATTCAATTACAGTCACTGAAGCATGGACTCAATCTATCATGGCAAATTAAGTACATTTTAGCAACCTACTTTCCTTTAAAAATTTTATAGACACTTTCACTGGAAGAAGAAAGACTATAGAAAAAGAAACTGCAAACTGAAGGCTTTTTTTTTCTATTGCTACTGAGTGCTTGGCTTATTTACCATAGGTGTAAGACACAGAAAAAATCATTATGGAATGCCAAGATATGTAATCATCATTTCTTTTCCCATTTTTCGTCTTTAATTAATGATACATCGTTTGTTCTTTGACTAGGAAGCATGGCTCAGATTGAATCCACAGTGCATCAGTTAGAGGCTTTGTTCTCTCATTTGAAATCAAAGGACCCATTTACTTAGAAAAATTTGCTGCACAACCTTTATGCAATTTTGCCACAGATCCATAGTGCTGGGCTGAAAATGTGTTGTGCTCCCAGTTCCAAATAAATAAAGAAATGAAGACACATACAGCCTGTGGATATGGTTTAGCTGAGTGCAAATATTGGAATGATGAAACACTCTTTTGCCCATAGCAGAATTGATTTCATGTTGACAACTGGAATTTATAAAGATCCTCTTTCAACAGAGTAGCAGTGGCCATATTTGCTGCATTACCACAGCTGCAACAAAACAGCAGCAAACATAGGGACTGATAAGAGAGATGTAATCTATTTCCTCTTTAAACATAACCCCCACATTTACTGTGGTACCCCTAGGAGCTTTGTGCACTTTCATCTATTAGGGTATTCAGTGACCTTTAGATAGTAGAGGCATATTAGGATGTTTTGTTTGGTTGGTTGTTTTTTTTGTGTGGTTTTTTGTTTTGTTGTGTGGTGGTGGTGTTTTTTTTTTTTTAATATATTAACATTTAGTCATGCAAAGAAATCTACGTCTATTATACACATGAAACCAGAGTGACATTGGCTAGAAGTAACGCAATGCTTTTGAGGCAATGTTGATTAAATGTGTGATCTTCTCAAAGTACACTGGGGACAAGATGCTTTCCATTTCCAGCTACACCTCTTTCCAACAATGGTTTTTACTTACTGCTCAACAATTTTTGCTGGTTAAATATTCAGGGACAGATTCACCATTGCACTACTTCACTGTAACACCAGAAGAGCAAACAGCACAATAAGGGTAGCACAAAGCTAGACCTATGAATCAAGCTTTCATTATACCGGATTGCACAAAAATACAGTCCACATATGTGTCTCATACCTATTAATAGTTACAGTCTAGCCACAATCATAAGCTTTGGAAGGATGCTTCCAATGACAAGCATAACTACATCAGCACAAATTGTGGAAGGTTGAAAAACACCCACCACTCCTATTAGTCATCGAATTCTGCTGTACTGCAGGTACCTCAACAATCACGGGAATATTAGATGACAAAAAGCAGACCTGCTTTACCCTGTCAACCTTAATATGCTTATTTTCTCGTCAAAATTACATTTCCCTTTCAAATGATTCCACTTGATTTCTATATTAAGGGCACAACATTTAAGTCACTCCTGTCCTGGGTTTTCATGTACTCTCCCGACAATCCATTATCCAGAGAGGAGAAGTGGTCATGATGCCAGCTAAAGCAAGGATAAATGCTTTGCAGAAGATCCAAACCTACACAAAATTCTCCTTCTTTTGGTTATGTTCTAGACTTGGTACTCAACTCCATTTTTCAGGAAGCTTCTTAATTTCTTTTTTAATTAATAAGCATAATATTTACTTTTTACCAGCCTTAGAAGAAAAACATATTGGGCAATATTAATGATATTTAATAAATTTGAATGAATCCATAAATCTTTGAAAACAGAGCAAAATAATAAAATGGCAAAATGTTAGGAATTATGAAAAGCAGGATTAGATATGAGAATTGCGTCGCAGGTCGGGAAGGTCTGGGAGGAAGGAAGGAATACTGTTGGAGAGCAGATCAGAAAAGAACTGTTGACTTAGTTTGGGTGCAGTGTGGCTGTGCCCTCGTCAGCCGGCGTCTGGAAGATGGAGCTCCATCTCTGATAGTGAGGGAGGACAGGGTGGGACACAGAAGGGACTGCAGCTCAGTCATTGCACGAGCGAGGAGAAGGAGAAAAGGAGAGCAGAAAGACCACAAGAGGAAATGACATCATTTATATACCAGAGAGCTGTGCAATGAATGAATATTAAAATAGCAATTTGGAAATTCTTGCACCCAAAGAGTTATCTGTGCATTAAAACTATTCCAAATGGGTCCAAAAAGTTTAGTGTTACTCTAAAAAAATCTTCTTTTAGTACAAAAGGGAAAGTTCTTAAGTTGTTTATTGGTTTTAAGTGCATCTGTCTTTCTGTTGAAATGACTGAACATATAATAAAATTATGTTCATTTTAACGTATTTCACTAACCGCATTAATAAATGCTATAGGTACTTTAGTAACCTATAAAGGTAACCTGTGCTTGTTAATTAAATAGATATTTCTTATGAAAAATATAGGATTCCCTCAACTGTGTATATTTCTGTGGCAGAGTGTTAGTAACTGTAAATGCAAGGACAGTTTCTGCTCACCGTTATACCAGCATATTGGGGGAAGAAGTGATTCTAGTAAAGCTCCAAAAAGTTGTGTGGGTATCAAGAGGCTGAAAGACAACCAGGCTTGATGTTCTGGGCAGGAGCCTTCTGACAGATTCCCGCTGGATGTGCAGGACACAAGGGAGGGCAGCAGAGCTGACTGAGTACTGCTGTCTGCCTCATTCTTGCTAGGACTCTGGAGGTGTTTCTGCCACGTGAAGAACAACTTGTACAATTGGAAAACATTCCTTTCTCATTAGCGTGTGTAGGGAAGTTAATATGATTAAGAAGGCAGCAGTATTGTCTGAATGCTGGTGCTATTAAAAAGTGGTTGTTGAATGCATTGCTTTGTGTTTGGCAGACGTGAAAGTTTAAACCCAGGTATGTTTAAAGATGATGGTAAGGGAGGGAATCAACTGAAGACAGAGAAAGCATAATTACCCCTTATGTCCTTGTCTGTCCGTTGCCATCGGAGTTTGCAACTGGCATCATGGCTAAAATCTGCTATTGTATATAGAGTGAGCATAACAGTAAGATACTTTTGCTGCTTGATCTCATTGGAGAGCTGATATTTGCTTTTGCACCTATGAATAGATGATGAAATGCTCTGCAGGGGGTACGCTTGGGAAGTGAAGCTGCTCGTAGGAGTCTCTGTGAGCGGATAATACTGATATCCTGGGACATGTACTGGCTTTTAGTTATTAGTATTATTTAACTTTGTTTTGTGAAGTCCTAAATGACTGCATCTGCCTGTTAAAAGCATTTCTCTCTTTGTGCAGTTCTGCAGGTGTTATCAGAGCACTTCAGCTTAAACTTGGAAATGGCTGGAGGGTGGTGATGTTGGGATGGAGCACGCTGAGCTCTGACTTCAGAATTAGACCTGATTTAGGGATATTTCCATCATGGTGTTGCTGGGAAGTCCAGGTTTTCAAGGTCTGGCTCTTTAACAGCCAATCTGGTAAATTAGGAAGGAGTCAGCTTTATTGGAAGTTCCAGCAAAGTCACTCCTTAATTTTTGTAGTCTATCTACTTTTATTATTGTTAAAAGGTACCTAGAGCTGGGAATAGGGGATTGTGACGCTTTTGTTTTAAGTGAGGAAAAAATGAATAGATTTATTCATCGATTATGCAGAACACCTCTAAAAATATTCTCTCTTCTAAACTGTCTTCTCTCTCTGTTTTGCATCTCATTTAAATAAGCACCTTTCACTGGGATGTAGAAGCATCCAAATGTACTGCTTTAGGTTTTTTCTGTCCTGATATAGTAAGTTTTGCTAGTTTTAACTTGTAATTGTAAAGAATATGTAAGATTTGGAAAACCAGCTTCACAAGAACCACAGCTGTAGGCTTGACTAGTAACAAGGCATGGACATTTTTAGTCTAGAGGTCTGTTACTGTCACCACACCCCAGCTGACATCCAAATTTATTTTATTTAACAATCTTTACTGCCACCTCTGAGGAATTATTGAAAATGTTAGAAAAGACAGAGAAAAGCTACAGCCTTTGGGAAATCAGTAGTAAGAGCTGGAGCCCATGATAGCAAAAATTGTTTTATAGTATCTCCTATATAAGAAAAATCTGTGGGCACTGCTTTTTATTCAAACGCCTCCATCTGCGTTGCAATTTCATCTTGGTACACTAGGTTAAATTGCTAACATCTAAAATACCATCTGGTAAGAGGTTCACTGAAGTTGAAACTTGTATCATGAGTACTTTGTTGTTTCTATGTTCGTGGTTGGAACAAGCGAAGGAGAGGAATACATTTGATGTTAAACAAATCATTACAAGAACATCCGGAAGTCACTTGTGTGTAACAGTGATTGGTGCACTGAGAGGCCCGATTGAGACGTACATAACATGAAAATGCCGTTTAATGACTGGGGAAAATCCATTTTGTTTGTTTAAAACCACGTTTGGGAAGTCACATGTGGAATAATGGGGAGGAGGGGTTACCTCCTTCCGACAGTCAAGGTTCCCTTTAATCCCAGATTCTAGTAAGTGACAGCCTGGTTGTAGGGGAAGGATTCCTTTCTGACAGGCGTGACTCAGCTGGAGTGTGCTCATCTCAGTGTTGGAAGTAATGGCCGTCATTTGTGTGATTTTGTGGCTGTTGCATCAGGGCCTTTAGGGCATTCTGCATAAAGCATCATGCTCTAGGCTTATGATGAAATAGGCGCTCATGAAAGAGGGCTGCTTGGCCTTGTATATATTGCACTAGTATTTGGGGGCTGTTATCTATCTAGCATTTGGAATGGTTTTGCAGTAACCGGACAGGTGCCCTTCCCCAAAAGTCCCATTTGTTTTCTTCATTCTTGTTTCTTACTCTGTATATTATTCAGGATTTTAGCAGTGGGTGAGCAAATTTTGCTCAGTGAATTTAGTAATAATGACTGCTTCTCCATGTGAAACCCTGGTGCACCAAGAGACATAAGCATGTGGCTTATCCCAGGGAACAGAAAGAGGCTTAACCCGGGTACAAGTGCATATCCAGTGCTGCTACTAGGATGGGGAGTAGATACCTTTCACTTTCTCTACTTGAGTGAACCAGAGAGAGTGTCTTCCAAATACGACTCTTTTCAGTTCCCGACTTCTTTTTAATGCTAGGCTTGGGAAATGTTCGTCCAAAGACAAAACAAGGTTTAATGGATTACAAAAGATTTTTTTTTTTAAATGAGCCAATATCCTAAGTAAATAACACATACATATTCTTAATCGATTAAACCATAAATAAAGTTTTCATGTCACACTGGAATAATTGACTTGTTCCTCGCTTCTGGAAGTCTGAGAATGAATTAGGTTCCAATAACATCAGTGTGCTGTCTCAGCTAAGTTAGCTCTCTGAGCCATAAATAACTACATGGTTTAGCATAAATTTATTTATTTTACAACTCATAAAGTGCACTCATCACTAGGCTTCTTGGCATGTATACAAAGATAACAACAAAATAAGGACATATTGACTAGTTTCAACTAAGTGAACTCCTTCAACATGTCCTCAATAAATGTATATAAATCATCACCAACATCTCCAAGCAAAGGCATCAATAAATATATAAGCCTTGGACATCGTCCTGAAAGTCAGTGAACTAGAGAGTCTATCGGATCACCAGGGAGCAATTTCCAGAGTTAAAAATGCTCTAACAAAAGCTCTCTGACTCAGCCTCAGAATTTAAATCCATCAGGTGATATATTTAAATCAACCATTAGTGTTATTCTGGTGAACTCAACGACTGTGATGATATACAGGGAGACTGTCCCGCTCTAGCACAACGCTGAGCCAGTGCTGCAGTAGTGTGCAGCCCAACCTATGCCGCACCTGCAAACAAACAAAGAAAAGGCTTTGCAGAAGTCACCGTGTGGGATGGCGCACTCTGCACTGGCTGATGCTTCTGAACTTGAGGGAAGTTCTAGGAGAAATGAAGACATCAGTCTTGTTTGGGGCTTAGTTGGAGGAGCAAAGGCAAGAGCTGGTTGAGTCTGCCTCTGAAAGACTCGGGAAGCTTTCTCGGTTTAGTGTGTGTGTGTGGTTTCTTCCTGACGGCAAACAGAGCTGAGCCAAATACTGGGTAATTTGCAGTAAGTGAAATTTGGAAGTGACTTGAGAGTTTATGTAACAATTTCTCACTCAACTTCCCTCCTAAGGGAGAAGTTGGAGATGATTTTTCACCGAAAGCGTTTCCAATGTTAGGAAGGAGATTCTTGGCAGATGATGATTTTTCTGACCCCGAGGTCCCAGGCAGAGCTCAAATCAGTGCAGTGAAGGAGTGCTGACAGCTGGCAAGTGGTTACAGCACTTTCCCCAGAGGACCTTGCTCCGTACTTCCCCAGTGACCTGGCTCTGGACACCTCTGGGGCCTAAATCCTACAGGGCATTGGTCTTACCAGATCCTCATCCAATACCTCTGAGGTCTGTAGTTTCTTTGTGCCTTCCATCCCCATCCATTTCACTGTGCTATTGTGAAGATGTGCTAATGAAAAGCTCTAGGACCTGTCTTGAGAGGTGCAAGGAGCACAGGTGGCCCTGTCACAGCAGAGCAAAGGCCTGGTGCCACAGCAGGGACCAAACTGAGCGTGCAGCTCCCTCTGCTCCCCTGCACCACCCCTATCACAGAAAAATAAGAGTGTCCTGAGGTGCCCCCTGCAAAGTTCAGGATGTCAGAGTAAGAGATTATTGTTAAATTATTAGACACAATTATTATCAACAGGCTATCCACAAACTTAGGAGATACTTGCAGAAGATCATTTTTATGTGACTTTGCGATAGCTTTTGTTGTGATTTTATTTAGTAATGGAAGCTGAGAATAATACTGAAGCATGGCAGGATTGTGAATCATCAGCATAAACCACCACCCCCCCCCGCCCCCCAGGCTAGTGCCATCCCGCCTTGGCAGTCCTTGTCTCCGGTTGCACACTCCAGGCCTTAGCGCATCCTCTGAGGAGGAAGAGCTGAACGAAGTTTAAGTAGAAAGACTGTTACATTTGCTCCTTCTAGACTACCTTCTGCCAAGGAAGTGGCTAATCTATCTTAATTCTAGTTACTTTTATTCACAAAGCATGTGGAAAATTCATGGAAGCATAAAAATAGACCAGGATACAGGGAGAAGATGCAGTCTAAATTTGTCAACCTGTTCACCTGTTAGGATTTCACAGATGCTACTAAAGGAAAGGAATAACATGTGTAATTTGTGACATAACCTAGGAATTTAAAACTCTCCAGAGACCAATTATAGAGATTTGGGCACTTAGACTGCTAGCAGCCTTCCAAGCTCCACCTGAGATGCGCCTTCTTTTAAAAGTCCTTGTGCACATCTATAATTATTTTCCATAGGATAATTGACACAGTTTCTGTGCCTCATACATGCAATCAATGGATTCTTCTAATGATAACCTGAAGATTAGCACTGTATCATGCTTGAGAAATATCCCTAAAGCCTTGGAATTACCTTTTGCCTGTTAAATCTACTGATTTTATAGGTCTTCAAAGCCCTTTCATAATACTCTTCACATGTAACATCTGCAAAAATAGCCACTGGGTTTCTATTGAGGTCGGTTCTGTTTGTGGTCTATTTTCTGCTTTTTGTTGTAACTTAGTACATAAAGGTCTTACTGATACTTTTTTGTGTCCAAAATATGGCCACTAAAATATGCAACCAAAATATGGCCAACTGTTAACAGGTGAGTATAGAATTCACTTTTATGACAGGCAGACTTCTGTAAAAGCTAGATCTAAGTATTCCTTAGGTAACGGCCCACTTAGACAACAACTCACAACAGAAATAACATCCCTAAGTATGCAAACTGTGTTCACCTCCAAGAAAAATTATTTACCTCTAAGTAGGAGTCATGATAGCATAAAGTAGGTGGACACTTAGTATAGAGAGCAAGTCCTAAAAATCTTGCCTATCTCCACAGCTTGGTTTCATCAAATATAAAAGGAAGTGTAAATCTTTATTGGATTTCTTCTGTATTTGAAGAGGTAAGGTTGATAAATGGTTACTTTTATTTCTATCAAAACTCTCAAGATAGGTCTACTTGCTTGCTCCCAGGATGATGTTTGTGTGTACGGGAGAGAAACATAATTAGGCTTTGAGTTCTGTACAACATAATCTGTGGCGAGTATGAATGACATGAAAGGCAGCAGAAATTGCCTGGGAGGAGGCTGTTTTTGTTTGTTTTGAAAAAAAGAGGTTGAAAAGATTCTTTCTGTGGCTGATGCAATCTGGCTGTGTTTGCTCTAAGCTAGAGACACTTGTGCATCACAGCGAAGGCAATGGAAGGGGTGGGAAGAGGAGAGAGTCAAGGGGTAAATTCCACTTGCTGTAATACCTGCTTTTGATCTAAGCTTTAATTGGATGTGATTTAGAAAACTGCTGGCATCACAGGGGGTATTAATACTCTCCTCTTATTCTCTACGCTGCCTGTCCCTGAGGGAGCTGTTACATTTCTGTGTTAAGACTTCTCCTGCCCCTTCCTTTTTCAGTGAAAAAGCATTGGATGGTAGGAGAGAAAATGTTGAAGACGCCTCATTTTCCTTCCTAAGTGGCATGATAACTCCTAGGGGTGTTTGTCACACGCTTGTTTCCTGCACAGCTCACGCAGTACTCATCCACATGCGCCCGAATGGTTGCAACGTGTTATACAATGAAGTCTGGCGTTCCTCCCTTTCTTTTCCTCGTTTTACCAAATATTGGGCAACAAGTATCTTAGTTCTTTTTTTCTTATTGAGTCACCTGTTAGTCACCCTTGGGCTAGAAGGATTTGAATATGCTACCATCCTTTACAGGTACTAAAACTGGATATTGTTTTTGACTGAATTGCATAATGCATCTGTGGAAAATACAGTCCATGGCCAGTTTCTTATTCGTTGTCAGTTTGGTGGATAATATCTCCTTATGTAAGGAAGTTCAAAGAAAGTTCTGTTATATCAGTTTATACTTTTGAATCAGATCTAATCACTACAGAAATAAATTTAGTTACTAAATCAACAAGCGTTTCTGGCAGCTCAAATCTTTTTACTCCATCTTGTGGAAGAAGCCAGAAACAACACAAGTGATGTTAATCCAACATGTGCCATGCTGTGTATGGTTACCTAATAACCCCCAAACACCAAGACTTCATAGATTTTTCTGTAGATAAAGTTGGTTAATGTCTATTTTATTCTGAAACCTCGATTCAAAAAATATTTCAACATTTGTGTAACATGAACATTGATTTCTGTGTGTATTTAAATTCATATTGAATTGGATTTTTAGTAGAAGCTAACAGGGAGATCTGGGAGTTTTTTCCCCTCATTTGAGAAAATAGTTTGAAAGTTCAAATGACAGAAGACTGGGCTCTTGCATAAAAGACAGGTCATTAAGTATTGGTCTCAAACTATAAAATTAAAACGTGTATTATGTGGCTCATGACATACTATTTCCATTTTCCTTCTGTCAGGGTTTTGTGGCTTCGGTAGGCATGGACTGAGATATCATCTGTTCAATGGGCTGACATGGTTTTGTTTAGCTTCTTATCTTTCTGTAGTTCCGCTGAGAATTTTTTTCACAACAGAGACCTCTGCTGAAAGAAGGAGAGCAGCTCTGCAGAGCTGGAGCGGTTCTATGGAGCAAATCCGCTCCAACAAGACCAGTAGTTAATCAGTGGTATCACACAGGAGTTTAACAAGTGTCAGAATAATCCATTGCTTACCTCTTCTCCTCATGGAAATAGAGGAAAATAGTCATAAAGTAGGCAAAAGTCTGTATTTAGTGTTTTCAAAGAAGTGGGATATGTGTTTGATTCATATCACACCAAAGCCCTAATGCTTCTGCTGAAATGGGTGTGCCAATTGCTCCAGCAGGACTAATCCTTTTTTAAAGACAGAATTATGTACTATATTAGGCGACACAGTGTAGTTAAAAGATTCTAAAATCTTTTGGTTTAGTCGTACAATTTTCATAGGGGAAAGAACAAGCATCTTCCAAACCAAGTTATGTGTAACATAAGCACAACACTGACATCTGGTGTTTAAATCGGATTTAATCCCGGGCGAGGTTAGGTTAGCAAGTACTGATAGTTAGGGCTGGCAGATGTTCCAGCAGAGCCCAGGGTACGGGGGTACCTACAGAGGCAGATTAATGCCCAGGTGGTCTTGATGTTAGCCTAGTGTCCTCAAGGGCCCGTACCTTTAGTCCCTGGAAAGGCAGCTCCTGGCATTTTGAAAATTTGGCCTGCAAAATCTGTGCTACCTAATAAAGGGAATGAAAAGCTTGTGTCGAGATCTGAAGGTCCTCAGACTGATCCTGATGGATACTTGGGGTAAGGAGGTCAGGAAGAGTTATTTCCAAAAGCAAGGCTCTCAACCAAGTAATTAAAATTCCACATTGGCTTTAAAATCTAGTTAAGGATATTTTTCCAGTAAAAGATTCAGCTGAGCAGTTTTTTTCTATGTGCCAATTTATCTTTTTTGCAGTAATGTTTATTTACAACTTTATAATACCCTCTTTATTAAAGGGCCAGTTTGACACACGCAACGATAGGTTCTGCCTGACCCTTGCATCTTAGATAAGCTCTGCTGTGTAATTCAGTTATCGATACTTACTTTGTGTGGTGCACAACGTTAACATTCGTTTCAGGGAAGCCAAAACTTTTTCCCATTTTCTGCAGCTGTACCTGGTTCTTGACTGATTTTTGGTTTTGTGTTTCCTGTCGCTCCTGAAAGAGAAAATAAAACAGAGTGGAACATATAGTAAAAGAAGAGGTGATGTGGGATCAGGCTTGCTCAGATAGCTTCGAGGAGAGTTTTGTCCTTTACAATATATAATTAGTTCTCAGGTACAGATGAACTATTCATCCTTAAAGCTGTCATTTACAAGGACCCAAGAGAAGGAGCAGATGCTGTTTCCCTGTGACTTGGCTTCCATGGCTGGTGCAACTCAGAAAAGGTACACGCTTGTTTCTGAAAAGTGGTGTTGCTCCAAGACTGGACTGAGGTTCAGTAGGGATCTGTTTGCTCTGTGATGAAAACAGACTAGATTTAGGAAATACCTGAAAAGCTGCTGTTTATTTCTTGCTTTCTCCAAAAGTTTATTCTGCAGTTCAGCCCCGCCCCGCTTAAAGGAAGTGATTAGCCACTCGTCTTCCCTGTCCTGTGCAGGGCTAGCATTTCTGTAATTGGCACTGAATTATAAGGCAAACCTCGACAGAAGAGAGGCTCCTATATGTCTGAGTTTAGTAACGATATTAAGCATCTGCCAGTGCATGAATGGAAAAGATGCTGGAGGGATGCACCGTTGAGCGGCACACCTTTAACAGCGGTACTTGTGGAACTATTTTTTTGCTCTGTAAAGTGACACGTGCAGAGAAATGTCCATAATGTCATAGGGTCACTCAGCTCATGGCAATGAGAAAACCTGGGTGTCACTAGTCCATCACAAGCCCTTAAAAAGTAGAGATTTTAATTTGAATGTTCAGTCTTGTCATATCTCCAGCCACAAGCTTTTTTTCTACTAACAGTGGCCTCGTGGGCTCACCTTCTCTACTCCCTGCCATGGTGTACTTGATTACGCACTATGTAAAAAAAAGCTAGAAAACAAAAGAAGCAACAGCATTAAAGAAATTAAAACCCCCATGAGAAAACATTTGAAAGTCTTCATGACTCACCTTTGAACCTCAGAACGAAGTGGTGCTGGTTATATTTCTGAAAATTAGTAATAAATATAAAAGACTGGCAAAAAAGGAAACAATACATCCCCCTGAAAGGGCTCATGAGGCAGCTGTGGGTATGGCTAGTTCTAATATACTCTAGCCTATTTTTCTGAATCTTCATCCATTTAGCATTGAGTCAGAAGTCTTTATTTCTTCTCTTACATTTATAATAGCCACTAAGAATATTAAGTTTTTAGCTTAACTGCTGTAAATAGAGTTGGTTTCATTCTTTTCCTTGATTCCCTCAGCATTTGCTTTGAGTTTTGGTGGTTTTTACTTTTGCACTGGAAGCTCACCTAGAAAATGATGTTATTAATTTCAAAATACATTTCTGCGAGCAAAACCAGGTGGGACTTACAAGGAGAATAGGTAGTGTCATTGTAGTCCTGGTCTCAAACAAGGGTTCATATTGAATGTATTCCATAGTAATCCTAACCCTTGCAAGACAAAGCCTTTCAAAGTTCCTCGGTGTACATCTCTGGAGAGAAAGTCCCAGTTCCTGATCTCGCAGGAATTGGGGGAGTGGGGGTGGAGGAAGGTGTGTGGGGAGCCCCTATAGGTCTCTTTTACCAAAATAAATCCTAGGCGTGTGGTAAAGGACAGAAAAAGATGCTATCTCTGCAGAAGACACATGATAAACATATACAAAGTTGGCAAACATATTTGTGTCATATTTAATTTGATTCAGATTCGGAGTATTGTTCACCTCTCCTGTGGCTGGCCAACAGAGAGGCTAAAATCCATGTAATGAGGCTTAACAAAAGATTGAGACTTCATATCTCAAACCAAACCAAATGCTTTATGTAAAAGATATTTAATGAGCATCAGGTACAAGAGAATTCACACACTAGCACCAAAATATCAAAAATGGATTGCAGGAGTTACAGAACAATATATTCACACCAAAGGACTCCTTGCAGCACAGTTGCTGAGGATGGAAACACCTTATCACTTTCTTCTGTACAATTTGAAACAGACAAAAGAGCTGAAGTAGTGGCTGCAAAATGCTCAAACTCATACAAGGTGTAGCTACTACTTTGGTGGTACTGGGGGGGGGGGGGGGGCGGGGAAATGGGGAATAAAAAGAGAAATTGTGTAAGAAAGGATGTTTGTGTAAGTACCAGTGTGTATCTACTGTTTATAAATGTAGGAATTCCCCGTCAAACTGTATCAGCCACTCTACATCTGGAGCCAGAGTATAAATCTTTTTTCTAATCAATATCCCACCCTATTACTTTAGTAGAAGTTATAATACTTCTATAAAAAGTCCTCAAGGAAATTAATCCTCTCAGCTCCTTTCCAAATGCCCTATCTGCATAATCTGAATCCATTCACCAACTCCATATGGGTGCCAAGATCCCCTGGGAGGATTTCCACCTATGTCCAAACCTGCAGGGGTTTACACACACTTAGTATCCAAGTCAGCAGAGAGGCTCATGCAGCAAAACAACTGCTGGGAGATCCTTTCTTCCACCTCAGGAGGATTCTGAATTTAATCCACCGAGGTATCAGTATCTTTAAGCATCTAAATTCGCCTGGTGCAGGGGGATGCTTTTATCACTTCATATGCAAATAGCATGGAGGAAGGAGGAGGGACTGTATTTTATTTGCTTTTATTTTTAATCTACCAGTATCTTCTCCTTTGATTGCAACAAAATGTTCTGGGATCTGAGCTGAAAACATTATGATACATAATTTTAAACACTCAAGAAAAATATTTTTCATCCGTTTTTACACTAAGAACATAAAGTGCCATTTGAAGTAATGGATCGCAATCTCAGTGTTATACAGATGCGGTACAAAAAGCATCACTTTCTCTGTTTCTCATCAATGTGACAAGAAAAGGTAATAACAATAGGATTTGGTTTCTGCATAATTCAAAGGCAACAAGTACTGTCTCTCTTTTCCCATCTGTGTACTCTAGAGTTGAAAATTAGATGTTCTGGGACTAAAAATGATGTCAAAGGTAGTGAGAGCTCTGCAGGTAAACACAGAGTTTATGCTAAAGGATGAGTCAGTAATCTGCATAGGAAGAGCAGGAGGGGGCTGAGATATTGACGACTCCATTATCTTTTTGAAAAGCAGCTTCCAGTCTACTTTCAATGTCTGAAAAGAAACATTTTTGAACACACACACACACACACATATGTAAATTCCCAAATTCTCCAGATTCTTTTGTCTAGGATAGATGACAGAGCAGATTCCTCCCCCCAAGGAAAAGTTGAAGGAACACGTTAACAAAAGAGGGACTTTGCTCTTGATGTTACATTAGTACAAACAGGGACTGCTAGTGCAGTTAAACAAAAAAGAAGCCAGAACTGGAGACAGGTATTCATTATTAACGTGTTTCTCGTTAATGTAGAAAGCTGCAACGGGATACTGATGGGAATTGAAAAGGATAGGAAGGTGTTACGGGTCTCTGGTTCTGATGGAGTGTTGCTATGGAAAACTTGATGTTAAGTTTTTGTAAGACACTAAAAATAATATTGGGATTGAAAAAGTCTCCCCATTGGAATCCAGCCGTGAAGTGGATAACCACTGTAAAAGCATGAATTCTTTATTGTCATTGCTTTAAAATTTTTTAAAATCACTATTATTATCTAGTATTCTACTAGTAGTATAATCCACAACGGGAAATAGCATCAAAGCTCTGTGTGTGCGCGTATATGCTACTAGAAGACCTGCTTTCCAGCTTTCGGCCAGGAGGGGAGAGGGGTCGGAGTGCCCGGGCCAGGGGAGGCAGGAGTTCCCGCCCGCGGTGCCAGGCGGTGAGGACCTGCTGCGGGGGACCCCGCTGGCGGCTGGCTGCCGGCTGCTCTCAGCTTCTCGTGAGGAACACCCGCAGCTACGGCCAAGGTTGGAGCTGCTTTGGGATGAGCAGGGGTGTACCAGTATTCTATAAAGATGAAGAAAGGAGGAGATTAATATATTCTTTGTTGATGTCTCTTATGGATTAGAAATTAGGAGAAAATGCAGGTCATTTAGAGTAGCCCTTCACTGTTATACTCTGACAGCTTTCTTCAGGCAGATCTTGGCCTCCTCACTCCTTTTGCTCTGATAAAACACTTTTGCAGAGACTCTTAGGCTGCTATGCAATCTTGTATCCTCAACACTCCAGGCTAATACTGCTGTAGGAAGGGAACAGTTGTTACCTAAAGAAGAGAGAATTTGCCATCTCTTTGGCTGTGTTGTTTTTTTTTTTTTTCCTTTTTTCTTCTTTCTGCTTAAGAAAACAAAAAACATGGACCTAGTCCTTAATTCACTACATAGGCACTGCTCGTCAGTTTAGGGTTCACGTGGAAGAACTGTTGAGCTTTGGGAAAATGCATATTTGTTTAGTATTTTAAAAGAATTAGTTTGCTGAACATCTGCTGCTTATAAACATTCTAGCAAATTAATTTATTGTCAGAAACATTTGGGTAAACAGTGAGCCTTAAGCAACTGCTAAAACATGTCTGTGGAAAGGTAGAATTCAAATTTACAATCTTATTTGTGCTACAAATATAACGCTAGGATTTATGTTCATCCAACTGGGAAAACAGAATGCTTAATCTAAACAGCTCAAATATTGAGCACTCATAATTCACAGGCCAAAATAAAATAAAAAGTGCCTTTTTTGCAGATATCACTCATCAGATCCATTGCATCTCGCTATATGGCAGGGGAGCAGAGGGATCACGGGGCACTAAGATGCATGTGACATCTTTGTATATATATGTATTGCATACTTTATATGCACAAATGCAGAATACGTGTATGTATATTGCAATGCATTTATGTTGCATATGAATATATTCAACAGTAAAAGTGGACCTGTATTCTCTTGTAGTATTGATAATAATGGAAAGATTAATGTTAATACTGTCCAAATATATTTAATGGATTTTTTAATATTTTTGAGGCTGAGGATTGAAAAGAACTGACAAACCAGCTGAGCTGATTGCTCTGCTGTATACAGTCTAGTTGGAGATACCTCCCTTGATACTATCTCTGCTCCACTCTTTAAGGGGAAAGGCTTATTTCACATTCAAAACTTCTCGGCTTACCATTTATATGCCTTTCCCTTATTTTTCACCCTAGCGGTACTCTGAGCAGTAGTTCATTCATTTTAATTTAATCCTGTTCTATTCCTTGTATCCCTCTGTTTGTCACTTACTCAAGCTATATTTTGTGCTGCTCGTGTTCTGGCAACTATTACAGCCGTCCTGCAAAGATTGAACTGGTATACAGCTCCGTCTGTGGCCCTGCACGCTGGTTTAAATCACTTCCATAGGTCTTCCAGCTACGATTAGTAGCAACACTACGAAGACCTCTGGTAGGCAGCAGTCATTGCAAGATGGTGCTCACAGCAAAAAATGAGAAACCATGAGAAATAACTGTATGAAGGTTTTAAAAATTAGGTGGTGTCAAATTTGAATTTGCAATTTTCTTCAGTGATGAAGTTGAAAACTCTTCTGGTTTTTCTTAGTCTTTTTCAGAATTTGTATGCAACTGTGGAAGCACCGTTCACAAGTATTTTTGAAATTCATTTTATTTAAACTATCCTGCAACTAGTTTCTTCATTAATCTGCCTCCCCCACTGTATATAAATTATTTCCAGCTGCAGTTGCTTCATTCTTTTCTGTTGAATTTTTAGTTTCTAATAGTTTACCTCAAGTTAGTGACTATTACGTGTTGATCTACTTCCTTATTTCAAGGTTTTAAATATTTTATAATACACAATGGAGTCTTTTTTGGTTAAGTACATAAGGTACCTTTCCGTAAAGTAGAAGATCAATAAAAAAGGAATCCGCAGACTATTTTCAGCTTATATTTCACAAATAAAACATTGATGCTCCCTTTTAAGTTGGCCATCACTCATCCAGCAGGTTTCACAGACAGTAACAGTTCGTTAGTAATTTCGGGAGGGGAAGATGTATGATGTTGTAAATATTTAAAATCAAATTTGAAAAAAAGGACAGAGATGAATGTGATCAGAGTAACACGATGCTGAAGGCAACATTTTCAGAGCAACTTGGTAGATACTGTTTTCCCTTGTAGGTGGCAGTATTGAAAAGGAAGTTAAACTGGATCTGGTGCAGGGAACCAAAACTCCCTGCCTGAAACTCACACAAAATTGGAGTATGAAGAGCAGAATAACTGCTGCCAGACCAGACAGGGCGAATAAAACTGTGCTAGAGATTAGCACTTGCTAATTTTAGCCAAAGTTGGTGAAAATTTTTAAAATGTCTTAATTTAGAAAAATTAGCATTGAAGTTGAGTATTTCACCCCAGATGTGGCCCCGTGCACACAGTGATGTCCCAGGAGTTATCTGCATTAGGTGGGTAAAGGAGTTGTCAGTTTAATTTTCGCTTCAGAATCGTGAAAGAGTATTTCCAAAAAACCTATCACTTCTGTTCTTTGGCAAAGAAAGTATTTAGTATCCTTAATCATATACTTCTATGATACACAGCACAGAGGATCTCGTTTACAATAAGCTTGTTAGACTTTTATTCTATGCTCTGCCGTAACTGCAAAGAAACTGCCCCGTGGCCAACTTGGGCTGTTACGCTGCTTATTGCTGACCTCTGGAAAACGCTCTGAGGAACCGAGTGGTTTTAGAGCCACACAGCGATTGCTGATAGGGCTATGGATTTGTTTTTCTCTTGGTAGGGCAGTCTTGAATGGTGAGCATGAACATCAAAGAGTAAATAGCAAATTTATGTCTTTTAGCTACTAAGTTACTTTGAACTGCTTCCCAGCATTCTGCTGGTGCCCTTCATGTGTTGCCAGGAAATGCCATACCTGGAGGTCTTTGATGCTGTTGTAAGTTGACGTTAAATTGATGAATGAAGAAGCACAAACTTTAAGACAATATATCAACTCGGAAAGCGCATTTAGTCATTTACTTTAAAAATGGATTACAGGATGCAATGGTGTCTGAAGCTTGTTTAGTCACACTTTGCAGTAACATACTGCAAAAGCTGGCGTGACAGTAGCTTAAATGTTTTCATTATGCACTGTGCCTAACTAGCAGTAAAAAATCTTCAGATCATTTGTGATGCACCCTGATTTTAGAAATATTCCAAGGAATATGAAGAACGTAGGCAACACTGAAATATCAATAAAATGAATAATCAAATTACAGGGTGTCACTTTCAATACTTGTATCAGTTGTGTAATTTCAGACTGTACATATTTTTTGAAATTGAAAATAACTTGTGTACAGAGTGTCTTCTACAATATTGGTGCTCAAAGACACAAACATGGGGTTTTGATTTTTGTGGGGTTTTTTTGTTTGTGGTTTTTTTTTTTTTTTAAGAGCTGTGTTTTGGCTGGTTTTGGGTTTTTTTGAGCAATGGTAGTTATAAGGATCACACGGGGCTTGCTTCTTGCTTTTTATTTGCTGCATTTCAGTGCTATAGGAATAGAATGATGGGATAATCCAGGTTGGAAGGGACCTCAGGAAGTTTCCAGTCCAACCTCTGGCTCAGAGCAGAGTCAGCTGTGGGCTTAGACCTGGTTCCTCGGGGCTCTATCCAGCGGGGGCTTGAAACCCCCCAGGGACGGAGACTGCCCAAGCCCTCCGCGCAGCCCGCGCCCTGCCTAGCCGTGCTCGGGCCCCTCAGCCTGCTGTCGGGGGCCCTGCTCGTGCAGGCTGGGACGCTGTTGGCCGCCTGTGCTGCCGGGGCCTTGGCTGGCTTGTGCTCAGCCTCCTGTCCTGCGGGAGCCCGGTGCCGCTTCAGCAGAGCTGCTCCCCAGCCGGTCGGTCCCAGCCCAAATCGCTTTTTAGCATTTTTCTGGAATTTAGAATGTAAAAGTTGTTCAGATGCTAAACAGATATTTGCCAAGCACTGGTTTGAATAGATTTATATTCAATTTTCTATTTCAAAAAATAAAACTCGAAGTGTAAATTTTAAAACCTCAGGCTTCATGTTAGTTGGAATATAACAGAGTCAAAATATTTTTCGACTGACCCATCCTTTACTGTTGCATTTAAAAATAAAATAAGAAACCCAAATAAGGTGTGTTCATCGCTACTCTTTTGCTTTATTATTTGTCATATATTTTTAATACATAAGTGACATCTGATGTATTACTTAATCAAGAGAAAAAGAATTATACCTTGCACATAATCAGTTATTTTTGCCATATCAAAAAAATTAGACTAACAGATGAGGAAAATAAATAAGATGAACTTTAAAAATGAAAATGCTTAGCCTTTGGAATTTTAGTTGACAGCTTTTGAAAATTAAATTATAAGTCAAGTACTGATAGGTTTGATATCTTCTTTGCAGCTTTGCAGATGATGTATTGCAGCTTTAATGGAATATCATTTATCATCTGATAATAACAAATGTAGTATTTCTGAGCTTGTCATCTCTTCTGTGATGACAAATAGTCCAACTTGTAGCAGTGATAATGGGATTTTATAATGATCTCTCCAAACCGACTCTGCTCTAGTGCAAGCTATTTTACTTTAAATCTCCAAATACCTATTAAGGGTAGATTACAATAGTCAAGCTTTTGTGACCTGCTTGTGTATATAAGCTTCTGCGCTACAAAAGTTGCATTTACCTCATTGATTTTAAAGTTTGGTCCATTGCGTTTTGTTGGTTTTATAGTAAAAGTTGTCTAGATTTACTATGCAGTATGTTTATCGCAATTTTCTTTGTAAGAAGACTCATATGTAATAGTCCAGCAGCCCTTTATACCGCTGTAACTTGCTTTACACCAATGTATGAGAAGAAACAATGCAGCTCGGTGTTATTCTGAAAAAAGCAGCCAGTTACCTTCTGAAATTCTATCAAACTATTTTTATTCACATATTAATTAATACCTTAAACGGAAAGTCTTTTTTACTTGGTTGTATTGCTTTCATCTTAAACAGTAAGCAATTTTCATTAGTGATGTTGACTTCTGTAATACAGCTACCTTGGTGTGTCTGTCCACACCACTGGATTCTTTGAAAGCATCCTTGTCTTTTCAGGGACGAACAGACAGAGTTTTAATTTTCTTGAGCTTGTGCAGTTATAGCATTTGAACTGTTCTTCAGGAGAATGGCTGAAAGAGGAGGAATGGTGAAGTAAAATGGGGTTTGTTATATAAAATGCATTAAAGAAATAACTAGAGAATCTACTTCTTGTAGACAAGCATCTGTGAGGATAATTTAAAGTACCCTAATATTGAGATATGAAATATAACCTTGATGCAAGTAATTTTAGCAGAACTTGATCAGGTTGGCCAGATGTTTTGCCATTAAATACTTAAACAGGGCAATTTGAAACATACGTGATCATAAATAGATTCTTCCAATCTGAAGATATTAAAAACTCAATCTGAATTTCTCAGGTTTAGTTTTGTATACTGTCTTGTCTTCCATGAACATTTATTCAAACAAAGCTTATTCCAAATGAATGTGCACAAGAAGTTTAGATATAGATTTGAAATTTATTAAAAAAATGAAAATTTGACTTCCTCTTTCTCCAATGTAGTTCACTGAAACAAGGGAGCTGCTTCCAAGATTACTTTAACTCTCTGGCCTCTCTCATCAGAGATAGTGCTCACCAAAAGCACGTGCTGCTCTCTTACCACTTTTCCCGCTTTTTGTGTGAGGGTGTCCCATTAAGACAGGTCCCACAAACCTCTGTTCTGGGAACAGGAGAGACCTGTTGAAGAGCTCTGCCGGACCCTGGCCAGGGCCCTGACTCCAGCAGCCTTCCTGGAGCACCAGTGAGCAGGTCCAAGCAGGAACCTTAACCACGTTTTTGCTTGAGAGAGGGCCAGACTGATAAATTCAAGAACTGTGCTGTGTGGACAGGTGAAAAATTACTTTGGAGACCTCCAGAGCATCACACGCACTCTGTGCATCCCAACGGCTGGCTGGAGCCCTGTTGAGGATTCACAGTTCAGGACCTTTCTCCATGGCAGCTACTGTAATATTAATGGCCGTAACGCTCTCATTCAAGCATCTAAACAAAACACTGCTTAGTGTGCAGCAGTTTGCATTTTGCATCCACATACTGCTCACAATTGTGAAACAATACGCATTTAATGCAAGTCTAATTCAAGACCTAAACTAACCTATAACCACATCAAAACATATCCATATTGTGCTTTATCATCTACAGTGTTTTACTGTCAATGTTTCCAGATAACATTAAATCTTAAATAAAATTAATCCCAATTACTCACTTTTATTATTACTTTTATTTATGAATAGTTGTTGAAGTTTCCAAAGGGATGCTATGTAATCAAGAATTTGCAGAAAAGTCTGCTGAAATATGGCCAGTAACTTCTTTAAATTCTCGGATTATAGTAAGAGCCAAGAGATTTAAGCATCTTTAATCTAGTGATTTCTTTCATGTCTCTTACACCCTGTTCTTGTGAAAATGAAGACCAAGTCATTCTGTATTCTGTGTCTAAGGGACCACATATATGAATAATATACATAATATCAAATATTCAATACTTCTAGTTGAACACAACTCATGCTCGTAAACTTCATCCATGTTTTAACGTAAATGGAAACAATTTCAAATTATGACCTAAACTATATAATAAAATATGTATCTGCTTATGAACAGAGAGAAAAAATACGTCACTTACAGATACAGTTTAAATATTTTACCCAGACTTCATTAAAGGCAAAATAAGAGCATGCTTAGAAATGAAGTGGAGAATTAAGCAAACACACACCCTTCCACTCTTTCCTTCAAGTATGCCGAAACTTAGCACATCAGATCTTCCCTTTAGTGTCTAAGTATTGACATAAAATCTGAGACTAGGGGAATTGACTTGAAGATAAAAGACAAAAAAAGCTGGAATTGTAGAGCTTGCCTAAGCAGTGATAAAGTGAGGGTATGATAACCATCTACAAGTATATGAAAAGCGTTAACACCAAGGCAGGAGAGGAATTGCTCAGTAAGCGAGGGTATAGCTAGAAGTTACAGGAAGATATTAAAAAAGGCAAAGTTTTGGTTGATTATCAGCGAGAAGCTGCTGACAGCGTTATATATCAGTTGTGGGAAAGTGTCTGCAGTGATCTCCCTTGGGATGCTGTTAGCTAGAGTGGACAATCCACAAGATGATTTAGGAATAATCCTGCACTTGTAGTCAGGCACTGGGCCAAAAACTGATACAGTGTTTTTTATGTTTTCAAATTTTCTGACTCTTTGTTTCTGAATGTAATTCTTGCTGGTGGAAAAAAAATCACTTGATTTTGTATCAACATAAACACTTCTATTATCTAAGAACAGATCTATCGACCAGAGCAAAATCCTCCAGATGAATACCAGTGCCCGGAGTTTCCTACCACGTTACAGCCTTGAAACAAATGACTGATGTCCAGTGCTAATCATTCGCCTTCTGTCAGTTCAATTGCACATTGCTCTCTTAATGTGATCTAACCCCTGCAGCAACCGAGATAGTGTACATCACTGCTGTAGTCTGCCTTCCATTCATCACTAGAGAAAAAAGCCACCACCTCCTTCTCCTCTCCCTGCCTCTGTACTCCAGTGTTGCACATACATCAGCCAACCTAAAAGGATGATAAAAAAAAAAATTAATAAAAGCAATTTAAAGTTGTTGGTGGTTTTTTTTTATTCTTGAGATTTTGCTTCGAGTGCAACTTCATGGAAATATACAGTCTTTGGCATTGAGTCTTTGGGAAGTTTCTGTGTTAAATAACCATTGACTGGAGTATTACAGCACAGTGAAAACGTACTTCTCATTCTGTTGACTTCGGTGGCATTCTGATGTACGCCAGCTAGGAACCTGGCTCAAAAGCCTGGTCTTCATTTGCCCATCCAACTGGGTGACAATTTGTAAATGTGCAAATCTGGATTTTATAGCAACAAGGATATAGGAATAAAAAGAAAGGAAGTAAACAAAAGCAAACCCCGAAAACTGGTAAAGGAGCACATGGTGATAACATACTAAATTCTTCACGTACACAGTCACGACCGCATCCTTATTTAGCAGAGTATTTTCTGAAAACATTTGACAAAATCTGTTGACCTCAAAATCTAAATGCTGAGTCTTACTTTCAAGTAAACCCAGCTGAGCACTGCAGGAAAACTGAACTGAAATCTTAACTAGTTTCTGTGTCCTTTTCTAGCAACATCAGAAAATCATAGGTAGGAGGTGGTTGCTCAACTTTCTTCAAAGCAGCTGTTCCCTTAGCTGTTCCTTGCAACGTCTCTTTTATATGTGCTATGTTTTGTTTTATTCCGTCATGCCTTCGCTTGCTAGGAGCTCCACAGTGGATAATTTTGAAATCTGTGAGCTATATTTTCTTATAATATTGTGTTCATAATAATTGTTTGGTTTAATGAAAAAATACATTAAAATTATTGAAGTTAGGAGGCTGAATGTGATTTAAGAGCAAAAAATGTTTTTACACCTTTGACAGTAAATATTTCTACAGTTTAATATTCACGACCACAAAATCATTGTGTTCCAGGCTGTAGATTTGTTTTTCCCCTGCTGAAGTGAGCTCTTCTGAATGTAGACTCTGACCAATGCAGACTCAACTCTTCTCCTGTAATGTTGTGAGATCATTTCTAGAGCTTAACTGTCTGTAAGAAATTATTGGATAACTTAATAAAAATGAAATGGCAGATTTGTGTATGTGACAGGTCCTATGAAGGATTATGTCTTAAACTGCAATTTTCAATTTGACAAGCTCTATTAAACATAGAATTGAATGTCATATGTAATGGACATACGACTACATTTTACTATTAAAATTATCTTTGTGAAAGAAAATTACATTTCTTTTAACTGAAATGTATACAAAATTAAATACCAGCTGGCTTGATTAAAATAAGTATAAGTGATAGTCTTTCCTTACCTTATCAAAGAGGTGATTTTCTATGCATACAGAAGCTTAGAGCTGGTGAATAATGACAGGAATCATTAATAAATTATAATATGACTTAAAACACCTCTGTGTTAATGCCTATTTTATCAGGGGTTTGATTAAAAAAAAATTGATAAAGTTTTCCCTATGAGTTGGTTGTAAATACAACTTTCCTCTTCCTACCAGATATGGATTTCTAGTTAAGTTGCTTCCCCACAAAACAATATTTATCTAGAGGGGGAGTAGAATAATTTATAATATCAGTTCATCCAACCAGGAAACAAATTATGCTACATGATTGATTATGCAGTTTAAGAATCAAATACGCAAAAAGTGTTTGTCTGCTGACAGTTCGCAAGTCATCCATAGATAGGAAATAACTTTAACCGTAACTGGGGCAACTTTAATTAGAGAATAATACATTAAAACTGTTGAAGAAAATTGTGAGTAGGAAATTACGGTGCTGATTTTCCAACAGGGTTGTTACAAACTGCTTGCCTGTGTTATCTGGGGAACTGTAGAGTGGTTGTCTCTATCCTGACCCACTCTGGGGGTCTTCCAAGTTAGGTATCGTCATCTCTCTACGGATTCAGCGGAAAGGCTTCTGTACTTAGGGGTTGGAACAAATCTCACCTGCTCGGGTGGGCTAGAGGGCTACTTAACAGTGACCGAGTCCCTGGTGCTGCAGCCTCAGCTTAGATTCTGCGTAACCGTTTGCCTTTAACAGGCAAAGGACATGCAGTAAGGCCGTTCGGTTGGCTGCGTCTACGCTGTTAACCCAACTTGCAGAAGGCATAAATCTAGGGGGAATATGGTGTTTTGGGGTTTTTTTTTGGTAGTATATCACCATGTGGTGGGAGATCAAAGACGTTTCCCTGTGCAAGATCTGTGGAGCTGGTTTGCTACTCCAGGGCTGGATGAGAGACGCGTAGGGCTGGGGCTGAGGAGGCAGAAACATGTGTCAGGTCTTTCTGTACTTGCAGGTGCTGCTTTGCCTGGGTTTGCACTTCCTATTCTAACAAATATCATAGTACACTTGAAAAAGAGAGAGGTGTGGCATATTTCTACAAACTTGGGTGTTCAGGTCCGGATTCGTGTCCTAACGGCTGCTTGTCTCTGTTACCCTCTCTGAGCTAATTGCTGAATGGGGTTTCGGTAGGACTGTGGGAGTCAGATGGGTGAGAGTCATCTAAGTAATTTCTGATGCTTTCCAACTGCGCTTCAGAATTCCACTCGGAATTTGCCTTGTTCATGTGTCGATTTCTTCGTTTATTTGTGGACTTTGAGAGTCTCTTTAGTCAACATTAAAAAGTGCTATAATTCTCTGAATTAACAAGAGAGAATGTAATCAGGCAACAAACAATGATTCTGGCAGTGGTGTGTTTTGTGTGTATGTGGTGGTGTTTGTTTGTTTTTAAAAAAAAGGTAATTTTAAAAAAACTGTGTAGAAGAGTGGCAAATTAAAGGAATTCTTTTGTGAGGTGTAAGGGGGAACTTTACTACTCCTCATTAAAAAAGTAATAATGAATAGAGAATGAATGAATTCATGTCACCTGTTCATACTCTTTACTGTAAAAAGCCATAGCATAGACTCTGTATTAAATACAATTAAGTCTCTGATTTATATTCATGTACACCTGAAATAGTCACAGGGTTCAAAGGTCCCGCTTGCATACGTTCAAGAGCAGAACTTTCCAGGCAGACGATGCTGGTACTACATCAAGCATACATATTTTTATTATTTGCATGAATCATACCTATGACTCTTTGATACCTCCGGGCTATATATTCCTAGCAGATCTAGGAATTCAAAGGATTCATAAAGTCCATTTGCGCAAACAAGCTACCTACTATTCCTGTTCATCATGTCCCTTATCTTAATAAATAATGAAGGTGCCATGGGCTGACAATGAAATATTTTGAAAATAGTTTTAATGTATAGCTGGCAGAGGACCTGTTGGGCATTGATAAATTACACAAACGGAGAGGATGAGAAATCTGTAAAATATTAATGGTCTGCTTCTGTAGGCAGTAAAGGAGAATATACCTGTGTCTTACGTAAGGTCTTACGCTGCCCATGTAAGGCTAAAGAGAATGTTTCCCGCTGACCCGCAGGTTCGCGTATCGCAAGCAGAGCTCGTTGCCTTTGATATTGCTCAAAACACTGGTGAAGTGGAGGGTCCAAGGGACATGAAACGCAGTGCCTGAAGATTCATCCGCAATTATTTTAGTGTGTGGTCCACAATACAAAGCCGTCCCTGTGGTGAAGAGGTGTAGAAGTGGCTCTTGGCTTGTAAGGGGAGGAGTGAATTCATAAGGAACCCCTTGTGCCCCGGTGCTCAGGGTCCCCGTTACGCCCTGCGCGCTCGGGTTGCCCTCTGCTAACGGCTCTTGCGTTGCGCTGCCTGGAGGGGCTGGTGTACAGGTGGATATGTGAAGTATGGGGAGGAATATGGGGCACGCTGTCCCTTGAGGAAACAGAGTCCTGTCGTGGGAATGCCACGAACGAAGTGAGGAAGGATGGGGTCAGCCCTTCTTCCTCCTCTCCCTCTGAGGCCAGTAGCTCTGTCATTTTCCTTCACCCTAATAATCAGCATATTCTTATTGGGTGACAGCAACTTCTCTCACACCCTTATGTTTACTTGGAGCAATAGCTAAATACGGCAATTTTACCCCAAGGGATACCTTTTATAAAACTATTGTGCAGTGTTACTGTAAAACCATTCGGCATCTCGTTAGCTGCTGCCAGGAAGCTATCTTCTATGCAGCGATTTGGCAATGTTATTGCTCTTTTAGAAACATGAGGTTTGAGAGGAACTCTCCCTCAAACTGGTGGATTCTTTGACCTGGATATTTTGTTGTACCTCAAATGTAACTGTCTGCAGCAAAGTGCTGTTTGAATTCAGCAAATCAGGATTTCTGTCATGTCTGTGTTGCACAAAAAATAAATTCCTCTGAGATTTGAAAATTATTGAATAGAACATATTTTGACTGGGAAATGGGTAATGGAGCAATGAATTAAAACGGCAACATAGCAGCATGATTTCAGCTCGCTTGTGATAATGATTTTACCTCATTTCTGGATAATTCTGAAGCTGAATTAAAGCTACGAGTGTTAGTTTCAGTAAGAAAGATAAGGACATGTATGAAAAAGAGAAGTGCAAATCACCGAAGAGTTTAATTTTTGTAGTAACTATACCATAAAACTCAAAATACTGCCTTAGCGGGGCTATACGTGGACAGGAGAGGTTTCGGTGTGTGCTGGGGACAAGCCGGGGCAGAGCTGCTGGCGGGCTCTGGCGCGCTGCCCACCTCTGCCGCCCTCCTGCCCGAGAGCCACCCGTCACAAAGCGTCTGCCCTGAGTGATGGGATAAAAGGTGTCAGCTGTCTGTCTGTTACATGAAGTTCATAGAACTAAACACTTCTTAAAAGTTCTGCATTTTGGGTTACGTCACAGCACACAATTTCTGTTTAGAGGACGGTGTTGCATTTAGGCATAAGCTGTGAGTAACTGAGAGCTGAAGTACAAGTATGATTTCTGGGTTTTCAGAGTTTTCTATATCCCAAATTCTGTTCAAATTGCTTACTAATATCTGAAATGAACATATTCTTTATTAAAATTATTGGTTTAAAAATAAAATCTCTGTAGTTATTCTAGCTCTGAAGCTCAGCGAATAGTTTTATCCACTTCCAACTATTCTCATTACGCAGCCTTAATTTGATTTTAGTAAGAAACACACAGATGTATAACCCATAATACGATCTAATATTCTGTATGTGAGGATATCCTGCATTATCTCTGATATTGAATTATTTCACTACGGAGCATAATTATCTGCACGGGCAAATTCTTATTTAATTTCATTGAAAATTATGTAAAGATTTTCCGTACATCGTGCACTAACCTTGCAGCTGGATTAACATGATGGACTACCAAGACTTCTTTAGGGACATAATGCACTGTTGGGTCAATAGTCCGTGAACAAAGAAGGATTTACACAATAATCTATAATGGCTCTTTAGGAGCTGTTATGGTCTATCAGGATAAAAATCAGATAGATAATACGTATAAAGTGCATACTTGCTTGTGGAAAGCAAGCATTTGACTGCTTAAATTCTAGCCCTTTAAAGGTCAAATTAGATTCTTTTAACATTTTGAATGCAAGTTTACCTGTGAGAAGATTTAACTCTACTTGCTTAATTGCATGCTATGTAATGAAAATGAAATTCATTACAATACACAGCAGGTTTATGGGGAGAAAAAAAAAAACTCTTTTTAAGCTATCAATACTTCCTTTTTCAAAATAATTTTCGATGGTTTATTCCTACCGCCCTCCCTGCCTTGGTGGCCAGTGTATTTCAGAAAGGGGACATGGGGGCACGAGGGGCACGGGGCCTCGCGGGCGCAGTGCCTTGGCTGGGTGCGTGGGTGCTCCAGGGCGCTGCGGCCACTGCTTCCTCCGGCACCGGCCGCGCGCAGGTGTCCCAGAACGCAGTCTGTGGCCCTGGCGGACAGGACCATGGGCCAGAAAAATACTTTTCGCAACTTTTCTCGCTGAAATGATGTTCTCTAGCCTTACGTGCTGAAAGAAAGAAACCTGTTTCTTGGCAGATCGGTGTTTGCAGGCTCGCGCGGCGCAGGATGACGCCGCGGCGCTGGTATTTCAGCGAAGGGAGAGGGAGGATTTTGTGTGTGGCGTTTTCCCGACGAGCAGAGTCGCATCTCCTTACCGCGCTTCCGCGCCGCGCGCCGGCCCGCGGGAGCTCCGCGCAGCCGCGCGCCGCGGGGGAGGCCGGGGCGCAGCCAGGGGCCGGCGCGGGCCAGCAGGGGGCAGCAGAGCCGCGGGGATCGCGCGCCGCGGCCGGGCGCGCGGGCCGCGGCCGCTGGAGAATTTCGGAGCCGGTGCTGGCACATAAACACCTTCGGTCAGGTTTTCAAAGGTTATTTGCGCACTAAAAGAGGAATTAGCAAAATGAACTTGCATGCCAAAAGTAATTTTGAATATTCTAAAAAGCCTGCGGCCCTACGGAAAGATGGGGCTGCGGCAGGAAAAGCCCTCGCCGGCAGTGACCTGCGAACGGGGATCAAAGCCCGGTCAGTTAGATGAGCCGAAATGGTCTCTGGGACAGTGCAGACGTCGAAATATGAAATTACACAAGTACAAGGAAGCCCAGCATTATTTGCAAGCATCGGGCCCCGTTACCTCAGCCACGAACCCCCCCCCCCCCATCTTTATATTTAATATCAGCTCGCAGCACAATACCTACAGTACTGGTGTTAATATGAAGAGCGACTGTGGCGTATAATATATTGTTGTGTTTGTTATTGTGCAATTTACTTGTAAGTCATTACTCTACCTTGTACATAAAAAGTCAGCAAATTATCAGAGTTTATTCCATTGACTTTCTCACACCTTGAGAAATAGCCCATTTGTATTATCAGAGTTTGATATATTTCCCATTTACTGAGCTTCTTTAGCAAGCTGGCATTTTAATTTAATTATACTTTTTTGCTAATGGTCTTTATTTTTCAGTGTCTCTGTGGTAAAATGCCTTTAAGGTCTGGGATTTTTTTATTTCTTTTTTTTTCCCCTTATTGGCATGCTCTAGTGTAAATTTATAAACTGACAAAATTCAGTGTAAAATTTGAGGAGGTGAAATTAAGGAATCCATTAAGAAATCCTGCACTTAAACGATTAGGCATTTCTTCACTTTGAGCATGTGATTCCTGAATATATTTAGTATTATACACCCCTAATTAGGACCTGCAATGCAAAGAAAATATAGCATGTATAACAGACAATTGGGAGGATTCATGCGGTTCCGTGTGTGTTGTCAAAAAAAACCCCCACCTTGTTATGGGGCTCAGTCTCAGACAACTGAACTCAATGGGAGTTTTGACACGTGTTTTGTTTGTGAGTAGATCCTTAATCCTTAATGTATACCCTTGATGTAAATTAAAAGTACTGTTAAGAATAAAATACATGTAGTTATAGTAATACTTCCAATATGTGATTGGTATCACATTTCAATACATGAATCCCCTGGTTTTCGCTCTGTAGTCCTTTTTTCAACCTCTGTTAGCTCCTTGCCTCCAGAAAGGTGGTACATACACATCCTGCTAATCCTTTTAGCATCCTCGTGTTTGCACCATCACCTTCCTAATGGCCTGCAGGAACTGCTGGATCCCTTTTCCTGGAACATTAACAGAAGTTTGTGGTGTGATCGCCAACTGTTTGCTTTGGCACCTCCTAGGAGCCAGAGAGAAGAGGGTAGGAATTTTTCAGTGGCGGGGACATTGCACACTGGGGTGTGAATTAGGAGATCAAAACACAGCTAAACAAATGGGACCCATGCTGTAGGGACGATGGAAAACCAGGAGTGGACATAGCACACCTAGCCTCACCGCAATTACAGCTCGACTAAAGCACTAAAAACATTCCAGAGAGGGGGAAAGCTGTGGTACGGAGAAAACGTACTGAAAACGTGTGACTTCTTTGAATTAGCGCCTTATGTAAATAAAAGTTAGTGACACCAGGCCTACCTCTCTTTTGCGTACCAGATAAATCAGCATGACTGTGATTACAATTCCACCTTTGATAGGAGAAGACAAAATAAGAAATCCCGCTTTCAGTCCTGACAGCAAAGCTGTCCGGTTTCTCACAAAGAAGTGGCTGCTTTGCAAGAGTGTGCTTGTGTGCACACTTCAGTATCAATTGCCGTACCTGGAGTGCAAGTTTAGAGAAAACTATCTCCTCCTCTGCTAAATTCCCAGTAAAATCTTCCTGGATTTCCTTCTGCCGTTACATCTCTGTCCTCAACACTTGCACTTTTTACTTCATGCTTTACCCTTCAAAATTTTGACGTTTTCTTTCTTTGGTCTGTATTCATATATGCTGTTGTACTTTCCATGGATAGCCATTATAGCCACACCTACAGCCACAATATCACGTACTGAGGCATGTGCGGGATACAAGCCATCCTCTTAACCGTGTACCTGCAGATTCTGTTTGCGCCGAGTTCCTGCTCGCTGAAGTAAGGGTTGGTTTTGTCCCACAAACTTTGGGGTCTGCTTACCTAAATTCAGTCTTGGCATGGGTTAATTCCCCTTCATATGCTTAGCTTAGAGTTTCTGCATTTACTGCAGTTAGTCACAGCTAGCCAGATTATGTATCAAATACATTGTATGGCTTAATGGTAACAAACGATAAGGAAATTGCAGTAACTGCAAACCGGGACTCTGGAGCAGCTGGGCTGTACACGAGAGTCGGAGCTGCCTTGGCCATAGCTGCGGTGACAACTGCTGTTTGTTCTCCTTGCGCAGCAGCTCTGCAAGATTCAGCGTCACAATTACACCTTCCTAATTGCAGAAATCACATAATGAAAATAAGTACTTGCTGGGCTATTTAAAGAGTCTTGGAAAAGAATCGATGTAAACATCCAGAAGAGTATGAAAATGAAAACAGTTCTTGGTGTATAGGAAGGAAAAGCTATTATCCATATATGAAGTATTAATAAAGCATTTACTTAATTTTAATATTTAATTTTTCTAAAATAGAAACAAAACTCAAAAAAAGCCATAAAAGTTAGTTCAAGATCTTGAAAACAAATCCATAGTGAGACTTAAGGAAATCAGTGTATTTAAATCCCCTAAGAGAGTCCTAAAAATGGACAATTGAATCACAGGAGGGAAAAGGAAACAAATGATAAAAAAGGAAACAAATGATAAAAAACCCCTTTAGCCAAGTGACATTGTGTAAAGAAGTTTGAAAGGTAAAGAAACTTGAATAAAAAGAAAAAATATACAACCCTAACTTTAAGATTAATTAACCACTAGACAATTTAAAGTGGTGTTTTTAAATGCTGGTTCTCCATCATTTGAAATCGAGAGTGGATATCTTTCCAGCTAGATGAAGCACACGCTGTGGAGCCTCTGTTGTGCTTGTCCATCCCATGCTCTTTTTCATGCTAGCTCTTTAATCTGTTTGTACTTGCCACTACCCACAAAGAAGCATGAAGCTTTTAACAGAAAACTATTCTTTGTGGCCTTTTTCTATCATCGGAGCAAGGGCAGTAGATAATAACCTCTCATTTTACAACTTCCTCTGTAAATGTTGGCCTGACAATTAGCATTTTCAAAGACTAAGAGCAACCTTCAAAGACAATCATCACCAAACAGAAGGCTGATTGTCGAACCAAACATCAGGATTAATGGCAGAGCATTAACAACGTGACAAAGTCTACCTCCAGTGTTTATTTGGCGCCATTTTCTGTCCTCGCTAATACCGACGCAGTAAGAGGATGTCAGCTCAAATACTCCCAAAGTTAGCTTTGAAGAATATATTTACGAATTCCACATTTGTGTAATATTGACCTAGAGCGCCGGGAACCTGTTGGTGCTCCCTGAACTAGGAGGGACTGAACTGTAAATGCTGCCACGAAGCTCTGCCCAAGGCAGAGTGCGGCTGCCTACCTCAGCCGGAGCTCGGGGCAGCGTTGACGTGATCTGACAGATCTCGGGCTTCGGCGCATTCAGCGCGGCTTTGCCTTGGCCTCTCGCTGACAGCTGGCTCTGTTGCAAGCGGTTAGGAAAAAAAAAAAAAATAAAGAATGGGTTTTGCCACATTTTTTTCAAAGTTTTTATCATACTTCTTTTGTCAAAGTTCAGTGTACGTAGCTAGTTGAAAGTTGAAATTTTGATCAGACCGCCGCTTTTGCTGCTGATCTAAGCAGGCATGACTGCTTGGTGGTTGAGCCTTGGGCGTCAGGCTTTCAGTTTGTGTGTGCTCCTGGGGCTCTGGAGATTACCGTAGCCGTGGCGGTGTGCCGGCTTGGTTTGTTTAAATCTGAGCAGTGTAAACCACGGTAACGTATCCCATCGTGACAGCTGTTCTTAAGGACAGGAATAAATCAATTAACTAAATGGATCGTATAGTCCATACAGAACACCTTACAATGTTCTTCTCTCATGCCTGAAACTGTGACGGCAAGAAAAGAGGACAGTTGAAAAGGACTATCCAGAACTGGTGGTATATATGTTTTAAACAGTTCTTTTGCTCATGCAAAACTGAGAAGTGGAAGTTATATACAATAGAAGGAGAACAATGGGAGGGAGGTCTTGACTGCATATTTCAGAATAAAGTTGGAGTAGAGCAAAACCAGAAGACGTTAGCCTTTACTCACACTGTGCCCTAGAGGCCTGGCATATGGTCGTAGCTTTAAAAGCAAAATCAATTTTATTCTTCCATAGAAAATAAACAAGTTGTTTTGTCGTCGCGGGGTTTTTTTGGTTGGTTTTTTTTTTTTTTTAAATCCACAAGTATCTTTCCCTTTTCTTTCTGTTCCATAGTGTTCTGTATCTATTTTTTTGCTTGGAAATTAACATAGTACTGGATATTAAATAATTTGGTGTATAAATATTACTATTCCCAGTCCTTTACAATGAGCATGGACAGATGCAACTGTTGCCAGATGGAATCTTTTCTGAATATAATTCTTGCATTCAGTTCAGATCCCCTACAGCATCTTGCACTAATGCAGTGTAGTTTAGAGAGCTGTTAACCATTAATTAAATTCCATTTTATTAGATGGTATCTCCATAAGTCATCAGAAGTGAGGCAAAAGAAATAAAAAAAAAAGTTTTCAATCAATTTTACATCTGAAAGTAAACAGCCTTAGTCATTTGTAGCACTGACAGAATTAAAACTTGTGAGCAAAGTTTGTCCAGCTGCGATTCCAAAGGAGGACTGTTCCGTAACGCAGCAGCATGAAAGCAGGAACTCCTGCCACTTGCGCTGGGTAGTTTAATTTTGGAAACAGTCTCCTGGTTCTGGGAAATTCATCAAAATGCGCTAAAGCAGACTGATAGCTTTCAGTTTAAATCTCCTAAGCGTTGTGATGGGATAGCTGAACTCCCAAGATTTCTAAAAACTGATGCAAATGAAGAGCTGTTGGAATTCATGTAAAGGAGGACTTATAAAACTTTTTTAAAAAGCTATCTAAGGACAGAGTAGCTGTAACTTTATACGAGCTGAAGGCAAGAAAGGAATGACTGCAGCAGCTGAGCATGGGCTGAACTTCACTGCTTCAAAGCTGACAAAAAGATACTTCAAAATTTTCTGGGATGAATATAGTAAAATTGGAGAAGCTTAAGAGAAGAGCCAAAAGAATGATTCAAGATCTGGAGAACCAGTGTTACGTGAGAAATTAAGTCTATTCTGCTTATTGAAGAAAAGGTTAACTAGTGACTTGATCAGGGTATATCATTATCTTCCGAGGGAGAAGATTTCACGTTCAGAAGGGCTCCTTTAATAAAGAAGGAGGAGTAACAAGGCAAAACAGCTAGCAGTTGAAGCTAGTTGAAGTTAAAATCAGAGGAAAAATTGGATGCACATTTTCACTATGAATGTTAATTAATCATTGGAATACCGTTGTATGTGGCAATTTTCCATTGCCATTAAATCAAGATAAAACAAAGCAGAACAGTTTCAGAGGGATGTAAACTTTGGTAGTAGAATAATGCAAAATTCTAGGAATTGAAGTAACTAATCAAAATAGGTTTAAAATTTTGAAACCAATCAGTTTTGCAATTTTAGAATTGCAAACCAGAGCTACCGGGTATTTCTTTACCTCCCTTTGGTTCAAGCACGTCCCTAGTAAGCCAGTGCATATTCACTGACACCTTGGTATACTGCATAGCAAAGAGCAAGTCTGAGGGAATAGCTGGAGAAGAGGGTCTTCAGAAATGAGATTGTCCCCAAAGCCTCTTTTGTGAGGAATGAGAAGAAAAAAAAAAGCAGAGATTTATTCCCCTGTGAAAAAGTCAGTGTCTAGCACCTGCCTCTTTCCTCTGCTTATTCGAATCTTGAACTTACTAGAAGCCGAGGCTCAATCAGTGTAACACCTGTGGATTTTGGTGGATCCTGTGGGAGTCTCCCAGTCTCTTCAGAAGTGTGTGTCTGTCCCTTCTCTATCTTTTCCAGGCATAAAAATTAACTATGTGACCAGACTGTAAAAGAACAATAGCTAAACATATAGACAGCACAGGTGGTCACTGCCAGAGAGAGTCGTCCAGCTTCCACATCCATCCACCTCCCTTTTCCCAGTGTTACAGTTCCCTGCTTTTATTCTACTTGCTCTCCTAGTTTTGTTGAGCTGGCTCGTCTGCCTGGGCATAAAACTACTCTCTTTTTTTCTGTACGGTTTAGTTTAGAAAGTTTATCAGCAGAATCTATTCAGAAGGGCACTAAGACAGGCCAGCACGAGAGAAGAGGCAGGAGCACGCCGCTGAGAGCAGGACGGGGGGCACGCAAAGGGAAAGGTGGATGGAAGAGACTGTCCTGCAGCACTGAGCCACAAATCAACTCGGAAATCGCCCGTGATTGTGCCCCAGCTGTAGTCACACGGGGTGTGCACGCTGCTTGGTGATAGATTATGTTTTCAGTGCTTATGAAACTCAAGCTACCCGTAGACTTTTTTTGCTACTGCTGCAGCTTTATATAACTGTGGCCATTACTGTTTCTTTTGTCTTTGTTCTCTGGAATGTTTAAGAGAGTTGCGCACATGCTGTTTAATGAGATTTATTTGGCCTGCAAGCTGCAGATGGGCAGAAATCAAAGGAGGTGGAAGTGGACATTGACATGACCTCCAGCGTGTTGTTTATGGAGAACATCCTTCTAGTGATGTATGACAAGTCTGAGGTCAATGATTAGTATCTATTAGCTCTTTGAAAAATGGAGAAAGCAATAGTTCCTGATGGTGCATGTTTTAGATCTGGTTAAAATGGAGAAGCCTGATGTGAGAAGAAAAAAATGCTTCAGTGTCTATGTATACAATTACCACACATCACCAGGGCATCTTAACGCTCAAAATACTTACGCACCGAGTTATGTTAGTAGGAAGAACTGTGGTCTAGATTTCTTCTCCCCTGTCTCCCCTCTGAAACAGCTGGATTTGATTATTTGTTATTATTCACTTCTTCCTCCTTTTTCCTCTAAATTCTCTTCATTTTTTTTTTGGTTTTGTTGGAAAGCTAAATCAAAGAGGGGCTTTACATTCAGTTCTGAACAAAGTGAGCGATGCGGTAACTTGCTCTTCTGCAAAAAAGAATCATAAGGTCTTGTGTGAGCCACCTCATGCCAGCTCTCCTCTGGTTCAGCCACTGGTCCAGAAATGGACAGGCTTTCCAAGAATTTGAGTAAATTCCAATATAATATTAGCATGAAAAATCTCTGCAGTTGTCTGGAGTAGCTGGTAAAGTGATTTCTAACTTTCTAACCACTAATGTTAAGTAGTATTGCAACAATATTTGCAAGGTTCAGCAGTCTTTTCATAGACCTTTATTTCATATAATTGCGTATAGAACTGAAATAAAACAGATTGGTCATATACACCTAAGGAACTGTGAGCAAATCCACGCATACTTGAAATGGGGGCAGTCAGAACTGTCCAAAAAAATGTTTTTTACAATTTCATTGGTAGGACAAAAAAATGTATTTTTCACTTAAAAAGAGTTGTCGGTTCTTTAGAAAAAAAAAAAAAAAAAGAAAAAATTATTTCTAAAATTTAGAAGAAATAATACCACAAAATAGTCCTTTGCTGCTATTATTTACCCCAACAATGAGTACTTGTACAGAAAAAGTTGGCACAGAGTCCAAAAGGACCATTGTCTTTAAAATGACACCAGAGACTCTTTGTACCAGCAGTATATCTTTAAAATTAGGTTTTCTTCAGAAGCCCCTCTGCCCACCTACTGGACTTGTTGGAGGAGGTCAGTCCCCAGCGACAGCTGCCCTTCGTCTTTGCAGTGCCCAGGCAAAAAATCTTTTAGGAAAAGCGATGATCTGGACTTTGAGTAAAAGGCCCGAGAGGCTGCGTGAGCGGATCAGACGCGAGCCTGCGATGCCTCTGCGTCTCTCCGACAGGCTGTGCTAGAGGACGCGCTCTAGCCGAGCAGCTCTCGTAAATTCTTTTGAAATTATTTGAATGCACTTTCAGTAACGGAGGAGGGAGAGCTCTATTGTCTGCAAAACTGAGGCTTGCACGGAGCAAACCGTGTTTGTTTATGGCTGGACTGAGACATGAAACGATCCAGGGGCTCCAAAGCACCTAGTTGCCAATATTTCCTCATGTTGCTTTGGAGATGCAGCTTGATAAACAGAGTAGCCAAAGTTTTATATAACTTTCCGTGAATCTTTTTCCTGTTACAGAAAGGATTCCAGTTTGTTCCCCAGTGGCTCCGCTGCAACAGAGCAGTGACATTTACTCTGGGGAATACTGTGCGTGGGTGCCTCTGTGGGAATGTGTATGTGTGCGGAGAGATGATAGTATCTGTATTTGTACGCTGTCATTCAGGTGTTGGCATCTGCGTTGCCAGCTCACAGCAGTGAGATCCTCTAGGATTAGCCCCTAAATCTTAATGAAGACCTCCTGTCTTCGGAAATCCTCTTCCACAATGGTTTTAGTGCTTTAGGCAGGCATACAACTTTCCTTTCCCATTCATAACTTGGAGTCTTCTCCTTTTTTTTTCTTTTTCTTTTTTCTACTCCTCTCTCACAGAAATTAAATGGCAGTGGCTGGCTCCAATCGCCGCATTCTCTCTCTGCTTAATTTCTGCTACAAAGTTCTCCAGTTCTTTTATCTGCACAGCTGTTTTTAATGGGCTGTTCAGAGAAGGAACTGATAATGGGCACTTTGTGCTGTTTGGATTATCACTAGTTCTAAGGTTGGCAGCCAGCGTTGGCAATATGCTCTTCTTTAGGCAGCGTGTTTTTTGAGCTGGACAGCAACCCAGTGACACCAGACAAAGCTGCAGCAGCAGGCTGACTAGCAGCCGCCCGCCATCTACTCCCTCCGCTTTCGCTAATATCCCAGTGGCTGTGACTAGCAACTTGGGAACCGTTTTCCTTCCTTCCTTCCTTCCTTTCTTATTTTTTTCCTTATCCTTTTTTCTTGGGCTTGTCTTCAAGGGAAGCTAAGGGTGAAGTTGAGATTCATCAAGATGTATAGCCCATACACAGAAGGGAAGTATGAAGCATTTTTTTGCGATAGGGCTGGTTTAATAGACGTGCAAAGTAGGGGAGTGTCTAAAGATGCTTTTGAAAATGCCCCAGCTTTTCCCCAAATTATCCCCAAGCCTTGTCGTTTGTAACAAAATGTTTGGGAAAATGGAAACGGGTGGGTAGTGTGTGATCAGAGTGTGTGTGAAGGGGAAGGAGGGTTTGTATCCCGCTGTCGTCTCACGTAGCCTTCTCCACTCGCAGTTAAGGGGACAAACAGTTGAAAATAGCCTGTCCATTTTTTATATCCTTTCTTGATCTCTAGATGGTTTGGATATCTCTACAGTTCTCTAGAGGAGGAAAGTGAGAATATACGAAGGAAAGAATGCGAAGCAGAACGTTCCTAAGTAATAATATTTTTCTCCTGGTTGTTAATATTGGCCGCTACCTTAAAACAAGGACAGGTGATTAATAGTTCAGGCTTCTTATTTCAGCCCTGCATGGATACTGTCATCACTTTAAAAATCACTATGCGCGTAAGATCAGGCCAGATGTAGCGTCACTATTCAGTCTGCTTTGTGGCAAGATAAAGCAGTTTATTCATCTCACTGAGTAGCTTAAAATACTAAAACCATTAATTTAGTTACATTTAAAAAAAAAGTTAGATACTAGTTTTGAGCAGTTTCACGGGGTCAGCCACTATACAGTGTGTCTTCAGTTGTGAGGGATTTCAAAGAGGTGTTTCTTCTCTGTAGTGTGTACTCTAGTTCAAGCACCAAGGAATTTTATTCACACAGAGTTAGTATCTTGTTGGTTTCTGAAAGCGCGGTACATTTTATCTGAGATGGCAACATTTTCTGGTTTCCGTATGTGTTTGTATGTATCTAGATTTCCCTAGCGCTTAGTAATTTTATTCTGATTTTTATTATTTTGGAAATAGAATATATATGTACGTGCAAAAAGTCAACACAGTTTGTCAAAGCTGCAGCTGTAAGAAATATTACATGGTAATAGTTCTTCGTACTAAATACAGAGTTGCAAAAGCTTCTCTTTAGTTTCTAAGAAAAAAATTACATCCTCTTGGAAAACAGAAGAAGGAGGTTCAAACAATTTGTTCAAAAAATTACTCCAATTTCTTCCCAGAAGGGAGAAACACCCTCAAATAACTGACATTACTTCTGGAGAAGTCATTGTTCTCTTCCTCAATTATGAAAAAATTGCAAATATATTTCAGTATTTTTCCCTAACACTTCTTGGGAAGCTACCTTTTTCATAACGGGGCAATAGGGAAGTATGAAGTGCAGGTACCTAAAGGAGATTAAATAAACCTAAAATAACACAAAAGGAGTTGGGGTAAAAAAGAGAAAATTACAAAAAACCTGTTGTAAATGTAATATAGCCATCTAGTGCATCGATATTTGAAATAACCTTGTTATTGGTATGCCTAGCACATTGCTTTGACTTAAATCCGCAAGAAAGTATGCTTATTTTTCCAGAAGAAAAAGGTCTATGAACTCAATGTAGTCTGACAGTTCTCAAAATCAGTGTTAAATTATTGTGAATTCAATTTCTGAAAAATTGTCTGCGTGGTTTTTTACAGATGCATGAAAAAAATTGAATGTAATAACAATATTTAGTATTTTCATCACACATTCCATCTTTTGAATTGCTTTATACGTATTAATTGTCATGACACCTCTGTGAGTTAGGTAACAATGTTAGAGTGAATTGAATAATTCACAAGGAGTAATTTATTTGAAGAAGTTAGTCCCTGGGTTTGCTCTCAGAGTATCCATTGGAATCTTACTGCCGCTAAGACTTTAAGCATTTAAAGGTGGGTTTTTTTCTTTGTGTTCTAGTGACATTTATTAATTACAGATAATAACTCTGCTCAACTTTAAGCTATTTCAGCTACTTTTTTGTGCTTGATAAAATAAAATGTTGAAATAGTGGTAAGATGGTAGGAGGATGATCAGGAGATGAGTACATCCTAGTCGCAAATCACGTTGTCCTTTTGTTCGGTCTCCATGATTCATTTCCCCGAGATGTGTCGGATCCCCAGGCCAAGGCACTCCAGGTCTTGGGACGTGCTTTTTTGCACCAGAGAGATGGGGCAGTTTTCCCTCGCTGGTTAAACTTGCTTTGCTCTAAAATGAAAGAGCATTAGCTTGAAGTCAAGTCAAACTTGTAAAGCCGGCATGACAGATATAATGAATGTTTGAAGTCCAAATATAATCTGCTAGGCAGGAAAAGAAGTTAATGTATCTAAAAACTTGCTCTTTATAGCTGCTACATGACTGGAACAGGAGATTTCCAACCTTGAAGGGCAGGCATCAAATTCAACTGCTGAAAAACCCCAAAATCTTATTTTTGAGGAAGAAAAATTGAGAAGAGGGAAGGAGGAATTTTATTGCTACAAACATAGCATCAATATATTTAAGATTCTCATTGTTTTATTAGTAAATAAAAGAGCAGGTTCCCAGATGTTCCTTGAAATCAAGGGCTTATGGAAGCCAATTGAAATCAGTGGGGAAGATGTCTCCAAATGCTTCCGTAGGACTCGGATCAAGTTTTCAAAGTAAGAATAAGCAGTAATCAAGAGTAACTTTACACTGAAGAACTACAATGAGAACGTGAGCTATACTCACTCTAGTAGATATAGTAAGAGAAAGTGATTATGATTACTGGATTTCATAATAAGTTTAGAAATCTTTTCCTGCTTCGGTTTAAAAAAATGAACAAAAAATGACAAAACTTCAGGTGTTTATAACCCATATTTTATAGTCTGAAGGAAAGTTTTCCACATCAACTCAAATACAATGCATGTGTTTATATTAATGACACTATATTGTATTGTCAGGTTCAGTAAACCCATGTTATTATAGACCTAATGTATGGAAAGTGTCATGAATGAGGCTGCACAAGGGCACACACTATCCAAGACTTTAAAAAAAAAAAAAGTTATTTAACTTTTAGGAACACTAAAAACACAAACTGTGTCACATAAAATTAGAAATCAGTTCATAAAATAGTAATAACTGACCTGCACAATGTAAATTTCCTGAAATGTGCACTCATGTTGGCAGCAAGTAACAGCTAATGAAGGGAGTTTACAGAGCTGATTAACAAGGCCCTATGCTTTTTATTAGACTCATTTTGTTAATCCCTAAAATTAAGGAATTCCAGGTGTATGGAGCCAAGTATGCAAATGATTTCCTTCCGTCTAGCTGCTGATTTCATAAAAGGTCCTCCAAACAGTGAAATAAAACACAACATGCATAATGTGGAAAGCTTTACTACGTATGAGAGAACAGTCTGGCTTTACAGAGTTAAGCACAGTGTGCTGTAAACTCGCCACAGATACAAATTTGAACAAAGCTGTAAAATAAGTATAAATAAGTAAATTAAAGGAATGAATAAAAAGGAGGGGGGGGGGGGGAACACAAAAGCAAAAAATGCGCCTTCAGTTTACTGGTTGTCAGTTCAGCTGTTGTTACAGCTGAAAACAATATACCTAAAATTAAGCTTATCAGACTAGTGCAAGGCATACAGATCTCTGCTGGAGCAGAAACAGATGTAAAATGATAAAGGAAACCGTCATAATCTGCTAAAGATGTACCAATTAGTCTGGTGGTGCTATGGTACTGTCTATGCTTCTTATGTACAACTATACTTTTAACTTGCTTAATAGCCTATCATGCATGCAAATACCTACCTCACTGTTTAATTTTGGGTATACAGGCCTGGCACCATTAAAGTCAATGATAAAACTCCTCTGACTAAAACAAATATACACCCTCAAGCTGCTCATTACTTTCACCTCCTTTCATCTTGTCACAGTTCGGCAAAGTACTTTAGCATGTGAGGAGTCCCAGTAACTCTTAAAATTAACCCTAGCTTTTGAAATTCAGCAGGCTATAAAATACTCGCTACCTTTTGGGGCAGACTGCTCTGCTTCTGTGTGACATTGTATAGACAATTCCTTTCCACATTAAGTTTTAAAAGCTTATCATTTCTGCAAGTCCAATGTTATATGTTTCAGGACGCTCTTTTTTCCATATAGCCATGGGTAGGCACTGCCCATTCATCTGAGAATAGTCCTTATTTACCTCGTGGGACGGGTGGAGCTATAAAACATGCAGGAAAGGGAAGAATTTCCAGATTGGCAAGCTGTGGTTTACCTGGAGTCAGTGAAAAGCCATGAGGCCAAATCCTGGAAATGCAAGACTAAGCAAGGAGTGAGTTCAGGGGGAGGTAACGTGCTGCTATAGAAGCGCGCTCTGTAAGAGACAAAGACTGGGGAGTCTGAGATGAGACTGGCAGTGGCTTTGATGACGTGATGAGAAAGGTACTCATTCCACACAAGTAACTAAGCTGTTAGTCTCTGGTTGCTGGAGTCCACGGTAATAGAAAGACAAGCCCCTGTAGTGCTTTATCATGTATCTTATATTCTTCACAATGAACTTACCTTCAGGGTTTGGTCCTGAGAAGGCATCCTTACTCAGTTAAGTAGATGAAGCCAGTAGGAATGTCCTTGTAACCTGAGCTCACTTACAAGTCTGTAGGGCTGGGTGTTTAGGTAGGTACTGTCTAGTAAACTCATCTGGTGGGACTGTGGCAAGGTGAACTGATGCCATCCGATACAGCCAAACCAGCCTTCCTGGGAACATACTGTATCCTATGTCCTGTGGCTGCTGAAGGCATCTAGGCAATCGTCTAGCTTCACTATCACATCTACAGGCTGTAGCTTTTCCACAGAGCAGCCCCAGGAAGGCCACCTGTGGGCATGAACTAGCTGGTCTTCCTACTTCATTTTCCCGATTAAATGACATAGAGCTTTCCTCAGTGTCCTGTCAGTTTAAATATTGCATGTGATGCTCTTGGATTGTTCATTTCATATCAAAAAAGGCTTCTTTTGACAAGGCGTAATGGTTTTAAACTAAAGGAGGGGAGATATAGGCTAGACGTAAGGAAGAAGTATTTTACCATGAGGGTGGTGAGGCACTGGCACAGGCTGCCCGGAGAGGTGGTAGAAGCCCCATCCTGGAAACATTCAAGGTCAGGCTGGACGGGGCTCTGGGCAACCTGATCTAGTTGAGGATGTCCTTGCTCATTGCAGGGGGGTTGGGCTAGATGGCCTGTAAAGGTCCCTTCCAACCCAAACCAGTCTATGATTCTTTCAAAGTTTCTTTCAAAATCTCACTTGGTCTCAGGACACCACTGTTTTATGTACTGGGTTGGAGGAAAAGAAACAAAAATTGCCTTTGTCTCTTGTGTAATGCGTGTGATTGTGGTTGCTGTATTCCAGCTTTGGTCCTAACATATTTCAAAATGATATTTCTCTAGTGATACACTTAAAAAAAAAAAAAAAAAGTATTTACATTCCAGCCAGGCTCACTCAACTTTTTTAAAGGTGCTTAAAAAGAGGAAATAATTACATTTATGGCACTTCACCATAACCAAGCAAAAGGCCGTGATGTAAATGACAATATGGCCGTGTGCTCTTAACACACTTGTATTATTCACGCGCTGTTATATGAGACACTGATGTTTGCATCCTCATGAACTAGCAATGCTTGCAGTGTGTTTACTTATGACAAGAAAAAATAATTGCTAATGAAAAAATAATTGATAAAGGCAAATATTAAAAGGCTGTTTCAGTTACTTGACTTGCCAGTTTGTTGTATGTTTGTTGATAGAGCAGACAGCCATAAACTGTGTGCTGAGGTTTAAAGGTACTCACTGGGTGCTGGAAATAAAAAAAAAAACCATAACCAATCTCAAAATCTTAGAGTTAACCACAAGTCCGCTCTGCTGAATGTTCAGATCTGAGTCCAACTTTGAGTCAAACAGCAAATACTGTTGTAAATCTTACACAATTAAATTAAGTGTCATTTTCCCAACCTGTTCTTTAATAGCACTTGTGTGCTGCTACTACAAATGACGTTAAAAAGGCTCTGGAGCAAAGAGTTTGGGTAAAAGTTGGAAGTGCGGCATGTGGTGGTTATTACAAATTTTGTTGGGGAAGAGCAGCTGTCAGGCCCCGGACTGACAGCGAGTGAGCACACCGCGTTAGCACGCAGGGCATCAGTTCACAGCCAGCCTTGCACAGAGCATGCCAGTGCGGGTTTTGGTCCCCCAGGAAAGATGTAGGAGGACGTGATGAGAGGCAGTTGTGAATGAGCATTCTTTGACAAAGGTCAAACGCAATTGTTTGCCATCTGCCCTTTGCCAAGTGGGTTGTATTTAATCTCAGCCATCATCTTTAGCAAGCTGTACCAGAGAACTGTATGACATACTGTGACAGCAGTATCTTCAGAGACACCTCTCTGACACACTAGGATATCCTTTCAGGTTGCAAATAAAACACTTTGAATAAAAATCACAGGTAGGAAAAAGCTTCCATTAAATGAAATCAATAAGTTTATTATTCAGCCTATCATAAATACAAAAGTAATAACAGATTTCAGCATTCACCATAAATTCATTGCGAAACTGGTATAAAGAAAACCTTTTACAGCTGCAAGAAGTACGTCACTCATCCAACCCAGTGGTAACAAGAGTAAATACAGCTCAGAATCGTATTATCCAATGTGCAAAACAAAGAATTCTTTCATAAACTCGCCTAATTAGCCCAACTAATGTACATGTTCAAAGTCTAGGCATTAGCCAGATATACATGTACTATTATGCTCTAAGAATTTTACAGAAGAATGCCAGGATTTTTTTTTAAAGAAAACTAAACACGAGACTTGGATACTTACCACTGACATTTTGTTTTTATTTTGAAAAGACTGAAAACAAAAGCTTGATCCTTTTGTCATTTACATGCTTGATTACTGTTGATTCTTATGTGAAGCCAATGGACCTATTTATGGGAGTATGCAGGATACCAGAAGCTGGTAACTCTAGTTCCAATTAAAATACATTTATCAGTGTGTGAACAAACGCAATGAATTGTGGAGTTCAAACAGATAATTATATTCCAACTTATGACACCGAAACCTTGAGTCAGACCAGTATCTAATAAGAAATCTGTGAATAGTACTTCCATTAATACGATCATGGTACCTGAGCGGATAGGTGCTTTTCTATCCTGCTGTGAAGCTAAATAAGCATCTTCTGTGGCAGATACTCCTGGAGCTCCGCTTGGGCCTTGATAATGAGGTGTAGGTCCAAACTTTGCCAAGAGCCACGATCATGTGCAGTCTCAGAAACGCTCAGGTTGTGATCTAGATCCATTCGGGCTCAGGATACGCTCCTGTTTCGCTCCATCTGGAGGGCAGTAAGGCACCAACTTACTCGGTGAGTCGAGAGACCCATGTTAACCTTCTCCCAGCATCGCGCCGGCATTGCAGTACCCATCTCTCACAGGCATGGTTTTGGGATGGTTTCCAAAGATGTACTTTACCGACGGCATCCTTTTTATCTATGGCTATATGCTGGTTTCATGACTGTCATCAGGTTTTCATTGGCAGAGTCAGTGTGTACTAGCTGTCCTCATAAAATACTGGGGTAAGGAGGGGGCTATTTGTGATCAAAGCTGACTTCACAGATTTCCTTGCAAGAATTCAATTTCACCTAAAAACGGATGAAAGAAGTTTTTCTTTATAACAATGTTTAGAGGGTAGCAACTTGGCATTCTTCTTGGCTCTCACCTTTCTGCATAAATTTCTGAGTAGATTAAGCCACTGCAGCTCTCTTGAGAAAAATACATCCCCAGGAACCTCAGACTGCATGGTCTCAGCATCACTTTTCATATCTCTCTAAGGCAGAATTTCAAGCAAAGCCGCAGTCTGGTTACTAGTTTCATATATTTCTTTATATCCTACAAAGCCAGACACAGTTATTGGTCTTGGCCAACTCTCCCTGCACCTTACGAGACATGCTACCTAAATGCTGTTCCTAAACCCTCTGTCTGACTCTTCTCCCGTCGTACAGTCTGACAGCTTGAATCAATGAAGATGAGGAAGATTTTGTAAACTCAAGCTATTTATTTAATAGGTGAATATAGATTTAACATCTTATTCTTGAAGACTTGGAAGCAAATCGTTAGCCCTTATGGAACTGCTCTTCCAAACATCCTCTGTGCGGCTTGATACTTTATTGTGATCAATTGAACATATGAAAATATTGTAGAACCTAGACTCGAGGGGATTATTGAATTTTAAAGTTATAAAAAACTCACTGTATTTCTAACTCCAA